>OX359292.1:63018953-64218953 GCA_947179395.2 Pulicaria dysenterica | reverse complement strand
GAGGTGCCCAAAGGAGTTTGGACTGGTTCAAAGGCAGGGTCACCACCTTGTTGGGAAGCAGACTTAGTGTGGGAAGATTGGGAACTGGATGACTCAAACGTGTCAAAACCAAGTTCTTCAAGTACGGCTTTGGTTCGGGTGGTTTGAGAAATAGATTGGACGATTGTTTGAATGGTGGTGGGATCATAAGCATCCCCTCCCTCTATACTTTCTCCACCTTCACCTTCTTCTCCACCCCTCTCTTCATAATTTTCTCTCAGCTCTTCCCGCTTAGCATCTCCCATAGATGACTGAGTCCTAGATACTATCACCTCACTTGGTACTACACCTCCTTGGGTAGGTATGGCCGGTACTGGCACAACCAGAGGAGGTAGTCCTACACTCTCCCTATAGCTCACAACAATATCATTTTGCTCACATAAGTCCAGGAGTGTTATAGGGAAAGATTGAGGAACAGGTACGTTGGCAAGAGTTGCAGGTTTTATATATACAAATAGTTTAGAGTTTACAGAAGGTAAACCTGTCCTGCGAGGAATGTCAACATTGTGGTCCATCAGGTACTGGACAATCATGGGTAGAAATCTTTGGTACGGCAGGAAGTTAGCATCCTTCTTTTTTTGGGAATTTTTCCTTAGCATTGTTGCTTTGATTCTTGAAAGAGCAGGAATGCATAATCTACATGCAGGTGATTGGCGGCCGCCACAAAGATCTTGAGCTGATGCTCAGTAGGAAATTCATACCCAGAGTGCTTGGGAGTGAGACACCGTTGAAGCACCGTTATAAAAGTATTGTACTTGGGATGCAGGTTGGTGCGTTTGAATTGATTCTTTCGGGTGAGCTCTCCATCATATCCCATTGCCCTGATTGCAACAAGACACGACTCCTCGTCTGGAATTTCATCAAAAGCTGTTGCAGGAGGTCTGCTGTCAGTCCTTGGCAGTCTGAAGATTGTTCTGAGGCGATTGACAGATATATCGATTGTATATTCATCAACCTCAGCATGGATGACCTCATGCCCCTATCATTAGTACGTACATCATACGTCTTCCAGAATTTTTGAACATATAGGTCAGGGACATGTGTGCTAGTGGTTGAGGGATTATATGTCAAGAGGTTGTTTAGAGGGTGTATCTTTAGGATTTCAGTTACTATGGGGTAGGTTGGGTTTTTCAGTTTAGTGAGGTCAACATAGTGGTTGTTGTCATGAGTCTTAGAGTATAGAAACTCTGCTTGGGGCATGATCTCCTCCGATTGAAGTATAGAGATATGCATGAAGACATCATTCAACTTTGAATTTTGGTTAAACTTCAGTGAATGAGTCAAAGTTGACCACTTTTGACCAAAACTATCAAGTTTGAAAAATGTGAGAAAGCCCTAACTCTGAAATCCCCATTGTGTACATGATGATTTTAAGTATAAAAAAATTGTTTAAATAATTTCAATATGTCTATTAGATAGTAACAAACAACTTTGTAGTACTTGAGTATAGTCCAAAAATCATCATAACATCCTCTTTAGAACAAAAAAGTGATTTTTAAGTTCAAGTTCATACACCTCAAGAACACGAAGAACACTTTTCGAGATTTTTGAAATATTTTTGCACCAAAGTGTTCCCCATGTTTTCAAAACCCCCATCGCAAACTTAGATTGAGCAAAGAAGTTTGTATCGTGTCCCAAAAGTCCATTTAAAGTCGCGAAAGTGTCCATTGCAAGTGGCTGTTGTAGGGCCAAAAATCACCATTTTAACTCAAAATTTTCAAAATGTAAACCGTACAAGTTGTTACCTATATGATCACGAGTATTTTGAGATAAAAATTGTAAATTTTGGCAGAGTAACAAGATATTTCGTAAATTCAAGTCACCAAAACGAGAGAGCACTTGGTAAATTTGAAATCTGAATCGCGTGATTAGACTAATGGGAGGATGGGACGGTTATAAAGTGAATGGGACACGTGTCATTGTGTGATTGGACCAAACCGGTGGTAAAACCCGGCTTATAAGGGCAATCGCATGGTAAATCATGCGGCTTATAGATCCATGTGATTGGCCTCCAAATGAAGCTTAATTGCTAACACTTGGTGAATCGCATGCGAATCCCCTAAGTTTTGTCAATCGCATGCAATTGACACTTGATTCATAATACACTGATGGTCTAAGGCATGAGATTGATACTTGGTTCATGGTTCACTGATGGTCTATTGCATGCAATTGAGGCATAGTTAAAAGTTTTGTTAACTTGTTATCCCATGCGATTATAATCCATGCGATTGTACTTCCTTGTGTGTGAACCAAGACTTAGAAAATTTAATTTGTTGAGTTCAAGAAATCCCATGCGATTGAAGCATAGTATGCGATAGTGTTCAATCGAACCCAACACTTTAAAAGTTTTTGAAAATTAAAAATATCTGGATTTTGAAAATTGAAAAGTGATTTTCTCAGATATTTTAATTTGAGAGTTTGTTTGACACACTCCCCCTAGACTTTTACATCCGTTTATGAAAAATTTTCAAAATCATAGGGAATGTGTCGGTTGTATACTTCTCCCCCACATGTGCAGTATGTGTATGAATTTCTTTCCCTACACATATGTAACATGTGGACAACCAGAATTTCACTCCCCCTTGAATGTTGCATCAGTTATCTGCACAAGGAACAAACAGTGTAACACCTACTGTAAACAAAAAGAAAGAAAGGAAAAATGAAGCAACAGTGTGTTATATTTTAAAGTTTAGCATGCCTAACTTGGATACCAGCTCAGTGAAGCGACTTTCGTCTAATGGTTTGGTAAAAAAGTCAGCTAGCTGATTTTCAGTTGGAACATACTGTAGCTCAATGAAACCTTTCTCTACGTTATCTTTTTTGAAGTGATAACGGATATCAATATGTTTAGATTTAGAGTGGTGTACCGGATTGCAGGAGATAGCGATGGCAGACTGGGAATCGCAGAGCAATGGAATTTTCTCATACTTTAGTTCAAAGTCTGATAACTGGGTACGTATCCAGAGACTTTGATAACAGCACATTGCAGCATCAACATACTCAGCTTCAGCTGTGGAGGTGGATACGCAGTTGTGTTTCTTTGAGGCCCAGCAGACTAAACGATCTCCCAGAAAGTGTGCACTGCCAGAGGTGCTTTTCCTATCAATTTTGCAACCGGCATAGTCAGCATCTGAGTAAGCATGGAGATCCAGATGTGAATCTTTAGGATACCACAGACCAAGATCCATAGACCCTTTAAGATATCTGAATATCCGCTTAACTGCCAGAAGATGTGACTCTTTGGGATTCGCCTGGTATCGGGCACATAGACAGGTAGAGAACATGATGTCTGGATGACTTGCAGTTAGATATAGTAACAATCCAATCATCCCACGGTATGTTTTGAGATCTACTGGAGAACCATGAAGATATGCTGATAGTTGTGCTTTAGCCGGAATGGGTGTGGATATGGGTGTGTAGTTAATCATATCATACTTCGTGAGAAGGTCTTTGATGTACTTGGATTGGAAAATAAAACTGTCATGACTTAACTGCTTCACCTGGAGTTCGAGAAAGAAGGACATCTCCCCCATCATACTCATTTGGAATCTGTTTGCCATTATCTTAGCAAACTTGTCACTGTATTTGGGATTTGTAGACCCAAAAATGATATCGTCCACATATATTTGAACCAAAATCTTTTCCCTACCCTTGGTCTTTGTGAATAGAGTGGTATCAGTCTTTCCTTTGGAGTAGCCTTCACCAATCAAATATTCAGACAAGACATCGTACCATGCACGTGGAGCATGCTTTAACCCGTACAAGGCCTTATCTAAGATGTAGACATGATTTGGATGCTTTGAATTAATGAAACCCTCAGGATGTGAGACATAGACTTCTTCTTTGAGAACACCATTAAGAAAAGATGTATGCACGTCCATCTGAAAGACACGAAAGCTTATAAAGGCTGCATATGCAAGAAATAGTCTAATAGCTTCAATACGAGCAACTGGGGCAAATGTTTCATCATAGTCAATGCCCTCTTGCTGATTGTAGCCTTTAGCAACCAACCTAGCTTCGTTACGAACGACCACTCCATCTGAATCCCTTTTGTTCTTGAACAGCCACTTAGTTCCAACTACAGATTTTCCATAAGGAAGGGGAACTAATCTTCAGACTTTGAGACGATCGAATTGGTGTAGTTCTTCCTGCATTGCAATTACCCAATCCGGATCATCTAATGCTTCAGAAGTCTTGGTGGGTTAAATGATGCTTAGAAAACCCGAAAATTGACATTCGTTTGCTGTAGCTGCACGTGTTTGAACGCGAACGGAAGGGTCTCCTATGATGTTTGCTTCAGAGTGATGTCTGGTCCACTTTGTCTCGTGGGAAGTAGAAGATGAAGGAATAAGATCTTGTAAGTGTCGTGCTTCCTCTTCATCTTTGCGGGAGAAATTTGGGTCTGAATCAAAGATAGAAGGGCTCACTGGGTCAGGAATCTGAGAAGTCACAGGAGGACGAGTGACAGATACAGATGTAGAATCCTCAACATAGAGATCTGCAAATGGATTCGTCTCAGTGAACATAGGAGCCGTTAAAGTAACACTTGTTTGTACTGCTGTGTTGTTCCTGCTGTCAGTTAAAATAGGGGTAGATTCAGATCTAAAGAAATCAAACATAAAGTCAAGATTAGTATGTGAACTGGACGAATTGTTTGATACTTTATTTTGAAGCACCGGTCCTGAACTGGTATGTTCAGAAGCGTTTACTGTTGATTTAGGTGGAAAATTTGTAACATTCAATGCATCATTAAATGTTACGTTGATACTTTCAACAATGCTCTTTGTTCATTTGTTTAAAACTCTGTAGGCTTTGAACTCAGTAGAATAACCTAGGAAAATAGCTTCATCAGCTTTTAGAGCAAACTTTCCTAGATTATCCTTGTCATTAAACACAAAGCACCTATTACCAAAGACATGAAAGTATTTGATATTAGGCACTATGCCATTGGGCAGTTCGTATGGAGTTTTATTAAAGCGTTTATTAATAAAAGAGTAGTTCTGCGTATAGCAGGCAGTGCTGATTGCTTCGGCCCAAAAGGAAGGTGAGAGCCCAGAGTATGATAGCATGGTACGGGCAACTTCAACCAAAGTTCTGTTTCGTCTTTCCACAACACCGTTTTGTTGTGGAGTGTAGGCAGCTGAGAACTGATGGTTGATCCCAACAAGGTCACAAAAGCTCTTCAGAGTACTGTTCTTGAATTCAGTTCCATTGTCTGTACGGATTGAGACAACACTCTGACTATGCTTATTCTGTTGTTGCTTGATGAAGGAAATGATTGTTGGAGTAGCTTCATCTTTTGATCGCAGAAACTTGACCCAAGTATATCTAGAATAGTCATCCACCATAACTAAAATATACTTCTTCCCACTCTTTGATTGAATCCTCATAGGACCACAGAGATCCATGTGTAGTAGTTCCAAAGGCTTGGTGGTGCTGAACATTTGTTTAGATTTATGGGAAGCCTTCTACATTTTACCCTTCTCACAATCGGCACATAGATGATCCTTCTTGAATCTTAGCTTAGGGATGCCTCTCACCAAGTCACCAGTGACTAGCTTGTTTATATTTTGAAAATTTAGGTGAGAGAGTTTTTTGTGCCATTGCCAAGTAAGATCGGATGAGGCTTCGGACAGTAGACACACGAAGGTAGGGGAGTTGTAATTTTCCAAATCAATGGAATACAAGTTAGATTTCCTTGAACCTGCCAGTAATCCATCCCCATTCTCGGTTAACACTGAACATTTGTTCTTCTTAAATACTACCTCCAGGTCTTTATCACAGAACTGTGCAATACTAAACAGATTATGACCCAATCCTTCAACATAGGAAACTTTCTTGATCTTGATGTGATTCTTCTCTATGTCTCCGTACCCCATTATTGGTGCAACATTGTCGTTCCCAAAACGTACATTCCCGGAGTACTTAGGAACATAATTTTTTAGAAGACTCTTGTTGCCGGTCATATGTTTGGTACAGCCGGAGTCCAGGTACCACAAGTTAGGCGGCTGCAAAAAGAGAATAAAGTACGTTTAGGTCCCCATATATGAATGGGTCCTTGATTGTTAGTTCCAAGAAGTGGGTGAGTATTGATTGTTTCTACTTGTGGTGGTGAAACTTCTAATGATCTATCCTTAGGTACCCATGTGGGTTTAATCTTTTGTCGAGAAGGAATAGATTGAGACTGAGGTGGCTTGGAAGGAAGTTTCGGTACCACTGTTGGTTTGACAGTTGATGGAATCGGAGATTTAGGATTCGGTAGCATTGCGGAAGCGTTATGTTTGCGAATCCATGTTTGCGAGGAGTTCTTGAGAATTCGTTGTGGCCTCAGTACATCAACTTACTTTTGCTGAACTGGAGCCTTGGGAGCAATATGTTTTACTGCTCGTTAATTGGATGAAGGCTTGGGTTGGGAAACTGTTAGTCCCATATAACAAGTGGTTCAAGTATAATGTAGGATAGATGAAGGTTTGCATATGTAAACTAGAGAGAATATGGTTTACACCTTGGAAAACACATAGTTCATTTATTCATTATGCCCAAAACCTTACCTATTACAATAGTTCATATCCCTATATATATACTCCATGAGTATATTACATAGAAACTCCTATTTTTATACAATATATGAATTTACAGAAACTTGTGCACGTTTAGAAGGAGGATTGCGTGATCGTTTTTTAGAATGCAAGTGTTTTTCTTGACCAATCCATGCCTTTTTGAATGCTTCATAACCCTGTCGTCTGTAGACTTCCAGTTCTTTGATCGTCAGCAGTCGTTTTGATTTGTTTAAACGTTTGAGTGCATGTGACTGACGAGTGGTGATCCACTGATGAATGATATATCATTTGGAATTTATAAATGGAACACAGATTTGATTAGCATAAAAGTCTGTCCAGTCCTCACATGGTTTAATTCCAATTTGTTTTCTTAATTGATCATATTCACAATTAAATTCACAATGACCATGGAGACAACCATCACTAACACAAAACATTGAAGAGGCAATTGTATCATGTAAACTTGAATGATTACAGACGTTATCAAACATCAAAATTTGTTCACATGTTTGTTTAGTGTTAGAACATTTCCTAGACGACTTAGGAATGACTCTCTTCCAAGTTATGTTTATTTTACTCTCTTCACTCCCGAGCTTCTTCACATCTGTAGCAGAAGATAAAATGTAAGAATTGAGTCGTGGTCGACTAGCAGCTGCTTTTGAAGATTCAGATATGTCAGTAGGCATACGAGAAATGTGACTAGAAGTGGAAGTGTGTGTCTGATTGAAAATCTGTTTTTGTTTTAAAATTTTCAAAGTAGAATTATAAACAGATTTTATTTTGGGTTGGACATCTTGGGAAGATGTAGATGCATGCTTAGAATCTTCAATTCGTTCTGCGTATGGAGAAAAAGGGAATGGAGTAGGAGCCTGCATCTCTTGCTTGACTTGGGTGATGCGTTCTTTCAATGTTGTATTTTCCCTACACAAGTTGTCTATGATCTTTTCATCATGATTAAACATGTTTTTGATACGCTTGTGAAGAATAGCATTTTCTTGAGCTAATTGAGTAAGCTCAGGTGATTGGGAAGAAACTGTGATCGTTTCTTGTGTGGTTTCTGAGTGGAAAGCTTTGGTAATGTCTCCTTGTATCAGATGTGTGAAGCAAAACTCTTGCAAGGTTTGAAACCTTCGCTGCAATTCCTTGTGGGGAATGTATTGAAATTGGGGTTTTGGCAATTCAGGAGCATAAAGTTCCTCATCTGTATAGATTGGAGAGGTGACAGTTGAATTCAGTATTGGAGGTGGGAAAGTGAAGTATGAGTCATTGAGGTTAGAGTAGTTGAAGGGAGTTTCAGTTTTAAGATGTAAGGTCCGTTTGACATCCTCTTCAAGTCATTCTTCCTCTTGACCAACAAATACCATTCGTTGAGTTATTCCTTCGCCAAATAAATTTGCATTGTATAATTGTTTGGCAGATACCTTACTCAGAACACTTGGGTTTTCAAAACCAAGTCCGTCGAATGTCCATCTTGAAAAAGGTCGTTCCTTTTGTTTGTACAGAAAGATGGTTTGTTCACTCTGCCCTCTTTTGATTAGAAGGTCTTCAAGTTCTTTAATTTTTAAACAAAGGCACTCTGTTCATTTTTAAGAATTTCTGAATCTTTTTCCCCACCATACACGTTCTGCTTTGAGATCGTGCATGATAATGTTTGTCTTATCAGTTAATTCTAGAAATTCAGATTCTTTCACAGCTAATTGAACCTTAGATTCATTTATGTTCTTTTCTAATTGTTCAATTGCAGCTTGTGCTTCTTTGTCTTGTGTATGAATGACCTCTTTTAACACTTGATTTTTACTTGTTAGTTTGTTCACCTTAAATTCTAACTTTTTCATGCGGTTTAATATGGTTTGGATATGTTAAAAATTAAAACCCATATTAGAGTTAGAGATAGAAGGTACCTTTCCGCTTTCCACGATCTCCTCCTCAGCATCGGAGAGATCACCGCCATCTTCATCCCTATCACTTGTTTCACCATTAGCCACCGGACAGAACTGTGTGTGATCCTCACCATCTAGATCACTCTCGGAGTCTGTGTCCTCCAGGAACTGATCTTCTTCCACCATAAGAGCATTCTCAGCCTGCTTTTACTTTGACAGGCGGTACTTTTGTCTGTAGTATTCAGCATCCTTGATCTTCTTCTGTGGACAGGTCCTGATCATGTGCCCAGACCTCCCACAGTTATAGCACTTCAAGTCCGTCTTCTTTTCATCCTTCCTCTCATCCCTTTGAAATCTAGGCTTGTCAACAGGAGCAAGCCTTTCTGGTCTTCTGGAGCCAGAGGTAAATCTTTGTTTGTTGTTTGTTTTGTTAAAGCGATTTCTAAATGTCTTGCCAACAACTGAGAGAGCATGGATGGCAGCTTCAACTGAGTCTTCATCATCATCATCCGGTTCTGATTCACTGAGAATCACCTTCTTATACTTCATTGATCTTGATGAAGATTCTCTTGGAGTTCTTTCTGTAGCTACCAAGGCCAGAGGATGTGCAGCTGGCTGTTTTGGGAGAGACTTCAGTATTTCTTCCTGGTATTGATTGAGGTCTTCGAATATGTTGTGGAATATAACTGTGGTAAGATATTTATTGATTTGATTGTACAGTCTGACATATTCCTTCCATTCTGGACCTAGTGACTTCAGAAAAACATAATTTAGATCTAGGTCAGTCCTGATGATTTGATTGGACCTCATCTCATTTTGTAGTTTGCAAAATCTACCATAAGTTTCAGAAAGAAGTCCGTTCTCTCGAATACTGAAGTCATGATAGTTGTTGACTAGTTGGATACGCTTGATGTACTCTCCCTGCTCAGTACCCTGCAACTGCTTCTGGATTTCATCCCATATTTCCTTTGTAGTGGCTAAGCTATCTATCTTGGTATAGATTTCTGAGGAGCGTCCTTGCTTAAGATAGTACTTAGCCAAACGTTCAGCCTTTTTGATATCCTTTTCTTGAGTTGTGAGCTCATCATCAGTCTTTTCTCACTCATGACGGAGAATGACGGGATTGTTGTTAGGATCATCTTCAACAACTTTGATGAACTTTTTGTTCCCCTTCATGATGCAGTCGATCATCATTTCTCCGTATGTCTCATTGTGCTCCAGGAAGTCCATAAACCTTTCTTTCCAGACATTATATTCTCCTCGAAACAGAACAAGAGGTTTTGTATCGGTACCGATGGACATTATTTCATTTGAACTTGACATAGTGAAAGTTTTAGTAAGAAATGATCGTTCACTTGTTAGATGATTTGATTGTTCGAAAACTTTTGCTGACAAGAAAGAATAATATTCTTTACAAGTTAGTTTTAAAAACTTCTCGGTGATGATTGAGGAGCTAAGTCAATTTAATTCAACTTTGAATTAGATCTTGTAAAGATTAAATTCAACTTTGAATTAGATAGAATTAAGTTAATTTAATTCAACTTTGAATCATATCCGATTTAGATTAAATTTTTTGAATTAGATTTTTGAAGTTTTAAGTTCGATTGTCCTCTTGTTCAATAAGTCAAGTCACAATGGTTTTATCACTTGTCCAATAGATTCAAGGTATACGAATAGTTTTAAGCAATTGATAGAATCCCTTGAAAATTGAGCAGAGTAACTTCTTGGTAGTGATCAATAGAGTAACCAATAGAGTGCGATTGATCCCTGTAGAACCAAACACTTAGAAATAAACTGTTAGTAATGTCAATCGAGTGCGTATCAAGTCACGGATTCGAATGTGATTGCCTTTGATGTGTTTGATAGCCAAGTAACTAGGAACCTTGAATCGCACGGACCAACTCAATGCGATTGATGAAACAACCCTTTGAATCACACTGACAAGTTTGTGTTGCTGATAGAACACTTCGAGTCACCTAATCGCATGCGATTGGTCTTAGTGCGGCTTATAGCACTCAAAGTAACACTTAAGAGATCAGCTAGAAGGACTCTATAATCCGTGTACCCCTCAATCGCATGCACCACGAATCCGTCTTATAGAATCAGAGGTGTCACTATCAAATCTGATGGCCTTACTCCTTATGGTGTCTACCCACTTGTACCTTGATTGGTATGGGTAGTACTTGAGTTACCTTGTTCCACAATTAATCTTTGAAGAATTAGTAATTATTTTAAATAAAAACCGATTTCTTCTTCTTCAAGATTGCATTTACAGCTCCAAGAACACCATAAATGCTTGAATACCCAGAAAATTAAATGCCAAAAAGTCGAGCATTTAATGAACCATTGAACTATTTGCTTTTAAAACACCACTCGGTTTTATATTTTCTTCAAGAAAACCGTATAAAACAGTAGTAACCTTTGAACAAACCCGAAGAAATGGTAGAAAAGATATTGTTTATACCTTAGATGTGTTCTACCCTTGGGAATCACTAGAACTCGCACCTTTCTTGAACAAACCGTAAGTTTGTATGCTTTGAAGAAACCGAATTTTTGTTCTTCACCTTGAGCTTGAAGTCTTCAAGATTTAGCTTGTTGTTTTCGAACAATCACGAGCCAAAAACAAGTTTGGCTCTGATACCAGTTGATGGTCCCTTTATGTGTAAAGGATGAAGCAATGCTAGAAGATTATATTGTTTGTGTTTGTGTGTGTGTGTTCGGTTTCAAGAGAGAGAAAGAGCCGAGAGCTAGAGAGAGTTCACAAACACAAGATGAGAGTAATACAAAGCTTGTTTAGAAAGTGTGGGGCAAATGCCTTTTATAGCATTTGCCCAAGTTTACAATAATTACATATTGCACACTCATTTTTAATAATCTAACAGGTTGCATGTCAAGATTTGAAGTTAGAAGTAGTTATTTTTTAATTTGGTATAAATGTTACGTCTTTAAAGCATGAGATTGAGTTAAGTGATTAAAATGGGTTAAATTGGTATTGTCTGTATAACCACTTTGAAATTTAATGTATTAGTATCAAGTTCGGGATTAAAACATGTTAGAAGAGTATTTTATAATGCAAATAATCCGTATTTGAAGTATTTCAAGCATTAGGTTTGAAATCGGTTGAAATTACACACTTTTTATACAAACCCGTAGCTACATTCTGCACAGGTCGACATGTTTTACCAGTTTTCAAAAAAATCATTAAAAATCAAAGAAAATCCATAGAGGTAGTACTCTATATCGTTGGAATAGTCTGGATTATTTCTTATGTTGGACACAGAAGCTAATTCGGATCATAGGATGACTAAAAATACAAAATACTATAGAAGGGTCAAGTTGGAAGTATATGTTTTTGCATACAAGTTGAGATTTTAGATGATTTGGACTATGAGACTCTTTGAGCAGACTTGGAAAGCCTTAGTGTCAAGTTTTAGTTAATGTTGAGGATCTCTTATGCCACTTGATGCCTTCATCAAGTGTCTTGCTCGGTTAATTTGTATGACCTGAGTTTGACTAAGTAATATTGTTCTTATACTTGTTTAGGCTTATAAATTTACTTTTGCTTGGATTTGGTTGTAAATATTTGGGTGTTGATTCTCATCACATCAACAGGTGAGTGTACTTACCTTCTTTTGTATATGTATTTATGTATGCGTTATGCTGTATGCCATGCGTTGATCCAACCCGTGAACTTTCTGAGCAATGGATAGCTGTCTTGGCGCTAGACTTGTAGTAGGGATCCAGTATTCGTATTGGATCCACCATTGTAAAGAAGTTGGATCAACATATTTATGTGTACAGTTAATAGATAATTAAGTATGTTCACTAAGCTTTCACTTATCAGTTGTTATTTCGATGTTTCTCAGGTACATCAGGTAAAGATAAGGGCAAGGCTCGAACTGTCTAGAGTTATTCAGCATTAGCCCGAGTCTAATGTCCTGAGATGCTTATTTTGTGCAATTTTATCACTTCATGATATAAATTGTTTTAAACTGGATTATTATTTGCAGGGGGAGCAAAATTTTATCTTCGCCTAATTGATAAAAAAACAATTTTCATGTATCAATTTAGGGGGAGTTTGTTTTTACTGCTTTATTTCTTTTCAAAAAGCCAAAAACATTCAAATATTGAAAAGCCAAAAACATTATAAAATTTTCAAAATTCAAAAATATTTTTGCTTTTCATTTGTTGTTATCTGTTCAACATATCTAGTTGAAATGTCATACATATCTTAGGACACATGTTTGAAATGTCATACACATCTAGTCTTCGTGACTAGTGGAACATCTTGGAGTGATATCTTTGTGATATACACGATGATTAGATGGAAATCCTACCAGAATCAATGCTATGCCAGTTCTGAATGTAGGTCACACAGTTTATTTAAACTGTTGTGTTAACGAGTTATCTATGTGATCTCGGTGTTACTTTTACCCACACTATCTTTGAGATTGTACCTTAAACACATTGTCATTTCTTTATGGTACTAATTTCAAAGATTTTTCATCAAAACTATCATGATGAGGATTTCTACACACAATGAGATTACATTCATGTCAACATCAAGCTGATTACAAATTTTGTATGCATGATGTTCATGATGAATCCTGATCATCATGAGGGGGAGAAAGTGTAAAGAAATTTAAGTTCAGTTGATTTTGAAAGATTACAGATATCAAGTCAAGTTGAAGATGAATTTATCAGCGGATACTCACAGGGTTAAAGATAATGATGAGTTCAATTTCATAAAACTCTGAATTTATCAAAATTGCACAGCTGAAGATAAGATCATATGTTGAGGGGGAGACAAAGAAAAGTTAAATTTTGGAAATTCAACGTATGTAAAATCAAGGGGGAGCGTTGAGATTAAATGAAAAATTAATGAATGAAAAGTCAAGGGGGAGCTAATAAAAGAAGAGATGAAGTTGGAAAAAGAGATGAAGATGAGTTGGAAAAAGAGATGAAGATAAAGATTCAGAACGTACACATTGTTTATTAAAAAAATTCTGAAACTTCTGAAAGTGAGATCAAGATCAAGAGCTACATTCAAGGGGGAGAGAACTGTTATTCTTCCTAAATCATACTGTTTGAATGCTCGGGATCGCAATTGCTAAAAACCACTTGATAAACCGTTAATACAACCAGAGGTTGGAAAACCTTAGGTTACTGGTGTGAATCCGAAAATCAGATGAAAAAGGATGTTACTGTGTGCTTTCAAGATTCAAATTATTATCATGATTTTGAAGTGAAGACTATTCTTAAAAATTGAAGAGTCTATCTTTCAAGATGAGAAGACATTCTGACGACATCAAACCAAAGACTGAAGATTCAAAAAGAAATCATTCAAGTTTTATCTCCTAAAGCTTAAAAAATGCAGCAAGAAATATGCATATTTGTAAGAGGAGATTGTTAGAGTTCGTATGATGCTGAAAAGACAAACATCTTCTATTTTCTATACAAAGGGGGAGATTGTTAGGACAAAAATATTGTATAGAATATAGAAGATTATATTCTAGTTAAAGTTTGTATTAAATATACAAACTAGAGGACTAATATTGTAAATACCCTTATGACTAATTAGTCATTTGTAAGGTCTTTGGCATAATCCTACTCTTAAGTGTGTGCTTAACATAGTGTTAAGATTCTCTCTCTAGATTTCTTGATTATATTACATTGATCTTCATGTTATGATTGATACCTGAATCACTTGGGACAAACAAGAGTTGATAATGATTGCTCCCTATTTTGCTAAATTTAAAGATATCAATTTGAATGCAATTGTTTTTGTTAATCTCTCAGATACATCAATGTTTCTTTGGGTTGAAACTACAGTTAAAAGTCATCTTTGTAACTAAAGTTTAAATCTTAAATGATAAAGTATTTTATATTTATTTAATTTTTAAAAAAATGGGTCCTTACAAAACACATATTAACCACATACATATAAATTTAATCGTATTAGAATAGATATGTCTCCAATACGAAAAACACACTATGATAATGTTTAACATGTCATAATAACATTTTAGTAACTTATATCTATCCATGAGCATAATGCACCCAACAAAGTATATACATCAATTATAACATCAATTACATATTAAAAACCATTTTCATCTTGTAAATGCATCCTAACAACTTATTCAACCCATTAAAACCTATTATGATAATTTAATGATTCTGATACATTACAACTAAATTTAACAAATAGAAAAAAAAAATAACTCATTTAGATTCATCATGACTCATTCACACACATTGGATCCAAAATTATAAATTTGACAAACTTCGATAAAAAAACTCATTGAGAGTCATCATGATTCATAAAGACTCTCAATTATAACTCATTCATACGCAAATTTAATGACCCGTTAACTCAATCTGACAAACTAAGATAAAAATAACCATTATTTCTGCATAACAAGTTTAAATTCATATATATTATGAGTTGCATATGACCACAATAGCTCATTACTACTTATTATCACCCATCAAATCCATCATGATCTATTTATAGGATGTATAATATATTAAATTCATAGTCATATGACCGTTAATAATATTTTTTTTTTATAAATTTGTTTACCATAATACCCATGCATATCATACTCAAGTGACCCATTCATAATCTATATATATATATATATATTGAGTTTTATACGACCTACAAATTTATTAAAGGTAAAATAAACTCACCTCATAAAGATGTTACACGGCTTGTAAATGAATATGAACTAAGAGTAAATACTCATTTAACCCGTCATTAGGTAAGAAGGATCTAACTACTCCCACAACCCTCTAATATACCTTTCTTCTTCCCACTTACTACCGTCTTCTATATACGTAGTATAATCTCGGTTAACCAATGTTGATCATAACTAACCATTTTCATTCTATTTTTTATTGAACCATCAAATGTGATCGTAATACATCTCTTTGAACCTTTAGCATTACATTGAATGTACAATGTTGACTTTGTTTCTCTAATTCAACCTAAGTATAATATTGGTTGACCTTGATTCATTTCATATATGATTGTAAATCACCTATTTTAACCAAGTTAAAACTAGAGTGACCAATATTGACTATAATTTACAATTTAAAGACGGATTTCTTTTGTAACTAATTCGATACGTGTTAGTGACCAACTAGTTTATTGCCCCGTGCACGCACAGTATTTCGGAAACGTATTTGAGATATTAAAATTTTCAAATAAAAATATTGCAATAAATCATCTTATTTTAAACCATATTTTATGAAAGGTTTCATACATCATTTTAATAATATTAAAAATGTTTTAAAATCAATAACTAAACACTTTTAATAGCATATTTAAGTTGACCACTCAACTCATCATCATAATCCCAAAAAAGCCACTCAGCTAAACAAAAAATTATTTATCTACTAGTATTAGTGGATAACGAAAAATTAAGAATATACTAATTCCAAAAAAGTGTCATATTACAATTAAATTTATATCAAAACGTAGATAAAAATGAGACGTTCGTAAATATATAATTATTTTTTCTCTAAACAAAATATATCACAAGTTACTAAACATAATTTATAAACATCTTATAATTAATTACATTAATATATAATTTTTATAAAACCCCCTCGTAATTTTCATCTAGTCCCCTCCCAAATCCAAAATCAAATTCAAATTACCGTGTATAATCTTTCCAAAATTTTTTTTAAGAATTAAATGATTTTAAAATTGAAGCTTGTGATTAGTTGATTGAAGTTCAATTTATAGTTATTTTAAGAAAATTTGCATGCCTTTTATATATAGATATAGATAGATATAGTAAATATTCAATAAATATTATTAAATTCCGAAATTGTCGCTAGCTATCATTAAGAAACGAACTTTTTGTCCCACTAATTTGCTACGAATTATTGACGGATATAGTAAATTTAAAAAAAATAATTACTATATTTTGAAAACCTTGTTGATAATTAACTATAATTTAGAGACAAAATTTTCCCATTCTAATCTGCAACGGATTAGCGATGAAAATGCTAGATACTTCATAATGGTTTAGATACGGATTATTTATGTGGCTAATTTGCGATTGATTAGTGATGAAAATCGTATATACTTTTTTAAAGCGTTACAAGTTTGTTGCTAATTAGCTATATTTTAGAGACAAGTTATTTATGTTGTTAATTTGTCACAGGTTTACGACCGATGTAGTTAATACTTAATAAATAATTATTACATTCGGAAAATCATTGCCAAATTAATGCAAATTAGCAACTGTTTAGGAACGTATACTATATGTTGCTAGTTTGTAACAGATTAGCGACGAAATTGGTAGATAATCTCAAACCACGCTAATCGGTTGCTAATTAGCTATTTATGGACCGAAATTATATGTTGCTAATTAGCAATGGATTAGCGATGAAATTAGTAGATAATCTCAAACCGTCGCTAGCAGTTGCTACTTATCTAAGGTTCAGGGACAGAAACTATATGTTGCTAATTTTCAACAGGTTAGCAATGAAATTGATAGATAATCTTAAATCGTTGCTAACCGGTTGCTAATTAGATACATATTAGAGATGGATATATTTTGTCGCTACTTTACAATGGAATTGCGAAGAAAGTAATAGTTTTAAAAAAAATTAATTCTTAAATGAAAACTGTCAACTAATTAATTGCTATGAATCACAGCCTTTGGGCGTCTCTAAATATCATTGCTAATGAGCAGTTCTCTTGTAGTTGGGAGGTCGTAGGTGGTTTTGTAGTGCGTATGTGGGTGTATTACTATCTGTGGGAGCTGAGGAGAAACATAGGAAAATCGAATTCATCTCGTGATGTTTGGTGAAGAATTTACGGTATAGTTCACATTCAATCCGAGGTATTAACTCTAACTTGTTAATTATCAATTGATCGATAGTTTTTAGGTTTTCTTTTATGTATGTGTGTGCAGTACCAAGATGGCTGGGGTCGAGGACCCTAAAGTCGTGATCAAATCTTTATTATACTGAGATTAGTTGATCTTAGGGATTTTCATTTAATCAAGTTTAGAGCAGAAAAGGATGGATATCTTTAGTTACATCGGGTTCTATGGTTGGACTGGAATCTGTATTTGTGTCTATCCAGAACATTGTTACAAGATGCAATCATAAGGTTCTCACAATTATCGCGAAGGAGAATATCTCTATCGGGGATATATACTTGTCGCAAAAGCCAAACGTCATATGGACCTTGTGATCGCAAACTTCCTTATGGTTCTCGTAAACTATCCACTATGGTTCTTGCTAAGTATGAAGGGTCAATAATTGCAAACATGACTTTCAACCTGATTGACCCAATTAATAAAACTAGCTCTTGCATAGATTTAAGGCATGTCATTTTTTGTTTGGGTTTATTATTATCGTGGTTACGCACATGCTTACTAACAAAGAATAATCACCCAAAATAGAGCAAAAAGTAAGCGATTTGAGAGAGATAACAGAGCCCATGCTTACTGCTTACTCAGGAAGAACATCGATGTTTCAAAGCCTCGGTATGAATGTGATATTATATATTCTCTAATCTCAAAAATTATGTGGTGTGTGTATATTCAATTGTTTGAAGCTTGATTACTATCTTTATGTTTTGCTTGGGATATTGCTTGTGAGTTGGTTAACATGAGCAAACTTTTATTAAAGTTGATTATTATTTTTATTATGTTACAGTTACTAACAACCATTTTATTTTGTTTATGTGTCAGGATGATGTTATCAAGGCACGTTTTGAGCTGTTTATTTTCTTTACAATTTCTAAACTTAGGGATTAAACTTGAATTTGTAGAGATTATGTACTAGGTTAAACATTATAACGCTTGATTTTATTAATGGTACGTGATGACGATTCTTCCCAAACTTATTTCATATTATATTGGTTTGTCAACTTAAGGTTGCTTGTTTAATTGTTTTAGATTGATGCTAATGTAATTAAATTAAAAGCAAAAGAATTTTGAATTTAGAAATATAGTGACAGAATGTACTACCGTCACTAATTAAAGTTTCTGAAATGCTAGAATTCAACTACCTTTTGCTGACGCAAAATATAGCGTTTCCACTTTTACTGACGTCTTCGTCTCGTCAGTAGATGTCCAATCTGTAGTGCCCTGTGCCTAGCTCCAACAGAAAAAAAGAAGTGTACGTAAACCAAAGTGAAATGAAAAAGAAATAAAATGAATACACGTTATTTTGTATTAAGCCTACCTTAGATTATCTTATAGGTTAAGAAAACAATATATATTTTAGAATAACGTGGTAGAATTTAATGATTAGTTTAGGTAATATGTAAACATCTTATGTATATGCCAAAGCAAATCAAATAGAAGTCTAAATTAATTTTTATGTAGAAAAAAAAACTTGTACTGATTAATAACTCTAAGATGTCGACTTCAAGGAATTTAAAAAAGAAAAACAAACACAATAATGTCTAACAAAAACATTCAAAAACATTCAAGCATAAAATTTTGACCATTAATGTTGGTCAACGGTTAGTCTTTAATTTCTCCTCTAATATAATATTAAAGTCTTTATCCGTCTAACTTTCCAATTAATGGAGTATTTTATTTACGCAAATTCAACTTTGGCAATATCTAATTTGGATTTTCGAATGAGTGGAGTCCAATTAGATTGAGCTTAGATCCTCCACAAATTAGGTTACATCCAACATGAGTTGTAATTGGACTATTAAATGATCTTATTAGAAGCAAAGTGTCTTGATCTAGAAGTTTGAAAAAGATTATTTCTAATCCTTAACATTATAACTCTGGTCCCAATGGTGAATATAACATCTATATATATATATATATATATATATATATATATATATATATATATATATATATATATATATAAGACCTCCTCTAAAACCGGTCTCCATGGCTTTGAGAACCGGTCTCCATTACATCGTGTGTAGTAGTGTGTGTGTATATATATATATATATATATATATATATATATATATATATATATATATTAAAAGAAAACCATTGTTGGGAAAGTTTCTTTAAATAAAAATTAATTAACCAATCAAAACCTTTTATTTTCTTAATTTTGACCAAAAATTTTAATTTTGACTTTCATAATTAGAATGATTAGTTTGGAATAGTACATGGAGCTAATTTTGAGGGAGTTATATAAAAATTTATATGTTTATAAGGGTTGTTTTTATAAATTATACATTTATATTTAATGGATGTATTTAATTGTATATGTTTATAGTTTTTCATTTATTACTTTTAATGCATAATGATTGGTATAAATATAATTATGTATTTATAATCATTTTATTTTTATCCACGTTTAGATGTGTTTTACTGTAATCTGACATAAAATTTAAAAAGATTAATCTTTTATAAGTAAAAACTTATATTCATAACCATTTAAAAAGTGACTTGCTTTCTTTATTTTGTGTAAATCGAAATATAATGACACTTAACTTATTCTAAATGGAATAGGTATTTCCTTGCTTACATTCATTATAAAACACTAAACCAATGAACATATTTATAGATAAATTTTCTGTTATGAATCACTAAATCAACAATCTCTTTCTATGATTATTTTTATTTAGAGTATATGAGATTTTTATAATAGATTAGTGAGGTATAACACCTTTTTATGGGATAATTTATGTTTGTGAAACCTCAAATTAGTTATCTTTTTCGTTGACATAATTGTACAACGTTAACCTTTTGATCTGTTTACGATGCCAATGATTTCATAATAGAATATTGATTAAAGTGTGATGATTTTAATAAAACACTATTTGTGAGTGATTAATCGGTCAAAGCTTTGTATGTCAAGAAAGAATGTTATCAGTATAACATCCGAATTTTGAGACAATGATATTAGGATTTAGTTCATAAAAGTGTATTCAACTATACACATTTTGCTATTATATGTACTAGACTTTCAAACATACCGTTTGATGTACTGAAATTTTTAAAAATAACCATTTATTATACTTAACCTGATACAATAGGTCATATGGTGATGTGGCAAAGGTTTACATGACATGGCAAGATGACATGGCTAATAATATAGATTTTCTTAATTAAAAATTACTAGAACTAATAATGATACATAAAATAATAACAATAACTTGAATCTTGTCATCTTCATCTAGGTTATCTTCCCTTCTTTCTTCTTTCTTTCCAGAATTTTGAAACTAACATGATGCTTCATCTTGTACAATTTATTACCCTTCAATGATAACCCCCACCACCTCCACTTACTTCTCGCCGGTACCACCACCATTGACACCCGGCCGTCACTACCACCGCCACCATCAACGAGTTTCGTCACCACCGCTGTTGGGGTACGACTTTCGTCACCATCAACGATTTCCGACACCACCGCTTTTGGGGTTACGACTTTCGACACCATCCACAACTTCCGACTTCCGACTTTGGACACCTCTACTGGCTTCTCGCCGATACCACCACCGTTGACTCCCAGGCTATTCGTTCCAGTACGTGTTACGATTTCGATTTCGATTTCAAGATCTGGATATGGGTTCCCGTTGGTGAATATTCAATAAATATTAAGTTCCATTTTCATTTTCATTGGCTCTTCTTTCTGGATCTGGGTTATGATTTGGGGATTCATCTTCATAAGGTTTTGTTTCAGATCTGGGGATTGCTTCATTGCTTCATCTTCATCAAGTTTGGTTCGACCAAATGGGATTTGATTCTGCGCAACAGATTATAGGATTTGGTTCATGAGATGGGATTTGGTTCAAAGCAACAAATTATGGTTATTAATCGAAAGGTAAGAGATTTTTGTTCTTGATTCAAAGTAACAAATTTCCATGTTGTTTTACTTTCCAAATTTTTTCTTTATCTGGGTTCTTCGATTTGTTCAGATCTGGGTTCTCAGTTGTTGATTTACTTTAGGGTTCATCTTCCTGGGCGTGCTTTTTTTCGATTCGTGATTGTTAATTTCCATTTAGGTTTTTGGTTTGATGGCTTCTGTTATGTTGATTGTTCAGATCAGATTAAGTTTTTTGCTCGTATGATAACATCTTAGTAAGATGATCTTCTATTAACATGATCAATGTGCCATGCTTTTTTGTTGGTTAAAGGATGGAGAAAATGAATGTTCTTCATGATATACACTGTTAGCAATAATAATGATGAGGTGGAATATTTTAATATTAAAAATAAATAAAAAATGAAAAAAATACTGGTTACCTGTTATATAGGTATACACTGTTACCTGTTATATAGGTAACCGGATACATTAATAGGTAACTTTTTGAAAGTTCAATACATTAAATGGTAAGTTTGAAAGTTCAGTACATACAGTAGCAAAAGGTGTATAGTTGGATACACTTTTATGAACTAAACCCATGATATTATGAGCTGATGAGGTGATTTATGTATTCGTTATGTTTTATAATGTGAGTTTTATGTAATAAAATGAAAAATTATTGTTAAATTATATTTTAAAACCATCCTTAATATTTTGAAAATTGAGAAGCATTAATTATTTATACTTAAATGTGTGACTCACATAATGTACTATGTTTTTATATAATCATACTTTGATAAAAATAATTTTGACTAACCGTGTATCAAATGATCGTCTAACAAATGAAGATGTTGAGCACATAAATGATTATATGACATCAAATGATATCAAATGAGCATGTATTCTATCGAAATTATTATTATGAGAGAGTAATTGTGTTCCAACAAATAAAGTGTTTGTACACATGAATGATTACATGTTATCAATGTTAAACACTATTGAAGTATAATATTTTAGTTTAGATAATGTATGCTAATATGAACTTTCATATCAATTTTAAAAACTATTTTACACACCGAATATACTTGATTCAATTGTTTAAAAGATCTTATTGAAAATTATTTTTGTCCATAATTTTCTTTTTCTTTTTGAACTTTAATGATATTTTTAGAAATTTAGAAATAATGATATACTTTTAAAAAACCATCTTTCGAATCACGTATAAATTGACTTTAATTTTTAGCTAAGTGGGTAGAATATTTATAAATTGTTACGAATGAGTGGAAGACTTCGCGCTTCATTGCGACTATTAATTGGTAAATTTTTTGAAGGAAAGTCATATATTAGGTTTATTAAAAATGACAATACGCGTCAAATAAATTATGAGGGGGTCTTTTACATGTCAAAAAGATAGTTTTTAGCTCTGTACATAATATACTATGTTTAGGTTTTATATAATAATTTTTTAAATTGTTTTTTTTAAATTTTTTTTTGTTTTGTTTTACGTTATAATCAAATATTTTAAATAATTTTACTACCCAACTCAATATTAAAATAACTTAACCCAACTCAATATTAAAATAACTTATGAGGTATTACAAATGCAATTTGATTTCTTATGTCACATCTAAAAATAAAAAAATAACAAGAAATTAGCCTCTTAAATTTAAGATGTATATAAATTAGTAAAGGAAAGAAATTATAATTTTTTCATATAATTACATTAATATTTTTTGGGTTAATTTCATATATACCCTTATTAAACATTAAAATATCTTATTTACTCAACTTAACTTAAAAATATCCTATATACCCTTATTAAACTTCATAATATCTTATTTGCTAAAATCATAATTTTTATCAATTATTAATTATTTTAAATGAATTTAAATTATAAAAGATGATTAAATGATTATAATACCCCTCTTTTAAATCTATTTATAAAATATCTCCTATACCCTTAGTAAACTTTATAAATATAATATTTGTAGAAGTTATATATATATATATATATATATATATATATATATATATATATATATATATATATATAATTAAATTATTTATATATATATATTTATTTATATATATATATATATATATATATATATTTATATATATATATATATTTATATATATATATATATATATAGGTAAAAGTTCAAACGAAAACTGTTTTTCGTACGAGAACCGCGAGAATTAATCTGAGCCGTTCAATTCCCCCTCCTTCAATGTCATTGCCTATCCATGAATTCAACACATGCACCCTGCCACACTTGATCGCCCCACGCTCCACATCCATGAATTCCACTTTATCATATCAACGGCTAAGATTGGTTTTCGTACGAAGAACAGTTCTCGTTTGAACCGTCTCATATATATATATATATATATATATATATATATATATATATATATATATATATATATATATATATATATGGGACGGTTTAAACGAGAACCGTTTTTCGTACGAGAACTGCGAGAACCAATTATAGCCGTTGATCAAAGTGATGGAGGGTTGAGATTAAAGAGTTGCTAATGGATAACATTAAACTAATCAAACTTATCCTTAATTAACTAAGGGTAGTTTGGACATTTTTACAATACCCCCATATTTTTTAAACTAATATATCTGTCAAACGGAAAGGTGTTAAATTACGAAAATTATACCAAATTAACGAGAAAATTTATACTCTTTAATTTGAAACCGATCTTGCTATATTTTTTTTGAAATTTTTTTATGTGTTTGCTGCGTTTTTTTTCACTACAGCTCGGCGTTTGCACATGTGCAAATATGCAAACATTTGCACAAGTGCAAATATTTTTGCACATTTCACATATGCAAACATGCAATATATTTGCACAAGTACAAATATTTTTGCACAAGTGTAAATATTTTTGCACATATGCAAATATTTTTTCTAAAGTGGGTTTTATAGAGAACTGAAAAAATACAAACAGGCCATTGTCTTCCATCATCAAACAACTAAACCCTACTAGTTTTTAAATGTTACATTAAATATGAAACTTCTTTTATAAGTCTAATTTTCTTATGAATATTACTAACCACATATTTGATGGTTTGTTATTTACCACACAAATTTAGTGCTAATTGAAAATATAGATATACTGAGGTAGGATTTATAGTAAATAAAAGACAATATATTTTGAAATCTCACCTGTAACTCTTTAGCATCACCATGTTCAACCCAGAAAACTTCATTTGGATGATCTACATGCCATCATTTTCTCGTCGGTTACTAGCTTCCTATTAGAGCTTAGATCTGGGTTTTTGGGGCTTAGGTATGGATATATTAGCCTTTTTTTGCTTAGGACTCTTTATATTTGCCGGAGGAGGAGATCTTATTCAATATATAAGCTCCATGTTTGTTCCTTCCAGATTTGTGTTTATATTTTCAGCAAGAGGAGTTCGTCGGAGTAGCTACGACGGCAAGCCAGTTGAAGTGGACAACGGCGGGGGTTCGATTAGAGACAGAAACGGGATGGAGACGGTGGGAAGATAGTGCCGATTGTTGTTGTCGGAAATGGGATGGAGACGGCGGGAAGATACTTCCGATTGGCATCGCCGGTGGATGGGAGACGAAGGTGCAGGTTAGGTGGTTCAGATTTGATGGGTTTTACTTTTGAGGTTTTTTTTTATTTATCTAGAGCAGTGTGCTGTAAGACTGAAATTAGTGGGTGCTAATTGGAAAAAGACATATATGCCCTTTTGATTTAAATTAACTGATTTAAAACAACAATTGAAATGATTGGCTGAAAATGGTTTTCGCAGTTCTCATACGAAGGACGGTTCTTGTTTGAACCGCAACCTATGTATATATATATATATATATATATATATATATATATATATATATATATATATATATATATATATATATATATAGGGTTGGGTTCCATTGAGAACCGATTTTAGTGCGAGAACCAATCTTAGCTGTTGATTTGATAAGTGGAATTCATGGATGGAGAGCATGGGGAGATCAAGTGTGGCAGGGTGCAGGGTGTATGTGAGAAATTCATTGGTGGGCAATGACATTGAAAGAGGGGGAATTGGACGGCTCATATTGGTTCTCACGGTTCTCGCACTAAAAATGGTTCTCAATAGAACTTCTTCCTATATATATATATATATATATATATATATATATATATATATATATACACACACACACACACACACACATATATATATATATATATATATATATATATATATATATATATATATAGCATCAACAAAGAACCTTATCTTAAACAAAGAACCAATTTGGACCATTGAATCATCAAAATCAATGGATGAGATTTAATAATGCAAAAATTGTAATTATCATGTATTAACTTAAGAAGAAAAGGGCAAATATGGAAAATACCCCCCCCCCCCCAACAACCTACGAATTAAAAAAAACCTCCAAAACTTTAAATTGTCATAACTTTTTAAGTTTTGTGAATTTAAACAAAAAAAATTATATCAATCTTTTAGTTTTTTAATCCTCTTTCAAACAAGATCACTCTTCTCATATTTTTCTAAAAAAAAATTTAACATGAATTTTTTTTTGCATTTGGGCAGCAGGTAGTGTTTTTGTCGGATTTTGTATTTTGGTTTTGAATGTGTAATTTTGCATATTGGGCTGCATTTTCATTGAATCATGTTAGATTTGCATTTTGCATTCTCATGATTTTTGTATTTTGGAAGCATCTAGATGACCTGCATGTTTATATTTTGCGTTTTTCGTTTTTTGCATTCTGCACTTTACGTTCTACGGATTTTGCATTTTGGTTTTGAATGTGTAATTTTTCATTTTGGTTTTAAATGTGTAATTTTGCATTTTTGGGCTGCATTTTTCATTGAATCAGTTTTGGATTTGCATTTTGTATTTCATATTTTGCATTTTGGAAGCATCTGCATGACCTGCATGATTTGCATTTTGCATTTAGTATGAACACAACTCAAAATGCAAAATTTGCATTTTAAAAAAAAATTCTGAAATATATCAAGCCCGGTCTTGTTTGAAAGAGGATGAAAAACTGAATCTAACGGTATAATTTTTTGGTCAAAATTGTTAAAAACGAACGAGTTATGATCATCATTTAAAGTAAGTGGGGGTTTTTTTTTAATTTGTTGGTGGTCGCTGGGATATATATTTTTTTTTTCAATTTTCCTTTTTGCCCTAAAACTATGTGCCTCATGTCATTATCAAAGAAGGTTTTATATTCTATGTTTAAGGAAGGTTCTTTATATAACCTTATCCTATATATATATATATATATATATATATATATATATATATATATATATATATATATATATATATATATATATATATATATATATATATATATATATATAGGGTAAGGATCCTTTGAAAACACCTTATAAATGAAAACAATGAGAACACTTGTTATCCGTCTGATCTAAAATGTTATCTACGGTTCAGATGCATCCAACTAAAAAAAGGTTTAAAAGGTTTAAAGTTTAAACAAACATTCCCAAAACACATTCTCGATCCCCCAATTCACCAAACACTCCCGATCGCCTCCTCCCCGGTGCACTCCTCATCGACCGTCGCAAGGGTAACCATCGGCGCCACTACCGTTCTTCACAGCCTTACTTCACCGCCATCCTTCACTGCCATCCCGCCTCACCGCCACCATTCACTACCATCTCGCCTCACCGCCACCATCTAGCCACCGCCTCGTCGCCTCATCCTTCAAAACCACCACCATCGATTAACTTCAAAACCACCACCATCGATTCCGATTTACCTCTCCTCCTCATCGCTTGCCTTCATAACAACTGCCATTGCTCAAATTTCTAACCATTAATTGAAGAGATTAGGGCTCTAATTTGTGTTACTGCATCAATTTGGGGATTAGGGCAACATAATCAAATTTCGATTATAGAACTGTCATTGCTTGAACCAAAGTCTAACAAATGGAGCAATTTGGTAAGTTCAACCATTAAATTTCATACATGCCGTTTGTGTTTACTATATGATTGATTACTGCATATGTTTACGATTAGTACATATGATTCTCATGTAATATATTTCATCTGATAACTGTGATTACTGCATATATATGTATGATTACTGCATATATGTGTCATTACTGCCTATGCATATGAATTTGATTACTGCATATGTGTGTCTGATTACTGCATATGTGTGTCTGATTACTGCATACATGTATCAGATTACTGCATATGAATTTGATTAGTGCATATATGTATGATTACTGCATATGTGTGTCTGATTACTGCATATGTGTGTCTGATTACTGCAAACATGTATCAGATTACTGCATATGAATTTGATTAGTGCATATATGTATGATTACTGCATATGTGTGTCTGATTACTGCATATGTGTGTCTGATTACTGCATATGAATTTGATTAGTGCATATATGTATGATTACTGCATATGTGTGTCTGATTACTGCATATGAATTTGATTAGTGCATATATGTATGATTACTGCATATGTGTGTCTGAATATTGCATATGAATTTGATTAGTGCATATGTATGTCTGATTACTGCATATGTGTGTCTGATTACTGCATACATGTATCAGATTACTGCATATGAATTTGATTAGTGCATATATGTATGATTACTGCATATGTGTGTCTGATTTCTGCATACATGTATCAGATTACTGCATATGAATTTGATTAGTGCATATATGTATGATTACTGCATATGTGTGTCTGATTTATGCATTTGTGTGTCTGATTTATGCATTTGTGTGTCTGATTACTACATATGTGTTTCTGATTACTGCATATGAATTTGATTAGTGCATATATGTATGATTACTGCATATGTGTGTCTGATTACTGCATATGTGTGTCTGATTTCTGCATACATGTATCAGATTACTGCATATGAATTTGATGGGTGCATATATGTATGATTACTGCATATGTGTGTCTGTGTGTCTGATTTCTGCATACATGTATCAGATTACTGCATATGAATTTGATTAGTGCATATATGTATGATTACTGCATATGTGTGTCTGATTACTGCATATGTGTGTCTGATTACTGCATATGAATTTGATTAGTGCATATATGTATGATTACTGCATATGTGTGTCTGATTTCTGCATACATGTATCAGATTACTGCATATGAATTTGATTAGTGCATATATGTATGATTACTGCATATGTGTGTCTGATTACTGCATATGTGTGTCTGATTTCTGCATATGAATTTGATTAGTGCATATATGTATGATTACTGCATATGTGTGTCTGATTACTGCATATGTGTGTCTGATTTCTGCATACATGTATCAGATTAATGCATCTGATTCTCGTTATAATGTTTTTCACTGTCTTTACTAATATTAATTGCATCTAATGATTAATTAGATACTCCAAGGAAGAGCATGAGGCTAGCTGCATCCATATTTAAAAACAAAAGCAAGAAGTGGGATCCTAGAGTTGACAGTCCTATAGAAATTGATGAAGCAGATTCAGTTGCTGTAAATAAAAATGATATTAATGAAGAAGAACCAGAACCAGTTGCTGAAAATGTAAATGTTGGACATGAAGCTGAAGCAGGTAATATATTCTTATTAATTATGTTTTAGTGCATCTAAATTTAGATCTTCCTCTTGTGATGTTATAAAATGGGATCATAGTTCACTCGATCCATATGCGTCCACCATATCTAATTTATATTTGCACATAGGAAATAGTTTTATTGTATCTTGTATCTTATCTAATTGATACATGCATGTGATAAAGTTTTCGAGGGTTTTGTTGTATTTTATCAAGTTTTGATTAATGCATGTAATTAGTTTGTTTTCACTTCATCTCATCAAGTTTTTAACAAGTTCTGCATATGTAGACACTGATGATGATTTCAAGAATCCGCCTCCAAAAGTACAAAAACAAAGCAAACCTAACAAAAAAAGGAAAAAAAGAACTGAATCTGTTGTGTTGGTTCAAAAGAAGAAGGAAGAAAAGGATTAAAAGAGAAAAAAAAACAGGAAAAGAATCAGAAAGATACAACACAGAGAACGAAAACTACTTTTGAAGGAATAGTGTCAAGACAATCTCCATCAAAGATGGTTACATTGTTTTTAACAATGGATGAAAAATCTAAAAAAGTAGTAGAGTCGATGGGGTTTGGTTCAATGGTGAGTTGTAAGGTTGATGCAATACCGAGTAAATTAGAATATTGGATTGTTGATAACTTTGATGCATCAGCATGTGAGATGCAGTTTGGGAAAGAAAAAATTAAGATAACGAAAGAAGATGTAGAGAGAATATTAGGATTCCCAATGGGTAACATAAGTGTTAGTTTAGTTGAAAGGGCTGGAGTAGGAGAGAATAATGTAATATTAGACTGGAGGAAGCAATATCCTGTACCTACAAAAGGAAATCAGAGGATATACATTACAAATGTCATAGATATGATAAGTAAGGACAAAACGAGAGGAGATATGTTCAAATTAAACATGATTGTTCTGATAATGTCTTTATTGGGAGAAGGCATAAGTTGTGGTACGGTGAATCAAAGGTTCCTTCAAAGTATAAAAAGTGTCAATGATATAAAGAATATGGACTAGTGTGGATATGTTCTTGACTGTCTACGTAGAAGTAAAGCTAACTGGAGAAGAAATGATTCTAAATGTTGGTACACGGGTCCTTTACTCTTTCTAGTGGTAGGTTAAATACATAAGCAATTTATTTATATTAATTTGAATGAGCATGGTATTCTTATTCCCTCACTAATGATTGTATAAACTTGTAGGTGTGGTTTGTTGACATGTTGAGATGCATGAACAAAAATGAGGAGAAAGTGATACCAGCGATTGAATACTGGACTTCTGAAAAACTTAGATATTGGGAAAAGAAAATGCTTTCTATGGGAGGGTTTGATAAGATGAAGCTGATGCAGGAAGTTGATAAATATTCATCAAGAGTCAACAAGATGAAAGGATGGAAGACCCGTGTTACTTCAAAAAAGAATGTTGCAGGTAATGTTATGTTCTGCATCTAAATTAGTTTATATAGGTATATGAAAACCAATTCAGCTTCGAAAAACCTTTCATATCTATAATACAGTAAATAGTAAAGATATATTAACTTGTTTTGAGAAGTTTTGATAGCAGAATATAAATTTGAATAGCATTTGATGTATTTACTACACTAATCTTGTATGATATAGCTTGTTGCATCTATATGTTCAAATACAATGTTATGAGTTTATATTTGAATATAATGTATTAAATTTGAAGATGAAGGTGATAATGGAAATGACGATTGTGATGTCGGTGATGAGGAATGTGATGGTGGAGATGACAATAATGGCACGGGTGATTATGAAGACATGGCAGCATTACACGATTCGTTTGAGATGGAATACAACGTGACTCAAAATGAGTTCACCGAAGAGGCAAGTAAAAATTGACAAATTCTAAATTTTTATACATTATTATATCAAAAATTTGTATCCGCATATAACTTGTTTCAATGTATATGTCAAATACTAGTATTTATATGACTTTAAACTTTAAATTAATTAATATTTGTTATCAACTTACACTGATTTTCTTTATATATGTTTACTGCATATTAACTTTTTTACTGCATCTCTAACATTTTTGTTGCATCTATTAGATGCATTGAAATTTGCTAAAACCGTTTCTTTAAATTTTTGTAACAGGAATATGCTACTCAGATAAAAGAAATTGGAAACAAACTTTTGAAAGGATTTATTGAGTTAAAACATCTGACTAAAATCACAGTTGAGAAGTATCCGGCAAGTGATGTATTGAGAAATGTAGTATTGGAAGTAAAAGAGTCCTTGAAGACAGAATTTTTAAGTGAGGAAAAGGAAGAGTTGAAAGAAAATTTGGGGAACGATGCATGTGATCAATTTGAAAATGAAACAACTTAGTTGCAAGAACAAACAAGTGAGATGCATGAGCGTGATAATGCAGTAGCTGGAGATAAACAAGTTGCAACAGATACCTCAACACCTTCACACACACAAGTTTTTTTTAGCACACAAGGTCTGGAGTATTTAATGGAAGAAGAAGCATCACTTTTAAGAAAATCTGTTTTTGGAAAAAGTTCCATAGAAATTGGTGATTCAGTGAAGATTAATTCAGAGACTATTAAAGCTGTTAATGCATCTGAAATGGAAAAAGCCCATGTTGAAAAGGAAGACCCTGTTGAGAAGGAATGCCCTGTTGAAAAGGAAGACACTATTGGAGATACAACTGATAAGAATGTTGATTTTGCAACAAAAGGTAAGAGGATAATGAAACCATCAGCTGCACTAAAATCACCTTACATCAACAAAGCCATCAACATGAAAAGATTAGTGACGAAAGAAGAAAGAAAAGTGGCTTCATGGTTATTTTCTGGAACAGGAGCAATAAAGTGAGATTGTTTACCTTAATTTTATAATTTTCAATTGCATATTTGATATTGACAACCATCAGTTTAATGTTCTTTTTTTTTCCAGTAACACTGTTTTTCAGGTGGTCCCTGAAGTTTCATTAAAAAGAGCTTTAGCTGAGAGCCTAATACCAGAATGCGATGTACATGTAAGCGTGATTGATGCTTGGGTCGTTTTGTTGAATCATGAAGAAAGATACACAAGTGAAACATCACCCAAGAGAATATTTTGTTTTCCAACAATACTGGTACATACTACTTGCTTATTTAATGAATCTGAATTGTATGTTTTATGGTGCATCTACAAAGTTACTTATGAAACTATTCTGTCAGGGTGAAAACAAAGGATATGAATTGTTTGCTATGAATCTCAATAGAAGCTTGATAACGACAACTGTAACAATGGGATCTGCAAGCTTGGTATATATATTGTTAATCGATAAAACTACATTTACACTTTTTTTAATCTTTACTATATAAATATGAAAATTTAATTGTATTGTGGTCACTTAGGTCTTCTTCCCGGTCTTAGACATGATGCACTTCTATCTCTATTGCCTAGATCTCAACGGTGCAAATTTATATGTCATAGACAATGTGGATTATGGGAATGATGACTTAGGAAGATACAAGGATGCAACAAATAAACTGGTAACTAACTAGACAAACATATCTTGTGTCCATTTTCTTACATGTAGGTAGTGGTAATTTACAGTGTTGCATCAAAACATATAATAATAGCTACATTAACAATTTCTAACAAATTTAGAATTTCATGGGAACAGATAAAGTATATCAGAAGATATATGGATGGTTACAACATAGCGAAGCAATATTCAGTGAGTGTTATCAAACCTGTTAAATTAATGTTGAAGTGGCAAACAAGAAATAACAAGGTTGAATCTGGTATATTCCTCATGAGACACATGGAGACATTTAAGGGAAAAACCGGAAAAGAATGGATTTGTGATTTCAAATTAGAAAAAAATGGACAAGAAGATCAACTTGTAAGCCTTAGAGAAAAATATGCAGCAAAGATTCTATTGGCTTAAATCAATGAGTACAAGAAACTTGTGGCTGATGAAGTTGATGTATACCATAAACTTGATAGATCTGAACAACTTCACATTTCAGATGATGCCTTGGAAAGAATCTTGCAAAGAATTGAAAATCTGAAAAAGTTTTAGAACTTATTAGGTAGCAATATGCAATTAGTAAAGATTGATTAGTAAGATGTAATACTTTTGGAACACGAATTTGAATTGTGGTTTGAAACTGCATTTGTATTTTGGTTTGAAACTGCATTTGTATTTTGGTTTGAAGGTGTAGTCGATTCTAAAATTTACATAGTCTATCTAATGCTATAAGTGTATTGCATCATATTGCATTGTTAGTGCATCTACTGATATTATTGCATGTAAGTAATGTTACTGCATCTCTGTATGTTTTTCTTTGCAAGTGTTAAAAGAAAATTTAAAAATAACCTTTCTATTATTTTTTATAGGATCTTTGTTAATATGGATAAAAAATGAGTTGATTTTGAATGAATACAATGTTTGACAGTACAAAATAAAAGATGAAACATTGTAATACTATAAAAATGAATTATTATAAAACTATAAGTTCTAGTAAAGAAGTTGATTACAATCCTTACAAAAAAAAGAATAAGCTATCGATCAAAATTCAAGATGAAGAACTTATTGAGGTAATTTGCCTTCTTTTGCTAGTCTCGTTTTACATGTCCTAATATCGTGCTCCTCGTATTTACCACAATATGAACAGTTTCTTTTATTTTTCTTTGCTTTATCCATGCATTGTTCTTTAGATGATTTTATTCTCTTGCGCGTTCCAGATCCCTTATTACGAATACCTTGAGGATTTTGAACGGTAACATGCTCTGGTTGTGATATACCTAAAAAAGCTTGAATGAATTCTTTGTTGCCCATTGTAGGTGCAGAACCCATATTTGCATCAACTGTATTAAACAACGACCTTTGTATATCAAGATATTCCTGCATCTTTTCTTTGTTAACCATCAACTGTCTAACTGCAGAATCTACATTATAATAAATCTGTCTCATCAGCTCACCCATTTGACCCAAGTCTTGCCCAAGACGTAAAGCAGTATGATATGAACTTGGAGGAACGACATCCCTAGTTCAACGTTTACAGATGTATTTTTTGGGAAAATGATTAAATTTGTATATCCTTAGAACATAGTAAATATGACGACAAAGGGTACCAAATCGCTCGTAACGTTTGCATGAACAAAGAAATTCCTCACTCTCGTGTTTAAAGAACACCTGAAATTAAAAATTCAAATGGGTGATATTATGCATTAATTTAAAAAATGCATCGTGTTGAAAGAAAATGAATTACCTGACTTTCAGTTGGAAATAGCTCATCAAAGTACTCCGGGTTAACAACTCTATCAATGGTTTCATCAATATTTGTAGAAGAAACACTATTATCAATGATTACAAACATCTTGCATCCATTTTCTTCTTTCACAGCCAGCGACATGCAAGAATTAATAGCATGATCAATCTCTTTCTTAATGCCCAAAAAAACACCCCTTGTATAAATCATAACAGCCTCTTTCTCAAATCCGTAAACAGACCCTGTTTGAGGAGTAGTATAAGTTGTGACATGATCATTTCTTGATTGCTCAAACCGTTGAGCTTGCATAGCAGTATCAAATTGTGAAAAAAAACTCCACAAGTGTAGATGTAGAACTCATGAGCTGAGAAAACATATGATTTTCACTTTCTGAACGAGAAGAAGTTCTCATTAAGCCTGACATGTTCCAATCTCTAAAATAAGCAGGTATCCAAAAGTGTCTTAGACCAAACATGTCTGATAACCACTTGTTTCCATTCAAATCAAATTCACTGATTACTTGGGCCCATCTTCTATCAAACTCTAATGGATCTAACTTATCTGTCCAAACTACCCGGCTTATCTTCTCTTTAAAACCCTTATTGTAAGTTAAAACACCAACCTAGTATGAATAGATATATAACAAATGTGTAAGAATAACAACAAGTTAATAAATGCAGTATAACTATATAGTGCATATAACATTATAGTATAAGCTGCAATAGAGAAATTTGAACAAATACCAATACCAACAGTTTGTTCGTAGATGCAGTAACATGCATTTGGAATAGATGCAGTAAAAGAAATTTAGGCAGACATTATAAACAGATGTAATAAACAATACAGTCAAGTACCAAGTAGTGTTAAACTTGTGAAATAACCTTAGATGTCAATTTCTCCATAATGTGCCACATGCATAATCTGTGTCTCGCAGTAGAAAAGACTTTCTCAATTGCAATTTTCATTGATGGATCTTGGTCGGTTAGCACAAGCTTTGGTTCGGTTAGGTATGCCTTTACAAATGCTTCTAGCAGCCATGTATAAGAGGAAACATCTTCTTTGCTCAACATTGCACCACCAAATGTAACACACTTTCGGTGATTGTCAATTCCAGTAAATGGTATAAAAACCATGTCATATCTAAATTAGAAAATATTATTGTTAATAAGTAAATAGTATCAAAGGAAGATTATATGAAAACATAAATTTATATGGCTAAGTACATTACTTGTTTGAATGGTATGTTGCATCAAATGAAAGAACATCACCAAAAGCAAAATAATTTCTTTTAGCACGTTCATCCGCCCAAAAAAGCCCACCTAATCTACCATCAGATCCAGTGAAGTAATCAAATGAAAAATCGGGGAGAACTTTCTTTTTCTCCGTCATCACGTCAACAACCATCTGACAATCATACCGACCAATGAAAGCATTAACATCTCTTTTGTAGTTTTTGCAGTCCACTTTTGTACTGCCAAATGTATCTGGCCCACCATATATCTTTGTTAAAACCCTATGACCTACAACAGGACCTATGCTAGCATCACAAATCTTATGTAGTAGCATTTTTTTGCCAAAGTCAAGCCTCCTTGAATACATAAGATGTCTCCTAAATGCTTGATGGACAAGGCTGTGATTATGTTTCTCTTCAAAGAAGTATATTTTATAACGATTGCCACTTGTGACTTCTAATCGTATGCCTGCTAAACAACCACAACGATGTGATGATCTCTCCCTATTTTTTTTATCTATGTGTGATGAACTTTCATCTAGTTGAGCAGTATCAGATGTAAGTGTCATTATATCTACATTGGAAATATCTCCTTCGTTGCATTCGTCAAGGGTGTCATCATTTTTCGATTGGTTAAAACCTTCACGGTTACAAATATACCGCTTTAACTTTATACAACCACTTTTATGTTTTTTTGATGCACCCTTCCTAACTTGAAATCCACCGTTCATTGCATACTCTTCATAAAACTTTTGAGCACCATTGAGAGAATCAAAAATCATGCCTTCAACAGGCTTCAAAGAATCAGGAACAAAAGGTACCCAATATTTAGAACCTGATGGTGTAACTTGCTCAATACCAGCATGATTGCCACTGTTATCACCATCTAATAACAGATACCAAAAAATTTATATCAGGTACAATAAAGTTAAATAATTTAGAAGGTATGATTTCATTATCTACTGTGAAAGCAAACTATATGTAGCAAATCAGTAAATAGAAGGTTATAAGGTTAAAAATACATTGAAATAAGAGTTACACAATCAAATAACACAGCAAGCAAGATATGTGATTCAATTCTATAAAAGTGTCATTGAATATAGTACAGCTACAGCAGTACACTCAACATATGCTTTTAATTTGGGCAGATGCAGTACTTTTAAACAGATGCACCATATTTGTCATGGAAAACTAGCTACAGTAATAGAACCAGTGTATAATAATGCGTATATACAAACAATTAACAAAAGAAATTAACAAGTAGCATTACTAAAAATGCTACATAGGTGCGATTTCACTGTTATTGTTAACAATTAAATGAATAGAAATCAAAATCATAATCGATACATACATGCGTCTGAAGAAGGAACCCTACGTGGAGTTGAAACGCTGCTTAAATCTTCCATTCCAAAAATCGGACCTAAAAATTGAATGTACAGCCTCCGAATTAGTCAAAGAAGAAGAAGAATTTGCAGAAGAAAAAATCGCATTGTGTCTGATAAGTTGCAAACGAATGATATTGAATGGAATGATTGAGAGGAAGAGAATGAATATGATCGATTCTTAATGAAATCAAGGAATCTGTTAAAAAGATCAAAGGCAGAGAAGTGTGCGAGATCAAGGGCTGAGAGGTGTTCGCATCGTTCGCAAGGATACAGGCGTTCGCATTTGATCCTTTGACTATATATATATATATATATATATATATATATATATATATATATATATATATATATATATATATATATATATATATATACACACGATTCCTACACCACTTTAGCTTGAAAGTTGCATATTGTCATATCATTCCTACAATTTGATCAAAACCCTGATTAGAGCCAACCGAGATAAAGCCTTTGATCAAAATCCTGAAAGTTGAAAATTGCATATTGCCATTGTGACTGTGGCTATATATGCATCCATAGTACGTCATGGGCACATGCTTCCACCATTCTTTTCCCAACACGGTGATGCTGGTGGAATCAAAAGTGATTGGTCAACACTTTCATGTAGGATATGCCGATGAATGGTCGATATATATAGGTAGGATGGACGCTAAATATTAATGGATTTAAAGGTGAAGATGGAGTACTAAAAGAATTATGAGAGAGCCACATGGTATTAGAAATTACGATGAAGCTCCATATAATTTGAAAACAAATGAAGCTGCCATCGATTCATTTTGAAGAGAGAGAAAAACCGTAAATGACTATTTATTATGTTTAGTAAGGGTATAGGAGATATTTTATAAAGAGATTTAAAAGAGGGTTATAAATTATAATAGTCATTTAATCATCTTTTATAATGTAAAATCATTTAAAATGATTAATAATTGATAAAAATGGTGATTTGGGCAAATAAGATATTATGAAGTTTAATAAAGGTATATAAGATAGTTTTAAGTTAAGTTCGTAAATAAGATATTTTAATGTTTCTTAAGGGTATATATGAAATTAACCCATATTTTTTCAAAGATAATAATGAAATTGGGAAAACATGAAAACAGAAAGAGACAATAAAATTAAATAAGTGACGCTGCATTTGTGCATTCAGTTGCTTTCATGCAAACTACCAACCATACTAAATGTATAAAGGTATGGATTCTCAACTTTAATTTGTGTGTGCAGTTGCTTCCGTTATACCCCCTTTCCGTTAAAATCCAAAACATTCCTTAACGGGACGTGGAAAAAACAATCGAGATCTGTAGCCATCTCAACTTCAAGAATCAAGTCAATGGATTCTCGGTCTTCGCAAACAAACTCGAATCAATTGACTCAGCAAGGATTGCAATGGTGGAACAGAGATTAATTAAGGAAGACCACTTAAAGGAAAAAAGTCCTAGACACTCGAAATCATCAAACACCTCAAACGAAGTCAGAGACAAAATTGAAATAAAAAATTTGGTGGGATTCAAGATGCAAGGTTGTGAGACAGAAGTCAGGAAGCTAGTCTCAAAATCAGGTGACGTATATGTTCTCCAAGGAGTATTATTTCCTTAAACTCAGGGGTATAACTGAATCAAAGAAATGTGTATTAGGAATAAAGTTTATTTTCTAGGGCTTGAGGAAACTTTTGTGTTGGTCCCTTTGTGAGAAGGTCAACAAGCAAGTAATGTGTAGAAGGGGGGTTGAATACACTTTCTGCGGAAAATTGCACAAATCAATAAAAAGTGTTAACACACATCAAACCACAATAATTGAATGCTTTGCTTTTCATTAATAAGAAGATGATTACAGACTCTATCAAGTAAGCAACACTTTATATGTAAACACCTAATGTAAATCAAATCTCTCAATCTCTCAAACTTTGCTATCTATAATCAACTTATTATTATAGATACAGGACGACTCTCTAAACAGGATTTAATCACAGATTGAATACTTACCAACTTCACAACAGATGTGAAGATTCGAACACACGAACAACTTGGCAATCTGTGAGGTTCTTGATCACGTTGAACTGACAAACAGTGAATCAAGATTCATAACACATACGGTTTGAGGTGAATTGAGTTTTGGCTCTATAGTCGTACCTCAAAACTTATCAGGAGATAAGTATTTATAATCCATCTCCTACGGATCCTAACAAAATAGAACTAATCCTAATTTGCTAACTAACTAACGGATAATCCGGAATCTTGAATCTTGAATCTTCTTATCTTGAGTCTTCAATCTTCAATCTTGATTCTGGAATCTTCTTATCCATGCCGTAGATATAGAGAGATAAAAGGAATTTAAAACATATTTAAATTCTCTTAAACGGACTTCTTACTCGGACTGAGTTACTCAGCTTGAAACTCATCAAACTGGGTCTTCGAGAACAAACCCTAAAACAAGCATATTAACTCATCCTTAGAAGTCCTAAGAGTTAGTTAGAACTTATTTAGCAACTCTATTGAGCTGACTCAGTCTATACGCTGAGTCACTCAGCTTGAAACACATCAGGCTGAATACTCAACATATATCTTAGGTGACATACACAGCTTATCTAACACATTGATAATCTTATCAAGATATAGTCTAAGCTGATCGAATATGTGCTCAGCTTATATTCAGCTTGTGCTCAGTCTGAAACACTATAAGTGCGCCTCATAATTCTGTTTAAGTTATATTTAGAATACATCTTACAAACTTAACTTTGTCTCATCAAGTTTCAACTGATGAGATCATATTCCCAACAAACTCCCCCTATTTGATAATGACAAAACCATCAAACAGTTCTTAAGTGTGTTTAACATAATTATGTTTTAAATCTTATATTTATTAAGATTTTATATTTTTGAACTTATCAAATATTAATTGAACTTATCAATTATAAGTGGAACATACCAATTTTAAGTTGAACAAACCAACCAAACACATTAATGAATAAGAACTAATCAGTTATTCAGTTAAGTTGAACTAATCAGACTAATAATTATGAACATATCATAAACACAGTTGAATATATCAAACTAATACTTGTATTCATTGAACATATCAGAATACAAAAATTTTGATCACACACTTAGTGCTTACAAGAATTAGAACTAATCTAATATTTACAATAGAACTAATCTATTATCTTATGAACGCAGGATGTAGAAGTTCCCAATTAATAATTTCCTTGTTGATTTCATCTAGCAACTTCTCAGCTTCTACATTCCCTCTGAGTTCCTTCTGTTGTACTCTGATGATTTTGTTCAGCTTGTATCTCACAAAGTGATTTGAGCTATCACCACAGCAACTTCGAATGTGTAAGGCCTCCCTAGCTTTTAGATAACATATCTCATTCAGCTTGATAAAGATAGGTTTGTCTTCCTGATCCTTAAACATAAACCTCTGAACAGGTGCATTAACAACTTGATTCTCTTTGAACTCCACACATTCAGGTACTTCAAATAGTCTCCCATTGTAGACCAGGAACTGGAACATATCTCAGCTCCTCAGCTCTATTGATCAGTTTAGAAACTTCAGCGAAGATCTCTTGCTTGATTTGACTTCTTTTGAACTTTTTGAGCATCATTATAATTCTTTTCCATTCTATGTAGCCCATCCTGTGAACAAATCTCAGGTTCATTCCCATTGTAGATTTATCATCAAATTCTAAGTTGAGAATGATGGCTCCATTTACTCTGCTCAAAGTCATGCCTGTGATATCTCCGCTTGTGTTCCTTCTGAAATAGTACTCTTGAATTTCTGCGTCTGTATATGGAATAGGGTCAGGTATTGGACCAGTGTAGTCAGCTTCAGCTTGAGCCAAAACTTTTCTCTCTTTTTCTTTTTATTTGTCCTTTGCTTCCTTCTCTTTCCTTTTTCTCAGCTCTTCAAGTGAAATGCCTAACTCAGTGGCTTCCGCTTGTTCGAGCATTTCATTCATAAGCCTTGTGGCTTTTTCTTCCTTAGTCTCAGAACCACTATCAGCTTCAGATGGTGATTCTATCACTTTTTGCTTCTTAGCTGCAGGTTCCTCTTTTTCTAGCTCTAGCTCCCCCTCAAACTAAGCTTGCGTCTCTGCTCCTTTTGCTAGTGCCAGTAGAGCTTCAGCTTGAACTAACTCAGCGTCATCTTCAGGTGGAACCTTCTCCCCCTTTTTGTCATCATCAATAGGGGTTGAAGTCTGTTTATCGGATAGAGCAGCAACCGTAGAGGCAATCTCTTGAACATCATTAGTCAACTTCTCAAGTCTTTGATAATTCTTGCGTTTGTTCTTCTTCTGCTTGAGATGGAACAAACCAAACTGAGCTGCTAAATTTTGTTTCAACTGTTGGATGCCTGAGGAGGCAGATTCATCTGGAGGAGACTGACTCCTATCCTTAAACTCAAGATGTTTATCCTGTAAAGTAAAAGATTCAAGAACAACAGTTGGTGAGTATGTGGGTGCATCATCCAAAGGTTGGTGTATACCCTCAAACTCATGTGCACCAGAGTTTGGACCCTGCGATTCATCTTGGTATGTAGATGAAACATTGACAGGTCGTGCTTTTGGGTGTGAGAAGTGAAGAGAAGTAATTGGGCTCAAAGAGTGCAGTGTATGGGTAGGTGGTTGGCTTATTGGGTTGGAGGGGGATAATTAACCCTGGGATTGGTCATTTTTTCAATGTTACCTGAGTGTGTCTGGTCAGGCACAGTAACAGGCTCTCCCATGGCTCTGGAGAGTATGGGCTGAGTAGACACCACACCCGGCTTAGGCTGTTGGGTTGAAAAGAGCCTCGAGGTTGACACCATAACAGTAGGCGTCTCCCCCTCAACTCCTGCCGGTGGAGGAGTCAGTGTGACTTCAGCTCCAGTGATACCTTTGGGAGTGGTACCACTTTTGGAAGTTTTACGATTATAGGTTTGGAGATTTGCCTTGGCAGCAGTGGGCATACCAAGGTTGGTTGCAGATTGGGGTTGAATAGAAGTTGGAGGAGATGGGTTAGACTGGGTTGGGTCTGTTGGGATTTCGTGGGCAAGCATTGGAAGCAAAGGAACAACAAAAATAGCCCAATGTACAACCCATCAAAGCACAAAATCTAGAAATCCCAAAAGAGGATCAAACTCTATGTTAAGAAATTGAACATGCAAGAAGGAAAGAGGTGGTTATACCTTTCTCCTAAGCTCCAAAAATGGTCTTGTGGTTGTATTGATGCTCCTCCAAGAACGAAAAACGGATCTTCTATTGGGATGTACCCCGGGAACACGTCAAACCACGAGTGCTAGCACGCCTTTGTGATACTTCAACTTGAATATCACTCAGGAACAACAACATGAGCTATGTTTCTGGAACGACACTTGTATATCCTCTCTTCAAGCTCTCACAAGTTAAGAGAATATGTGTATATAGTGTATCATGGCCTTGAGAGAATAATGAGAGCATAAAACCATATCTCTCCCCATCTATCTGTCTCCAGATCCATATAATCCCCTCTATGGCCGGCCAAAGATGTTAGTATATGTCACACATGCATTGGCCAGCTTTGGAGGTGATTTGACAAAAAGCACATGCAGCCGTAGCGGCGCTAACCCTTAGGTTTTAGCCGCGCTAACACCTTGACGTTAGCGGCGCTATCGCGGTCTGTCAGTGATATGACACAAAGTACATGCAGACTTAGCGGCGCTAATCGTTAAGGTTTAGCGGCGCTAAACCCTTATCGTTAGCGGCGCTATCGCGGCCTACGATGTCAACTTTTGTCTTTTGTCAATTTTGGTCCCTTTACTTTAGTTGCTGTCAGGTTAGACCCCGGTGTATGACCCAATAGGCCCATACATCATCAGCAGCGGTCTATATGGCATACATGCATTAGTGGGAATTTTCTAACATACTCCCACTTGCACATAATGCACCGTACCCATGTAGCCACAGACAAAGAGCGGCTCCAGCAAATCACCGATGCCCCCAAGTCAATATGGGTTCCGCCTTCTTGCAGAAAACCATAACCTACAAATACGCAGTGGTCCTATAGATAAGTGATCAAACATCCTTTTGTTCGCGATATCATTGTGAACACGAGACACGGATTAATATGTCAATCTCCAGATCGTTCACGATTATGTTTCTCGATCTTGATTGGTGGTGACCAAAATTTAAGGACATATCTGATTCTCAATCAATATTCCTTTGCGCATGGCCATGCTAGTTTTGGTGTCAGCTCCCAATCATCGAGGGGCCCAGGGATATCTCTCATATCAGAGGAACAAATTCCATTGACTGTACAATCCCATAGAGTGAATCTTATCTTACTTAACTATTCCCTTTATAATAGCCAGTTACGAACTACGTTTTGAAATAGTCAAAATAAGAAAGATTCATGCTATAGTAATTCATACATCTCAGGTCGAAGGACGTAATGATATTACCATCCCGAGTTACTTGTGACCGTGATCCATGAAGTGAACTCAGGTGTGGGTCTTCCAGTCACTTGAAACTCCTTTCAAGCACAGGTTACTGTAGCCTTTAATGCATTCAATCCTTGATCAATGCATAACCAACACCTAACCTCAGCCTTAACTCAAACTTCCTTCCCTTAAAGAATGACTGACTGTGATAATTTAGAATGTATATACATTCTGGGAAGTGGTTAAACATGCTAAGATGGAACACAGTAAAGACCAATGAAGGTAACCGTTTCATGCGTATATATAGTCTCCACTATATATCGATACAATCATCGGTAGCAGTACTGCTTACAGTTCCCAAAGCTTATAAGTAAATCAAACATTTACTAAAACGATATTCAAGTCTAGTCATTAGCATGAACAATGCTATAATATACCTAGTATGAGATTCATCACTAGTATTTGACAACGGTTTAACTATGGGATCATTAACGCAATATCCATTTGTACTCTTTCGTATTCTCTTATTAAACCACTTCCATAGTGTTTATCAAAGAGATCTTACATAAGGTTATCATTGTCGTCACATCCTCAATGTAACCGAAGCCTACAATAGGATTAATGACACTTATGTTTATTAGAGTCGACATACCCTCAATGTAACCGAAGTTCACAATAGGGTCAATGACACTCATTGGAATTTAAATGTCGTATCTACACCACATATTTCTATATTCAAAACTTCGATTAAAATCGACAGTTTATTAGTATAGATTGTCTTGCAGTAAAAGTTACTCAAGACAACTCTATTTTCGTCGAACATCAAGAACATACTTCAGTATTTCTTGAATTTAAAATCCACTTTATTCCATATTCTGTATTTGTACTCGAAGAACAATAATTCCATCAATAGGTTGAAAACAACCCTAAATTAGGACATTATTTTCATTTGAGCATATTTTACTAGGAACACACATGAAGCTCCCACTAGCCCTGACAAGTTTATCTGGCTTAATCTATGCTTTCTAGAAAACTCATTCCTTTGATTTTCTCATAATGCAAGACTACAGCCATAAGATGCAAGTTTCGTCGGCTTCCAAGTTTCGTCGGCTTCAGTCATGGACACAACTTGGATATAATAGATATGTAAGACCTCAGAACATGCTTTTAAGCATTTCCTCAACTTAATCATGTGAAGGATCTAGGTCTTCTTATTTCCATGTGAACTTACTTGTTTTTTCCAAAGCGACAACAATGTTTCACATAATCCAGACCAAAACTGGATATTATGGATGTGTAAGACCCCCGGAAAGTGCCACAAGCATTTCCTCAACTTAATCCTGTGAAGGATACAGGTCTCTTACGTCCATGTGAACTAACTTGTTTCCACAAGGTGACAACAATATTTCACTTTATCCAAATCATCTTCAACATAGCCACTAGAACATGTTTCCATATAATCAATATGAAACACTTTGTATCTAGTCGGTATTTGAAGTTGTCTATGATTGCAGGTATGTTAGTCCCTTCACCCTTCTTGGATTACACCTTCGGTGTGGGATTAACCCAAGTCAAGTACTTGGATGCAGCAAATGGGTTACATCTATGTATACCATTCCCTTCTTATATTCACTAGTGAACTCTGGGCCCACTATGTTTCCGATGAATGGTGACCTCACAATGATTCACCGTCAAGCTGCTGTTATCAAAATATGACAACATCATATCTAAACAGCCTTCTTGACTTCCATCAGATTTAAAGAAGCAATGGATATTGTCAGGTTTTTCCAGCATCTCTATGCTGATTAAATGCTAGTGTCAACATTAGGTCTCTTATTTAAGTTTTACGTTCTTCCACTGGGATGCTTTTGGATATTGTCTTCTCCTTTTGAGCAATCAAACATGGTTCTCGTAAGTTCAAGAAACAACTAGAACCGCCATTTCCAATAGACTTTACCGGCTTTTATGGTCATGCTCCATCTCCTTTTGATTCCTTTTGTGTGTCATCATCCAAATTGTACAATACATACAATAGAAATTGAAATGGCGTACAAGCCACAATAATTTCCTATTTATCTATTACAATTACACGGATGAATGAAATGGCATGCAAGCCACAATATTATTACAAATATATCAATTTTAATAAATATTACAGCCCATATGTGATATAAAGTCACCAAATGCATCCAAACACACAAAGTCAACCACAAAGTCAAAGGCAAGGTTTACCAATTTCAAATCTACTCACATACAACCAAACATACAAAATGGTAACAATATTAAAAACTGGTACAAATTTCCAGAAACTCAAAAAAATGCCAAAAATACCCGAGACCAAACATTTTGATTTCGGGATTTTCAGGCCACCATGTGCAAATCTAACATAGAGGTGTCTCTGATACCACTGTTGGGATTTCGTGGGCAAGCAGCGGAAGCAAAGGAACAACAAAAATAGCCCAATGTACAACCCATCAAAGCACAAAATTTAGAAATCCCAAAAGAGGACCAAACTCTATGTTAAGAAATGCAACATGCAAGAAGGAAAGAGGTGGTTATACCTTTCTCCTAAGCTCCAGAAATGGTCTTGTGGTTGTATTGATGCTCCTCCAAGAACGAAAAACGGATCTTCTATTGGGATGTACCCCGGAAACACGTCAAACCACGGTGCTAGCACGCCTTTGTGATACTTCAACTTGAATATCACTCAGGAACAACAACATGAGCTATGTTTTTGGACCACACTTGTATATCCTCTCTTCAAGCTCTCACAAGTTAAGAGAATATGTGTATATAGTGTATCATGGCCTTGAGAGAATAATGAGAGCATAAAACCATATCTCTCCCCATCTATCTGTCTCCAGATCCATATAATCCCTCTATGGCCGGCCAAAGATGTTAGTATATGTCATGCATTGGCCAACTTTGGAGGTGATTTGACAAAAAAGCACATGCAGCCGTAGCGGCGCTAACCCTTAGGGTTTAGCGGCGCTAACCCTTGACGTTAGCGGCGCTAACGCGGTCTGTCAGTATTATGACACAAACTACATGCAGACTTAGCGGCGCTAACCGTTAAGGTTTAGCGGCGCTAAACCCTAAACGTTAGCAGGTTCTATCGCGGCCTGTGATGTCAACTTTTGTCTTTTGTCAATTTTGGTCCCTTTACTTTAGTTGCTGTCAGGTTAGACCCCGGTGTATGACCCAATAGGCCCATACATCATCAGTAGCGGTCTATATGGCGTACATGCATAAGTGGGCATTTTCTAACAGGGTCTACCACAGTCGTATCTCCAAAGGAGAAGTGAGAATAAGTTGAGAGAGGAGGAGTGATACCTTATCTTAGTCGCGCAACGGATGCAAACTATGAAGAAGACTTAGAACCAGAGGGAGAAGAGGACTCAGCTTGAGCTGCCTGTTCAGCTCTATGATCTGATTCAGCTCAAGATGCTCCCCCTTGATCCGACTCCTCAGCTTCACTTGCAGATGAAGCTCCCTCAGCTATCAAAAGCATGAGATCACTAAGACCCTCGTGCTCTGGAAAGATGTCATTATTGAACATCTTTGAGTTGAGTGCTGGGGCAGGGAACACATCCTGTCCAGCTTCATAAAGTTGTTCTCCCAACTCAGCTTCCACCACCAAGGATAAGTACCTTATGAATGGTACATGGAGATCCCTTGGTGTCTTCACCACTTGGGCTTTGAGCTCGTTGAAGATGAGCAATGCATAGTCCCGATTTCTAGCATGATACATGTTGTAGATCAGCTGCATCTCGAACTCATTCACCTGATCCAGGCCTCCTATCTTAGTGCCAAGTGAACGGATCATAGTGGATACCATGAAGCCCCATCCAGTAGGAAAAGTAGCCTTCTTTATGACACCCTCAGTCTATGGGTGACCCATGTTGGGTAGGACTGACCTTGCCACTAGCCTAGTAACAGCAGCTTCGAACACATCATTTTCAGGGAGTTGAATAACTTCCCTTAGCCGTTGTACAGTTATGACAACTATTCTATCCCCATTTAGAACAGTGCCAGCGATCTCCCCCTGTTCTGGTTGTAAGTGCAAGTGTACCAGAACTCCAGCAGATGTTATGGAACAATATGGAGTGGTGCTCCCAAGAAAGCGAATGCCAGGGGGCATTTTCGAATGTAATCCACCCATAATTTGTATCCTCTGCCTCGTTTCCTCTTTGGAATCGTGAGACAGGCACGTTGATTGTTGATTCGAATCAACGGCACACCATTATTCTTCATTTGAGCACCTCTGACCATTCTATCACCGAGAATAAGAACGGTTTCGTCCATTGTTGAATTACACTGAGTAACTATTGAGTTCGCACTGAGCAATTTATGGTTTGAATATGAACGGTTGATTGAACGAAGCAAGAGAGGTGTTTTAGAAAGGTATTCAAGTGTATGAGAAGTTTAGACTTGAGAATTGTAAGCGTAAACCTCTGAATATCGGTTATGATCGTTATATATACCTTTTTTAGGAGAGAGAAAAGTTACCGTTGGAATTCCCTTTTTATCCGTTATGCATAACAAATTTACGGCGCAAGGTGACAGTAATCGAGATGAAACTCATCATCTCCCAACGGTTAAATATGTAAAATAATATTATTGACTTACAACAAAATTATTTACACTGTTGTATTTCACCAATACATAATTGGTATAAAATGTGATTTGAGACCGACTCAAATACATAACGACTTATTAATTAATAACACATAGTAATTAAATCATAGTTTGGACACACCAAACTAAGTAAACTAATCACTCAGCTTTAGTCAAACACTCAGCTTGAGTTTATCACTCAGCTTGAGATTGAAACTCAACTTGAGTCAAATAGCTCAGAATTAATGACACATAGTCAATATTTAACTCAAACTTATATTTTAACTACACTGTGTAGTTAAAGCATGTTTGCAACTTACCAAACGTGTGAACCAATCACACAGCTTGAGTTAAGCACATAGCTTAGACTCAATGACACTTAGTCATTTCTGTTTAAGACTAACTCAAACTTGTGAACTCATCATTCAGCTTGACAAAATATTTAGTTTATGAAAACTTATTCATAAACCGTGCACCCAGCTTAAGACACTTAGTCTTTGTCAAACTGAAACTCAAATTCTAGACACATAGCTAGGGGTTGAGCATACCTAGTTCACTTAGCAGATACATAAACCTCTTTTCATTAAGTGGTTTTGTAAAGATATCTGCCAATTGGTCATCAGTGGAGATAAATTTGATGTCAACTTTACCTTTTTCCACTATGTCCCTTATGAAGTGATGTCTAATTTCAATATGCTTGGTTCTTGAGTGGAAGACTGGATTGTAAGTGATGGCTATTTCACTTTGGTTATCATAGAAGATAGGAGTTTTCTTGAAACTCATACGAAAGTCTTGAAGCTGATGTTGCATCCACAGGATTTGAGCACAACAGCTTCCTGCTGCAACATACTCAGCTTTAGCAGTTGAAGTAGCCACTTAGATCTGCTTCTTACTAGTCCAGCTTACTAACTTCCCTCCAAGCAGTTGACATCCTCCTGTTGTTGATTTTCTATCTAACTTGAACCCAGCGTAGTCAGCATCTGAAAAACAACTAACTCAAATCCAAAGTCCTTTGGATACCAAAGGCCTAGATTTGGTGTACCTTTAAGGTGCCTAAAGATCATTTTCACAGCTTGAAGATGTGATTCCTTAGGATCTTCCTGATATCTTGCATAAACACATGTAGCAAACATGATATCAGGTCTACTAACTGTCAAATAGAGTAGTGAACCTATCATTCCTCTATAGGTAGACTGACATACAGACTTACCATCTGAGTCTTTACTCAGCTTGACAGCCGGTGACATGGGTGTTTTCATGGTTGAACTAGAATCAAAACCATATTTCTTTATCAAATCAATAACATACTTTCTTTGATTGATGAATATTCCATCAGGCTTTTGTTGAATCTGTAAGCCTAGGAAATATGTCATCTCACCCATCATACTCATCTTGTACCTTTTTGACATAATTTTGGAGAACCATTCACACAGAGATTCATTTGTAGAACCAAAAATAATGTCATCCACATAGATTTGTACAAGAATCACCTGTCCTTTACTCTTTTTAATCAAGAGTATCTTATCTATACTACCTTTGGTGAAATCCATTGATAGCAAATAGTTGGACAGGGTATCATACCAAGCTCGTGGAGCTTGTTTAAGACCATACAAAGCCTCGTCTAACTTTTAGACATGATGTGGAAACTTTGAACTAACAAAGCTAGGAGGTTGTTTCACATAGACTTCCTCCTGAAGTTTTCCATTTAGGAAAGCACTCTTCACATCCATTTGATAGACTTTGAAGTCTTTATATGCTGCATAAGCTAAGAACAATCTTATGGCTTCAATTCTAGAAACAGGGGCAAAGGTCTCATCATAATCGATTCATTCTTCTTGTTTATACCCTTGTGCTACCAGCCTGGCTTTGTTCCTAACATTCAATCCATCCTTGTCCATTTTGTTTCTATAGACCCACTTAGTGCCTATAATTATATGATTTTTTGGGGCTGGGACAAGACTCCAGACCTTGTTTCTCTCAAACTCATTTAATTCCTCTTGTATAGCTTCAATCCAATCTTCATCCTCCAAGGCTTCTTCAGTCTTCTTTGGTTCCATTTGAGATAGGAAACCAAAGTAAGCAGCATAATTTGCTGTTGCCTTAGATCTTGTCATTACTCTTTCTTGAACATTTCCAATTATTTGATCTCGAGGATGGTCTTTGAGGAATTTAAATGTCGTAGTGGGAGATTGTGGTTCGGGATCTGAGTGATATTGAGGACTCTGAGGTGAACTTACATCCTCAGTCTCAATTGCAGCATGGTTATCAAACTGTTGCTCACTAAGATCTTCAGTCTGAGTAACTTTAGCTCCAAAGGGATTGATGAACTCATCATCTTTCTCAGCTTGAGAGTCCCATGGAGCTTGTGATGATTTCTTTGATGGACACACATCGTCATCACTGTCATCATCCATGACATACATGTGATTTGACATTCTGGTTTCCTTAGGCTTTACAAGCTCACTCAGACTGACCAAGTCAGCTTGTCTTTTATCAGCTTGATCAAAACTGTTTTCATCAAATGAGACATGAATTGATTCTTCTATAGCCTTTCTCCTGGTGTTATACACTCTGTAAGATTTGAAGATTGAGGAATAACCAACAAAAATTCCAAGATCAGCTTTAGGTTCCAACTTATGGAGCTGATCTCTTTGATTCAGCACAAAGCATTTTGAACCAAAGACATGGAAGTAACCTATATTGGGCTTTCTAGATTTATACATCTCATATGCTGTTTTGCCATGTCTTTTGACAATGATTGATCTATTCTGAGTATAGCATGTTGTACTTACAGCTTCATCCCAGAAATAGAGTTTCAATCTTGCCTAACATAGCATTGTTCTAGCAGCCTCAATTAAGGTTCTATTTCTCCTTTCAGCCACTCCACTTTGTTGAGGAGTTCTGACTGAGGAGAAATTTTGTAATATTCCTTTTTGTTCACAAAAGTTTTCTAGGGTTGAGTTTCTGAACTCAGTCCCATGATCACTTCTGAGTTGCTTTACAGACTTACCTTTTTGCAACTCTTCCTGTTTGATAAAACTTATTATCTCCAGGACAGCATCACTTTTGGCTTTAAGGAATATTACCCAGGTGAATCGTGAGAACTCATATACTATCACCAAAGTGTACTTCTTGCCACTTAGGCTAGGAGTACTTATGGGTACAAACAGATCCATATGCAACATATGCAGTGAGTCTGTTTATTGAAAAAAATTTCTTTGATTTGAAGGACCCTTTATGATGTTTCCCTTGTTCACAAGCTGAACACAATTTGTCCTTGACAAATGTGATCTTTGGTAATCCAGAGACTAACTCTTTATTGGATAGCATATTTATATTCTTGAAATTTAAATGTGATAATATTTTATGCCACAACCAACTCAGCTTAGGAATAGATTGGGAATACAAGCAGGTTTCAGTATAGGGATCAGTAGAATTAAGATCAAGTAGATACATATCTCTTTCTCTTTTTGCTATTAATACAGGCTTACCCTTAGCATTATATATAGTTTCTGCTTTCTTCTAAAAGTAACAATATTGTCTTCATCACACAACTGGCTGATACTTCTCAGATTGTGTTTAAGACCTTTGACATATGCAACCTTTTGGAAATTCACCTTGCCAGCATGCATCTTCTCATAGCCTTTAGTTCTTCCATGGGAGTTGTCACCAAATGTTACTTTAGGACCTTCATCTTCCTAGAAATCACTAAGAAGTCCTTTCCACCCAGTCATGTGCCTTGAACATCCACTATCCAAGTACCATTTACTTGAACCTTGCACATGATAAGAGAACTAAAGACATTAGTTTTGTTTGGGAACCCACTTCTTGGTAGGTTTGGATGATGAGCACTTAGCATCTTCATCTTGTGGAACTGACTGTTCAGCTTGAGCAGGTGCTGAGTCCTGTGTTGGCTGATCAGCTTGTTCCTGTTCAGGCCTTGAGATTTCAAATTCATAGTCCTTGGCCTCATGACCTCTACTTCTGCACTTGTTGTATCTCCTTCTTCCAATGATTACAGAAGGTAGAGTATTTAAAAATCCTTGTGATAATTTGCTCTCAGTCTTAGGATTATATGTTGTGGGTAACTTTTCAACTTTCTTTGCAAGTTGATTCACTTAATGTTCATTGACTTTGGACTTACCTTTGTCAGATCTTGGTTTGTTATCCTTTTGATTAGAATCTTGACCAACAAACTTCTTTTCCATGACTTTGGACTTACCTTTGTCATGCTTTCTAGACTCACCAGTTTCAACAGTCTTGGACTTACCACTGTTGATCTCCTTGGACTTACCAATTTCAACAACTTTGGACTTACCATTGTTGTGATGTGACCTCTGACTTACAGTGGTCTTCCTATTCTTGTAACTTCTCTCTGAGCCAGATATAGAATGTTGTCTTATGAAAGGATTTGGATTAAGCCTTTCTGTGACTGAAGTTCTTTGAATAGGCTGAGTGTCTAATCTGTCTAGCACAGACTTACCATGCTGTTTAGATGTTGATCACTCATTTCCATTATCTTTTGCCTTTACAAACATATTATATTTAAGGTTTTGACCATGTTTCTTCTCTGAGACTGACTTCTGAGACTCAATCAGTTGTCTATCTTCCTCAGAGTCTATACTTGCTATCTCATCCTCATCAGCTGCATAAGCTGCGGATTGATAGTCACCCCAAGTACAGCTTGTACCTGTTTAGGAATTTGTTGGTTGATGCACTTTTCAGCAAGCCTTGATGACTTACACCAAGATTCAGTGACCTTTTGAAGTTGGTCAGCTTTATCCTTGGCTTCCTGAAGTTCTTCACTTAGAAGTTTATTTAGGTGTCTTTGACATTCAAGATCACATTGTGCCTTCTTACCAACATCAATAAGAGATTGATTCTCCTTAATCTCATCTTTCAGTTTAGTTATCTCCGCTTTAAGGTCTTTTTGAGACTTAAGGCTGGTCTTGAAATCATTTAACAGATAATCGAAAGCAAGACCTTTTTCTTCATCGGTGTAAGAGTTGAAATTACTAACCTTGTACATGGAAGCAGGATCCCATTCACTAAGTTTGCTGTTTTCCTCAGCTTCCTTCATGTCAGCTTCGAAGATTGATTCAGACAGACAGTAATCAACTTCGTCTATTTCAAACTCTTCATCTTCTTGAGCCATCAGACACTTGTCATCATCATCTGAGGTAGATGATTCTGTATCCTAAGTTTCAGCATAGAGTCCTTTTGCACTGGACTTGTCTTCAGGCTTTCCTTTCTTGAGCTGAGCATATTTCTTCTTGTACTTATCAGCCCTGTAAGCATTCTTATCAGCAACTGATGTTGATTCTTCCTTCTTTGATCTGCACTCAGCAGCAATGTGTCCCTTCCTCTGACAATTGAAGCACACAACTTTCTTGGGTTCAAAAGAACTCTTTCCTTTGGCCCTGTCAGATCTTCCTCTTCCCCTTTGAGCTCTTCTCAAACGTATGGCTAACATGGCCATCCGCTCAGTGATGGTCTGAACATCATCAGTATCACCTGAGTCTGAGTCTGAGTGGTCAGCTTGAGATTCTGACTCAGTCTCAGATTCAACAACCAAGGCTTTAGAACTTTTCTTCTTTTTATGTGCAACTAATGCAACATCAGCTTTATCCAAAGAATCCTTCAGTTGTTGTTGAGAAGTTCTCTTGTGCTCTGTGATCTGTTCATGATTGAGCAAGAACCCATAACTGGACTGTAGGTTATACATATGTAATGTTCCTCCAGCCCTCAGTGCTGTAGTTACTTCATTGAACCTTTCTGGTAACACATCCAGAAATTTCAGCACTAGGTCAGCTTCATTTTTCTTAATGTCTACACCTAGAAGGTCATTAATCAAGCATTGAAACCTGGTAAACACATCAGCCAAGGTTTCATTCTTCTTAGAGAAGAAGTTTTCATAGGATCTGTTCAGATGATTCTTCTTCTGCTGCTTGACCAGATATGTGCCCTCATATGTGATACTCAGAGTATCCCAGATCTCTTTTGCAGATTGACACCCAGTCACAGTATGCAAGATCTCATTGGTCAGGGAATTCGCCAGAACACTCTTTGCCTTCTCATCCAGATTATACAGTTTCCAGTCTTCATCTGTCCAGGATGCAACAGGTTTCTTTACTTCTTTTTCAATTCTGTCAGACTTTTCAGTGGATGTATCACTAACAACAGCAGAAATTTTGGGGATGATCGGTCGTTTAGTAATGACATCGTGCATACGATTGTCAATGGACTTGAGGAAAAGTATGGCTCTAAATTTCCACATAGGATAGTCAGATCCATCGAATATGGGACAGCCCTTAGCAGACATCTGAGGAAAGTTTGATCAACTTATGAATCGTTCAGCCTGCTCTGATACCAGTTGTTGGTCCCTTTGTGAGAAGGTCAACAAGCAAGTAATGTGTAGAAGAGGGGTTGAATACACTTTCTGCGGAAAATTGAACAAATCAATAAAAAGTGTTAACACATATCAAACCACAATAATCGAATGCTTTGCTTTTCATTAATAAGAAGATGATTACAGACTCTATCAAGTAAGCAACACTTGATATGTAAACACCTAATGTAAATCAAATCTCTCAATCTCTCAAACTTTACTATCTATAATCAACTTATGATTATAGATACAGGACGACTCTCTAAACAGGATTTAATCACAGATTGAATACTTACCAACTTCACAACAGATGTGAAGATTCGAATACACGAACAACTTGGCAATCTATGAGGTTCTTGATCACGTTGAACTAACAAACAATGAATCAAGATTCGTAACACATACGGTTTGAGGTGAATTGAGTTTTGGCTCTATAGTTGTACCTCAAAACTTATCAGGAGATAAGTATTTATAATACTGCTCCTACGGATCCTAACAAACTAGAACTAATCCTAATTTGCTAACTAACAAACGGATAATCCAGAAACTTGAATCTTGAATCTTCTTATCTTGAGTCTTCAATCTTCAATCTTGATTCTAGAATCTTCTTATCCATGCTGTAGATATAGAGAGATAAAAGTAATTTAAAACATATTTATATTCTCTTAAACTGACTTCTTACTCGGACTGAATTACTCAGCTTGAAACTCATCAAGCTGAGTTCTTCGAGAACAAACCCGAAAAAAAGCATGAACTAACATGTATAATAATTAACTCATCCTTAGAAGTCCTAAGAGTTAGCTAGAACTTATTTAGCAACTCTATTGAGCTGACTCAGTCTATACGCTGAGTCACTCAGCTTGAAACACATCAGGCTGAATACTCAACATATATCTTAGGTGACATACACAGCTTATCAAAAATATTGATAATCTTACTAAGATATAGTCTAAGCTAATTGAATATGTGCTCATCTTATATTCAGCTTGTGCTCAATCTGAAACACTATAAGTGCTCAGTCTGATCAAGCCTCATAAATCTGTTTAAGTTATATTTAGAACACATCTTACAAAATTTAACTTTGTCTTATCAAATTTCAACTGATGAGATCATATTCCCAACATTTTGTGTGGGAACCTGAAAATAATTTAATTCAAGCACTACGGGGTAATATTCCTTACGAATTTGAATATGTAAATGTAATGGGAAGGACTGAGTGTATAATCTCGGTGTGGAATACCTCCTTTTTTTCAAAGGCAGGGGCAAATATTAAATTGGTTTTGTGAATGTTTATGCACCCCAAGACAAGAACAAAAAGAAAAACCTCTTGGAAAATATTTCAAGAATCTTGAAATCAAACTTAGAAACTAAATGGATTATTTTTGGGGATTTTAATGACGTAAGATCTTGTGATGAAAGAAAAGGCACCAAATTCACTTGGGGGGAGGGGGGGAAGAACTTTTAATAATTTATCCAAAACTCCGACCTGGTAGAAGTCAAAAGTGTTAGAAGAAAGTTTACTCGTATGAACAAAGAAGGGACAAAACTAAGTAAGCTAGATCGACCGGTTTCTTGTCTATTCTAATTTTCTTGATTGGTGGCCTAACCTAATAGTGGTAGTATTCTCAAAGATTCATTCTAATCGTAGTCCACTCTACTTCAAAGCAATGGCTATAGATTTTGGACCTACGTACTTTCAATTTTTTTAACTCGTGGCTGCAGGAAAAGAAGCTTAAGAATATCGTGGAAGAGGTATGGTCAAGGTGTAATCCAGAGAAGAATGGCTCAAAAATCAAACAATTCATGTGAAAATTGTGGAATCTCAAGTTGAAAATAAAGAAATGGAGAAAAGAAGTTGCAAAATAAAGAGAAAAAATGCTTCATCTAAAGAAAGTGGTGGGTGATTTAGAAACGAAGGCAGAAACCTCATATTGTCTCCCATAGAAATTAACACTAGACAGGAACTGTAATACCCGTGTTTCGAAATAATTAAATACAGAGACTATGAATGTTATTATTGTTATTAAGGTTATTATTTATATATTTTGAATGACAAATTGGCAATGGACTTGTAAGGCTTTGGATTAAATAATCTCTTGAACAAAAATTATGGGCTTAAGATATATTAGGTCTTGGGCTTACAAGCCTCATTAGGATAAATGGTTATTGGGTTAAACATTTTAAGTAACATGTATATAGATGAGATTAGGGCACAGCCCCCAACGGATCTCATTTTCATTTCATTCTCCTGGAGCAAAGAGTGTGTGTGTGTGTATGTGTGTGTTTGTGTGTGTGTGTCGTGGGTGCCAAGAGCAGAGGAAGAAAGAAAGACAGGAGAAGCTCGAGAACTCTACTATTGACTAAGGAGAAATCAAGGTATGATTCCTTTCCTTATAGTGATCTTGTATGTGTAACTAATGTTAAAATTTGGTTAAGTATAAGCATGAAATGATAGGATCAGATGAGTACTTGGAGTGTTCTTCATGTGTTTGAGCTGAGAATTTAAATTGATGATTTAGTCTCTCAAAACTAAATGAATTGCTAACTTGAATAGAAAATGCTAATCTAGGAAGATGGAGACATGTTTTGATGGTGTTAGAAGTTAAAACTCATGGATTTTGTGTTTAGAGAAAACCCTGCTTTTGAAAATATGGATATATATATATATATATATATATATATATATATATATATATATGGGCCTGCGAGTTTACTGAACAAGGAAGCAAATACGACTCTGAGGCACTAATAATTCGACTTAGGGATTTCTTGATTCTTCAACTTGTACATATGCAACATTGACTTGTACTTCACACCTAATGTAAAAATTTGACATTGAGGGCCTGTAATTCGATATTAGTTTTACCTTCACAAAATTAGACTTGGAAATGGAAATTTAGACTTGAACATGGAAATCAGACTTGCAAAATTAGACTTGAAAATAGAAAATTAGACTTGGAAATGGAAAATTAGACTTGCAAGTCAAAGAAATTCGACATAATAGTTTGTGTATGAAGATTCGACTTAATACCCCAGAACTAGAAATTCGATTAGTAATTCTGAACAATTCGAATTCCAATAGATGGTTTGGCCTTAGGGAATTCGAATTCGAAGGGAAAGGGTGTAATTCGACTTATACAATGTCATGATGTTTGACCTCCATGCACAAAGGCATAATTCGACCTGGGCTACCTTATAATAATAATATTCGACTTTGGTTATTTATGTAAAATTTGACTTATATATATATAAGTTTGACTTGGAGGTTAAAACTTACTAATCCAACTTAAAAGCACGATCAGGGTTAGAGCCCGAATTGCAATCTGGGCCCAAGAGGCCCAACTCCCAAATCAAGACAAAAACTTGTAGCGATAACTAAACAGTTAGTATGCAACTGACGTGGGTTTATGATTCTAAACTACAAATGTAGGCGTTTTCCGTAGTGATCCAACTCTCGGATAATTGTGACGTATTTTGCTAACAATCCCTAAGACTGTGAACCAGGTGGAGTATTCTTACTTATACTTTAAATAGTAATCAATGTGACAGGCGATGTGATCCAGTTACGTGTTATAAATATGTTTATAGACCGCACACTTCGGTGTCAGGTATGTTTACACATCGCACACTTCAATGTCGGGTATGTTTATAGACCACACACTTTGGTGTCGGATATATTAGACCGTACACTTCAGTGTCGGGTATGTTTATAGACCGCACACTTCGGTGTCGGGTATGTTAGAACGTTATGACAACAACGGATATGATAAGACCACTTACTTCAGTAATGGGTATGAGTTGTGTCTCTGTTCTTTGAGCTATTTGATTTATAAGTAAAGTACTCGCTAAGATTTATGCTTACTATTGTTATTCAAATGTTTTTCAGGTAAGGACCATGGTAGGGCTCCAGTTCGTGGTTGATAACTCATTCATGTCTGCTTCCACAACTTTTAAATTTAGAAATGTTTAAACTCGTATTTTAAATTATGTTTCGTCGTTGGTTTGTAATGAGATATTTTGGTGAATCCTTATTTCATTGTGACTTTGGATTTAAATGTTGTTAGTTTCTTTGTGTTTAAAAAAAATTGGGACGTTACAACTTGGTGTCAAAGCCTTGGTTTACGTGATTCTCATGCGTTTCTGTGTGTTTGGACATAAACCTTGGTTCTTGTCATTTTCAAAATGATATTTTTAAACCTTTATTTGATGAGCTATCGGCTGGAGATAGTCCGAGTGGTCGCGATATGAGGTATGAGGTATATGAGATAACAAATGTTGATTATATGATTTTTGGCTTTGTTTTGCCTTAGTAAAATACTAATTACATGATATGACTTTTGTTTATTTGTTGACTGATACACGGCCCAAGCCAGTGAATCAGGATCCCTAGTGGTGATGACAAGATCTAGTACGCATAGTGTGTTTGTAATAATAGGGCCCATATTATTATCTGCAGACGATACCTATTGGAACTTATCAGAATCCGTGGAATCTTGTGAATCCGGTGAGGGGTACTTGTAGAGATAGGATGCCTATAGCTAGGGTGCCTTTAGAAACATTTAGGGTTTCCTGATAGCTAGGTATGACTTGTGATGCTTGAAATATGAACTGATATAATGATGAGGACTGTATGGCACTGTTACCTATTTAATTAATGAATTGTCTATACACCCGACATGGTGACTACGAGAAACTGATCTGTGATACCGGTGAGCACTCAAAACCCACCAGATGGGGCTAAGACTAGTCTTACCGAGGAAAGTGATCCCCGAGCGTAACCAATTCTAAATCAACCTATGCCCGAAACCATGGTCCCACCCGTCATGGGCAAGAGAACCCGGATAACAAAGAGGAGGATTTGGCAGAATTGGAAATGACTGAGTTGGTAACCACTGTGGTGACCAATACACTGAAAGAACTTATGTCCAAGATAGTGGAAGATCTGAAGAAAGACATGAGCACAATGATGGATCGGAAAATGGGTGCTCTATGGGCTGCATATGATGCTACTACGGCAACTGCCACCACCCAGCTAGTGACAGCAACAACTAACCAGGGAGGCGCTTTTCGGGATTTCACGGCTTGTAAGCCGCCAGAGTTTGAAGGGATGCTAGACCCCGTTTTGAGCACTAGGTGGGTCTCGGCGGTGGTAGAGGCCTTATTTACTGGCCGTTGTGCGAATGACTCAATAGTTTGGTATGCTTCCAATTTTCTGAGGGGAGCGGCGAAGGACTGGTGGGATTTATAGAGAAAGACTAAGGGCGAGGCAATTTCAAGGATGACATGGGAGGAATTCACCGTATTATTCTACAATGAGTATGCTCCTAAGGTCGAAGTGGAGCGGGTGATGGATGAATTTATAAAGCTTAAGCAGACAACTGAAACGGTGAACCAAATCACCGATGCGTTCAAGGAGAAGTTACTGTACTGCCCTGCCTGTGCGAACGATGAGAGACTGCACATAGGTATACTCAGATGTTGCGAGAGGATATCCAAGAATTTGTGTCCAACGGTCAGTATACTCCACTTGACCAACAGATTGAGGGAGCACGAAAGAGGGAACTGTATCTAGTCGAGAGGAACAAGAAGAGGTCTACGTATAGGGCTGCACTGGAAACACTACTGCAAAGCAACCCTATAAGAAGCCTAATTTTGGGAAGTTCAAGTTTGCTGAAAGGAACCGGGGGCCCAGTGTGGGAAGTGTGGCAAAATGCATCTTGGGGATTGTCGTCAGGGACTGGATAGATGCTTTAGGTGCGGGAGGACCGGGCATCACGGGAGAGACTGTCGGGCTTATCTGAATGTATGCTTTAAATGTAACAAACTGGGTCATCGCATGGCTGAGTGCCCCGAAGCAGTTGGAGGAAGTGGGAAACCGGCTTGGCAACCACCACTACGGATCACCGATGGGGAAAAGGGGAAGAAGCCTGAAGTCCCAAAGCCTCACGGACGTGCATTCCAGATGACAGTGGAGGAGGCGAAAACCCGATGTGATTGCAAGTACTTATATTGTTAACACTTTACCTACACTTGTACTTTTTGATTCCGAGGCGAGTAAGTCCTTTGTATCTTCTTTTTGTAACAAATTTGTAATAGAACCGGTGAACCTAGAAACACCGTTAGAAGTATGTGTAACTACCATCTATAGGAACAACGTGATAGTGGTTGATGATGTAAAATTTCCTATAGACCTTATACCTACCCCCATGAAAGAGTTCCAAGTGATCATGGGAAAGGATTGGGTCGTCATCAAGCCAGTATACAGTGAAAACAGGGGATCGTGCGGATCCAGAATCCATTTGGGGGAGAAATCTCTATTTACGGTAAGCGACAGAAGGGTTTAACAGCATGTTGTATTGTGTCTAAAGTTGTGAAATATCTACGCAATGGTTGCACCGCCTTCATAGCTCAAGTGGTTGACTCGAAAATGGAAAAGGAAAAGTTAGAAGTGGTGGATGTGCCAGTAGTGTGCGACTAGCCGGAGGTATTCCCTGATGATTTACCCGAAATACCACCGGATAGATAAGTGGAATTTCATATAGATCTAATGTCGGGGGTAGCGCCTATCGCCAAAGCACCGTATCGTTTAGCACCAACTGAGATGCAAGAACTGATGTCACAACCGCAGGAACTACTTGATAAGGGTTTATCCGGACGAGTAGCTCGTCGTGGGGAGCACCGATCCTTTTGGTGCAAAAGAAAGACGGAACTTTCAGAATGAGCGTAGTCTATCGTGAACTGAACGAGGTAACAGTGAAAAACCGATATCTGTTGCCTGGAATTGATTATTTATTTGACCAATTGCAGGGCACAGCTTGCTTTTCGAAGATAGATTTACGGTAGGGGTGCCATCAACTCAAGGTTCGAGAAGAAGATATAGCTAAAACAGCCTTTTGAATGCGCTATGGTCATTTTGAGTTTGTTGTTATGTTGTGCGGTCTCACGAACGCGCCAGCGGCTTTCATGGATTTGATGAACCGAGTCTGCAGACCAATGCTTGACAAGTCAGTAATCGTATTCAACGACGACATTGTAATCTACTCGAAAACTGAATCCGAGCACAAGAACCACATACACGAAGTACTCGAGCCATTGAAGAGAGAGAAACTGTATGCGAAGTTTTCCAAGTGTGAGTTTAGGCTACAAGAAGTGAAATTTCTTGGACACTTGGTCAACCAAGAAGGGATTAAAACAAAGATAGAAGTTGTAATGAAATGGGAAGCTCCAAAGAGGCCTACTGAGATCAGGAGCTTTTTGGGTTTAGCCGGATACTACCGTATTCAGGACTTTTCAAAGATAGTTGTACCGTTGACCAAACTGATAAAGAAGAGTGTTCGTTTTGACTGGGGAGTATATCAACAGAAAGCATTCGAAACTCTTCGTGGTAAATTGTGTGAGGCCCTGATTTTGACATTGCCCGAGGGAATGGAGGATCTAGTGGTGTACTGTGATGCATCACATGTAGGGTTTGGTTGTGTGCTTATGCAACGAGGGAAAATGATTGCCTACGCTTCAAGACAATTGAAACCACACGAGTGTAATTATCCGACACATGACTTAGAGTTACAGAGGAGTTACAACCTTTATCAAATATTCCACCGCCACGAAAGTACTAGACCCTATACATGGATGTTACAGAGGAATTACAACCCTTATAAAAAATTCCAACGGACTCAAAGTGCTTGACTGCCGAACACAGATCCAATTTTATCTATACTATTGGATCAAGTTAAAGGTATTATATGGGTTTAAACAATATGAGCGCATATGGTATATCAACATTAGTCAAAATTTATAGCAAGAATGTTATAAAAATAATTATATGTGCCCATATGTTTTTATAAAGAGATTCGGATCCTAATATGTTTGAGGTCCCAAAGACAATTAAACATGTTTTGTTAGTTTCGTTGATTCAGAGATCCCTATTAGATCCGTCTCAAACTAAATATGTTCATATAATTTGTGATATCATAGGTTAATAGTGTTCTACAAAGCAAATAAGTGCACCAAAATTAATTTAATATTTTGGAGATCTTAGTAATCAATGGAGCAAGGAAATTTCACTGAATAATGCCAAAGAATACATTTAAATTTTCGTTCAAGTGAATAGTAACGAGTTTATTACCAAGGCATGTTCAACCTAAAGATTAAAGATATATGGTTCATGATATTCGATTGTGGCGACTTAAAGAGCTCAAGTGATGTGATCATTAGGGAGAGAAATACGTGTTGCACTCTTTTCCCTTCGTCATGGTTTTATCCCACTCGTTTTCTCGACAAGGTTTTAATGAGGCAACACTCTTTCACTAGGCTTTTGTTCTATTGAGTTTTACCTGGTAATGTATTAACGAGACATAACACTTTTAATGGAGATCTAAGGGAGAGTGTTACGGATAATCATAATAGATGTCTTTTTCCCGTAATATTAATTAGATAAGTATCATTAGATATGTATTATATAAAATATTTGAGTCGCATCAATTATACATCTATATATATATATATATATATATATATATATATATATATATATATATATATATATATATATATATATTAAGGATTACCTAGCGAATAATATCAATTTTTTCTTTCTCATTCTTTGCCTCTTGTTCTCTCTATATTCGTAGCTATGTGTGTGTGAAAATAAAGATGAATAAAGGGGAGTTGAGTGTGTTGACACCAATGGATGACGATACTGCTTGTGGTCACTAGTTACCCGTCATCACCATAGATTCTTATTTTGTTTAATCATATTTAATTAATTTAAATATAAAGCTTAGCTGTCTTTTTGTAAATATTTTAATTAGTACCATGTGCATTTAAATTTCTATATTATTAATTTATACATCAATCATTGGTGATTAAATATAATTATCTTTGAACGCTAATATAATTATAAATCCACAATTGAAATTAAAGAAGCAACGCTCGCTAATATGATTATTTATATTTGTTCATTGTAAAATATTATATATTTTAGTTTAATTAATAGATTAGATCACGTTATATATTAATATACTAATTAAATGTCTATGATATACGAGTTGATAGAAAAATGATAAATATTTAAACATCAATAAAAAATATCAAATAATAATAAAATACAAAAATAATAATAGTTTAAAAAATAAAGACGTGATTGTATTTCTTATAAAAGCTAAGAGTCATAATTGTTTTAATAATTCTATATTTAGATACTCAAAAATATTTTATTGAGTTAGAAGGGCTAAAGTTGATGGATCTAAAAACAAAATATAACTTTTGCAAAATGAAATTTAAATTATTCACAACTGTAATAATAATACTTCAAATTTAAGAGTTTTTGCTATAGATTATGGAAAAACTTTATAAGAAATATGTTTTATATTATTACAACACAACACCTGTGTCGGACAAATCCCTGGAAAATCCATGGAAAAAGGTGTTTCTCTCGGATTTCCCATGAAATCAACCGTGGCTAAAAGCTTTGTGAGAAAACCATTTTCCTCGGATTTCTGATGATTTTCCCACGGATTCCTTGGGAAATCCGTTGAAAATCGACTTCTGACTCAAATCCGTGGGAATTCCGTTGATCCCACGAAATTTGGTCCGTGATAAATCCGTTTTTAATGTCTGATTTTCTTGTAGTGTATAAATTTGTCAAAATAATTAAGGCTAAAATACAAATCAGAAAAATCAAAGTGAAACTTAATAACAAAACCGACACTTGAAAACTCGAACTGAAAAATATCCAAACGAAAATTGGACTAGACTAGAACAAAATGAGAGTGGTATGAGCCGTAACTAACTGTATGATCGTACAAGAAGACCTGTCATGGACCGGTCAAGGGTAGTCCAATCCATGGTTATCAAGATATGTATTACATATAATCTTGATTTAAACTTGATGTTTCAAAAACATATGTATTATATATGCACATTTTTGTATTCTCTAGTTTTCTAAATATGTGAGGTTTTGTGACGGTGTATTGAAACTTGATGCATGAGTGAGGTGGTTATCGTTGGGCTATTTGAAATGATATTTTGGTATATTTTTGGCACATTTTCGGTCCTAACTAGTCTTGGTTTGGATTTTTTAAGTTTTCAGTTCTACTTTTGGGCAACTTCAACAATTTATCTCTTATTCTAAGTTTTTGAAAATTTATCTTTTATTTCAAGTTTTTAAAAAATTAGGTCATTACATATTGAATTGATTTTTCCGTGTGTCCGAACGGGGTATAAGTCATAATCATTATTTAGTTCCACTCCCAGCCACGTAATTATTAACTAATAGTTCGATGAAACAAGCTAGCACCCCTAATTCAGTTAGGAGCGAGTAACTTTCTATTAATACAACAAAAATTATAATATTAATTACACATTCACATTTTACTAATAAGACGAGACGTACGTCTGGTTTGATTTGAAGATGTTAAAAATAGAGAGAATCAATCATTACATATCATGAGTTGATCAAAGTTAACCTTGGGAAATCAAATCTGTTTGGTGTGGGGGTTGAGCAGACTGAAGTGGACTCAATTTTGCTGATTTCTTAAATTGTTCAGCTGCTAAGCTGCCCTTTAAGTTTTTGGGTCTTCAAGTTGGTGCCTCGATGTCTAGAGCTTCTTCATGGCAGCCTATCATTAGTAAGTTTATTTCAAGGCTTGTTTCCTGGAAGGTCCCTTTTATTATTACCTGGGCGTAGAATCAGGTTATGTAAATCAGTACTTGGGGCCCTTGATAATTACTACTTCTCGCTTTATAAAGTTCCTTTAATCGTGCTTCGTAAACTTGAAGGCTACAGATGCAAATTTTTCTGTGGGGGAGATTCAAACAAAACCAAAATTTGTTTGGTGGCTTGGTATAAGGTGATTGCAGCAAAATGGTGGTGGAGATTAAAGACAGATTCAAATTCCATTTAGAAAAAAGTGATGATCTCATTGCATGGCTTTAAAAGGAATGCTCAAGTTGACCCATTTTTATCAAAAAAGTCAAGAACTTGGAAATCCATTATCTCTATTAATCAAGATCTTGATGAGCACAATCTTGATTAAAACTTGATGTTTCAGCTGGATAATAACGGCTCATGATGATGAGGTCTCGAGGAATCAGGTGTTTTTTCCGTCTCTTCGCTAAGGAAGGTATTTGATAATTTGACAAATCAAAATAATTCTCTACACCAAACTGCTTGGGTGAAAGCCGTTTCAAGCATAATTAATATTTTCATGTGGAGATTGGTTCAGAAAAGGCTACACACTCGTTTAAATCTCTCCAAAGAGAGGTATTATATTGATATCGGACTTTTGCCCCTTATGTAATAATGCATTTGAATATGAAAAATCATATTTTCCTCTCATGTAAATCACCTTCCCATTGTTGGTGATTTAGTAACAAATGTTTTAATTACGGTTAAATTACTTGTAATAATAATGCTATTAAAGTAATAATCAGTAACAAATGTATAATTTAATTAGTAAATATGTTTAAAATGAAAATAAATCAGCAAGATTTCAAAAAGTGAAATTAGCTACATATTACATGGATCAGAAAAGTTGGATAAATTGGTCATTTAGAATTATTTAATGTCTCACTAACAATTTAAAGACATCTACAAAAAAATTCGAATCAATAAAGACTAAATTAGTAAGTTTTCGAACCCGAGAATCAAAACCGTAATTTTAATAAAACATATAGACAAAATTTATAATTTTTAATTAACTTCCTATTGTATATTTTGTGTATATAGAAAGAGTTAGGATCAAATGAGAATACTTTTAAAATAAGAATAGAGAGAACATTTAAAAAAAATTTATTTCATTGATCGGATGGTTCATTAACTGTCATGTTTTTTTTGACATTTGTTTTCATTGATCAGATGGATTAAAAAACAGCTACGTTTTTTTGATAATATGTTTGACTATAATCCTGATGCATTAATGCATATAAAAGTGTTATGTGATGTATCAATGCATACAAAATTTTAAATTATTAATATTATAGAAATAATTTTGATTTTAATATTAAGATGTAAAGTTGAATTTTCGGTAGTTATAGGTAAACATGAACGTAAATTAAAAATATTGAATTACAAGTTTACATGTGTTCTCATTGTCATGCAACTTAAAAGAGTTTTCCCTTGACTTCATTGGTTTGCAATGACATTGAAGAAGAGAGAATTGGACGGTTGAACCCATTTAAATAGTAAAAACTCTTAAAGCAATAGCCCATATAATTATCTTCTTAATTACCTCAACTAATTTATTGTAATTACTATTAACAACTCATCAAACATGACACCAACAAAAATTTGAAAAATAGATTATTTTCTATTTAATTATTTTTATATTATTTTTCTTATTTTATTGTTCATAAATTATTTTGAAATTAAAAAAAAAAGAGTTTATGGGAAAAGAAGAAATAAAGATAATAGAAAAAGTTAAAAGAAAATGGATATGTTGTTGATTAGAAAATATTTGTTCACGCCGTATTTTGTGAGTATCATACATTTACATTTTTTAAATCGACATGTTATCGAACACAAACTATTCGTCGCCGCCGCATTGCACGGGTACAATGCTAGTACTATATAAACCATACAACATTCTCTCTCATCATAAATTTTAAGACTTCTTAATTTTCAATCATTAATACATCCCAACCATCTATTTAATCTAGATTAATCACATCCATCCAAGTATTAACCTTCTAAACTAATGAAGCTAATTATCTGTTTGGTATGCACATTATTTTAAAAATATATACAAATATATTTTAAATTTGTTATGCACAACACTAGTACAAAAATGACCTATAGTCACACTTTTCCAAAACAGACTAGTCACACTTTTGATTTAAAGTGTGACTATAGGTCATATTTTAAATTTTGTCATACTTTTAGTCACATTATATTTTGTTTGTGTGACTATTGCGTAATAAGTAAATATCTTTAGTTACACTTAAACATAAAAACGTGACAATTTCATAGTAAGTAAATACCTTTAGTCACACTTAAACATAAAATAGTGACAATTGAATAGTAAGTAAATACCTTTAGTCACACTTAAGCATAAACACGTGACCATTGCTAGCCACACTTGTAAAAGGTGTGACCAAATATCATGATATGCCACTGATATGCGAATAAAATTTGTGATAGATTTTATAAGAGACCATAAATATATATACGGTCACACACTAGTACAAAAATGACATTTAGTCACACTTTTTCCAAAACAAACCAAAGTCACACTTTTGACTTAAAGTGTGACTATAGGTCATTTTTAAAATTTTGTCATACTTTTAGTCACTTTATATTTTGTTTGTGTGACCATTGCATAGTAAGTAAATACCTTTCGTCGCACTTAAACATAAAAACGTGACAATTGCATAGTAAGTAAATATCTTTAGTCACACTTAAACATAAAAACGTGACCATTACCAGCCACAATCGTAAAAAGTGTGACCAAATATCATGATATACCACTGATATGTGAATAAAATTTATGAAGAGTTTTATAACAGACCATAGATATATATACTGTCACACACTAGTACAAAAATAACATTTAGTCACACTTTTTCCAAAACAATCCAGTCACACTTTTGATGGACTTATAAGTAAACTTTGGTTTTAAATGACACAACGCATGTAAGGACCACAAGCATGGCACATCTCATGAGAACTCCGAAGTTAAGCGTGCTTGGGTTGGAGCAATCCAGGGATGGGTGACCCATGGGAATTGCTTGTATCTTGGTAACGCGGGATGTTACAACGTTCGTGTGGCTGTAGGTTATACATAGTCACACTTTTGAAAACATTGTGTGACCATAAAATGGTTTTAGCTACTTCTTAAGTATTTATGTGTGACCAAAAACTAAACAATAACAACACTTATAATAGACTTGTGTGACCCAGGCTGAACAACAGTCACTCAAATAACAAAATTGTGTGTCTAAAAAAGGTTTTTTGTCACACTTTCGGATGAACTGTTTGATTTCAAAATGAAAAGTCCATACCCTATAGTCACACTTTTAAGCTACGGTCACATTTTTTTATATGATATGGTCACTAAATTTTCGTGTGACCAAAACATGCCTAAAATGGCACGATCTTCTGTCACACTTTTAATGAAAAAAAAAAGTGTGACCATAGGCATACAGTCACACTTTTTTGGTGTGACTAAATGTCATTTTTATACTAGTGCAATTAAAGTTGTCGACTATAAAACATGTTGGGGAGATAGCAATATCAAACCTAAATCAAACTTGTCTATTAATTAAAATAGGATTTAATGCTAACAAAACCACATATTCAGTTTTTGTACTTGGATAAATGAAAAACATGTGTTGTTTTTCATGTTAGACTTAAAGAAATGTGTAAGTAAGAAATGTCAGCTGAAGATCAAAAGTGTCAGCTGAACACTGAGTATCAGCCAAAGGACCAGCTTCAGGAAGATCATCTAAGAATAATAGATCAGTCAAGAAGCATCAGCTGAGCATCAAAATGGATCAGCTGATGGTCCAAAACCATCAGCTAAAGAAAGCTTCAAGATCAGCTGAGCAGTCATGCATCAGCTTACACAATCACATTGATCAGCTGATGTCTCTCATCTGTCAGATAAGGTATTCATTACTTATCCAATCTTTTCTTAATAAACTAATCACACTCAAATGATTAGCTGACCTTTAGGATCAGCTGATAGTTTAGTATAATCAGTTTATTAGCTGTACTCTGACTTGTATTATTAGCTGAGCAATTCGATCAGCCGAGCAAATCTGAGTAGCTGAGTCTTTCACATTTATCCTTAGCTGAGCAAAATTATGTTTGCAGTTCAGTGTCTGTTAAGTGAGTATTTACACTATATCTCAGTTAATGGTTTTTCATTGTAAATTTTTCTTAAGTCAAAGGCAGAACATGTGTTGTTCATATTATGCCTTATATCTTTCTTTGTAAAAGTACTTAGCACTTTTTGTATCTGCAAAGAGACAAAATGGATTGATCTTTATCCTCTGGAAAAGGAGAAAGATACTTTAGAAGAGAAGATCTCGAAGATATGCTTCAACAACTAAGTATGGCTGGCAACTCTATAATTGGTTAACTCCAGTCTTCAAAAAGCATGGTGTTGATAAAAGTACAAGCATGGAAAGAGAAGTTTACTCTCCCAAGACATAAAGGTAGTACTTTAATAATATAATAATAGATAGTGAGTTTATACTTTACCGAATAGTACATTCACTTTACACATATTGTGTATAAAGTGAACTTACTTTTCACCCACTAACTTTATCTATTATAATATTATTAAACCAAGTACCTTTGTCTCCTTCTTCACTCCATCAACCTGGACACCATATTGCTTATATATACTCATGCATGAAAACATGCTAATTAGAAGAGTTAGCATTTTACTCTCAGTGTAACAAACTTGTTCATGTGTTGAACATCTTAGACATAAGTTGTTTAATATTAGCTTAGTCTATGTGTTAGACGAATTTAGTTGTCACCATTTATTGAGCTTAGATTTCCCGCATCTAGTTCATGTAATTCTTGATTTACATCAATAAGAATTATATAAAAGTAAATCGCGTGTCTCTTAAATGTTAATTTGTTAAAGTTTGTTTTCAACCCCCCCCCCCTCTACAAACATTTGTTGTTGTAGTATCCATTCGGGATCAACAACTGGTATCAGAGCAGGCTAGATAATTCATATATAAGATATGTTTTTCTTACTCTTCAACTGCTTCTACCCCACACTACAAAATGGCCACTCCTGCTGCTGCTTCTAACAGTTCTTCCAATAATGGCTCACTCACAAGGTGTCCAATGTTTGATGGGGAAAACTTTTCCCTCTGGAAGAGTAGAGTTCTTCTCTACATGTCCAGCCTTGATGATGTGATGCTCAAGACTGTTACTGAAGGTCCATATGTTCCTTCCTCCACTGTGGAAGTCACTGCTGCCACTGATACAATTCCTGCAGTACAAAGATATATTGTCAAAACTATTCATCAATGGTCTGATGAAGACAAAAGGCTAATTAATCTTGATGTCAAATCCAAGACAGCCTTAGTCTCAGCACTACCCAACGATGTCTATCATCAAGTTCTCAACTGCAAATCTGCAAAGGAGATGCTAGACACTTTGATTGTTGCTTATGAAGGCACTGAAAAAGTGCAGGAGAACAAGAAACTCCTTCTAGTTAGAGAATATAAGTTCTTTTTTGCTCATAAAGGTGAAAGTCACCCAGACCTACACCAGGTTCAACTGCCTTATTAATGACTTAAGAAGGGTAGATGTTCTTAAGAGCAACAAGGAACTTGTAAACAAGTTTCTAGACTCTCTCCCAGAATCTTGGGATAATTTTATCACTGTGCTTAAACATGGTGAGAAGATAAAGGGGCTGACACTGGTTGGTTTGTATGGAAACCTCATGAACCATAAACCATCAGTGCAGCAAAGGAAACTCTCTACCATGGATATGAAGGAGGGTGCAAAAGCTCCATCAAATGCCCTTATGTCTACGGATACAAGATCTAGGAGCTTTGCTGTAGTGGTGGATGAGTCCAGTGAAGAGGAAGAGGAGGAGTCTTCTAATGAAGAGCAAGTGGCTGATGGGGATGAAAATCTGGAGGACATGGACAAAATTTAAGCTTCTGTTGAGCAGGCTGCCATGTTGGTTAAAAGGTTCAAATCTTTCTTGAAAAGAAAGGGTGTCAAGAGGTTTGAGAAGAAACCCTTTAGAGGAGAAAAAGCCAAGTTTAAATCAAAGGCTTCTGAAGGTTGTTTCTCTTGTGGCAAGAATGGTCACTATGCCAGTGAGTGCAAGTCCAGAGGAAACACAAGCTTCAAGGGTTCCTTAAGCTCAGACAGCAAGATTGACTATGAAGCTAAGTATAAGAAGCTTCTTGCTGCTGTCCTTGAAAAGAAAAAGAAGAAAGCTCAGAACAGGGTGTTGGTGGCTGAAGAAGAAGATTGGGCTGAGGAAGATCTCTCAAGTGATGAAGATGAGGTTCTTACTGCTCAACTCAGCTTGATGGCCAACACAGAAAGTACAAGTTCCTTTGATGAGGACATGAGGAAAGCTGCTAAAGCTTGTACTTCTCCTGACTGGGATCCTTCTTCTACGTATCAGGTTGGAAAATTTATTAATTATGAAGATAATGAAAAGAACACTATGTTTGATTATCTGTGTGTTGAGTTTCAGTCAAATATTCAAAGAGAAAAGAAGCTAAAATTAGAAATAGAATCACTAAAAGAGAAGTTAAGTCTTAAAGATGAGAAACTGAAACAAATGACAAAACTGGAAGATGATTTAGCTAATCAAAAAATACTTAATCAGATCTTGGTAAAAGAAACCAATGAAGCAACAATAAAGTTTAATGACCTTAAAAAAGTAGTTAAATCTTGGTGTGTTTCTGTTGAGAAGACCACTCAGTGTGTCAATGAGCAGATTCCAAAACAAGTTCAAGCTATTATTGGTGGAAATTATTCCCAAGCTGCTAATTGTGTTGATTTTAGCAAGGACATAAATATCTTAGAAAAAGCTGATATTTTACCTCTTACTTGTCAAAAAATTGTAAAAGGAAAAAGTATTATCACTAACAGATTTGTCAAAAGTAAATGTACTCAGCTGAAAGACTTAACCACTTCAAAAGTTGGTTCAAATTCTATTGTATTGTCAGAAAGCAAAAATACTGAAAATTTAATGTTAAAGGAAGTCAGTAAAGGAATGGAATCATTTGTTGATACCAAAGAGACATTATGTTGTCAAACCTTGAAAATTGATACATTAAATATAAGTACTCAGCTGACTAACATTTCATTAGCTGATGATCCTCAATCAGCTGATCAAAGAACAGATGATAGTTGCTCAGGTGATAGCCTGTCAGCTGATCAAAAATCCTCTGTAAATTGTTTAGCTGATCAAGTATCACTTCAAACTCTTTCATTAAAGGAAACCAAGAGAAAAGGACTTAATGTTCACATAAAGTCCAAGTCTGCCACACCTAAGGCTGATCAAAAACTCATTTTAACTAAGGATCAACCTAAGGTGACTGTAAACAAAGACCTTATTAGTTTACATAATCAGTTGCAATAGCTTAATGGTGAAATCTGTCAGCTGATGACCCATAGTCATCAAAAGATAGTTAAGACATCTCATGGGCAATTACCAAAACATGTTAAAGGCTCCAAAAATTAAAAATGTTACAAATGTGGGAGCAAAGAACATAAGGCAAGTGATTGTTCTCTTGAAGGTAACTCAAGACAGTAGACTAATTTTGATAACACAGTTGTTTCTTTCATTCATAAACAACCTAATATGAAGTGGATGGCTAGGTGCAATCCACAGGGGTCTACTTAACCGTGGATGCCCAAGTGTCACTAACCTTCTTTCAATCTTATCTATGCAGGGTCTGAACACATGGTATCTTGATAGTGGATGTTCAAGGACCATGACAGGTTGTAAAGCTTTTCTTAGTAACTACAAGAAGGAAAAGGGTCCAAGAGTGACCTTTGGTGATAACAATTGTGGGAAAACAAAAGGCTATGGTGAACTTCATAATGGGAACTTAACCCTATCCAGGGTGTCATATGTTAAAGGACTCAAGTACAATCTCATCAGCATAAGTCAGTTATGTGATGTTGATCACAAGGTCCTCTTTACTAAGACAGGTGGTTCTATTTTAAATCAAGGAGGTGAAACAATTATTTGTGCAAAGAGAACCAAGGATGTATATACTCTTGATATGTCCTCTGGTGATCCATCTAAGTTAACCTGTTTGTATACAAAATTTGCAACTGACACAAACTGGTTATGGCACAAAAGGCTTTCTCATTTAAACTTCAAAAATATCAACAAGCTGAGCAAGGGTGATATAGTGTCAGGACTACCTTCACTGACTTATGTTAAACCTAAACCTTGCTCTGCCTGTGAGAAGGGAAAGCAACACAAGACATCTTTTCCATCTAAGCAAGCCTCCTCCATTACTGAACCACTCTACATGTTGCACATGGATTTATTTGGTCCTGTTGCTACTGCAAGTATTGGTGGAAGTAAGTACGCACTAGTTTTGGTTGATGAATTCTCAAGATATACTTGGGTTATCTTCCTTAAAGCAAAGAGTGAGGCTGCTGAAGAGATAATCAGCTTTATCAAAAAGATGAAAGTGTGAAATGGCAATCTGGTAAGGATGCTTAGAAGTGATCATGGAACTGACTTTAGAAATCAAACTCTAGAAGGTTTCTATGATGAGAAAGGAATATCTCAAAACTTCTCTGCTCCAAGAACTCCACAACAGAATGGTGTAGCTGAAAGAAGAAACAGAACTTTGATTGAAGCTGCAAGAACTATGCTGTGTGAGAGTGGGTTAAGATTCAACTTTTGTGCTGAAGCTGTCAGCTGTGCTTGTTTTACTCAGAACAGATCCCTAGTAATCAAGAGGCACAACAAAACTCCCTATGAAGTGCTCAAGGGAAGGAAGCCCAACATCAGTTTTCTACATATTTTTGGTTGTCAGGGTTTCATCCTGAACCAAAAAGATCAATTGCAAAAGTTTGCACCCAAAGCTGATGAAGGTGTGTTTGTTGGATATTCTGTGATCTCCAAAGCTTACAAAATCTACAACATTAGAACGAAGGTCATATAAGAATCAATCAATGTAAGTTTTAATAAAAATGACTTTGTTGCTTCCTGTTCTACAAATCCATATACAGGTGAGGAATTTAATGATTTGCTGCATACTGAAGACAATATTCCAGCATCAGCTAATCTACTCCCATCAACTAATGTAGAGGATTTAGATGATCCTGATCCAAATTTACAAGAAACCATTGCACATCCTATCCTAAATCAACCCACACTTTTACTGAATGATGTGAATCATGACTCAACATCACTGGATTCTAATTCCATATCAAACATTCCTTCTTCAGTAGAAGTTTCCTCAGATTATAACCATGAAATTATGTCAACTGATCAACCAGAAACATCATCAGCTGATCCAAACCAAGGAATTTCAACTCCCCAAATCCAAAGTAATCCAAACACTCCTATAATCCAAAATACCTATAAGGACCTCAAAAAAGACCATCATAAACATCAGGTCATAGGTAACATAGAAGCTCCTGTACTAACAAGATCAAAGGCGTGTAATTTATGTTTGTAAACAGGTTTTGTTTCTATGATTGAACCAAAGAAGGTAGATGAAGCTCTAAGTGATCCCCACTGGATAAATGCCATGCAAGAAGAATTGGCTGAATTTACTAGAAACAATGTATAGACTTTGGTGCCAAGACCAAAGGACAAATCCATCATTGGTACTAAGAAGGTGTTCAGATACAAAATGGATGAACAAGGGCTGATCATAAAAAACAAAGCAAGGCTAGTTGCTCAGGGGTACTGTCAAGAAGAAGGAATTAATTTTGATGAAATCTTTGCCCCTGTTGCAAGACTTGAAGCTATAAGACTGTTTCTTGCATATGCTGCCTTCAAGGACTTCAAAGTTTTCCAAATGGATGTTAAGAGTGCTTTCCTCGATAGTGAATTGAAGGAAGAGGTGTATGTCAAACAACCTCCTGGTTTTGAGGATGCTAGCAAGGCAGACCATGTATACTTCTTGAACAAAGCCTTGTATGGTCTGAAGCAAGCTCCAAGAGCCTGGTATGATACTCTCTCTTCTTTTCTAACCACTAAAGGATTTACTAGAGGAAGCATATATAGCACTTTGTTTATAAGGAAATTCAAGGGTGATGTTATCCTAGTGCAGATATATGTAGATGACATAATATTTTGGTCTACAAATGTTGACCTTTGCAAAAAGTTTTCTAAACTCATGTCTAACAATTATCAGATGAGTATGATGGGTGAACTAAACTATTTTCTAGGTCTTCAAATTAAACAAGAGGTTGATGGAATTTTCATTCATCAAACAAAGTATGTAAATGATTTACTTAAGAAATTTGAGTTTGAAAATTGTTCTTCAATGAAAACACACATGTCTACTGCCTTAAATCTTGGAAAGGACACTGATGGTAAATCAGTGAACATTACAACTTATAGAGGTATGATAGGGTCACTTTTATACCCTACAGCAAGCAGACCCGATATTATGTTTTCAACATGTCTCTGTGCTAGATATCAAGCAGATCCCAAAGAATCTCACTAAGCTGTTGTTAAAAGAATTTTCAGGTATCTCAAAGAAACTCCTAATCTAGGTCTCTCGTACCCCAAAGACTCTGATTTTGAGTTAGTTGGATACACTGATTCTGATTTTGCAGGTTGCACACTAGACAGAAAGAGTACATCTGGTGGTTGTCAGTTATTAGGTGGAAGGTTAGTCAGCTGGTCAAGTAAGAAACATAACTCTGTTTCAACATCTACAGCTGAGGCAGAATACATTGCTGCTGGAAGCTGTTGTGCTCAACTACTGTGGCTGCAAAACCAACTACTTGATTATGACATACAGTTTGAAAACTCCCCAATCCTGTGTGACAACACTAGTGCCATTTCTATCTCTAACAATCCTGTTTTGCATTCTAAGACTAAACATATTGAAATCAGACATCACTTTTTAAGAGACAATGTGCAGAAAAAGAAAGTTTCAATGCACTACATAAGCACTGATGTCCAATTAGCTGATCTTTTTACAAAACCTTTGGATGAGTCTCGGTTCAACTTCCTAATATCCAAACTTGACATGTTAAACTTGTAACATATTCTTTTCTTAGGTAGTTAACTTGTGTGAGAAAGTAATTTTCTTTGTGTGTGAAATGAAGTACTTATCTAAGCTTCTTTATGTCTTATTAATGGTGAATCAGCTGATGACCATCATCTGATGACATACCTCAGCTGATCAACTATTAGCTAAGAACTAGCAGCTCAGCTAAGTATATTTATTAGCTGACACTCATTTTCTCTCAAAAAGGATTAGCTGATACTTTTTCTTTCAGCTGGTGATGCTCATAGTTAAAATTATGTGTCCCCACACTTATTTTATTATTTTCTTATTTGCATTTAATGTGTTCCTAGGTAGTATTTAATTTCATTTAATTGTCCGTTAGTTGTCTATGTATTTATTAACTTCTCCGTTTATTACCTTTTTGCAGACGTGACAGTTACATTTTGAAAAAGATATTTCTGTGACAGTTTAGGTTTCCAAGGAAGATATAAATGATATTTGAGCTGTTTTCCATTTTCTAAGCTTTTAAAAATTCCCAAGCACTCTTCTTTTTCCCGAAATTACAAACCCTATTCTCACAGTGCTTACAGTATCTCCGTCCTGCAATCATGGTGATTTTCAACCCTGTTGCTACTCCTCACGCTATTCCTGGTGAGAACATTACTCTCAACTCATAAATCACCATTCGACCCAACAATTACCTCATAAACAATGATATTCCTTCGAGCAAAGCAAACCAGGGATATGAACCTATGGTGGCTTTTATCACTTCCCATCCCCTGTTTGCGTGTCTTTCTGCTCATCCTCTTTTCATCTTTCCTAACATTGTTGGAGAGATGTGGTATACTGCAAGGTATCACCCTGTCAAGCAACTTATCACTTGTTTTTGCCTCAACAACACCATAAACATTCCCATTACTGTAGATTCCCTCAAACAGGCAATCTCAATACCTAACTTGGCCCTATTTCAACCTTTTGCTACAATGGATCAAATTCTAGAGGTTCTGCCCCTGATTAGCTATAATGAAGTTGTTTCTCATGGCCAATATAAGTTGTTTGTGCTGGGACACCCATGGAAGTATTTGGCCAGTGTGATCATTAGATGTTTTGGTTACAAGTCTGGCAGCCATGACCAAATGAACCAGTCTGAGTTGATGGTTCTTAGTGCTCTGGTTATAGGTAGGAATATTGACTTTGCACAAGTTATATTCTCTAAAATGGTGGATAAAGTTACTCTGGGCACATCAAAGAAGTCAACCAGAACCCATGTTCCCTACATCAGGTATCTAAGTCTGATTGCTCTTAGAAATTTTCACTGGGAACACTATGCTGGGTTAGCTGCACACTTGCACACAATGACCATTCCTCAAATGGGTCCTACTATAACTGCACAGATGCAAGAGTTGATTGATGTTGCTGCTAAGGAGAATGAGGTTGTGGAAGAAGAATTTGTTGAAAATCTTGATGTTGAAGTGGCTAATGATTCTGAGTCTCCTGATATAATCACTGAGCATTCTGAACAGTATGTGACTCATGCTTAAGATGAAGCCATGGTTGAAGAAGAAAGGATTGATGAAGAGTTGATGTATACTGGTGATCAAGTAATGATCTTTAATGAAGATGTTTTTGATGAACCAACACAGGATGAGCCTGTTAATCCTGATGCTAAGGATGTTGATGAAGGTGATGGTGGTGCTGATTCTGATAATGATAATAATGATGATGGTCATGCACATGATGATGATGCTGGTAGTATGCTTATTGAACATGGTACTCACACTTCTACACCACCACATCCACACCCATTATGATGCCCTTGACTGAATTTCGTGTAAGCTCATCTACTTCAAGGAGATCCGGGCATCTTAGCACTTCTACTAGTGAAGATGAGTCCTATGATGACTCCCCTAGTAGAACTCTTGGAGGGCATGTTGCTTATCCCCCTTCCTGATCACTCTCAAGGATCAAGTGCCTCTGTCCATAGAGCACAAGTTGGTGAAGTTGAAGCTGTCATTGAGGATGTTGCTGAGGATGATGTAGTCTCTGACAGGCTACTCGAACTCATTGAGATCAGCAAAGCAAAGAACATCTCAGGTATGCCTCTTTCACTCCCTGAGGACACTCACTTGGTAGTCCCAACCAGTGAGAACCAATCCTCCATTCCAGTCGAAACACCCCCATAATTGCCAAGCTCTAGTGTACTTCCAATAGTCATTAATTCTACTCCCTCTGTTACCCAAATAGAATCAAGGTCAATGGAGATAGTGCACATTGCACTATCTCAGAGGAAATGCTCATTGAACCTCTGACCTCAACTCCTATAGCTACCTCTTATGTTGAGAGGGAGCTTATGGATGTTGTTTTAACCCTTCAGCCAGTGGATGTATCTTCACAACAAGTTACATCTGTAAATATGGGACTCCTGCAATATGGGTCACCCTCCCAACAGGGTGATGCCATTGAAAGACAGACCTCCACCCAAGGTCACACTGTGTCTTTACCCATAATGAGTCAGCTGATACCCTAAATAAGCTCACAACAGCTTATTGATGTAATAAGGGGAACCCAAGTAAGTTTAACCCCAACTCAATCTCACATTTTTGTGCAACCTATTGATTCTATTCTTACACATGCTTATACACTGCCTGTCAATACTAGTGGTATTAACCAACCATTAGCACAGGGCACACTTTCTGCTCCCAGTGACCTTAGGCTTACATACCAAAGTCTAAGTGAAGGACCCCAATCCATTCCTATTATTGGCAATCTATCTCAATCAACCCCAGTACAACCCATTCCCTCTACCTTTTCTTAACCTTCCCCCCAAATCCTTCAAAACCTCCTATCTGTCTCTCAAAAGATGGATAGTTTTCAAGCCTCATTTACCTCTTTCCAAACCAAAACAGAATCTCAACTCTCTCTTTTAACCCAAGAGGTTGAGTCACTCAAAGCTAACCAATTCCAACCCCAACCCACCCCTGCCCCTGTTGATCTTTCACCAATTCTTATCAAATTGGATCAACTGTTATCCCAATCCTCTACTTCTGTTCCTACCCCATCTCCTACCATTTCAAACCGAACACTTACTTCTCTAAAGCAAACCATTTCAAACCTTCTTACCCAACTTCAAACACTAAGACCTTCCCTTCCTCACATATCTGTATCCATTCCTGACTATATTCTCAGAGTTCCTTCCCTTCTTAAAACCATAGATGATGAGGTCACCAAATTAAGCCATTATTCCAGGAAAAAGCACATAGACACTCTTCGTGAGTTCACCAATGTGACTAATGCTATCAATAGGCTTAGACCTCTCACCTCTACCTTTGTCCCATCTTTCTCACCTATCCCATCTCATTAAAGAGCCTCACCTCCACCTTTCACTCAGCCTCCTATACCTACTGCCTCTCCTTCACCCTCAACCATTCCACCCTCTACCTCTACACCTTCTCCATCTCCTTATTCCTTTTTTACCCCTGATGCTCCTGCTAAGCCTACTGTCTTCCCTACCTTTGATGATGACAAAAAGGGGGAGAAGTCAGGTTCCTCAAGCTCTAGCTCTTTATCTCCAAACTCTATCAGAGCAGCATGTGATTTATATACTGCTCAGGTTGAAGCTCTACAAGCAGCAGACAGAGCAGCAGAAGCATCAGCCCTCAATGAAGCAGAAGTTCAAAACCAATCAACTGCTGAGGGGGAGAATCCATCTAAGGGGGATCAACCTGCTCAAGATGAGCAGAGGCCTAAAAGAAGGCTAAAACAAAAGGCCAGAAGGAAGAGTGCCAAAAATCCAAGGCAAGGTGAATCCTGTGCCCCAATCAAAGTGCCATCAGCAGATTCTGATGATGATGATGAAGATAGCGTGCCTCTGTCCTCTCTGCTCAACTTGAAAAAGCAGAGTCTCTCTACAACAGCTCCAACAGTCCAAGCTTCCTCTCCAATACAACCAAGTCAACCATCTCCCAGCAGTACATCAAGGGGAAAAGGAAAGAAAATAATGTCTACTGAGGAGATTGAAGCAGAAGAAAGAAGAGAGGAAGAACTTCAACAAGAAGATGAGAGTCTCAGAGAGTTAAGTGAACTAGCTGTTGCACTTGGCACCTCTATTGAAGATGTTTTAAAAGCCAAGGAAAGGCATCAGGATTTCACTACTTCTGAAGATCTTGCTGCAATCATTGGTGCTACTGATGATGAGCTGAGAGAGATACAAGAAGAAGAATTGATCATGCTATCCTCTCAGACACATCAAGTACAAGCTGCACAACAGCATGATGACCCTTCTGCCAAGAAAGCTCTTAAAAGAGGAAGAACTCACAAGGAAGTCATTCAAGTTTTGCTCAACTTTAACTTTGGATGCATTGCTCAGCAAACTGAAAGGCAATCCAAGGAGTTCTGGGATAACAAGCAAAACTTGGTAAATATAAGATTTGCAGACATCATTTCAAGGGTCACTCCTTACAGAGGTACAGATGAAGGTCCTTATCTCAGAGTAGTTAGAAGAGAAACACTTATGAAGATACTTATCTACATCACTGCAAACTGCTATCCTTCTTTGAGATGATTGAGATCCTGTACCATCTCCTAAAGTCCAAAAGTGAGATTGTTCAAAGGTTCATGGGAAAGTTTGAATACTGGATCTGAATGTCAGTATGCCACAGGCTCTTCACACATGATCAGTACATAGAACACATCAACTTGGTTGAAGGTGCCTTCAAGAAAACTTCTAAGGCTTTTGTACCCATTGAACAGATTGTGATCAACCCTGACTATCCTTATCTTCCTTCTTATGAAAGTCTGAACACTGCTCTTCCCTCAAATACTCATCCTGAAATGTTTAAGTACATAATTGAGCCTGAAAAGGGGATGTTCTTTAAGAACAGAGCTGGTGATTGGAGATTTCTAAGAGAATCTGACATTGGAAGGGCCCCAAAAGTCTTAATATTTCAAGCTGTAAGACTGGAAAGAGGACAGACAGGAAGTGAACACTTTGAAAGTTTGATGGAAGCTAGAGCTGATCAACTGATGGCTACTCATCCTGTAGGCAGACTGCTGGATGTCAAAGAAGAACCTTTGTGGGAAAGTAACTGATACTTCATAACTAGATTAGTTGTATTTTCAATTCCTAGAATAGTTCAACTTCTGTACTTAGTTTAAACTCTTTGTTTGTTTACTCTGTACAAACTCTGCTGTAATTACTTATTTTGTAATCAAGCTTCAAACTTTGATCATGGACTACTTAGCTAAACTGCTAGTATAGATGATTCTTAGTAGATAGCTAACCTAGTGTAAATATAGAAAAATCAAAAATCCTAAAAACAGAAAAAGGATAGAAAAGATACCACAAAAACAGAACAATGGTACTTCATAAATAAAAAGATTCCTAAAAACAGAATATCAGGGAACATATTTTAAAGAGTTACCAAAAAACAGATAACTAGGTAACCAAAATGCACTTAAAAGTTTTATTTTTAAAAATCCGAGTCAAACTGATTCTTCTTAAACAAGATAAGGTTTTGTCATCATCAAATAGGGGGAGATTGTTGGGGAGATAGCAATATCAAACCTAAATCAAACCTGTCTATTAATTAAAATAGGATTTGATGCTAACAAAACCACATATTCAGTTTTTGTACTTGGATAAATGAAAAACATGTGTTGTTTTTCATGTTAGACTTAAAGAAATGTGTAAGTAAGAAATGTCAGTTGAAGATTAAAAGTGTCAGCTGAACATTGAGTATCAGCCAAAGGACCAGCTTCAGAAAGATCAGCTAAGAAGAAAAGATTAGTCAAGAAGCATCAGCTGAGCATCAAAATGGATCAGCTGATGGTCCAAAACCATCAGCTAAAGAAAGCTTCAAGATCAGCTGAGCAGTCATGGATCAGCTGACACAATCACATTGATCAGCTGCTGTCTCCCATCTGTCAGATAAGGTATTCATTACTTATCCAATCTTTTCTTCATAAACTAATCACACTCAAATGATTAGCTTAACCTTTAGGATCAGCTGATAGTTTAGTATAATAAGTTTATTAGTTGTACTCTGACTTGTATTATTAGCTGAGCAATTCGATCGGCTAAGCAAATCTGAGTAGCTGAGTCTTTCACATTTATCCTTAGCTGAGCAAAATTATGTTTGCAGTTCAGTGTCTGTTAGCTGAGTATTTACACTATATCTCAGTTAATGGTTTTTCGTTGTAAAATTTTCTTAAGTCAAAGGCTGAACATGTGTTGTTCATATTATGCTTTAGATCTTTCTTTGTAAAAGTACTTAGCACTTTTTGTATCTGCAAAGAGACAAAAATGATAGATCTTTATCCTCTGGAAAAAGAGAAAGATACTTTAGAAGAGAAGATCTCGAAGATATGCTTCAACAACTAAGTATGGCTGGCAACTCAATAATTGGTTAACTCCAGTCTTCAAAAAGCATGGTGTTGATAAAAGTACAAACATGAAAAGAGAAGTTTACTCTCCCAAGACATAAAGGTAGTACTTTAATAATATAATAATAGATAGTGGGTTTATACTTTACCGAATAGTACATTCACTTTACACACTTTGTGTATAAAGTGAACTTACTTTTCACCCACTAACTTTATCTATTATAATATTATTAAACCAAATACCTTTGCCTCCTTCTTCACTCCATCAACCCGGACACCATATTGCTTATATATACTCATGCATGAAAACATGCTAAGTATGCGAATAGATAGTTGAACACTGAAATCTCATCTGTTGAGAATTAGAAGAGTTAACATTTTACTTTCAGTGTAACAAACTTGTTCATGCGTTGAACATCTTAGACATAAGTTGTTTAAGATTAGCTTAGTCTATGTGTTAGACGAATTTAGTTGCCACCTTTTATGGAGCTTAGATTTTCCGCATCTAGTTCATGTAATTCTTGATTTACATCAATAAGAATTATATAAAAGTAAATCGTGTATCTCTTAAATGTTAACTTACTAAAGTTTGTATTCAACCTCCCATTCTACAAACATTTGTTGTTGTAGTATCCATTCGGGACCAACAAAACCCCAATTTCTTCATATTTCAATATATAATCCATTTAATTTCATGCTTAAAAACTTAAATTTCATTACCTTTTGAAACTTTTATAAAACAATTTATCATCTTAGAGAATCAATATAATAAGTACTAAAGACGGTTTATAAAGGTTTTTGATAAGATTATACGTACAACACCAATTTTAATGTAAATATATAATGTGGTTATTTAATTTATGTTTGTCGGAAACAAAAAGAGAGGATCGTATATGAAACAAAATCCAAAAAAGTAGGGATTTCAGTGTAATATATGAAATTCAAGACTATGAATGTAATTGTTACAAAGCAAAGAAACTAAACAAGTTTTTATATCTAAGTTTTAAAGAGCAAAAACTTATTATCTTTAAATTTCAACATCTAAAAGTCGTTTATTTATATGATCTCTTAGTACTTTAAGTTAATGTGTATAAATAATATTATTACACTATTCAATTTAAAGTTTTATAATGTGATGGAATAGTAGCACCTATATTACTTCATATTCGTTGTAGTATTATTTATTATCATCAGACACCATTTGTAACAATCATTATTTCAACCGTCCTTTCCATTGCTAGCCACCACAAAAAAACTTGTCACCATACAATCTCACTATCGTCTCTTTTTAAACGCCATAGCATTACGCGGGCATCTTGCTACTGTATACATATAATGTTTGCGACCTTATTTTTATATACATTTCCATATAAATTTTATTGCAATTCAATATATATTTACAAAATGTATTTTTTCAAATCGTATACTAAAATAACACATTTCATTAGCTATAAGATAGAGCATCATCGGTATAAATTTAAAACACTTTGGATTTTAAAAAAAGGTGTTCAAATGTTAATGTTTATTTGACACCCTTTATATATATTATACTATATAGTAAATGTTTTTTATTCTCTTAAATAAGATTTATTACATGTTAGTTTATATATTTTTATTTATGGATGATTTTATTTAATCATATCAAAATTTCTTACGCATTATATTGTAATATGTTTAGTACATAATTATCTTTCTTAGTATCCTCTTTTCATTCACTACAAAAAAACACCCCATTTTGTGTCGGACACGTCTATGGGAAATCCGTGGGAAAATGCTCTTTCCCACAGAGTTCCCACGGAACCGGTCGTGGATAAAAGCTTCGTGGGAAAACCATTTTCCCTCAGATTTCACAGGGATTTCCCACGGATTCCGTGGGAAATCTATTGAAAATTTGTTTTTGACTCAAATCAATGGGAAATCCGTTGAAAACTTCCCTCGGAATTGGGTCTGTGGAAAATCCCTTTCTAATGCCAGATTTTCTAGTAGTATATTGTATAAGTAAAATGATGAAAAGAAAGATTTGACATAATGATATATAACCACACGACGGGTAACAATAACTTGTTTATTACTTAAAAGAACGTTGAGTACATGATTTGAAAAAATTCATCTGATGTTAAAACAAATTAAATATTATATATTCATTGCATCTTTAATTCTTTAACATTATAAAATTCCTAATATCCCTGATGTCAAAAAAACTATGGATTAAGCTTAACAAAATATTTTTAATTTATTTTATTATTATGTGTAACTAACTATCAAACTTATCTTTTAATGTAAACAACTCCCAAAACTTGCCTAATTTATCATGCCTGGTGTAGGAGGTTTCACATGCATGAGTGCATGACAAATGTTAGGGTGGCATGAGGAGCTTATATGTTTTTTAAATAAGTAAAATTAAATAAATATAATAATAATAATATTAACAACAACAATATAACGATTGTTTCATGAAAGCATGTTTCCATTCATCGATCACCATCTATTCACTATTCTCGAAAACAGGTCTCCATTCATAGATTTGTCATCGGCTTAATATTCTTAGGTACTTTACGATTCAAATTAAGGGGCGATGTTTGAAGAGACATTCTTGTTTAGATTCAAATGGTTCATGATTGTGATCTTATTTTTATGATTTCATCGCAACACCATTGATGTTCAGCTAATATGTTTCATCTTCATGTATATATGCGGTGATTATAAATTTTGCTCATATGATTAGGCTCATTTTCATGGTTATTAAGGTTCATTGATGTTTGTCCGATTGATGATTAGGGTTTTTATTGCAATTACTCAAATAGGTACGTTTAGAGTTTAGATTTGTTCATTGATACTCAAGGTGTCATCGGTCAGTGTTAATTTACAGAAGTTTTTTTTTTTTCAAATTTAGGGGTTTGATTTAACTTTAATGACTAAGTTTTTATTCTACGATTTAGAGTTAGGGTTGAGATTTGTTTGGTATGTTTTTATATTTATTTAGATTCATCTTGATTTCATCTGCTTAACATACAAGTGTTTTATCGATGTGTTTCATAATCAATTTCATCAACATGTGCCATCCGTTCTTCAACATCTTGATTCAAATCATAAGCACGTAGATTTTTGTTGAAATTCGATTTTTGATTCTTAATAGATGTTCTTTTAATCATGATCAAATTTTGGATTTTGCTTCTTAACTAATACTTAAATGTTAGAGATTTAGGTTCTTAAAGAATGTTCTTAAGTGGACGAAGATAATGAATGTCCTTATCAAAATACTAAGCTGACTACGGTTATGATGCTAAAAAACAAATAACTTATACGTTACCTATTATATAAGTAACTGGATACATATAAAATAGTAACTTTGAGAGTTTAATATATTAAAATGATAAATTTAATATCTCATACATATATATAATAGCAAAATTGGATCCCTAGATTCTTTATTAGTGAACTAAAACAAATATTATCATTAAATATTCAAGTGCAGGCCGGATAAATACAATGATACTAAATTAATCCGGCTAGTTTATTCGATAAAAGCTAAAAAGGTATTATTTTTTATTATAAATCTAAAGGATAAACTGATCAATATGAGATTCTTTATTCAGAACATAATCACATGCATAATTAATCAATTGTTAATCACCACTATGATCACTTTAATCAGCACATCCTGCAAACATCATCAAAACCTTACCAGTGGCTCCAAAATTAAAAGAATAAACCATGATTCTGAGACCTGACGATGAGAGACACTCAAAATGGGTTAAACAAAAATAAATAAATAAATAAATAAATCATGGCTGCTAACTCGGTTTGACTTTAGTTTATCTGGTTTGTGTCGTTCGTGTCAATCTTTATGTTAATTTGTTTTCGATTAAATTATTTTCGTATTAAGTTTAATTTGTATCACTTTTTTTCGTGTCGTGTTTTGTATCAACCTATATATTTCGGCCAAATATGTTCGACTTGAATTTTTTTCGGTTTTAAAATACAGTTTCCGTTTAAAATCTTGGTTTGTTTCAATACAGTTTCATGTTTCAAAATTCAATGTTTGTTTCAATTTTACTCAAACTTCAAATTCAGTGCTCTTTTTAATTTTATTTGATTTAATTTTCTTGATTCGGCTTATATAAACGAGTATAATTAACAATATGATGTACTAAACTTCTACCAAGTATCAATAAAAAGTAACATTAAACAAACTACGAAGTAGTCAAATACCAAAGTATCAAACTCATATGGTTAAAAAATCAAATACTAAAACAATGTAATATTATTTTGACTTCTAAATCTTTTGTTTTATTCTAAATTTTTTACTTTTAACGTTTTAAGGTTTAGTATTTTTATTGGGTGGAATTATTACCTTCAAATATGACTCCTCCATTTAAATTCACAATTCCTTTTTTAAAAATCAAATTTAAGTGTAAAAGAAAATTTGTATAGTTCATTGGTTTTTACCGTAAAACGGGTCATAGGGTCACGTTCAGCTTGAATGTAACATGGTCTTATTTTTTATGTGTCGGCCTTCTTTTGACTAATTATGGGTTTATGTTGGTTGCATGTCACTTTTTTGTGTTAGATTCTGGTTGTGCATCGTGTTGAATATTTGTTGTATTTTGTATCGGGTAAAATATTATCACCCATAGTAAAAGAGATAAAAAAAAGAATAATCATATATTTATTAGAGATTATTATGTACACCTTTCCTTAATAGTTGTCGAGTAGATAAATAGTTTTTGAAGTGTCAATTTTACCCATAATCTGGCCGGAGAACCACACTAAGTAATAGTTTATATTTGGATTAATAATAAAGAAACAAAAGAAAAACAAAATAAATTATTTGTGAAATGGGTTAGTGGTATGATACTATAATATATAATAATGGTCTTGAGGGTTGAGATCACTAATTATGGATCATCAACTAGTACGTTGTTTGTTAGCCCCAAATTGACTATTTCACTCAAAATATAAACATGGGCAATTTTCTTAACATGAATATCTTATTTTTCATCTAACAATTTGCAATTAGAAAAATAGAATGCCAGATATTGATTGTGAATATACTCTTAAAATTCATTTAGTATACACATTGTGAAAAGATTAATAATAATAATAATAATAATAATAATAATAATAATAATAATAATATTTTTGTTTACTCTTGTATTAATATTTTTCATAAAACATTGATAAGATTATAAATGTAGACAACTTTCTTAAGTGATCCTAACATCTAATTAAGACATGATATGGTTCATATAATTTGATTTGTTTTCTTCTTTCCATGAAGTATTTAGAAGACTTATTTCATACTTATATTAAGTTATATATTAGATGAAAGGTTACATACTATTTTTAGAAGAGATAGAAACTTTTAGTTTTTTTAGAAAATAAAAATGAAGATTTTTCTGGGTTTAAAAAACATATTTAGAAAGGACAAATTTATAAAATCTAATGAAGAAATTTGTTTTAGTTATTATTATATATAATTAACGTTTTTTCTTATATACAGTACTATCAACTATAATAAAAAAACTTTTTTTCTATGTCTTGCTTTTTTATTACCCTTGTATACAATAACTTTATGATAATTCATATTTTATACAATAACTTGTATTTAATAAAAAATTATATACATTGATTATATTATTTTAAAATGAAAAACTATTCGTGTATAATAATAATTAAAACCTACTTTATTATATTGTCTTGTAATGACATAATGGGCAAAGATGCCTTGGCCAGTTTTGTCATATATGGTCAAAATAACCAGCTCGTCCAACGGAGACAAATTGCCATAATAGTATTTAGTCATAGTTTATTCCAGGGTGGTGGTAAATCAATAAAATAAAATAAAATATATTTTAATATATCTCCAGTTCATTTTTTTAGGTTATTTACGAAACAATTTTCTGCCCTTGTGGAATTATGATTTATCTATATTTTAATAGCTTCAATACATACAACATTGTTACACTATATATATGTTGTTATTATGGTTGTCGTTCGAAAGATAAAAAATATATATTGGCACTTTAAGAGTTAATTGCTTCTTTTCCTGCTAGAGGTTCTTTATAAAGCCTTTTGCCTAGCTACGTATAGGTATGATATCTATATTTTATCCCCTTCGTATGTCTTTATTAAACGATTAGGTATTAATGTTGTTGTGATTGCCATTCAAAAATTATTATTATAATACAAGAAATTAAATATCAATCTACTTTTTATTTCTATTTCATTCTTCTACTCATTATCATAAGATAATATTTTTACTTCACTAATTCTCTTTCCTCATATCCACTCTTAATTGTGACACATGTACGTCTTGATCAAATGAGTAGGTAGATAAGTATGAACAAAATTAAGAAGAATATATCATTTCTCTTATAATACTTGTGTGGTTTTTGCGTACTTTGAAAAAATATCTATATATTTAATATTTTATCTTTGAGTAAATTACACCAATCGTCCCTGTGGTTTGCTACTAATTTCATCCATCGTCTCTGTGGTTCATTAATTACACCAGACGTCCATGTGGTTCATATTTTGTCACGCCTGAAGTCCCTGGTCCACTTAAAATGACTAAAATGCCCTTTCCTTTTTAATTTAAACTTTTCTTTTATTATATTTATTCTTTTTTAATTATTAAACCTTTATTATTATTACTTTATTATAATTATTATTACTTTATTATATATAAAAAAACCTCCCCACCCCCCTAATGCCCTCTCGACGTTCGTCCTCACTGAACCACCCCCTATTCTCAGACTCTCTCTCGTCTCCTCACCGTCATCCCTCCTCCATCGCCGGAGAAGCAGCCACCGCCACCGCCTCTCTCTCTCTCGGTCTCCTCTCTTTCGCCATCCTTCTCCTTCGCCGCCGCCGCCTCGATCCTCTCAGGTTTGTTCATGACATCACAACCGTCTCAACCCCCCCCCCCTCTCTGCGTAGAAACCCTAGTCGCAAAGAAAAAAAAAATCGAAACCCTCGTTCTTCGATTTTGGTTCTGGGTTTTGTTTTGGTCAGATCGGCGTGTGTGTTCTTCTATTTCGATTTTGGTTCTGCGTAGAAACCCTAATCGTAGAGAAATCTGGTGTGTGTGTGTGTGTTACAGGGACCTACGGTGGGTGTGTGTGTGTGTGTGTGTTTGAGTGGGAAATACGATCGTGGTGGAGGTGACCTACGGTGGTGCAGGTGGTGGTGGTGGTTAACAGCTGAGATGCAGGTGGCAGCGTGGGCGGCTCTGGTGGTGGTCGACGTGAAAGGGGGTGGGGAGAGAGACGGTGGTGGGGAGGTGAGAAATAGAGAGAGGAAAGCCGACAGGGAGGTGGTGGTGGTGTCTTTACGGCGCGGTGGTGGTGCCGTGGCAGAAGGGAGCAGGGAGGTGGTTGTCATGGGTGGATGGTGGTGGTCATGGGTGGGTGGTGGTGTACGGGCACAGAGACGGGGGAGGGGGATTAAACGGGGGTGTTTGTTTTTTTAATTAATAAAGGAATAATAATTATAATAAAATAATAATAATAATGGTTTATTAATTAAAAAAGAATAAATATGTAAAAGAAAGTCTAAATTAAAAAGAAAAGGTATTTTAGTCATTTTATGCGGATCAGGGACTACAGACGTTACAAAATATAACCTTGAGGACGTCCAGTGTAATTAAGGAACCATAGAGACGAACATTGAAATTTAGGGCAAACCACAGGGATAATTGGTGTAATTTACTCTTTATCTTTTATATATAATTTTTTTTAAAAATCATAACAATAAATAAATAAATATATATATATATATATATATATATATATATATATATATATATATACATATAGGATAAGTTTACACATAGAACCTTATTTAAATATAGAACATAAAGAACCACTTTAGGTGATGACACGTGGCATCCCCCTCCCTTCCAACAAACTTTAAAAAAAACTCACTCAATCTTTAAATGATTATAATTCATTCGTTTTTAAAATTTTAACAAAAAAAGTATATCGTTAGATTCAGTTTTTCGTCCTCTTTCAAACAAGACCATACTTGATATATTTCTGAAACTTTATTTTTTTTTTAAATGCAAATTTTTCAAAATTTGCATTTTTACCTGGGTTTCATTTGAAAATGCAAAAATGCAAAAACCGAAAATGCAAAAATCGAAGATGCAAATTATGCATATGCTTCCAAAAATGCAAATTTTGAAACCAATACTGAAAATGCAAACAAGAACTAACTGAAAATGCAACCCAAAATGCAAAACAAAATTTGCATTTTCATAAAAAAATTTGAAAAATATGGCAAGAGTGGTCTTGATTGAAAGAAGATTAAAAAACTAAAATATTGTTATAATTTTTTAAAAGAAATTCACAAAACTTAAAAAGTTATGACAATTTAAAGTTTTGAGGGGTATTTTTTAATTAAAAACGTGGGTTTGTTGGGAGGTAATTACAATTATGCCATCCTTAATCTCAAACATTGATTTTGATGATTCAATGGTCCAGATTGTTTCTATGGTTCTATGTTTAAATAATGGTTCTATATTGATCCATTATATATATATATATATAGGCAAAAGTTCAAACGAGAACTGTTTTACGTACGGTAACTGTGAGAACCAATCTAATCCGTCCAATTCCCCCTCCTTTAATGTCATTGTCCACCCATAAATTTCTCACACGCACCCTGCCACACTTGATCCCATCCGCGCTCTCCATCCATGAACTTCCCATATTCAAGGAACGACTGAGATTGGTTCTCGCAGTTCTCGTACGAAAAACAGTTCTCGTTTGAACCGTCCCCTATATATATATATATATATATATATATATATATATATATATATATATATATATAAAAGTCAAGAACTATGAATGAACAGTTTCTCTTTTTATCTTTTTGTGCCCTGATAAATGATTATATAAATTGTATTCTGAACTTGAAACAAATCTGCTTTGTTATGTAGTGGTAAGTCTTGATAGCAGGCATGGAGCACACCCAGGTTCGATTCTCTTTAATTACAATTTTAATTATGATTCACTTTTTTAAAATTGTGGGTCCCACGAAATTTTCCCTACTTTTCATCTATTTTTTAAATTTGATTTTACTAATTACTTTTTGGTTTCATTCTTTTTTTTGTATCTCTATTTTATTTGTTTTTTTATTTATAATTTTAGTTAGAATAATGATTTTCATTTTTGTTAACTTTTTAAGTTTTTGTTCTACCTTTTAGTCGGTTATTAGATATAATATGCTAACAATATTTTAAAATAAAATTTTAACATATACTAAATTTTAATTGTGTTTGGACGTTTATTTTTATGTTATTCATCCTTATTTTTTATTTCCTGCAGCAGTCCGCGGGTCATTTTTTAACTCGTTGTATAACTATAAAAAAAATTAATAAGGAAAAAATGGATAAAATTTGTTCGCTACAAAGCACGATACATGTTATAAATAGATAAAGGGGTTAATTGTTAAATTCGTCCTTTAACTTTATATCTTCCGATTTGGTCATTTAACTTCAAAAGTGACTATGATAGTCTTTTAAGATCAATTTTGTGACGGAAAGGTCCTTTTATTGGTTAGTTGACCGTTAGTCAACTATGTTAACTCGAGGGTAGTTTGGTCCTTTTATCATCTTTTCCATTTTTATTAATTAAAATAATATTTCATTGTTTTAAATAAATAAAAATATATATATTCTCCTTCTCTGTATACATACATACTCTCTCTCTCTCTCTCTCCACCTCCCTCCCTCCCTCCCTCAATCTCCCCTCTCTCACTCTCTCACTCTCAGTCTGTCATCCACACTCTGAGCACAACCACCGCCACCATCGTCGTCTCTCTCTCTCTCTCTCTCTCTCATTCCGAACCTGCAGAAAACCCTAGCCACCACTCCACCACCACCAATTCACCATCTTCAGTGCTAGATCTATGGTTTTGCAGCGCCACCCCCACCTTTAGAGCTAGGTTTTCAGCGCCGACACACTCAAGATCTAGGGTTTTCTGTGACCCTCCCGTCAAGATCTGTAGATATTTAGCGCCACCACCACCGATTAACATTATTTTACGGAGAATTTCATCGCATTCATCTTGTGTTTCAATTCTAAAGATGAAATCTTTTTAATTTGGGATTTCTGAAAGCGATGGTGGAGAGGTTAAAGTTGATAGGATTTGTGTGCATAATCGTCGAACCCTGATGACACGCCCAATGCCATAAGACACTCAAGGGTCACACGTGTGAGGGCATGTAATTCAAGAGTTATATATTCACATTTTGGAGATAGGTTTTATGAAAGTCAGTCATAAACCAGTACAGAGAGTTATAATTATCAAGTTGACTAATTCACATGAAAATATATATTTATTAGTTAATAAATATATATTTTTAATTTTTAATATTTATGATTAATACTTTGGATATTATCTTAATTAAAGGATATTACTAATTAATTATTAAAAGGGAAAAATAAAATATATATACATATATATATTCGAAATATAGGGATTGGCATATATCATGTTAATCTCAGATTTATTGTTCAATATTGTATGTTTTATAGTTTTCCAACTTTTAATCAAAAAAAATTTAGCCAGTTAGGTTTAACTGGTTAAAAAGATTGAAACTATCAAAGGGTTTATAATTGTTCATCTTTATGTGTTCTTATATATATATATATATATATATATATATATATATATATATATATATATATATATATATATATATATATATATATATATATATATATAATCTTACAGGTTTTTAATCAAAAACTAGTTAGTTTGTGATTAAAGGATAAACCTAAAGGATTTAAAATTCTAAAATCATATCAACTAGTTTAGTTGATAAAGTTTATTTAAAGTGTAGATAATTAAAAACAAGTTTATGTTTGATAAAACTAGAATTTTTAGTTTTTTATTTATTTGATATATATATATATATATATATATAAGTATATGAATTATATCCGAATTTATATTTTTTTGGTTGATCGGAAAAATGTGACCGGAAAAGGATCACCGGAGACAACAATGGACCACCGGCGGCAGCCCCTTTGCGACGGCCCAGCAGCGGTGGCCCAAGGGCGTGGAAGCCCACGGCGGTGGTGGATCAGCGAAGAGGCCCACGACCCAGCAGCTTTTGCTGCTTCCCGGCTCGGCAGCGACTGAAGTTGTTTTTCGGCCCAGGACCAAATCCGAGGCCCCTTTGTGGCGGCCTGGCAGCCCACGAGGGTATAGCCCAGTTTGTGTCAACCCGGTTAATTCTATTTGGATTAAAGCCCAAAAAGAAAAGTTTTTTTTTAAGTTTTTAAAAATATAGTTGGGTTAATTTTAATGGGCTTATAAAATCTTTGATCACATTAGGCTTCTCGGCCCAAATTGGAATTAACCAAGGATAGTCTTGGGCTTCTCGGCCCGGTTAGGGTGTCGAGAACAAGCTTTTTGGACAAATAATTCGGAACAAATAATAATACAAGTTTCTTATATTTATATATTAGTTTTACGGACTTAAAATTAATATATATATATATATATATATATATATATATATATATATATATATATATATATATATATATTATGGTTAAGGTTTTATTTTAACTAGTTAAGTTGAAATATAAGTTTATTATATTTTTAGTTTAAAATATAATAATTAACCATAATGGTGTATTATTATTGGACAATATAAATGAAGTTAATTTTTAATCAATTGAGTGTTTTTGGATTAAAACACATTTTGTGTAATAGTTATTATACCATAAGTTTATAAATTGAATAAAAAGGGACTTAGAAGTTTTTGTCAAGTTTTTCTCATCTCAATTAATAGTTTAATTAATTTGAGAGTGAATGAGAAAACGTTTATATATGTTGCTTGCATTATTTATTGTTTATATTTAATGCATGGATGGTTATTTATATATATATATATATATATATATATATATATATATATATATATATATATATATATATATATATATATATATATATATATATATATGTATAAATGTTGAATGAGTTTGACTTGTAAACTAAAGTCGCATTAGTATCTTTAAATCGCGTTTGTAGTTTCTACATGTCAACTACAAATGTTTGACTTAAACAAGTCAACAATATATTCTTGTTGTGGTTGGTCATGTAGGTTATAGTTTTTTGTCAACTTAGACTTGTGGTTGTTTTTTTGCTTGATTTCTTTATTTTGGTTTTGGGGAGGCCTGCGTGCCACTTACAACCCCTTTTACAATGTAAAAGTATTTTGGGAAGGTCTGCGTGCCACTTACAACCCCTTTTCTGTAATGTAAAAGTAATAGAATAGTCTTTTATAATTCTAGTTTAGATTGTTGTAACCAAAACCAAAGACGAAAGATTATTCAAGACGGAGGAACAAGAAGGAGTTGATCGGGTTAAGACAAGAGATGTCAAGGCCAGTGGGAGCAAGAAGATTATTCATAAGATCCGGCCACTGGATCAGATTAGAATAGCTTGTCCTTAGTTGACCCTTTAGGACATAGTTGGCAAAACTATAACAACTAGATTATCTGCGTAGTTGTGCTTTACTTTTATGAACTTTATGCGACTATAAAGTAAAAGTAGGAGGTTAATAATGATTTTTTATTAATCAGAGGTAAAACCACGAAAATGATAAAATTAGTATACGAAAATAGTTTTATAAAATATTTTATAATTTCCGTATCAACATTTTTTAAACAGTTTGTTTTTAAGATGATTTTATCATAAGACATATTGTGAACGTAGTTTGAGGTATACTAAGATATACGGATTTTAAAACAGATACTTTTAAAATGGTTTTACAAAAACTGGAAATCAAAATTTTCAAACTTAGATAAAACCCACTAAAATCTTAGACCAGTAGTGCTACCCATCTAGTGGTACACCTTTCTTGCTCCCGATACCTTGGTGTGTTGTCATGCCCAAACCGTGCACACCGGGGTTGAAACCGATGTGGGAGGGGGTGAAAGTCTTTGCGATTCCCTGATGTGACGGGCCAAAGTTCACCCCCGTCTTAGGTGGTGCGGTTTACTTTGGTGATTCCCTGATATGAGGGGCCCAAAATACACTTAGTGCAGCGATAAACATACTTAGATTATTTATCTAAAAAACTCTACAAGGTCTAGGAGTTGTATCAAGTTAGATACGATTGGTAAAGGAACCTACCTACCTGAAATAACACGGGGTTGGTGTTGTCGTGCCCAAACCGTGCACCAACACGTGTGAAATAAGGATTCTAGGGCTAATACCTATCATTTAAGGGTTTTTATCGATTCGTATATAGAAAAGTCTATTATGTGTTACTAATTGAACTATATAATTGAAATTGTAGATGGCAAACGTATCCAACACTAATAACCTCTCACTCAAAATGGTATGAGAGAAAGTGGTATGTCCTAGAGGAACCAGTGGGAAATGCCCCAGCCAACAATGCAAGGGATGATGTTAGGGAAGCTTACAAGAAGTGTGTCAATGATGCGCTAGATGTAAGCTGCCTCATGCTTGCAACGATGAGTCCCGAGTTGCAAACAAGCATGATGGAAACATCGGCTTATGACATGATCCGTCAGCTGAGGGACATGTTTTAAGAGCAGGCTCGTTCAGAACGTTATGACGTCACGAAGGCTCTTAACAATTGCAAGATGGCGAAGGGCACTTCAGTTAGTACCCATGTCATGAAAATGAAAGGATACATGGACCACCTGGAAAGGCTTGGACACCCGGTACTGTTGCAGGTGGCAATGGATATGATACTCAACTCACTGTCTGATAACTATAAGCCTTTTATAGTCAATTAAAACATGAACAATATGGAGAAATCCATAGCTGAGCTTTAGTCAATGCTCAAGACAGCGGAGTCGAATATGGGTAATAAGTCCAAGGACATCCTAATGATGGATAACGGTAGTGCTTAAAAGAGGAAGGGGCGCAAAAGAAGGGGCAAGGGTAAAACCGAGCCAGGACCATCTTCACCCAAGGCCAAGGCAAATGGAAAAGGCAAGGGCAAGGGAAAAGGCAAGAAATTTAAACCGAATAAAGCAAGAGCCGAGAACCGGTGCTTCAAGTGCGGTGAAATTGGTCACTATAAGGTCAACTGCCCGAATCGTCACGCAGGTGGTGGAAATGCCACAGGTAACTTCGATGACTAACTTCAGTATTTTTTATTTCAACTTATTATATAAGTGGTGTTTGACTTTTTGCGATTGTTTATTGCAAATAGGTCAGTAGAAGCAAAGGATGCCGAAGAATACGAGAGGATACTACGTGCAAAAGACAAGGATGTATTAATTCATAGCTTATTATCTATTTTAAATATTTTATTTTTAAAAATGTAACGGTTTTTGGGACTCTCATTTATTAAAATATTAATGAATTATTAGTTGATATATCCTTGCACGTGGTTTGTGATCATATCTGGTCAAGTATGACTAGAGGTTAACTAACAAGTCAAAGTCTTTGACTTATTAGTATCCTTATGCATTGATTGTCCTTTGAGTTGTATATTAATATTGTAAAAGCAACACAGTTGGTGTTATAAGGTTTATCTAAGTAGTTATAAGCATATATGAAAACAAGTTCAAGGCTTGAACTAGCATTAAACACTTGAAATAATAGTTAATATTCCTGGGAACGTGTTTAAGGATAAAAACATTTATGAGTATGATTATAATGGATATTGTACTCAAGGACACTCACATGATTTAAAATGAGAATTAATACAAGTGTATTATACTTGTAATAATGTAAAGTCTCGAGAAACAAATTTCCGTAATAGAAAATAGTGGATATGTGGAAAATCCAAGATAAAGGTTTCGTCGACTTAAATTTCTCATTAAATCCAAGTTTTAGATTTATACTTATAATCAGGATTTTAACTCGTGTGTCAAGTTTGACCAACTCAATATGAATTTTAAGTGATGCTATGTTTTCATAATAGTTAGTGGGAGCAATTGACCTACGCCAAGATATTTATCAAAGGTTTTGATAATATATACTCGCATAGAAGCTAGAAAGTGTTGTAGATAAACATAGTAGTTATTAGCATGTTGAATTTTAAGTACATATATAATTCTAATGACGAGAATTATGAGGTTTTAAAATAAGTTCAAGTAATATGACTAGTCCCAGGAGGTCATAATTATATATTAAAATTCAATGTCACCAATTGTTGGTCCCGAAATACTACAACAACAAATGTTTGTAGAAGGGGGGGGGGGGGGTTGAATACAAACTTTAGATTTTTAAAATTATAGACACGCGATTTACTTTTATATAATTCTTATTGATTGAAATCAAGAATTACATGAACTAGATGCGGAAAATCTAGTTCAACAAAAGGTGGCAACTAATCTTGTCAAACACATAGACTAATTTATTCTTAAACAACTTATGTCTAAGAAGTTCAACACATGAACAAGTTTGTTTCACATTGCTAGAAATATGCTAACTCTTCTAAACACTCAAGTAATGAGATGACTGTGCTCAACTTATCAAATCGGATACTTAGCATGTTTCCTTGCATGAGTATATATAAGCAAAGGTGGTAGCCGGTTGATGTAGTAGAGAAGGGGACAAGGGTACATCCAATAATTATATTATAATAGATAAAGTTAGTGGGTGAAAAGCAAACTTCACTTTATACACGAAGTATGTAAAGTGAATACACTTTTCAGTAAAGTTAAACCACTATCTATTATTATAGGGTGAAATATGATTTAACCATCAAAGTTTATCAAAGTTTTTTTTTTTTGAATGGTTTTACCATAAAGTTTCATTTGATATTCGTTTTAATCCTTTAAGTTTTGTTTGGTTTTCATTTTTACCCATTTTATTACCTTTAACCTGCTAAGCAGGTTAAATAATATTTTTCTTTATTTTTTTATTTTTTTCTATGTTTAATGTTTGAATGTTAGGAGAACCAAGAAGCATTTTTTTCTTTAATTCCTTCAATCTGGGAACAAAAACAAAGATCAAGAACAAACATCTGGATTACACAAAAATTAGAAACAAAAATCAGAACACATGAATCAAGAACACACAAATCTGGAAATCATTGCTAGAAATCGGATTGGAATGACGATTAAAACCCTAAACTCCATCTTCAACTTGAAGGTCATGGTGGTGGCTGTAAACCCTAAACTCCATCTTCAACTAGGAAACCTCACCTGAAAACCCTAAAAACGGTGGTACATCTCGAAACTCGAAAACCTCACCTGAAAACCCTAAAACGCTGGTGGTTACGGCGGCGTTAGGCGGTGGTGGCGGCGTTGGTTTATGCGGCGGTTCATACGGTGGCTGCATTAGATACCCTTGAAATCAGAAAGCGATGGTGGTTTTCATTTCCCTTAAAAACAAAAAGATGATCCTTAAGTCGGGAAATCAGAAACCGATGGTGTTCGGAAATCAGAAAGCTTAAAAAAAAGACCAACCATTGTGCGACAGCGACGGGGTACAGCGGCGACGGCGACGACAACGGTGGTGATTCGCAGATCTGATGGCGGTGGCGTTTCTGGGGGCGGTGGTGGCAGAACTGATGGCGGTGGTGGTGGCAGAACTGATGGCGGCGGTGGCGTTTCTAGTGATGGCGGTGGCCGATTTGGAGTTGGTGATGTTGGATTTGGTGAAGGTGGTTACGACGGTGGTGGTTATGGTGGCCGTTCTTCATCTCATCTCTTCCATAAACCTTGGGCTTCACCATGAGAGAGAGAACAAAAGAAAGAGGGATGTGAGAAGGGTGAAAGTGAAGGGGAATGTTTGGGAGGGGTAACTAGAGTAATGACTTAGGGTGTTTGGTTAACTTAACCTTTAATGACACAAAAGGGGGTGTTTGGTTACCTTTAACCTGTAATAATAGGTGTAAATGGCCAAAGTAACAGGTAAACTAAACTTTGATGGTTAAATCATTCAAAAATAAACTTTGATGGTTAAACCGAAAAGTTTGTGAAACTTTGATGATTAAACCGTATTTCACCCATTATTATATTATTAAAGTACTACCTTTTTGTATAGGGAGAGTAAACTCTTTTCCACGCTTGTACTTTAGATCAACCACCATTCTTCTTGAAGATTTGACTTAACTAAGTGTGGAGTTGCCGGCCATACTTTAGTTGTTGAAGTATATATCTTCGAGATCTTCTCTTCTAAAGTATCTTTCTCCTTTTCCAGAGGATAAAGATCTATCCTTTTTGTCTCTTATGCAGATCCAAAAAGTGCTAAGTACTTTTACAAAGAAAGATCTAAGGCATAATTGAACAACACATGCTCTGCCTTTGACTTAAGAAACTATTACATTGAAAAACTATTAATTGAGCAACTGTGTAAATACTCAGCTAACAGACATTGAACTGCAAACATAATTTTGCTCAGCTAAGGATAAATGTGAAAGTCTCAGCTATTCAGATAAGCTCAGCTGATCATAATGCTCAGCTAATAATACATATCAGAGTATAGTTAATAAACTAATCAAACCAAACGATCAGCTAATCCCAATGGCTCAGCTAATCATTTGAGTGTGATCAGCTTATCAAGAAATGATTGGATAAGTAATGAATACCTTATCTGACAGATGGGAGGCATCAGCTGATCAATGTAATTTGCTCAGCTGATCCTTTGACTGCTCAGCTGATCTTGAAAGAACCCTCAGCTGATAACCATCAGCTAATTCTTCAGCTGACACTTCTTAACTTGTCTTTTCTTCTTGGCTGATCATCCTGAAGCTGGTCCTTTGGCTGATACTCAGTGTTCAGCTGACACTTTGGTTCTTCAGCTGACATTTTTTACTTAGAAATTTTTTAAGTCTACCAAGAAAAACAACACATGTTTTTCATTGATCCAAGTACAAAACTGAATATGTAGTTTTGTTAGCATTAAATCTTATCTTAAATAATAGACTGGTTTGATTATGGTTTGATATTTCTATCTCCCTAACAATCTCCCCCCATTTGATGATGACAAAACCTTATCTTGTTTAAGAAGAATCAGTTTGACTCGGATTTGTAAGGATAAAACTTTTAAGTTCAGTTTGGTTACCTAGCTATCTGTTTTTGGTAACTCTTTAAAATATGTTCGCTTGATATTCTATTTTTGGGAATCCTTTCATTTATGAAGTACCAGTGTTTTGTTTTCATGGTATCTTTTCAATCCTTTTCTGTTTTTAGGATTTTTGATTTTCTATATTTACACTAGGTGAGCTATCTACTAAGAATAATCTATACTAGCAGTTTAGCTAAGTAGTCCATGATCAAAGTTTCAAGCTTGATTACAAAACAGATAGCTACAACAGAGTTTGTACAAAGTAGCTAAACTAAGATTTAAGCTAAGTTACAGAATTTGAAATATTCTAGGAATTTGAAAATACAATTAATCTGGTTATGAAGTATCAGTTGTCTTCCCACCAGGGTTCTTTTTTGACATCCAGGGTTCTGATTTGTGGATTTTCAGCCAGAAACTGATCAGCTCTTGATCTTATCAGTTGTTCAAAGTGCTCACTTCTTCTCATATTTCTTGTAGATATCACAACATGAAATATAAGTTCTCTTTGAGCTTTACCTATCTCTGATTCTCTTAGAAACCTCCAATCACCAGCTATGTTCATGAAGAACATTCCTCTTTCAGGCACTGTTATGTATCTGAACATCTCAGGATGAGTATTCGGAGGAAGAGCAGTGTTTAGGTTCTCATAAGCAGGTAGATAGGGATGATCAGGATTGAGAATGATTTGTTCAGCAGCAACAAAGGCTTTTGAAGTCTTCTTAAAGGTATCCTCTATCACTTGAACATGTGCAATAAACTGATCATAGGTGAAGACTCTGTGGCATACAGTCTGTCTGATCCAGTAGTCAAATTGTTTGATGAACCTGAGGGCAATTTCACTTTTGGACTTGAGGAGGAGGTACATGATCTCAATCATTTCAAAGAAGGAGAACAGCTTGCAGTGTTCTTGATGAGCATCTTCATAAGTACTATACTCATCCCTTCTTCCAACTCTAATATAAGGATCATGTTCAGTACCTCTGTATGGAGTGACCCTTGAAATGATGTTTTCAAATTTTCTATCCACCAAGTTTTCTTTGTTGTCCCAGAACTTCTTGGATTGCCTTCCAGTTGGCTTGGCAGTATTTGAAAAATCAATGTTGAGTAGAGCTTGGATGGCTTCCTTGTGAGTTCTTCCTCTTTTAGGAGCTTTCTTTGCAGAAGGGTCATCTTGCTGTGGTGTTGCTTGCACTTGATGAGCTTGAGAAGACAACATTACCATTTCTTCTTCTTGTATCTCTCTCAGCTCTTCATCAGTAGCACCAATGATAGCAGCAAGATCTTCAGGAGTGGTGAAATCCTGGTGCCTTTCCTTGGCTTTTAGTACATCCTCAATTGAAGTACCAAGTGCAGCAGCCAGTTCACTTAGCTCCTTGAGATTAACCTCTTTTTTTTAAGCTCTTCCTCTCTTCTTTCTTCCTCTTCAATCTCCTCAGCATACATAATCTTCTTTCCCTTTCTTTTTGATGTACTACCAGGAGTTGAAGGACTTGGTTGTGCTGGAGAGGAAGCTTGGACTGTTGTAATTGTTGAGGAGAGCCTATACTTTTTCAAGTTGAGCATAGAGGACAAAATCATTTCATCTTCATCATCATCATCAGAATCTTCTGATGGAACTTTGATTGGGGCACATGATTCACCTTTCCTTGACTTTTTAGTACTCTTCCTTCTGGCTTTTTGTTTCAGCCTTCTCTTAGGCCTCTACTCATCCTGAGCAGGTTGCTCCCCCTTAGATTAATTCTCCCCCTCAGCAGTTGATTGTCTTTGAGTTTCTGCTTCATTGAAGGCTGCTGCATCTGCTACTGCCTTGTCAGCTTCCACTTGAGCTGTGACTGCATCACAAGCTGCTCTGACAGAAGCTGGCGATAAGCTTGAAGATGAGTTGGACTTCTCCCCCTTTTTGTCATCAGCAAAGGTAGAAAAAGAGACTGTAGGATTAGTAGGAGTAGTTGTAGTGGTGGTAGAAGATGGAAAAAGGAAAATGAGTAGTGGAGAATGGATGTATGGTAAAGCGTGAAGGAGATGTAGCAGGTATAGGAGGTTGAGTGAAAGGTGGAGGAGAGGATCTGATATGGGAAGGTATGGGTGAGAAGAATGGTCGAGAGGTGGAGGTGAAGGGTCTAAGCCTATTGATAGCATCAGTCACATTAGTGAACTCTTTGAGAGTATCTAAGTGCTTCTGCCTAGAAAAGTGGCATAACTTGGTGACCTCATCATGTATGGTTCTAAGAAGGGTAGGTACTCTGAGAATAGGGTCAGGAATTGTAACAGAAATGGAAGGAGGGGTAGGTTTAATTTTGTAAAGTTGATTGTGAAGGGTGGAAATGGTTTGGGTAGAAATTGTAGGTGAAGGGGTAGGAGTAGTAGTGGAGGATTTGGATAGCAGTTGATCTAATTTAGCAAGAATGGGAGTAAGATCAACTGGGGCAGGGGAGGGTTGGGGTTGGGATTGGTTAGCTTTTAGGGACTCAACTTCTTTGGTTAGAATTGATAGTTGAGTTTCTGTTTTAGTTTGGAAGGAGGTGAAGGAAGCTTGAAGACTATCCATCTTTCGAGAGATGGACAGTAGGTTTTGAAGGATTTGGGGTGAGGGTTTAGAGGAGATAGAGGGAATGGGTGGAACAGGAATTAATTGATGGGAAGTGCCAATATCAGGAATGGATTGTGGTCACTCACTTAGACTTTGGTAAGTAAGTCTAAGATCACTGGAAACAGAAAGTGTGCCCTGTACAATTGGTTGGTTTGTACCACTAGTATTAACAGGCAGTGCACTAGTGTGTGTAAGAAGTGAATCAATGGTTGGTGCAAAGATATGTGATTGAGTTGGGGTTAAACTCACTGGGGTTCCCCTTATTACATCAATAAGCTGTTGTGAGCTTATTGAAGGCATAGGCTGACTCAATGTAGGTAAAGGCACAGTATGACCTTGGTCAGAGGTCTGTCTTTCAATGGCATCACCCTGTTGGGAGGGTGACCCAGATAGCAAGAGTCCCAATGTTAAAAATGCATCCTGTTGAGAAGATGCACCCACCGGTTGAAAGGTTAAAGCAACATTCATAAGCTCCCCCTCAACATAAGAGGTAACTATATGAGTTGAGGTCAGAGGTGCAAGTGTTACATCCTCTAGTGACCTTTGTTCTATGTGGGTTGCAGTGGGAGTAGAACTAGTGACTATTGGGAGTACACTAGAGATTGGGTGTTGTGGGGATGTTTCAACTGGAGTGGAGGATTGGTTCTCACTGGTTGGGTCTACCAAGTGAGTGTCCTCAGGGAGTGAGAGAGCCATACCTGAGATGTTTTTGCCTTTCCTGATCTCAATGAGCTCAATCAGTTTGTCAGAAACCACATCTTCCTCAGCAACATCCTCAGTGGCAGCTTCATTCTCACCACCTTGTACTCTATGTACAGAAGCACTTGATCCTTGAGATTGGGCAGGAGATGGATAAGCTTCATGGCCTCCCAGAGTTCTTTCTGGGGAAGAATCATCAAAATCATAATCATCAGAAGCAGAATCACCACCAAGATCAGTCCTCTTAGATGGACTTGAACTTAAGGGAAAATTTTCATTGGCATCATGACAGGAGAAGAAGTAGTGGAGGTGGCATCCTTAGCATCATTCTTATCAAACATGCCACCATCATCACCACCAACATTATCATCCTTGGCAACCTCATCGTAGGTACCTTGATCATCACTATCACTAGCTTGATCAAAGAATGGGATACCCTCAGAGTGCACATCACCCTCAGCATCAGGATTAACAGACTCAACCTGTGCTGGTTTATCAAACAAAGCCTCATCAAAGCTAAAGGCTTGAACACCAGTATCAATAAACATTTCCTCATCATTCTTTTCACCTTCATCCATGGCTTCATCTTGAGTATGAGCAACAGACTGCCCAGAAGTTTCAGTAATTATCTCAGGAGACTTAGAATCATCAGCCATAGCTACAACATCATCACCATCTACTTCAACATTCTTACCACCTGCTGCTTCATCATTTACACCTTCCTCACCACCAGCCTCATTTACTTCCTCATCACCAGCTTCATTAATTAATTCCTGAATATATATAAAATTTTCCCGTAACTATACCTAGTTACATTGTAGATGTATAAAACTTTTCTATTCCAAGAAATAGACTAAAATAATAAACCTTTTGTTTACACTAACCCGCAAACAAAATTAGATACTTAGTGTAGAAACACTTATCTAATATGTTGTTTATTATTTTCAACACTTAATTCTTTTATATATATTAATATTGGACATCAAATTTCAATGTATAATTATGACATCCTGGGATTAGTCCTAATACCCGGACCACTTTAAATCCTCAAAAACCCGTCATTAAAATTATATACGTTCTTGAAATTCAACAAGCTAATAATCATTGCGTTTATCCAAAACACTTATTATCTTCTACGCAAATATATATACATATATATTTCAATTTCTCAAAACATGATAAATACATTTGCGTAGGTCAATTGCTCCCACTGACTATTATGAAAACATAGCATTACTTAAAATACCTTATTGACTTGGTCAAACTTGACACAAAAGTCAAAATACTGATTTTAAGTATAAATCTAAAACTTAGATTTTGAATAAGAATCTTAAAATCGACGAAACCTTAGACTTGGGTTTTCCACATACCCACTATTTCCTATTACGGAAATTGGTTTCTCAAAACTTTACGTGACTACAAGTATAACACACTTGTACGGATTCTTATTTTAAACATGTGAGTGCCCTTGATTATAATATTCATTATAATCATGCTCACCAATGTTTTATCCTTAAACACATTCCCAGAAATAATAACTATTATTTCAAGTGTTTAATACTAGTTCAAACCTTGAACTTGTTTTCATAAATACTTATAATTACTCGATTAGATAAACCTTCTAATCAACAACACCAACCGTGTTGATTCAAGTAATTCTATAAGTTTAGTCGAGCAATTAATATTGATATATCTTAATGGCAATAATTAATACATAGGATCAACCACTAATAAGTCAAAAACGTTGACTTGTTAGTTAACCTCTAGTCAAACTTGACTAGATATAATCACAAACCACGTGCAAGGATATGTCACTAAATAATTCATTAATATTTTAAAAACAACTTTGAAATAGAAAATATGTTCAACTAGTAATTATTAATATCCTTGTTTCTTCACGTGGGATCCTTGCATTCTTGGCACCTTTCGCTTTCACTGACCTATTGCAATAAACGATTGCAAATGTCAAACACTACTTGAAAGCAAATACTGAAGTTAGTCACCGAAGCTACTTGTGGTGTTAGACTAAACACCACCTTCGTGACGCTTCGGGCAGTTGACCTTGTACTGACCAATCTCACCGTACTTAAAACACCAATTCTCGAAATTTTGCTCTGTTCGGTTTAAATCTCTTGCCCTTGCCATTTATATTTACCTTGGCCCTGGGTGCAGATGGTCCTGGCTTGGTTTTACCCTTGCCCCTGCCGCTGCGCCCCTTCCTCTTATTACTACTCCCCTTATCTACCATGAGAATATCTTTGGACTTAGTACCCATATTAGACTTAACTATCTTGAGCATCGAATAAAGCTCAGCTATGGATTTCTCCATGTTGTTCATGTTGTAGTTTACTATGAAAGGCTTATAGTCATCAAACAACGAGTTAAGCATCATATCCGTTGCCAGCTGAAACGGTATTGGATGTCCAAGCCTTTCTAGGTGGTCCATGTATCCTTTCATTTTCATGACATGGGTACTAACCGAAGTACCCTTAGCCATCTTGCAAGTGTTAAGAACCCTCGTGATATCGTACCGTCCTGTACGAACCTGCTCCTGAAACATGTCCCTCAACTAGCGGATCATGTCATAAGCCGATGTTTGCATCATGCTCATACCCTATTGGCTAGGGCATTTCCTACCGGCTCCTCGAGGACATACCACTTTCTCTCATGCCTGAGCACGATCCGAAGATTGCACTCCTAGTTGAGAAAGTTAGGTCTGGTGAGCTTATCCTTCTCAAGGATAGAATGGAGTAAGAGGTTATTCGTGTTGGATGCGTTTGCCATCTACAATCTCAATTATGTAGTTCAATTAGTAACACATAATAGACTTTGCTAATACAAATCGATAAAAACCCTTAAATGATAAGTATTAGCCCTAGGATCCATATTTCACACACTTGACGCAAGGTTTAGGCACTTCCCGCCAAGTCATGCTATTTCGGGTAGTTAACACCCTGTACCAATCATACCTATCTGATACGACTCCTAGAACCTCGTAGAGTACTTAATCAAAATCTAGTATGTTTAACTTTACTCTAGTGCATTTTGGGCCGGGACTCCCGATTATCACCAAAATAGATCGCACCACCTAAGACAGTATGAATTCTGGCCGGGACTCCCGATTATCGCAGAACCTTTCATACCCTTTCCCGCAATGGTTTGAACCCGGATGCCCAAGGTTTGGTCACTTCCGACACCCGAGTACCGTTTAACAACAAAGGTGTACCATTAAGTGGGTAGCACACTTATCTAAGATTTTTTTGGGTTTTATCCAAATTTGAAAAACTTGATTTCCAGTTTTGTAAAACAATTTTAAAACTACCTGTTTTAAAATCCGTATATCTTAGTATATCTTGAACTAGGTACACAATACGTCTTATGATAAAACCATCTTAAAACAAACTGTCTTAAAAATACTGATACGACAATCATAAAATATTTAATTTTATAAAACTGTTGTCGTATTCCAATTTTATCATATACCGTGGTTTTACCTCTGATTAATAAAAACTATTATTAACCTCCTGCTTTAATTTTCTAGTCGCATAAAAATCATAAAAGTAAAGCACAACCACGCAGATAATAAACTTGTTATAGTTTTGCCAACTATGTCCTAAGGGGTCAACTAAGGACAAACTAGACAAAGCTTGATCCCGCGGCTTGATCTTGTGTTTAGTCTCCTTGCTCCCACTGGCCTTGACACCTACGGTCTTGACTCGAGCCATTTCATCTTGATAGATCTTCGTCCTTGGTATTGGTTACAACAAACTAAACTAGAATACATGAAATCCTATTATATTACTTTTACATTATAAAAGGGGTTGTAAGTGGCACGCAGGCCTCCCTAAACCAAAAAGAAAAAACAGAAAGGAAAAAAAATACAACCACAGGTCTAAGTTGGCAAAACCTATAACCTACATGTCCAACCAAAACAAGAATATACTATTGACTTGTTTAAGTCAAGCATTTGTAGTTGACATGTAGAAACTACAAATGCGACTTAAAGATACTAACGCGACTTTAGTATACAAGTCAAACCCATTCAACATTTATATATAAACAATATATAAATAATCAACCACGCATTACATATAAAAAATAAATAATGTAAACAACATACATACATCCTTGATCTATTAACCTTTCTCGTTACCTCTCAATTAATTTAAACTATTAATCGAGACGAGAAATATGACAAAAACTTTGTCATCCTTTTTAATCAATTATTTACTATTGGTATAAAAAACTATTACACCAAATGTGTTTTAATCCAAAAATACCTAATTGATTAAAATTGTCCTTGTCTTACTTTGTTCAACAATAATACACCATTATGGTCAATTATTAAATTTTAATCCAAAAATATAATAAATCCAATATTTTAACTTAACTAGTTAAAATAATACCTTAACTATAATTTATATGTATATAAATTTTAAGTCCGTAAAATTAATACATATATACAATCTTATTCTTGTATTATTTAATTATTCCGAATAATACGTCCTAAAAATACAAACGGTATTTATAACGCATAGTCTTTTGGTCCAAGAGCCCGTTCTCGGTTTTTCCCTGACTGGGCCGAGAAGCCCTTCAAGTTCTAAAATAACTTTATAAGCCCAAATATATAAACAAAAGGATTTGAGTTCTAAAAAAAATAATAAAAATAATTTAATTAAAGAACTAAACATAAATAACTTGGGCTTTAAAAGAATCGGATTAAAAAACTAACCGGGCCGACCCAAACTGGGCCGAACCCTCTTGGGCTCCCGGGCCGCCGCAAAGGAGCCACGGCTTGGACCTTAGCCTCTGCTGGGCCGAATCCAACCTGGGCCGCGACCAGCCACTGGGTCGCGCCGCAATCTGCTTTTGGGGCCAATACTGGTTGTGCCGAGGACTAGCCTCAACTGGGCTGCCCTCACTCAGGCCATAACCACCGCTTCATCACCACCACCGGTTGCCTCATCTGGGCCGAGACTGCCGCCATAACTGGGACGCTGCCGGCAGTCCGACGGTGGTTGCCGGTGACGATTTCCGGTCAAAAATAAAAAAAATGGAATAATAATAGGAAAAATTATATGTATATCAAAATTAAATCTAGAAATCCTTATCTTAATTAAATTTCAACCTTTTTCTTTTAAAACAAAAAATTGTTTTAAATATCTAATCTTTAAACATCCTTATCAACATAACTTGTTAATAATAACTAGGATTTCAAAACATTTAAAGTTTATCCTTTAAATTTAAAACTAAACTAGTTTAAATTAAAAATTTTAAAATAATATTAACCAAACTGATTAATATTTGTATTATACAAAATTGATATATACATATACAAACATATATACATGAATGGAATGTATACCTTTATAGTTTTAATTCTTTAACCGGTTAAACCTAACTGATTTAACCTTTCTGATTAAAAATTAAAAACTATAAAGTTTTTCAATATTCAAATCTAACTGTTCGAATATTAAAACATGTAAACTGAGATTAACAAAAAACTTGCTAATCCCTACTTTTCGATTATATATATATATATATAAGAACAAGAACAAATAAACAAATCAAACAATATATAATACAATGTGATAAATTGAGTCGTGGCTCTGATACCACTGTTGGGTTTTATAGCACCTCAAACTGGTTCAAACTGAAACTGATTCAAACCGACTTAAAGATGAAAACTGATTAATCATTCAGAAAAAGTGGAACTTGAATGACCAACCACCCAAAAACCCTAAATTGTTAGAATCTTTGTTTATCACAAAGTATATATATATTTCGACATTATGTATGTATGAAACAAAAATAAAATGAATAACATCATATAGAACGAGAGGATGAAGATGAAGTTCATACCTTTACTTACCTAGGGTTGCTCAAGTATTAATCCACCCGTGATGAGGAAAAACGAGATCCCGCTAGAAAGGTGAACAAACCATGAACCACGACCACCATAGCTTGTGATCGAACCAAAAACCGAAACTCGATTTTTCTTCTTTTTGTTCTCGGCCGAAACCAATAGGGAGAGAGGAGGAGAGAGTTTTTCTTTTCTAATTCCATAGAATGATTAACCTCTAATTCTCCATATGATCTCTTATTTATAATAATAGGAATTAGGATCATATTAAAAAACCTTTGAATGTTTCCTTATCTTGAATTAGGATAACTTAATCACCAAGATAAACTATTATTATTCATAATTAATAAATTGAAAAAACAAACTATATATATATATATATATATATATATATATATATATATATATATATATATATATATATATATATTCAATTTCCTTTATTAATTAATATATAATAATCCTTATCCAATTAATAATTTAAACTTATATTATTAATCTTATTAATTAACAATATATATTTATTTAACTAATAAATATATATTTTCTTGTCAATTAATAACTTGGTAATTAATTATCTCCGTTAGTTAAAACTATAACTTACTCTTACTGGTTTATAACTAACTGTTATTAAACCGTTCTCCCACTTGTGGTTGCATTACTTCTCGGATTACATTCCCTCACAGGTGTGATCCTTGAGTGTCTCATGGCATTGGACATTGCATCAGTGTTCGACGGTTATCCACACAAATCCTATCAAAAAGGACTTTGTGATTATTATCACAGAGTTGACTTATACTGATAAGATTATACTTAAGCCCTTTAACATATGATACTTTGGACAAGGTTAAGTTCCTATTATGAAGTTCACCATAGCCTTTTGTTTGCCCACAGTTGTTGTCACCAAAGGTTACCTTTGGACCCTTTTCCTTCTTATAGTTACTAAGTAGAGCTTTGCAACCTGTCATGGTCCTTGAACATTCACTGTTAAGATACCATGTGCTAAGACCCTACATAGATAGGATTGAAAGAAGGTTACTAACACTTGGGCATCCACAGTTAAGTGGACCCCTGTGGATTGCACCTAGCCATCCACTTCATATTAGGTTGTTTATGAATGATTGGAACAGAAGTGTTATGAATATCAGACCGCTGTATTAAGTTACCTTCTAGAGAACAATCACTTGCCTTATGTTCTTTGCTACCACATTTATATCATTTTTTATTTTTGTAGCATTTAACATGTTTTAGTGTTTGCCCATGAGATGTCTTAACAATCTTTTGATGACTTTGATCACCATTTTGGTAAAATTTAGACTCACATAGTCTTTTCATGTAAGATTTTCCAAAACCATAACTTTCAACATCTTTCGAAAAGATTACCAGTCCTAGTTGCAAGGAATCATTGTTTTAGGCTCTGATGCCGGGGCTGCTTCGTCCAAGAAGATATGCGTAAAGTGGCATGTTTGGAGACCTTCCGCATAAAGAAGAGTAGCACTAGCATAAAGCAAATGTTTTAGCTGATTGAATTTACCATTCAGCTGTTGTAGCTGACACTATAAACTAACAAGGTCTTTGTTTACAGTCACCTTAGATTGACCCTTAGTTAAAATGAGTTTTTGATCAACTTTAGGTGTGGTAGACTTAGATTTTATGCGAGCATTAAATCTTTTTCTCTTGGTTTCTCCTATTGAAAGAGTTTGAAGTGATACAGGATCAGCTAAGCAATTAACAAAGGATTCCTGATCAGCTGACAGGTTATCAGCTGAGCAGTTATCATTTACTATTTGATCAGCTGATGAAGTATAATTAACTAAAGAAATGTCAGTCAGCTGAGTACTTAGACTTAATGTATCAGCTTTCAAGGTTTGACAACATGTTGTCTTTTTGGTATCAACAAATGATTCCATTCCTTTACTGGCTTCTTCTATCATTAAATTGTTGGTACTTGTACTTCCTGACATAGTAATAGAATTTGAGTCAACTTTTAAAGTGGTTAAGTCCTTTAGCTAAGAAGATGTACTTTTCACAAATCTGTTGGTGATTATACTTTTTCCTTTTACAATCTTTTGAAAAGTAAGAGGCAAAATATCGGCCTTTTCTAAGATATTTATGTCCTTGGTAAAATCAACACAATTAGCAGCTTGGTAATAATTTCCACCAATAATAGCTTAAACTTGTTTTGGAATCTGCTCATTGACACACTTAGTGGTCTTTTCAACAGAAACACACCAAGATTTAACTACTGTTTGTAGGTCATTAAACTTTATGGTTGCTTCATTGGTTTCTTTTATCAAGATCTGATTAAGTATCTTTTGATTAGCTAAATCTTCCTCTAGTTTTATCATTTGTTTTAGTTTCTCATCTTTCAGACATAACTTCTCTTTTAGTGATTCTATTTCTATTTTTAGTTTCTTTTCTCTTTGGATATTTGACTGAAACTCAACACACAGATCATCAAACATAGTGTTCTTTTCATTGTCATCATAAGTAATAAACTTTCAAACCTGATACATTGAAGAAGGATCCCAGTCAGGAGAAGTACAAGCTTTTGCAGCTTCCTTCATGTCCTCATCAAAGGAACTTGTACTTCCAGTGTTGGCCATCAAGCTGAGCTGAGCAGAGAGGACCTCATCTTCATCACTTGAGAGATCTTCCTCAGCCCAATCCTCTTCTTCAGCTACCAATACCTTCTTCTGGGCTTTCTTCTTCTTCTTGTCAAGAACAGCAGCAAGGAGCTTCTTATACTTAGCTTCATAGTCAACCTTGCTGCCTGAGCTTGAGGAACCCTTGAAGCCTGTGCTTCCTCTGGACTTACATTCACCGGCAAAATGACTAGTCTTGACACAGGAGAAGAAACCTTCAGAAGCCTTTGATTTAAACTTGGCTTTTTCTCCTTTAAAGGGTTTCTTCTCAAACCTCTTGACACCCTTTCTTTTCAAGAAAGGTTTAAACCTCTTAACCAACATGGAAGCCTGCTCAACAGCAGCTTCAATGCTGTCCATGTCCTCCAAAACCTCATCCCCATCAGCCACCTGCTCTTCCTCTTCAGAGGACTCCTCTTCTTCCTCTTCCTCACTTGACTCATCCACCACTGCAGCAAAACTTCTTTGTCTTGCATCCTTACACACAAGAGCAGTAGTGGGAGCCTTAGCAACTTACTTCATATTTTTGGTAGAGAGCTTCCTTTGCTTCACTGATTGCTCACGGTTCATGAGATTACCATAAAGCCCAACCAGTGATAGACCATTGATTTTCTCACCATGTTTTAGCACAGTGATAAAATGATCCCAAAATTCTGGGAGAGACTTTAGAAACTTAGTAACAAGTTCCTTGTTGCTCTTGGGAACATCTGCCCTTCGGAGATCATTGACAAGGCAGTTGAACCTGGTGTAGGTCTGAGTAAGACTTTCACCTTTATGAGCAAAGAAGAACTCATACTCTCTAACCAACAGAGTCTTCTTGTTCTCTTGAACCTCCTATGTACCTTCATAAGCCACAGTGAGAGTGTCTAGCATCTCCTTTGTAGATTTGCATTTGAGAATTTGATGATATACATCATTTGGTAGTGCAAAGACTAAGGTTGTTCTTGCTTTAACATCAAGATTAACAAGCCTTTTGTCTTCATCAGACCACTGATTCACAGGCTTAATGATCAGTCTTTCAAAAGCAGGATCTTCATCAGTTGCTTCAGTAAATTGTACAATCGAGGAAGGAACATGAGGACCATCTGAGACAATCTTCAACATCACATCATCCAAGCTGGACATATAGAGATAGACTCTACTTTTCCAAAGAGAAAAGTTATCACTATCAAACATGGGACACCTAGATAGTGAGCCATTGTTATTCAGATTGTTTGAAGCAGCAACAAGAGTGGCCATTTTTTAGTGTGGGGTAGAAGCAGTTGAAGAGTAAGCAAAACAGATCTTAGATATGAATTATCTAGCCTGTTCTGATACCATTTGTTGGTCCCGAATGGATACTACAACAACAAATGTTTGTAGAAGGTGGGGTTGAATACAAACTTTTAGATTTTTAAAATTAAAGACATACGATTTACTTTTATATAATTCTTATTGATTGAAATTAATAATTACATGAACTAGATGCGGAAAATCTAGTTCAACAAAAGGTGGCAACTAATCTTGTCTAACACATAGACTAATCTATTCTTAAACAACTTATGTCTAAGAAGTTCAACACATGAACAAGTTTGTTTCACACAGCTAGAAATACGCTAACTCTTCTAAACACTCAACTAATGAGATGATTGTGCTCAACTTAACAAATCGGATACTTAGCATGTCTCCATGCATTAGTATATATAAGCAAAGGTGGTAGCCGATTGATGTAGTAGAGAGGGGGAAAAGGGTACATCCAATAATAATATTATAATAGATAAAGTTAGTGGGTGAAAAGCAAACTTCACTTTATACACGAAGTATGTAAAGTGAATACACTTTTCAGTAAAGTTAAACCACTATCTATTATTATGTTATTAAAGTACTACCTTTTTGTCTAGGGAGAGTAAACTCTTTTCCACGCTTGTACTTTAGATCAACCACCATGCTTCTTGAAGATTTGACTTAACTAAGTGTGGAGTTGCCGGCCATACTTTAGTTGTTGAAGTATATCTTCGAGATCTTCTCTTCTAAAGTATCTTTCTCCTTTTCCAGAGGATAAAGATCTATCCTTTTTGTCTCTTATGCAGATCCAAAAATTGCTAAGTACTTTTACAAAGAAAGATCTAAGGCATAATACAACAACACATGTTCTGCCTTTGACTTAAGAAATTATTACATTGAAAAACAATTAACACAGATACTGTGTAAATACTCAGCTAACAGACAATGAACTGCAAATATAATTTTGCTTAACTAAGCATAAATGTGAAAGACTCAGCTACTTAGATAAGTTTAGCTGATCATAATGCTCAGCTAATAATACATATCATAGTATAGCTAATAAACTAATCAATCTAAACGATCAGCTAATCCCAAGGGCTCAGCTAATCATTTGAGTGTGATCAGATTATCAAGAAAAGATTGGATAAGTAATGAATACCTTATCTGACATATGGGAGGCATCAGCTGATCAATGTGATTTTCTTAGCTGATCCTTTGACTGCTCAGCTGATCTTGAAAGAACTCTCAGCTGATGGTCTGGACCATCAGCTGATTCTTCAGCTGACACTTCTTAACTTGTCTTTTCTTCTTGGCTGATCTTCCTGAAGCTGGTCCTTTGGCTGATACTTAGTGTTCAGCTGACACTTTGGTTCTTCAGCTGACATTTCTTACTTAGAAATTTCTTTAAGTCTACCAAGAAAAACAACACATGTTTTTCATTGATCAAAGTACAAAACTGAATATGTGGTTTTGTTAGCATTAAATTCTATGTTAATTAATAGACATGTTTGATTATGGTTTGATATTTCTATCTCCCCAACACCAATATTAATATATTAAAAGAATTAAGTGTTGAAAATAATAAACAACACATTAGATAAGTGTTCACACACTAGGTGTCTAATTTTGTTTACAAGATAGTGTAAACAAAAAGGTTTATTATTATAATCTATTTCTTGGGATAAAAAATTTTCTTAAACAACTACAATATAACTAAGTATAGTTACGGGATAATTTTATATATTCAGGAACAAGGAGTTAATCCAGTTCTCTAAGTTTATGAAATATGATAAAATTAAAAACACTAGTTATTGTTTTTAAGGTTTGCAGAAAACGATTTATCTAGCAAAGCAAGTGGGAGCATGAGATAGTGTATACTTGTTTTGGTTCATAGTAACGTTGTACTTTCATGTCGTGATCTGTGATAAATCCACTTGAACCAACATAGTAACATAAATAGACACCGAGAATCGAGACGATAGATTAGTATTAATACTGTACTTTATTCCAGAAGGGTGAATATGGATAGTACATTATTAATCTCATTACTCTTTACAGATTTTGTATGTGGTATTATCCATGAATAAAAGTTTATCATACAAAAATATTGTTCGTGACTACCTATCTTGGTGGGAACCTCGATTAGGGAGATAATAACGTCATCGTAAACCTTGGTGGAAATTCATAGTGATTGAAGATAGCTACCAGGAGTGTAGGCCAAGGATGTACGGATATTCTCCAGGGGTGTGAATATTGAATAGTGACATCGTGAAGAATACCGCATGGTCTTCGAGTCAAAGGTATTCATCACATAGGTTGTCCTTAAGCCTAAGATATTTGGTTTGGGATGCGGGGACCTCTGGCAATTGGAAGCACCTCACGTTACACCATAACTAGGTAGTCATAACGGACGTATCTGGTGTCAGTGGAAAGCGTATTGCCAAATGCAAGTATGCGAGAGGCATTCTGCAACTCCTCTTAAGGAGAGATTTTTCCGGGCCCCTTGACTGATCTAGACTGTGGAAGTACATGGTCATGCCCAAACGAACTGATTTGTTCTTTGTCGTTTATCACTCAGTCGAAATCGGATAGTGAAGAAATGGTTCTGAGTGTCCAGAATTGACTTAAACCATGCTCACACTCATAATCGAAACATCGCGATGCAAAGTGAAAAGCCTAAAGTATACCTAATCATAAGACAGGGGGTTCTTATGAAGTTTTTACTATAAAAAGTTGGTTTTATGATTTATAAACAAATTGTATTAAAAGATTTAATTATTACACATGGGTATAAGAGTTCTTATTGCTTAGTTAACCTAAGGACTTGTCTAGAGATATCCTTAGGCCAGTATCATCAAGGTACCCTGGTTCACGGTAAGCACAAGTGGGAGTCTGATAGGATTTGTGTGCATAACCATCGAACCCTGATGACACGCCCAATGCCATAAGACACTCAAGGGTCACACATGTGAGGGCATGTAATTCAAGAGGTTATATATTCACATTTTGGAGATAGGATTTATGACAGTCAGTCGTAAACCAGTACAGAGAGTTATAATTATCAATTTGACTAATTAACAAGAAAATATATATTTATTAGTTAATAAATACATATTATTAATTAATAAATACATATTATTAATTATTAATATTTAAGATTAATACTTTGGATATTATCTTAATTAAAGGATATTACTAATTAACATTTAAAAGGGAAAAACAAAAAATATATATATATATATATATATATATATATATTCGGCCAAATATATATATTATATATAGATAATATGTATTTTGTAATTAACTAGTATTGCAATTAATCAAAGTTTCCTATTTAACTCTACATAGATTTTATCTATAAATAGAGGAAAAATAGAACTTGATTAGGGTTAACATTTAACAATTAAGAAAATCAACTCTCTCTCTCCCTCCTTTCTCCTTGTTCGGCCAAGAACACCCCAAGCAAGGGGGTGGTTTGATTTTGGTGATTAAACTCACCCAGAAGATCAAGAACAAGCTTTGTGATTTTTTTCAAGCGGATTCTTGTGGTGCCTCATTACGGGTGGACAATCTTGAGCAATCCAAGTTGAGGTATGATCTTTATCTTAATCATGTTCTTGGTGGTATGAAAATCGATGGTATATATATATATATATAGGGAGGGGATAATGTAAAAAAAGTTTTAAAGTACAAAAAGTAAGGAGAAATTTCAGCCCTCCATCTGTCCCTAAAAAAATGGCTTTTTGTTTGTCTATTAATTATTAAAAATTTCACCAAAGGGCATAATTGACCTTTTAAAAATGCAGTAACCTGATATTTAGGAACCCATTTTTCCAAAGAAACACAAAACACACAACACACGCACTACAACCAAATCTGATGATTAATGAGCCATAAAAACTATCAACACCTGATGAACCATTTGATGCACAAATCTACAAAAAACAACAATTTTAACAGAGATGCATAAAAACCACCAAATAGAATCTGATGCAAAGAACATAATCTGATGCATATAAACTTGAAAATGAATGAACAAGAATCAATCAATCAATTACTTAAGTCACTTTACAAAAAATTATACTGATCAAATAGTGTTATACAAACAAAAAAAATTCCCATTAGAAACTGTTTCTTACAGAAATTGTCGAAGGCGTAAACCCTAGAAATCGAACGGCGATTTATGCATCTGCAGGTGATCATCGAACGGCGATTTGTGCATCTGCAGGAGATCATCGAACGAACGGTGTTCATCTGGCAGCGGTGAGCATCGAACGGCGACCATCGAACATCGAACAGCGGGTGAGAATCTGGAAAACGATGAACGGCGGAGTCCAGCCGCGACTTGCGAACCCTATATGAACCTTGATGCATAACACGAATGGTTTTGACGACGGAGACCAGTGACGGCAAAAGCAATTTGGAATTCTGAAGTGTGCAAGCGGCGGTGGTTTAGGCAAAAATCAAAACCTACCATGGCAGTAGTTGCATTGAAATGCAGCGGCGACTTCACGGGAGACAGATGATGCACCGGAGAATGACTGTGGGCTGGGGCCGATTAGGGTTTGCTTAAAAAATGAGGCGGGACTGTAGAATCAACGTATTTGACGAGGGTTGGAGTAGTGGATAACCATCGACGGTGGTCACAACCTAAATCGGAACACCATCGGCCGCGATTCATTGCAGCGGCGGAAAGAGGGAGGCGGCGATTTAGGATTAGTGTACTATGGGCAACGATTAGGGTTTTGTGCAGGAATGGGGCGACAGATAAATGTATAAACGTGGGGTTAGTGGGGATAGGAGGGAGAGAATTTTTTTTATTTTTCTTAAACTTCCCTTTTTACCTTTTTGAAAGTTTTGGTTGATTATGACATGTGTCAACACCACATTTCTCCTTATCCTTTTTACCCTAATTCTCTTTTTATTTGATCCTGATTATATATATATATATATATATATATATATGTCGATCATGTGCATGTATGTATGATTGCATGTTTGGTTCAATATTGATCTTGATTAATATATAGTTTTGGCTAATCCTAAATATCATGTTATGTTTTTCGAACATATATATACAGGAAAAAGTTCATACGAGAACCGTTGTTAGTGCGAGAACCAATCGGAGCCGTCAATTCCCCCTCCTTCAATGTCCTTGCCCACCCATGAATTCCTCACATGCACCATACCGCACTCTATCCCTCCACGCTCTCCATCCGTTTAATTTCCCATATCCAAGGAGCGACTGAGATTGGTTCCCGCGGTTCTCGCACTAACAACGGTTCTCACATGACCCCTCCCCTATATATATATATATATATATATATATATATATATATACATATGTATCGATTTTATACATATGCCATGCACACTTGTGATATAACTAAGATCTTAATCATTCTAGGGTTTAAGGATTAAAGTTATTGTTTTATTCCGCCTTTATAAATGATAACAGTTTTTTTGCAATTCTTAGTTGGTTCAAATAAGTTAGGTTATGAATCAGTATAACTCAAGTTAGTATGAATTGCTATGTCTAAAACCCAACAAAAGTACAACATCCATAGCGTTAATAAAACTAAATCTCAATTCCAGAGATCACAACTAGATTAACTAGGGAAACAAATAATATACACACATATTAAACAAATATATATATATATATATATATATATATATATATATATATATATATATATATATATATATATATATATATATATATATAAAGATAAAGGGTTAGAAAGTATACCCTCGGGCTGCAATAGGGGGATACATAGCTACTTCACCTGTGAACTAGGCTGCTAGACCACCTAGAATAATACTCGTGAAAACATACCACGTCCGTGTGTGTGTATCGCAAAGCCGCCGCCGAACTAACCTCGTGAGAGGGCTTCCGAGAAGCCGAGGGCCACCGCAAGGGGCCTGGCCGAGGCTGCTGTCCGCCGGAGAAGTCTCGTCGCCGCCGCAAGGAGCAAGCCGGACCTGCTTGTCGCGTCGCGTCGAACGCCAAAGCCTGCGGTGTTGCTTCCTTTGGCTGAAATCGCAAAGAGGGAGAGAGAGGTGTGTGTGTGTGTGTTTTTGCTTAAAGCTTGAGTTCATCTTATGCCTTAATCCTCATGTTTAAACTCCTTAAATACCTTTTAAGTTGGATTAAGCTTTTAAGACTTGTCCAAGTTTAAACTTTATGCCTCTTGTCAAAACTAAACCCTAAGTTTGATTAACATTAAGTAATTAACTAACTAATTAATAATACTTTAACCAAATATTTTAATTAAATATTTAATCTTCCGAAATAATAAATAACTATTTATTATTTATGTCCATGGTAATTAATTAACTATTGATTATTACCACACAAGGTTTTATTCTATCATCTTGGTTCGAGTTAAGTGTGCTGCCGTGTGACCCTTTAGTGCCTTATAGTGCTCGGATATGAAGACACGTGTACACTATCTATGCACACAATCTATCAGACTCCCACTTGTGAAATATAGTTACACTCCCTTGTACGTCATTTCCTAAGGAGGTCCTTAGCCAGACACTTAGGTCAACCGCGACTATAAGATCTCTTACATAAAGAGATTTGTAATCACCTCCTGGATTACCCGGCTTCTCCTTTTGCATCACGATGTTCCGTAATTTGAATTTTAGACATGGAGAACATGATTTTTTCTATATTCCATATTATGTTTCTTTACTCTCATCGCGCCTAACTGCAGTAACAGATCAACCGAATGATACCTATCATTGTATCCGAGCGCGGCCATGCATTTAACTTAGTCTAATCGTAAAGGGGCCCTGAAATATCTCTTCTCATAAAGAGAAGGTGCAAATCCCATCTTCACTGCTTGCATTTGAGCACACGGCTTCTACTGCACCCAGACACGCCCCGTATGGTCACCCAGTTACAGCATGACGTTAAGACGTTCCAAAGTACAAAAGTCCCGTGCCACAAACTAAACATCTCAGGTCTAAGAAAAACCAATCAAGTATTTATAATAGTGTTATCTCCTTGATGTATCTCCCACTACATTAAGTAGCTACGGACAAATTTAGATATTTCAAGATTTGTATATCATGAATGAGTTAAATACGCTAAAAGTGGAAAACATTAAAACAATTACATAAGATCCTCCCATTTCAATCAATATGAAGTGTTAACACATAATTATACGTTTTAAGTTTGATCCATGGGTTTAATTAATTACTGAATTTAGCTACTAGGTCCTATATATTGCATTGTTATAGAACTAGCATACCTCTCATGCTTTTCTCTAGCCATCCCCTTAGTCAACGGATCAGTTACGTTGTCATTTGTCTGTATCTTGCATATCCTCACCTCCCCTTCCGACTATATATCGGATGATGTGGTACTTTCTAAGTACGTGCATGGTCTGCTACTGATCTCTTGGTTCTTTTGCTTGCGCTGAAGCTCCTATACTATCACAGAAGATATTGATCAGTCTAGAGATACTGACAACAACTCTAAGATTCGAGATAACATTTTTCAGCCAGACCGCTTTATTTGTTGCATCATTTGCTGCAATGTACTCAGCCTCTATAGTGGAATCTGCTATCGTATCTTGCTTCTGGATTTTCCAAGATATAGCTTCTCCGTTTATTGTAGATAGAAACCCTCACTACGACTTGAAGTCATCTCTGTTAGTCTGAAAACTAGCATCAGTGTAACCAGTCACACTAATCTCGTCCCTACTTCCTTTAAAGACCAAGAACATATCCTTTGTCCTTCTCATATACTTGAGAATGTTCTTGGCAGCCACCCAATGGGCCTCACCTGGATTCCGTTGATATCTACTCGTGACGTTTATGAAGTAAGCAACATCAGGCCTACTACATAACATGGAATACATAATCGATCCTATAGCTGAGGTATAAAAATTTAATTTCAACGTCTTCTACTCTGCTCAAGAAGCACGACACTAAGCCTTGCTCCAAGGTATACCACTTTGCATCGGGATGAAACCTTTCTTGGATCTACCCATATTAAATCGCTTCATGACTTTATCAATATATATATTTATATATATATATATATATATATATATATATATTGAGTATGTCTAATCAGCCGCCTAGATTTATCCCTATAGATTTTTATCCCAAGTATATATGCGGCTTCTCCCAGATCCTTCATTTGGAAACACATACCTAACCAGGATTTTACTCCTTGAAGTACTGGTACGTCGTTTTCTATAAGTAGTATATCATCCTCATACAAGACCAGCAAGATTACTATGCTCCCACTAAACATTGTGTAAACACAGGACTCGAACTCGCTTTTGGTAAATTAAACTCCTTGATGCGCTCATCATAGTGCAAGTTCCAGCTTCTAGATCTTTGTTTTAATCCATAAATGGATTTAAGCAACTTCCATACCTTATTTTTATTCTTGGAATCACCAAAACCGTCCAGTTGTGTCATCTACATGTCCTCTATTAGTTTCCCGCTAAGGAAAGCGGTATAGACATTCATTCCATATCTCATAATTGAAGAATGCATATATTTACATTAGAATCCTAATAGACTTAAGCATGAACACTCGAGAAAAAGTTTCATCATAATCGATTCCATGAGTTTGAGTGAAATATTTTGCACCTAACCTTGCTTTAAAGGTATGCACCTTTCCTTCCGTATCCGTCTTCTTCTTGAAGACCTACTAGCAGCCAACAACTTTAAGGTGTTGTGGCAAGTCTACTAACTCCCAAACTTGGTTGTCATACATGGATTGTATCTCTAACTTCATGACGTCTAGCTATTTTTCAGACTCACTGCTTGACACAACGTCCTTGTAGGATGTAGGTTCATGTCCCCTTCTTCCTAAGCGATGAGAAATCCAAGATATATATCCATCTCAGTCCAAATCCTACTAGACCAGCGTTGGTATTGTGTTTCCACTTCCTGCTGAACCACAGACTCGGGTTGGTTCTCAACAATCCTTTGTTGAGTTACTGGTTCCATGAACGTTAGTGGAGTATCTTACTTTTCTTCAATCTCATGAAGATCTTTTTCTTTTCTGGTTGTTTATAAACTTAGAAACTTATCTCCTAGAAAGCTCCCGGTCCGAGCAACAAAGACGTTGTTCTCCTCGGGGTTGTAGAAATAGTATCCTAAGTTTTCCTTAGGATAGCCCACGAAGATAGATTTATTTTATTTGGGTTGAGTTTATTCGAGAACGGTCATTTAACGAACGCCTCACAAACCCAAAATTTTCATGAAAGACAATTTGGGCTTCTTCCACGTCTAAAGCTCGAACGGTATCTTTCCATCCTCCAATGACTTTGATGGAACTCGGTTCAACATGAAAGCATCCGTCTCGAGTGTGTGTCCCCAAAACGACATTGGTAACGTGGTTTGATTCATCATTGACTGAACCATGTCAAGCAGGATTCGATTCCTCCTTTATGACACACCATTCCACTGTGGCGTATACGAAGGTGTAAGTTGTGAAGCAATTCCACATTCTTTTAGATAATCATCAAACTCCTGAATCAGATATTCACCACCTCGATCAAATCGAAGCAGCTTGATCTTCGTATATAGCTGGTTATGTACTTCATTCTGAAACGGTTTGAAGAAATCATAACTTTCAGACTTGTGTCTAATAAGATACACATATCACTGAGATCGTCAGTAGAGGTAATGAAGTACTGATATCCTCATCTGCCTTCCTGACTGAAAGGACCACAAATCTGTGTGTACTATCCCTAGCAGTTCCTTTGACCTTTCATTCAAACTGTTGAAAGCCTTCTTTGTCATCTTGCCGCATAGACATGACTCGCAATAGTTTAATGATTCTAGATCAAAAGACCCTAGAACTCTATCATGGTGGAGTTGTTCTATGCGTTTCTTGCTAATATGTCTGAGCCGACAATGCCAAAGGTAAGTTTGGTTCAAAACATATTTAGACCTCTTACTTATATGACAGATTTCGTTTTCATCTTGCAGATTTAACGTATATAGATCATTATATGAAATATCTTTAAAATAAAATAAAGAGTTAATTACAAATTTTGTCCTTTTAGAATACGCCTTATTGCATGTTTGGTCCTTTAAGGAATTTTGTTGCAAAATTAGTCCTTTAAATGAGAATTTGTTACAAAATTGGTTCTTTAGACTGACAAAGTTAAAGTTGACTAAGGGTCAAAGGGCAATTTAGTCTTTTTACAAGGAAAGGACCAATTTTGTAATTAAAATAGTTAAATTAATATTTTTAACATTTTTTAATTATTAATGGTTTAATAATTGTTAATTAATTGATTTTAGAATTAATTACCCTCTCTCTCAAGAAACACAACACAAATTCTCTCTGTCCATCTCTCTCTCTCTCCTTCAATCCTTTGGTGATTTGTGCATGAAAATGGTTAGATCGTTCGATAAAAACAGAGCTATTACAATCAATCAGTGGTCTAAGTATCTCAGGTCAAACATATTGTTGAATATCTACATTGAATGCAGTTTCACTGTCAAATTTACCATTAATTCTCTCTCTTCACGTTTCTTCCACCGTCACCAAAACGCACCCCCTGCCACCGCCGGACTTGCCACCATAAGAACCACCATCAAGAACAGATCTGAAAATCAAAGATCTTAAAACCTCAAGAACCAGATCTAAAAATCCACCCCATCAATAACCAGATCTGAAAATCCACCACCATCAACAACCAGATCTGAAGTAGATAGAGATTCGCCTGATGAAAAACCCTAATTTGCATGCGGTTGTGGTGATGATGTGGCGGAGGTGATAGGCGACGGATTAGGGTTTTCTTAGGGTAAACACATCTCAAAACAGATCTTGGTTGAAGGTGGCGGCGGTTTTGGGTAAAGATGGCGGCGAAAATTCCAAAGGCAACAGACTTGGGTCACGGTGCTAGTAGGTGGTGACAGTGTTTGTTGTTAACGGCGACGGTGGCGGTGTTTGTTGTTAAAAGCGACGGTGGCGGGTCACGGTGCTAGTAGAGTGGTGGCGGTGTTGGTGGTTCAAGGTAGGTGGTGATGTGGTGGTGGTGGCGGATGACAACGGCCGATGGCAGCGACGGTGTAGGAGTCTTTGAGGTGGGAGAGATGGATAGATGAAGAGTGTGTGTGTGAGAGTTTGTAGTAAGAGAGAGAAAAGTAATTAAGTATAAAAATCCTAAAATAAAAAATTTTCTAACAGAAGTGTGTTTGGTTACAAGTTTAACAAAGGAAAAGACGAAATTATCCCTAGACTAACGGTCAAAATTAACGTCGTTAGTCTAAAGGACCAATTATGTAGCAAATTCTCATTTAAAGGAATAATTTTGCAACAAAAATCCTTAAAGGACCAAACATGCAATAAGACGTATTCTAAAAGGACCAAATTTGTAATTAACTCTAAATTAAATCATTCTTAAAGCACAAAATTGTTTTTCCTTCCGACTGATAGGTAAAACCACTGTTTATTAAAAATCCTACGAGATTACATTCTTGATTAATTTAGGAACACAGTAACAATTCTCTAGTTCTATAATCAATACCGAAGGTAGCATAAGACTATATGTTCCTACAGCTTCGGCACCAACCGTGGCGCCTTCACTTACCCGTAGGTCCATATCGCCCCTCCTTAGTTTCCTACTACTCTTGAATCCATACAAGTGATTGCATATGTGATGACCACATCCGGTATCGAATACCCATGATTCAAATAAAGTAACTAAGCAATCTATCATAAAGATACCTACATCATTGGGAGATTCAATGTCCAGCAAGTCAATATCGAGTGAGTGCTCGCATAAATCCTTGCTGCCACAGACTGGTCAACAAATATCTCCTAGTTCATCAATTTTGTCATCTTCCTCCATTGATTCAACATATGTTGTACCAAGGATGCCAGGTCGCATTTGGTCACCTATACACATTAGACATTCATGTATACCAACAATAGTTAGTTCCTGTCCTCCAAGCTCACTCACTACCCTTACCTGATAGTTATCTGTCAAAGTCTTGACCAATAGCATGACAAGTTCTTGTTCACTAACTTGTGAACAAGATAATTAAGCAATCAAATAGTCTTCTCATATTAATGAGATGATTTCTCACTAAGTGGTGTTCTTTTATCTTCAATGAAAGAATCTCCCTCATCCCCATTTATGGGGGTGGGAAAACTCTTTCTTTTATCAGGATGAAAGGCTTAGCCTCCAAGCAAAAAATGTCCATAGCGTTCACTGCCGCTGTACCGCTTCTCTAAATATTGCACGATCTCAAAAGATAACTTTCTTTTAAGCTTGCTCGAGAACTCGGATGTTGTGGAGAGTATCAGAATTGACATGACATTAGATTCATCAGATAGATACTTAGGAAATGTAACATACTCTCCATCCAGGGCTGAGTAATCGGGTCGTGCTAGAGATGTCCTATCAATTGTGTACAACTTCTCCTGTGTCCTTAGGACATTCCTAAAGTGCAACTTTCAAACCACATGGTTTAGACCTGAATGCTTCCACTTACCCATGATTAGGCTAAGAGACTTATCAGGTGTATACAACGGAATAATAGATAATCACGACATCTATAGAAAAAAGTAAGAAACCGATTCGGTAATTAATTCTCTAAAATAAATTTTAACCCTTAAATAATTTTATATTTGACTAAGACCCATATTTCACATGTGTCGGTGCACGGTTTGGGCACCACAACACCGACCCCGTGTTATTTCTGGTGGGTATTAAACCATACAGATCGTATTTAAATCAAAACACAACTTCTAGATCTCGGGGACATCGAATTAAATACAATTCGTACATATTTAGTCCTCCTAAGTGCACTTTGGGACCGTCACATTAGGGAATCACCAAAATAGACCTCACTACCTAAGAAAGGGTGAACTCTGGCCTGTCACATCAGGGAATCGCAAAGTCTTTCACCCCCTCCCCATATCGGTTTGAACCCAGTGTGCATGCTTTGGGCACGACAGCACACCAAAGGTACCGGTAGCAGAAATGTATACCATTAGATGGGTAGCGCTACTAGTGTAAGATTTTAAAAAGGGTTTGTGTGTTTTATAAACGTTTGCCTGTTTTTAGTTTCACAAAACTTTGTAAAACAATTTCCTTTTAAGTGAAAAAAATTCAACTTAAAATGCAGTTTTAACATTTACGTGCACAATCTAAATAATATATATCAAGTACCCGATGGTTAAAACTCTAAGTTAATCACACAACACACATGACATGGACATTTGATGCTCCCACTCGCTCCAGCATCCATAGCGGTCTTCATCATCATCTTGCTACTCGTCTTGCTCCTCGTCTCCGAAAAATTACATTTACCAAATATCAAACTAATGTATACAACTTTTTGAAAAATTATAGTGCCCTATTACAAAATATTCAAAGGCACGTAGACTTGCTAAAACTAGTACTTTTACAAAATTAAATAGGGGTTCTAAGTGGCACGCGGGCCTCCAGCCCCATACCTTATAAATAAATGTAATCAACCACAACAAGGAAAAAAAGCAACACAGTGATCCACTAGGTCTAAGGCGTTTGGCTTATGCAATAAATAAATTAATCATGACACAAACATGATTTTTCTTAAAAAAAAGCACGTATGTTGATCAAAACTATATTCATACAAACATAGAACCGGGATGATTCAAGACTTGAATCAAGTAAAAACTCTAACACCAAAACCAACTGATTTTCTGTTAATCACAACACATGAACCGGGACTCAGAACTGGACCAAACACTTGGCCTTTTTGCTAATAACCTCAAACTGGGTCATTGGCAAAAACAACCACCTAGGTTTATACCTACTTTGATAATAAACATAATAAAGCTTGAAACTTTATTTTACCAAAAGATCAAAGCTTTGACCTTTATTCAAAATAAGTTTCATACAGACATATATATATATATATATAGGGTTTAGTATCAAAAAGTGTATCGAACTTGTCACTTTTTGCTATTGTGTATACCCAATTTTGAAAACTACAATTTAGTGTATCCAACTTACCAAAACTACCATTTTATATAGGGTTCAGTTCTCCAAAATGTATTAAACTATACCAAAAAATCTATTGTGTGTATCCACCTTTCAAAATTTCTATTGTGTGTATTGAACTTTAAAATTGGTGTTATTGTATGTATTAAACTTCCTATTGTATGTATTAAACTTTTTATTGTATGTACTAAACTTATACTTTTTTTGAATTTTTATGTATCAAAATACATACAATAACACCAAATTTAAAGTTCAATACACACAATAGAAATTTTGAAAGGTGGATACACACAATAGATTTTTGGGTATAATTTAATATATTTTGTAGAACTAAACCCTTTTATATATCCGAAAACCTTCTAAAAAAGTTGCGGGTAATTTTTTAATTTTGATTTATTTCTAAATTCCAACTCACTTTTACAACCTGCCATGTCACTCTTTGTTATGCCATGTCACTGTTTGCTATGCCATTTCACTACTTTTTTTAATTTTTAAGAACATATGAAGACCAATGAAGAACATATGAAGATCTTCATCTTCATTCAAGAATATTTGAAGATCTTCATCTTCATTAAACATTCAAACAAAGACATACCCACAAACAGATGATGTAAATAATCAAACAACAGATTATGAACCCTAAAATTATTGAAGAACACCGATCAAAATACAAAACGAAGATCGATGATGGCTTAAATTGAACCAAATCTTGGTAAGCAAGCCAAAATCCAAGAAGACCATGCCCTAAATCGAATATAATCACTCGATTAGAACAAAACTCAATATCTAGATCTAAAAGAAAATACAAAGATGAACAACAAATAAAACCCTAGCAAACCAGATCCGGAGAAGATGAAGATGAACAAAATTATACATTAAATCAATATCACCTTTCGATGAAGCAACTGTACTTCCCTCGTAACCCTAATAGAATGTGCAGATGGTGAAGAACAGTTAATGAAGCCAGATCTGGGTTCTTTCGGAAACCCACGATGGTGGTGGTGCCGGAAGTCGTATGAAGATCATGTTCCCCAAAACCCCAAATGAAGTCCTGAATCGAAGAAGCCATCGAAGATCGTTAATGAATCCAGATATGGGTTCGATCAGAAACCCACGATTGTGGCTGCTTGAGCCGATTTCAGAAACCACGATGAAACCCTAATCTTCGATAGTGGCTGCTTGATGAACCCACGAGGCACAGATCAGAAACCGATGGTGGTGTTCTTGAAGATTGCCGTTTGAATCTTTGTTTTAAAAACCCTTTGAATGGCTGCTGGATGGTGGCTTCTCGATGGTGGCTGCTTGGGATCAAAAACCCTTTTAATTGATGGTGGTTTTCTTGAAGATTGCCCTTTGAATCTTTGTTTTATTGAAATATTATTATTATTAATTATTGCATTTATTTTATTTTCAGTTATTTTTAAACAAGGATTATACATGTCAGCTCCAAATCAGATGGCACCTCAGCAAAACCTACGCCACATCAACGTTACTTGTTGAACAGGTAACCGGGTACACTAAATGTTAGTTTTGGTAAGTTGGATACAATAAATGGTAGTTTTAAAAATGGGTATACACAATAGCAAAAAGTGACAAGTTCGATACACTTTTTGATACTAAACCATATATATATATATATATATATATATATATATATATATATATATATATATATATATATAGGCGACGATTCAAATGAGAACTATTTTTTGTACGAGAACTGCGAGAACCAATCTTAGCCTTTGATTAATGATAGATTGTGTGCAGGGATAGTATACATGTGTCATCATATCCATGAACACTGTAATGATATAAACCTCAAGAAGTTTTATTTGAAAACATTATAACTTACTTAAAGCATGGTATCTTTTCCCCTATCTAACTTGCATCTTAAATGTACTAATTCTATAAACCTCAAGAAGTTTTATTTGAAAACATTATAATGATAGATTGTGTGCAGGGATAGTATACATGTGTCATCATATCCATGAACACTGTAAGTCACTAAAAGGTCACACAGCTACACACCCAACTGTTGAACCAGGAAATTATACAATGTGTGTATAAGTGATAATTAATAGTTAATTAATTATCGGCAGAAATAATAAATGGACGTTTGTTATTTAAAGGAGAGATTAAATATTAGTTAAATATTTAATTATAAAGTTTGGTTAGGAAAATATTAATTAATAGTTAATTAATTAATATTAAATCAAACGAGAGGGTTTGTTTTGTCAATCGATCAAAGTTGTTGATCGCGGACCGGGCTTCAGGGTCCAAGGGCCATGATCCATTTAAATATGTATTTAAATGGATTAACCCTTAGTTTTTAACCTAATCCCATTTACAATTAGAAATTGACAAAAGACACAAAACTCACTCCTCTCTCTCTCCTTTACCCTTGGCGGCCGAACCACACCACCTCCCTCCACGGTGGTCTAGGCGGCGTCGTACAGTGGTCAACGGCAGCCCCAGGGGTAGCGGCCTACCCTCTCTCCGGCGATCTCTCTCTTCGGCCGAACCCTCCCTTGCGGCGAGGGCTTCTCGACGTCAACCGAGACACACCAAAAGCCGGCTGCTTTTGGTGATACAAACACACGGGATCGGTTTTTCTCGGGTATTGTTCGTGTTGGCGGTCTAGCAGCCAGTTCACGTGGTGCAGTAGCTGTGTATCTCCCGATTGCAGTCCAAGGTATATTTTTCTTATCCTTTTAATACTGTTATGAACATATGAATTTTATCTGTTATAGTGTGATTATCTGTTCTGTTTCTGCACTAGATCCAGTTGTGATTTTGGGATGAGATTTATATATTATTATTTCGCTTTGCTTGTTGTACCCTATTAATCCTAGCAGTGGTATCAGAGCTTCTTCTAGGCTCGGTGGGGAACAAGTTTAATCATATTATCTTGTTTATATATATACATATAGTTATATATATATATATATATATATATATATATATATATATATGTGTGTGTGTGTGTGTGTGTGTGTGTGTGTGTGTGTGAAACTTAAACTATGGTTAAGATCAAGTTTCTAATATACTACCTGATAAAGTTTCCAGCTTTACTGCTTAAATATATCTCATATATGTGTGAAACTTAAATTCTGGTTTAAGATCAAGTTTTGATCATTTTACCAATTTAAGTTTCCACTTTTTCTGTTTATATATGTTTATATATATATTATCTGTGCGAAACTTGGTTTTTGGCCAAAAGTCAAAGTTTTGATTTTAGCCAAATAAAGTTTCCAGTTTATTTGTTTTTATATTTATACATATATTATGTGTGAAACTTTTTTTTGGTCAAAAGTCAAAGTTTTGATTTTTAACCAAATAAAGTTTTCAGTTTACATGTTTTTATATATATTTGTATAAATTGTGTGAAACTTGAAATTGGTAAAAAGTTCAAAGTTTTGAATTTTTAATCAAGTTTCCAGCTTTATTATTATTTATTTAATAATGTTGACGTTTAACCTGTGCAGTGTTTTTGTCTTTTATCCAGTTTGTGATATTTAACAAAAAGCCCAAATTAGGCTCAGGTTTAATTATTGGGATTGACACAAGACGAGTTGTGTTTTGATGTTTAGATTCAAGTTTTGAATCATCCCGGGATTATATATGTATGTGATGTATGGTTATAATACGTGTATTATTTAATTAATTTTTTGTGAAGTGATTGTGATGGTCCTATATTATGATACGGATGAAGCAATGCTAGATGATTATCTTCTTAGTGTGTGTTTGTGTGTGTAATCGGATAGAGAGAGAGAGAGAGAGAGCCGAGAGGTTGAAAGCAAAACACAAACACAACTAACTTAGAATGCAAAGCTTTACATTGAAATGTGGGGGAAATGCCTTTATATAGCATTTCCCCAACTTTGAGTAATTATATATTACACCCCTCACTTTAATATTTCTAACAATCTCCCCCTAAGTGAGGTGTGTAAACATTCACAACAAATAATACATTAATCTATTCATAGGCTGATTTGTTGCGAATCCCGAATGCCACTTGCCACTTGCGTATTTGCCTTCTGCTTGCTAGTGTCGTTCTCATCCTTTCTATAGCACGATAGGCTTCCGCATGTTCTTCATCAGTATAGGCTGCCCGGTTATCCCACACTTTCTGATGTATCTTATGAAGGAGAATTTTCAAAGTGCCGTCTGAATACGCCATGAGTTCATCAAGTCTGATGAAGATCTTTTCGCCTTTTGTATTCTTTGAGACGACCCCTCGATCACCTTTGAAGTTTGGATGCCCATCATAGATAACTGTCAATTCTTCAAGCTTTTCTAGATCTAGATAGCTCTGGTTAGGCTTTAAGAGATTGACTTTCAGATAGTTGTTTTCAGCTCCGAGTTGCAGATCATGTTCCTCAAAGTATTCCATTAAATTTCTCATATATTTCATCAGAGCACCCCTTCCAAACTCTTCTTCAGGCCACTTTCCTCTTTTCTAAGAGAGGGTGTCAAAAATAAAGCTGATGTCTTCAATACTAACAAACCTTAAATCTGCTTCGTTGAGAAAGTATGACAGGTTGTTTTCTCTTCTGACATGAAAGATGGCATACTTTATTCTGAAGGTTGTCTGAGTATAGATATTGATAAGTTCAATTATAGGATACTCTGATTTGATCTATTCAGGTTTTGTCATGGACTGAGAGAGGATGTGTTCATATCTTCTTCTCTGTTTGTCGTCCATGTTCCGCAACTCAGGGGAAATAACCTGTATTAGCTCATTGCTGAATATGTCTGGAATTCTTTCTTCAAGATTAACAGCATTGACAAAATAAGGTTTTCATATAGGTTGTTGGGCAGCACTTCTTGTGAACATGTTGCCTGCATCAAGTCATGGATCCCCACGATACACTGGAGGAGCAGGTAGCACAATGAAGCTCCTTGGCAAGGGCCATTCAGACTCTTGTCTTGTTTTCTCAGCTGTCTCTCTCTGTTTGTTTCTTTCAAGTACATCGGCAGCTGATTCTTGAAACCGACCAGGAGGAGGAGGGAAAGTTTCATGAACTTCAACATTAATCCCACTGAGAACCCTGGACACGTCGAAGATTGGTTTATTTTGTTTAGGCTTTCTCCTAGCTTCCCTTCTAGAAATTGTTTCCCTTTCTTTTCTTTTGAGTGAAAGTTCTTTTTCACTGGGAATATCATCAAATTTGTGGACATTTCTAGGAGAATCTGGACGTGCAGCAAACTTGACATATTCATCAATGCCTTTAAATAGTCTTTCCATCTCAGAATCCTCAGTCTCCTCCTCCGGTTGAGCAGAACTACCTTCACCCACATGCCTTGCTGGTGATGTGTAAATAGACTCATATAAATCTTCCACTTGTTCCTCTGAGTCACTAGACCAGTCAAACATCTCGGCATGGGGCTGCTCGTAAGGTATTTCACCTTCTTCAAGATCACTTGGCCTCGGTTCAGATTGTTGCTGAGGTACATAAAGTACAATTTGTTTTTCAGCATCTTCCTTTTGTCGTCGTTCATAAACTTCATCGGCCATTTGTTGTTGTTGGTGGTGTTGACTTCCGGACCCAGTTGAACTTGTACCTGCAGATAAGTACAAAGTAACGAGTGTGACACGTACGGTAGCAACAACTGAGGGAGCAGACATGTATTTTCTCCTTTTCTCCCCCTCGGGTTGATCATCCGGATCCTGATCATCCCGTCTCTTCTTACTCCCCTGAGCCTGAGCCTGACAGGTTGTTTCTAGGCTAGCCAGCCGGTCTGTGACTTTTGATAGGGAGGTGTAGAAACCTTTGGTGATCCCATCAATCTTTATGTTTACATCTTCATGAAACTCTTGAAAGTCATCCATGGAGATTCCCGTTGGACGATGTTCATTACGAAGAGTAGTCAGAAGGTCTTGATCATGTGCAGATTCTGGCCTTTGCTCCAGAAGTCTAACGTACAGCATGCTCTTTAAAGCATCTACAGACATTGTGGCAGGATCAGGTTGTGATTGAGGCTCTGGAACTGGAGGACGGGCAGCAAGAAGTTTTTCAATTCGGTTTAGCTGCTCAGCTTGGGCCTTGGAAGCTTGCTCTATCCGATCCAACTTTTGATTTGTCATCTGTAGTTGTTGGTAGATTTGTGACACGGCTTGTTGAATATGTTGTTGAAGTTCTGCACGTGTAACAAACCCGGAATCACGAAGACTTCCGGTTGAAGTACCAGCCACATAGGCAGTACTACCTATTGGAGCAGCAGGGATGTTGGCTCCAGCAGGATTTCCTTCCAATCCTCGAATGGAACCTTGAAAGGTACCACCTCTGGAAGTTGAGGAGACTTGTTGATCCAACAAGCTCAGTGCATCGATTGTTACCCTGTGTTGGTCAAGATATGCAGAAATCCGCGGTATGTCAAATCGTGCATCAAAAGGAGTCGAGGACGAGGGAGACAGTCCTCTTTGTTCAATAGGTCCAATACCCAATTGGGGTTGATCCAGTGTATGTGCTATAACCATGTGCAATAAAGACGGAGTCTATTGAGAGACACCGTAGTGGCTTGGTGGGGCAGAAACTTGCACGGGTGGGATCACCGCGACTTGTTCAATATGAGGCCCAACAATGTCAGGCCCCATAGTGGATGTGGCTTCCCGGCTTTCTGGGTGTGGTGTTCCCTCAGCACTCATATTTTCTTTTCTCACCTCCTCTCGTTCACTCATACTCCTATCTTCTTCTTCTTCACCACTGCCAACTCCATATCTGGCATATTGATTAGGATCTAGTAAAGAATCAGGAGTGACAGAGCCAGATTCAACAGATAGTGAATGACTTGGTGAGGTGACTGGAATGTCATGTTCAGGGGCAACTATGGCCCTGCGAATGATAGGAATAGTGGTTGTTTGAGCAGTTGAAGTCAAAGGAATGACCAGACCACCAGGTTGTGGAATGACCTAAGTAGTTTGAACGGGGTGAGTCTGGTCGGGAGAGGTAGTATATGGGTCAGTAAGTTTCATGAATGAGGGTGTGCTTTCTACTGGTTGTTCGATTGGTTGGTCAGGGGTACCCACTGGAGATATATCAGGTTCAAAGGAAGGGGCACCTCCTTGATGGGAAGCAGACTTATCTTGAGAAGAACTGGATGACTCAGAAACGTCAAGACCAAGTTCAGTAAGAACAGCTTGGGTTCGGGTAGATTGATAAAGAGATTGAACAATGGCTTGAATGGTAGCGGGATCATATGCATCCCCTACCTCTCTATTCTCAACACCTTCACCTTCTTCTCCACCCCTCTCAGAATTTTCTCTCTCTTCTTCCCCCTCAGCATCTCCCGTAGATTGCTGAGGCCTATTCTCTATATCCTCACCAGGTGCTACTCCTCCCTGGGTAGGTATGGCCGGTTCTGGCACAACCATGGGAGGTATTCCTACACTCTCCCTATAACTCTTGACAATATCATTCGGCTCACAAAGATCTAAGAAAGATACAGGGAATGGTCTTGGAATTGGTAGATTGGCAGGAACAGCAGGTTTTATATGCAAGAAAAGTTTTGGAGTAATAGAAGGTAAACCTGTCCGTCGAGAAATTTCAGCATTTCGATCCATCACATGTTGGATGATCATTGGTAGAAAGCGGTGATAAGGCAGCATATTTGCATCCTTCTGCTTTTGTGAGTTCTTCCTGAGCATAGTAGCTTTGATGTCCTGGAAGAGAAGAAATGCATAATCCACATGCATATGAGTTGCAGCTGCTACAAAGATTTTGAGTTGATACTCCGTTAGGAATTCGTAGCCTGAATGCTTTGGAGTAAGACATCGTTGAAGAACCGTCATGAATGTATTATACTTTGGATGCAAGTCGGTGCGTTTGAATTGACCTTTCTTGGTGAGCTCACCAGCATATCCCATATCCATTATAGCTGCAAGACATGCATCCTCATCAGGGATTTCCTCAAATTCTGTAGCTGGAGGTCTGCTGACTGCGGTGGGCAGTTCAAAGATTGTTCTGAGGCGGTTTAGTGGAATGTCAACTTGAAATTCATCAACCTCAGCATGAATGACCTCCCTTCCTGTTTCATTGATACGGACATCACAAGTCTTCCAAAATTGTGGAACGTATAACTCGGGAACATGTGTGCCTGTTGTAGCTGGGTTATATGTCAGGAGGTGGTTCAGGGGGTGGATTTTGATAATCTCAGTGACAATGGGGTAGGACGGGTTTTTAAGTTTGTTCAGGTCAACATAGTGATTTTTTTCATGAGAGCCAGTGTTAAGAAACTCGGCTCAGGGCATGATCTCCTCTGGGTCACGTACAACTTGTGTCATCTTATCTGTCAAAGAGATAAAACAGTTAAATATAAAAGAAAGAGATATGCAAGAAAACAACATTCAGCTTTGAATATTTGGTCAAACTTTGATAAGTGAGCAAAAGTTGACCAAGTGGACCAATGTTGACCAATCGTTGATCAAGGTTGAAAAAATGTTCACACACCCCAAGTGTTGGACCCTCATTGTGTACAAAATGATTTTCAGCATAAAAAAGTTGTTTTGACACTTTCAATATAGCAATTAGATAGTAATAATCAACTTTGTATTATTGAAGCATAGTCAAAAAATCATCCTAACACCTCTTTTCGAGCCAAAAACCAAATTATTGGTGTATATTCATAACCCCAAGAACACGAAGAACACTTTTTGAGATTTATGAAATATTTTTATAGAAAAGTGTTCCCCAAGTGTTAAAAATACCTATCGCAGACTTGGTTTGATCTAACAAGTTCGTTTCGTGTCCCAAAAATCCCTTCAAAGTCTCGAAACTCATTATCGCATATGGATGTTCTAAGGCCAAAAATTACCCTTTTAACTCAAAATTTTCAAAATGTAAACCGTACAAGTTGTTACCTTTGTGATTAGGAGTATTTCGATACTAAAATTGTAAATTTTGGCAGAGTAACGAGAGGATTCGTATGCTTAAGTAACCAAGAAAATTGAGAGCACACTTAAGAAAATTTTGAGAATTGGAATCGTGTGGAAGAAGCTTTGGTAACTGATGGGATTTTATGTCAGTTAAAGGGACACGTGTCATGCTCTGATTGGACCAAAAACGTGTAAAAACACGGCTGATAGGGTAAATTTGGGCGGCTGATAGAACTGTTGAATCGCATGCGATTAACTCTTTGGTGTGTTAATCGCATGCGAATCACTCTTTGGTTAATAACATGTGAATCACTCTGTTTATCAATCGCATGCGAATCAACCCTTGTTTATCAATCGCATGCGAATCACCCCTTGCATGCGAATCAACCTCTGTTTATCAATCGCATGCGAATCACCCCTTGCATGCGAATCAACCTTTGTTTATCAATTGCATGCGAATCACCCCTTGCATGCGAATCAACCTTTGTTTATCAATCGCATGCGATTAAGTCATATTTGCTATCAAATTGTTTGAATCGCATGAGATTGAACCAATACTTGAGAAATTTATGAATAATCAAGATATCTGAATTTTGAGATTTGAAAATTTAGTTTTTCAGATTTGGTTGATTTGAATTTTTGTTTGACACACTCCCCCTAGACTTTAGCATCTGTTTATGAAAAATTCTCAAGATTTAGGAAATGTATCAGTTGTATACTCCTCCCCCTACACATGTGCAGTATGTGTATAATTTTTTCTCCCCTTACATATATGATACATGTGTGTCACCAGAAATTCACTCCCTCTTGAGTGTTGCATCATGAAGCTGCACAAAGAACAAACAGTTTAACACCTACTCTAAACAAAAAGGAAAGAAAGGAAAAATGGAGCAACAGTATGTTATATTTTCAGATTGAGCATGCCTAACTTGGATACCAACTCAGTGAAGCGACTTTCGTCTAATGGTTTGGTAAACAAGTCAGCAAGCTGATTTTCAGTAGGAACATATTGGAGCTCAATAAGACCTTTCTCTACATTATCTTTTATGAAGTGATAACATATATCAATGTGTTTGGTTTTAGAGTGGTGTACCGGATTGCAAGAGATAGCTATGGCAGACTGGGAATCGCATAGTAATGGAATGTTGTCATACTTAAGGCCAAAGTCTGATAACTGTGTGCGTATCTAGAGACTTTGTGAACAGCACATTGCAGCAGCAACATACTCATTCAGCTGTAGAAGTGGATACGCAGTTTTGCTTTTTTGAGGCCCAACAGACTAAACGATCACCCAGGAAGTGTGCACTACCAGAGGTGCTTTTCCGATCTATCTTGCAACCGGCATAGTCAGCATCTGAGTAAGCATGAAGATCCAGATTTGAATCTTTGGGGTACCACAGACCTAGATCCATAGACCCTTTTAGATATCTGAATATTCGCTTAACTGCCAGAAGATGTGACTCTTTAGGATTCGCCTGGAATCTGGCACACAGACAGGTAGAGAACATGATATCCGGACGACTAGCAGTGAGATACAGTAACGATCCAATCGTCCCACGATAGTTTTTCAGATCTACAGGAGAACCATCAAGATCTGCTGAGAGTTGTGCCTTAGCAGCCATGGGTGTGGATATGGGTGTGCAGTTAATCATATCATACTTCGTGAGAAGATCTTGGATGTACTTTGATTGGCAAATAAAGTTGCCATGACTTAACTGCTTCACCTGGAGTCCGAGAAAGAATGACATCTCCCTCATCATACTCATTTGGAATCTGTTTGCCATGATTTTAGCAAACTCGTCACTGTATTTTGGATTTGTAGATCCAAAAACAATATCATCCACATATATCTGAACCAAAATATTATCCCGACCCTTTGTCTTTGTGAAGAGAGTGGTATCAGTCTTTCCTTTGGAGTAGCCTTCACCAATCAAATATTCAGATAAGACGTCGTACCATGCACGCGGAGCTTGCTTTAACCCGTACAAGGCCTTATCTAAGATATAAACATGATTTGGATGTGTTGAATTGATGAAACCCTCAGGTTGTGAGACATAAACTTCTTCTTTAAGTACACCATTAAGAAAAGCTGTCTGCACATCCATTTGGAAGACACGAAAGCTTCTAGAGGCTGCATAAGCAAGAAATAGCCGTATGGCTTCAATTCGAGCAACAGGGGCAAAAGTTTCAACATAGTCAATGCCCTCCTGTTGATTGTAGCCCTTAGCAACCAACCTAGCTTTGTTACGGATGACCACTCCATCCGAATCCCGTTTGTTCTTGAATACCCATTTAGTTCCGACAACAGATTTTCCATATGGAAGAGGAACTAATCTCCAGACTTTAAGACGATCAAATTGGTGTAATTCTTCCTGCATGGCAATTACCCAATCTGGATCATCTAATGCGTCACAAGTCTTGGTGGGTTCAATGATGCTTAAGAAGCCAGAGAATTGGCATTCGTTTGCTGTTGTGGATCTTGTTTGAATGCCAACTGAAGGATCTCCGATGATGTTCTCTTCAGAGTGATGTCTGGTCCACTTAATTTCATGTGAAGTGGAAGATGAAGGAATGAGATCTTGTAAGAGGCGTGCTTCTTCTTCATCTTCTGGAGAGAAATGTGGGTCTGAATCAAACACTGGAGAACTCTCCGGGTCAGGAATCTGAGAAGTCACAGGGGGACAAGTGACAGAAGCAGAAGAAGAATCCTCATCATAGAGATCAGCAAAAGGATTCATTTCAGTGACCGTAGGAGAAGTTATAGTAATACTTGTTTGTAAGCCTGTGTTGTCCCTGTTGGCAGTTAAAACAGGAGAGGATTCAGATCTTAAGAAATCAAACATAAAGTCAAAATTAGTGTTTGAACTAGATGGATTGTCTGATTCTTTATTTTGAAGTGCAGGTCCTGAACAGGTATGTTCAGAAGCATTAACTGTTGATTTAGGTGGAAAATCTGTAACATTCAATGTATCATCAAATGTTACGTTGATACTTTCAACAATGCTCTTTGTACGTTTGTTAAAAATTCTGTAGGCTTTGGACTCAGTAGAATAACCTAGGAAAACAGCATCATCCGCTTTGGGAGCAAATTTCCTAGAGTATCCTTGTCATTTAGTACAAAGCACCTATTACCAAATACATGGAAGTATTTGATATTAGGCACTATGCCATTGGCCAGTTCATATGGAGTTTTATTAAAGCGTTTGTTAATGAAAGAGCGGTTCTGCGTGTAGCAGGCAGTGCTGATTGCTTCAGCCCAGAAGGAAGGTGGGAGCCCGGAATATGAAAGCATTGTCCGGGCAGCTTCAACCAAAGTTCTATTTCTTCGTTCCACTACACCATTTTGTTGTGGTGTGTATGCAGCAGAGAACTGGTGGCTGATTCCCACAAGGTCACAGAAGCTCTTCAGAGTACTGTTTTTGAATTCCGTTCCATTGTCTGTCCTGATAAACACAACACTCTGACTATGCTTGTTCTGCTGTTGTTTGATGAAGGAAAGGATTGTTGGAGAAGCTTCATCTTTTGAGCGTAGAAATTTGACCCAAGTATATCTAGAGTAGTCATCCACCATGACTAAAATATACTTCTTCCCACTTTTGGACTGGATTCTCATAGGACCACACAGATCCATGTGCAGGAGTTCCAAAGGCTTCGTAGTGCTAAATACTTGTTTAGATTTATGAGAAGCCTTCTTCATTTTTCCTTTTTCTCAATCTGCACACAGATGATCCTTCTTGAACCTTAACTTGGGAATGCCTCTCACCAGGTCACCAGTGACTAATTTGTTAATATTTTGAAAGTTCAGGTGAGAGAGTTTTATGTGCCATTGCCAAGTCAGATCCGTAGATGCTTCGTACAATAGACACACAGAGGTAGGAGAGTTATATTTTTCCAAGTCAATGGAATACAGGTTAGAATTTCTGGAACCTGCGAGCAACTCATCTCCATTTTCAGTTAAAACTGAACATTTGTTCTTTTTGAACACGACCTCTAGGTCTTTATCACAGAACTGTCCAATGCTGAACAAGTTATGACCCAACCCTTCAACATATGAGACTTTCTTGATCTTGATGTGCTTTTTCTCAATGTCTCCGTACCCCATTATTGGTGCAACATTGTCGTTCCCAAAACGTACATTCCCGGAGTACTTAGGAACATAGTTCTTGAGAAGACTTTTGTTGCCCATCATATATTTGGTACAGCCGGAGTCAAGGTACCACAAGTGAGGCACCTGCAAAAAGAGAATAAATCACGTTTAGGTCCCCATATAGGAATGGGTCCTTGATTGTTAGTCCCTAGAAGTGATTGAGCATTGATGTTGTCTGTTTGTGGTGGTGAAACTTCTACTGATCTATTCTTGAGTACCCACGTGGGTTTAATCTGTTGACGTGAAGGAATAGATTTGGAAGAAATAGGTTGAGAAGAAAGTTTCTTTACCACTGTTGGTTTGACAGTTGATGGAATAGGAGGTTTTGGATTCGGTAGAGTTGCGGAAGCGTTATGTTTGCGAATCCATGTTTGCGAGGAATTCTTAATAATTCTCTGTGGCCTCGATGCCTCAACTTGCGTTCGCTGAACTGGAGCACTTAGATTAGTAGGATTTACTACTCGTTGAATGGATGATGGCTTGGGTTTAGAAGATTTTGAGATTTTGGAAGGGGAATTGCGAGAATGCCTTTGAGAGTGCATGTGTTTTTCCTATGCAATCCAAGCCCTTTTAAATGCTTCATAGCCCTGCCGTCTGTAGACTTCCAGTTCCTTGATCGTGGGCAATCGGTTAGATTTTTTTAATCATTTAAGTGCATGAGATTGACGAGTGGTGATCCATTGATTAATGATGTAGCCTTTTGAATTTAAAAATGGAACACAGATTTGATTAGCATAAAAATCAGTCCAATCAGCACATGGTTTAACACCTAAAGACTTTCTCAATTGATCATAACAACAATTAAATTCACAGTGTCCATGAGTACAACCATCACTCATACAAAACATGGTAGAAGCAGTTTTGTCTTGTGAACCGGAATGATTACAAACAGAATCAAACATCAAAACGTTTTCACAGACAGGTTTCAAATTTGAACACCTCCTAGTGGATCTAGGAATAGCTCTTTTCCATGATGTATTTATTTCACACTTCTTGTTTCCAGCCTTCTTCACATCTGCGGTAGAGGGTAAAAGATTAGAATGAAGTCGTGGTCGACTGGCTGCAACTCGTGATGATTCAGGTAAGTCTAAGTGTACACGAGAAAGGGGATTGGAAGTGGACAGATGCTTTGGTTTGTAAATCTGTTTAAGCTTAAGATTTGTTACAACAGTATTATTAACAGATTTTATATGAGTGTTGGAAGCTGGAGACTTAGTGGATGCATGAGTGCAATCATCAAGTTGTGAACCATAAAGTGAAAATGTGAAAGGAGTAGGAGGTTGCGTCTCTTCTTGGATCTTCTTGATTCTTTCTTTTAGGACAAACTGTTTCCTGCATAGTTCATCTATGATCTTTTCATCATGAGTAAAGGAGGTCTCGATGTGCTGTTGGAGAGTATTGGTTTCTTGCACCAGAGAAGATATATCAAGGGTAGGAGGTTTGAACTCATCTTGAATGGCTTTGGCAAGGTCCTGTTGAACAAGGTGGGTAAAACAGTAGGCTTTGGTGAAACAGGAGAGTAGAGTTCTTCATCAAAATAGACAGAAGATGAAACATCAGTATCAGATGAAGACGTGAGACAGGTGAGGTATGAGTCATTGAGATCAGAGTAGTCAAATGGAATTGCAGTTCTGAGATTAAGGGTTCGTTTGACATCTTCTTCAATACGGTCCTCTTCTTGACCAATAAAAACCATCCGTTGGGTAAGGCCTTCGCCAAACAGATCAGCATTATATAATTGTTTGGACGTAATCTTGCTCAATTTGAAGCCCAGCCCATCGAATTTCCATCTGCAGAAAGGACGTTCCTTTTCTTTGTATTGAGAGATGATCTTGTCACTTTGATCACGTTTGGATAAAATATATTCAAGTTCATATATTCTGGAGTAAAGAGTACTTAGGTCATCCGAAAGTTCATTTTTAAGAATTTCAGAATCCTTTTCAGCACATGCACATTCTGCTTTAAGATCTAATATGGTGGTGTTTGTCCCAAGTGATTCAGGTATCAAGATCTATGGATGGAACAATGGACAATTAATATAGAAATGTAGAGAGAATGATATACACCATACAAAACACACACATAAGGTTTGTGATTAATGCCAAAGTCCACCAAATGACAACTAGTCATTTGGCTTATATACCCCTTGGGGTATTTACATATTTAGTCCTTTAAGTTTGTACGTAGTACAAACGTCACCTAGAATTCAATCTTCTATTCTATACAATATTTAATTCTAACAATCTCCCCCTTTGTATAGAAAATAGAAGATGTTGGTCTTTTCAGCTTCATACGATCTTTAATAATCTCCCCTTACAAATATGCAGATTTCTTGTTGCATTCTTTAGAAGCTTTTGGGAGACAAGACTTGAATGATTTCTTTTTGAATCTTCAGTCTTTGATTGGATGTCGTCAGAGTGTCTTTTCATCTTGAACATTAAGACTTTTCAGTTTTAAGAATAGTCTACACTTTGAGATCTTGATGAGAATTTGAATCTTTAAAGCACACAGTAACATCCTTTTTTCTTCGGTCCTTTTGACTTGCACCAGTAACCTAAGGATTTTCAACCTTTGGTTGTATGAACGGTTTAGCTTGAAGTGGTTTTTAGCAAACGCGATCTTGAGCCTTTGAACAAAACGATTTAGGAAGAATTTTTGTTCTCTCCCCCTTGAATGTAGCTCTAGATCTGGTTTATTTCATCAAAACTTCTTGAATTTTCAATCAAGCACTTTCATTATTCTGAATCTTAGTATCTTTCTCTTTTGTTGTTCTTTTCTTTGCTCCCCCTTGACTTGACATATACGGATTTTAAAATTTTAGCTCTCTTTGTCTCCCCCTCAACACATGAATCAATTCTTGATCGATAAGCTCAAAATCAACTGATTTAGTATTAAAATTTCTCCCCCTCATGATGATCAGGATTCGTCATGAACATCATGTATATGATTTTATAACCCGCATCATGAGACTCTGTTGAAGTAGCGGTGTCACCACAATGATATGAAAATGAAAGTATCAGAGACAGTCTTGAGGGCATCATCTCAAAGTTCCCGTGGTATAACACCAAGATCACATAGATTCTCGTGAACACAACAGTTTAAATAAACCGTGTGACCTACTTTCAGCATTGGCGTGATGTTAGCACTGGTAGGATTTCCATCTAATCATCGTGAATATCACATAAGATATCACTCCAAGATGTTCCGGTAGTCACGAAAGACTAGATATGCATTAAAGTTCCAACATGTGTCCTAAGAAATGAAATTTATATTCGAATAAGCTCTAGACTCGATAAGTGCATGAAAGAAGTCGGGGACCGGAGTAGCTGTCCTCCTCGTTTCAATATCAACAATCTCCAAGTGAGATGTCAATAGTAATGTGCTAATTCTCCGTGTGAAGTTGAAAAAATTATCTTTTAAGAGATAATTGAGTAGCTGGGTGGGGTTAGTGCATTGCATCACTGGGTCCATGATGTCTAGTTCAATACCAAATCTCAACAAATGAGATCTAGTAGCATATGTGGCTACCCAGATGTATACTATTTGGTAAGGATCTTTCTTTTCTTTTGATCCTGTCTCTCACCCACAGCTCTCTACCTATTTTTCAACTTCTCCCTCAAACTCGCTTTCCATATTAACGTATGTATCTCTGTTTGTTGGATACATAAGGACACTTGTTATCACTTTCGTAACCGAGATGAGAAATCATGTGATTTACAACAAAAATGATTTTCAAGAAATTCATTGTTGAGAAAGATTGTCAAGGATGATTTGAACAATCAGGGAATTTGAACAATCAGAATATTTGACAAAAATGTCATAGAATGATTTAATAGTAAGCTCAAGATATTTTATTGATCAGATGCACCCCATCTCCTGTTCCACCCCTCTCAGTTTCATTTTACCTCTGCACACCAATCAGTATCCCATGATAACTGATTCTGCTCACCTAGTTGACCCAGTAAGTAACCCTTACTATCTCGTTCTAGATTATGGTGAGCTCCTGGGGCAGGTCCTTCCGGTTCTGGATTGACCAAAGGAGTATAAATGCCTACACTCTCTCACTCATGGTGCATTTTTTATCATTTGAATTATATCTATCATGAATGAGTGGTTTCCAGAAAGAATGAAACATTTAGCACAAAAGGAAGGAATGATTTGAGATGGAAACGCGGAAATGAAAGGCGATCTTACGATAGATCAACAAGAGTGAATCAAGAAAGGTATCAGAATGAAAAAATGAATGAATACCTTCTTGAACAAGTAACGACAAATGAAAAGCAAAATCTTTTTGAATTTTGAAATTTTATAATGTTTTTGGCTTTTCAATATTTGAATGTTTTTGGCTTTTTCAAAAATATAAAGCTGTAAAACCACAAACTCCCCCTAAATTGATGCATGAAAATCGGTTTTTCATCAATTATGTGGAGATACAAATGTTTTGCTCCCCCTGCAAAGAACAATCCATTAGAAAGCAAGTTATATCTTGAAAAGATAAAACTGCACAAATAAGCATCTCAGTCATTAGACTCGGGCTAATGCTGAACAAAATGAAAATTGAATTAAAATTGCAGGGAAATGCCTTTTTCTTTGAAAAAAATATGAGTTTTCAAACCAATTCAGCACATTGAACACAATGATCTTCACTGCAGTCAGAATGATCTTCATTGTGCTCCAACAATGTCTCATTTTGCGTTTACCTGCAAAACGGATTAACAAAAATTGGTACCTATTCTTGTTTGGGTCCAGATTTGTTAGTCGCAGGTTTAGGCATCCATTTTTGTGTATTTGCATTAAGAACAGGTTTATGGACCTTTTTGTTCAATGGTCCTGAATGCCATTGAGGAATTCCATTCTTCACAACCAATTCTTGTTTAATGTGTGACGTCTTACAAATCTTCTCTTTTGACAGGCGGATTATATGTTTGGCTGAGTAAACCACGAATGGATACATGACATCTGTCTTGAGCACAAACTCCCCTGTTGAACTTGGTTTTGAGAAAGATTGGCTTATTTTGTTGTTGTTGTGTTTATGGGGTATTAGAGATCGCTTAGCAGCTCGAACCTCTTTCTGTGGAATCCTCGTTGTTGTTGTGGTTGATGATAAATCATCATTTGGAACCTCTGATGTATTTGATGCAGATTCATTAGGTTTCTTCTTTTCGATCCAGGATGATTTCATAGGCTTTGAAGAGAATAATGATGAAACATTCGCAATCGCGTCATCTAGATTTTTCTTCAAAATCCGTGCTTGTTTAGACGCAGTTTCATCTGTATTTACACAACAAGCAGAATTAGAATTACTTGAAGAACAAGTATTCTGTGTAGAATTAAAAGCAACTTGTTTGTATTTAGGGTTTTGTTTCGGAGAGTAAGTCGTTGCAGCTGAAGATGATTTCACTCGATAGGAAGATCCGACAGATTATGTGATCTTAGGATGCTTCGCAGTAGTTGATGCGTTTGTGAAATCTTTATCTGAAAGCTTAGTACCTGCAATAGAGAAATAAGAATTATATTGGCTACTACAATGTGAAACTGAATCAAAATTAATATTTTCAGCGGAAGTCTTGATTGATTCAGCAAGTTTTGCAGTGCTAAGCTCCGCGTTCAGAATTTTAGCCATGAACTCTTTTTTCTCCTTCTCAAACTGCACTCTTTCAGTGTCCAGTGTTGTTTGCAGTTCAGATATATTTCTTTCCAAGATTGAACGAGGAACAGAAGATTGAATTGACACTTGCAGCTGTTGTTCAAGTCCTTTGACTTTTTCCTTCAACTCAGCTTTCTCAACACACAATCTGTCTATAATTCGTGTATCATTTTTCAACACAAAAGACAATTTGTCATTTAGCTCGACATTGACTTGTGTCAATTCTTTAGCCTTATTCATCTCAATCTCAATAACTGCTTGTTTTTGCTCCAATTCAACTGCATAAGATTTATATTTCTGTTCGGCAAGTTGAAATTGCTCAGACACTTTAGACACCTTCTCTGTGAGCTTTGCATTGACTGAGGATAGATCATCTGCTCTTTGCTTTTCAGAATGTAAGAGTTTAGAATTTTGATCGAACATATGTTCCATTCTTAAATCATAAAGATGATTTTCCTTTTTCAGAAGTTGTATGTTCTCAGACATTTCGGATATTTGATCATTAAGCTTGGCATTGGTTGTAGACAGATAATCTGCTCTCTGTCTCTCAGAATGTAAGCTTTCAGAATTCTGTTCAAGCTCTTGAAGTTTTGCAGTGAAATCAGAATTTTCCTGCGTAAGCTCTTTGTGTTTTTCAGCCGCTTTGCACTAGCCATTCCTTGCATTATCATGCATGCTAAAAATTATGGTCCACATGTGAAACATGAATCTGTCTTCTTCATTAAACGTATATTTAGATTTCTTCCATTTATGAACCTCTTGTTCAATGCAAATTCTGTCAAAGACAGTTCTAGTAAGATCCATCGTGATACCTGAAAAATATAGTGATCGTTTATGAATGATTTGACTTGATCAAAAATTAATCAACTAAAATGATTTAAAAAAAATCAATTAAGAACGAGTTGATTAATCGCAACAAAAGTTGGCTACATTGATTTAGCAATAAGCGCGAATAAAATCAATTGCAAGTCAATTGTTAATATGTGAAAAATGAACTTCAATGATTTGTTAAAATGGATTGATGATGTTTGATATTAAAATCTATTGATATTAAAATCAATTGTGGTTAAAATCAATTGTTGTTGCAGACCTCGAGAACAAAAATGAAATTAAATCTTCTTTAATTGATGATATTAACCATACAATTAAATCGATAGTTTTAATATGTGACAAGATTAATCACTTGGTCTCGAGAAGTACACATCTTAAAATCCAATAAAATCCATTTTGTTGTTTTCTGATTTTGTGGGCAGGTCTCGATGTAATCAAATTGCAAGTCACCCATTTTTTTTAATATTAAATTTGCTTTTTGATATACAATCTCGACAAGATGCGAGTTAGAGAATCAATGACAGCCTGTTCTTGGTTCACGTGCGCCTCACAACTTTCAAATTAAAGCAGATTGACAATTTGAAAAGCGTATATCTCGATGACAGCACAAAACAATCTCGTGAAACGTGACAGCTGGTCTTGACACAATTCCGAGACAATTCCGATCAAAATATCAGTTCTGACCACAATTCCGATTAAACTCGGATTCCGACCACAAATTTCGATTAAACTCGGATTCCGAGTATTTTCAATTCCGAGCATCTTCAATTCCGACTCTTTTCAATTCCGAGTATTTTTAATCAGAATCTTCATCCAACACACACAAACACCAAAAACACATTTTTACTCAAACTTTTTGGATCAAACTCTCAAGAACTCATCTTCTTCTTCAAGAACTCACAAGAACACAAAGAACACGATTTTTAAAAAGTAATCAAAATCGATTTTTCTCTTCAGATCTACACTTCTCCACTTCCACAAACACTTTTTATCTACTCAAAACTTAAAAACAAACATTAAAACCAACGATTTTGAGCAAAATTCTTCAAGAACACCAAGAAAAACCCGAAAAGTAAATTTCAGATCTCTCTCAAACGTCTTGGATTTTGAACATGAAACTTTTACACAATGTTTCTTTCATCATTATAAACAACATATCCGAAAATCAGCTCAAATGGAGCTTGTATGATTTTTTTTTTTTTTATAATTTTCTGAAATTCTGACGAAAATTTTCGAAAAATCTTTGAAATCTTGATAAAAAAACAACTCAAATCAATCCTAATCAAGCTCTGATACCACTTGTTTGTCTCAAGTGATTCAGGTATCAAGATCTATGGATGGAACAATGGACAATTAATCTAGAAATGTAGAGAGAATGATATACACCATACAAAACACACACATAAGGTTTGTGATTAATGCCAAAGTCCACCAAATGACAACTAGTCATTTGGCTTATATACCCCTTGGGGTATTTACATATTTAGTCCTTTAAGTTTGTACGTAGTACAAACGTCACCTAAAATTCAATTTTCTATTCTATACAATATTTTCTAACAGGTGGTATTCGTGCAATTAGTTAACTCTAAGAATTCAGATTCTTTAGCAGCTAATTGGATCTTAAGGCTAATTAAGTCGTTATCTAACCGCTTAATTATTGTTTGTGCCTCTATACCCTTGTTGTGTGAAAAATCTTCTAGAACTTGATTTGTAGTAGTTAACTCTATTACCTGATTTTCTAACTCTTTCATTCGGATTAATATGGTTTGTATGTATTCAAAATTAAAACCCATGTTAGAATTAGAAATAGAGGGTACCTTTCCACTATCAACGATCTCCTCTGCAGTATCTGAGAGATCACCATCATCTTCCTCTCTACCACTCGTTTCACCATTGGCCATGAAACAAAACTGAGCATGATCCTCACCATCTGGATCGCTCTCTGAGTCTGTATCTTTCAGGAACTGGTCCTCTTCCACCATGAGTGCATTCCCAGCCTGTTTTTGCTTTGACAGACGGTACTTTTGTCGATAATATTCAGCATCTTTGACTTTCTTCTGTGGACAGTTCCTGATCATGTGTCCCGTTCTCCCACAGTTGTAGCATTTGAGATCATTCTTCTTTTCCTCCTTCCTCTCCTCTCTTGGAAACCTAGGCTTGTCAACAGGAGCAAACCTTTCAGGTCTTCTGGATCCGGAAGTGAACCGTTGTCTGTTGTTAGTCTTGTTAAACCGGTTCTTGAAGTTCTTGTTGGCAACTGTGAGTGCTTGAAATGCAGCCTCTACAGAGTCATCATCATCATCATCATGATCAGATTCACTGAGCACCACATGTTTGAGTTTGACAGACCTTGATGAAGATTCCCTGGGGGTCCTGTCAGCTACAACCAAAGCAAGAGGATCAGCAACTGGTTGTTTAGGGTGAGACTGCAAGATTTCATCTTGATACTGATTTAGGTCTTCAAAGATGTTGTGGAATGTGACAGAAGTAAGATCTTTGTTGATCTGTTTGTACAGCCTAGCATAGCCCTTCCACTCAGAACCTAATGAATTCAGAAAAACACAGTTCAAATCAAGGTCAGTTCTGACAATTTGATTAGACCTCATCTCATTCTACAATTTGCAGTATCTGCCATATGTTTCAGATAGAAGCTCATTTTCACGGGCCTTGAAATCATGGTAACTGTTGACCAGTTGAGTACATTTAATGTACGCTCCCTCCTCAGTGCCTTGGAGCTGCTTCTTGATTTCATCCCAGATTTCTTTGGCAGTACCCAAGTTGTCTATCTTCAGATAGATTTTAGATGAGAGACGTTGCTTCAAATAGTACTTGGCCAGTCTCTCAGCCTTCTTTGTTTCCTTCTCAGTAGCGGTCAGCTCGTCATTGGTCTTTTCTCTTTCATTTCTGAGAATGGGGGGATTGTTGGTTGAGTCAGCTTCAACGATCCTTGTGAACTTGGAGTTTCCTTTGTCGATGCATTCCATCATCTTATCTCCATAGAGTTCGTTGTGCTCAAGGAAGTCCATGAACCTTCTTTCCAAACATTGTATTCCCCCCGAAACAAAACAGATGGTTTTGTGTCGGAACCAATGGACATCATCTCATTTGTGCTTGACATGATTAGTGATTTTTTGAAAGAAATGATGGTTCACTTGTAAGATGGTTTGATTGTTCGAAAGCTTGTTTTTAGAAATGACTTGAGAGTTTGATTAAAGAACTAAGTCTTTCGAATTTCAATTTTGAATTAGATCTTGAAATGATTAAATTCAACTTTGAACTAACTAGACTTGTGGTAATGTAATTCACCTTTGAATTAAATTTGATTTAAATTCAATTCAATTATGAATTAGATTGTTTGATTAATTCCAGCTGTCTTAAAGTTCTTTAAGTCAAGTCCAAAGAGTCAATCACTTGTCCAAGTCTTAGGAATGTCACTGTTTGAGTTTTGTCTTATCGAATGCGAATAGATCCAATAGAGTGCGATTGAGTGAGTAAATTCCTTGAAAACAAATGGGCAGAGTAAGGACAGTATCGATTAATAAAGTAACCAATCGAATGCGATTCAATCCTGTTGCATCAAACACTTGGGAAATAAAACAGTTAGTCCTGAAAATCAAATGTGATTGCCAATAGAGTGAATAGCACAGAAATAAGTCGAGTTAATCGCAAGCGAATCAATAAGGAACTTAGTAATCCTTTCAATCGCGTGCGATTAAAGTTTTGACACTTAGAAAAATTTAATCATATGCGATTCCTAGGGAATGAGCTGGCTGATAGGGTATCAGCACAGATCCGGCTGATAGAATACCAAGTGTGAATCGCGTGCGAATGCCTTTGAAGATCAGGCTGATAGAATATCAACACAACAATTGACTCTATAAGCCGCACAACCCAATCGCGTGTGATAGGGGATCCAGCTGATAGAGTATATGTGTCCTTTTCAAATCAGATTGCCATACCCTGAATAGTGTCTAACCACTTGTACTTGATAGGTATGGCAAGTACTTGATTTTCCTTTTTACAACACTTAATCTATTATGAATTTATAATTAAATAAATTACAAAATACGATTTCTTCTTCTTCAAGTTGTACTTTCAGACCAAGAACACCATAAATGCTTAAATACCCAGAAAATTTAATGTTGAAAAAATGGGTATTTAATGACCTTCTTGACTTAATGCTTATAAAAACACCCACGGTTTGTGTTTTTCTTCAAAGAATGTTTTGTAACCTTTGTAAGACTATCGAAACAACTCAAAGGAAAGTTAAAGAAGATGTAGTTTATACCTTTGATGAGTTCTACCTTTAAAAGTCGTTTGAGCTTGAGTTTATCTTGAAGAAAACTGACGTTCTTGGGCCTTTGCAAAACCGAGAGCTTTTTCTTCTTGGAAGCTTGAACACTTAAATATTTTGTTGTCTTCTTTCGAACAATCACGAGCCAAAAACAAGTTTGGCTCTGATACCAATTGATGGTCCCGTATTATGATACAGATGAAGCAATGCTAGATGATTATCTTCTTAGTGTGTGTTTGTGTGTGTAATCGGATAGAGAGAGAGAGCCGAGAGGTTGAAAGCAAAACACAAACACAAGTAACTTAGAATGCAAAGCTTTACATTGAAATGTGGGGGAAATGCCTTTATATAGCATTTCTCCAACTTTGAGTAATTACATATTACACCCCTCACTTTAATATTTCTAACATATTGGAATATTTATTGTTGTTTTTTATTAAGCCAAGCGCCTAAAAGACCTATTGGTCACTTTTTGTTGTTTTAATTTCTTGCTGTGGTTGATTACATTTATTTTATCCGGTGTGGGGAGGCCTGCGTTCCACTTACAACCCCTATTCAATTTTCTAAAAGTATTAGTCTTAGCGGGCCTGCGTGCCTTTGAATTATTTTGTAATAGGGCAATAGTTTTATCAAAATTATATAAGTTAGTCTGATATTTGTAAATGTAATTTTTTGGAGACGATCAAGCAACACAAGGAGCAAGACAAAGAGAGAGGATGCCATGGATGCTGGAGCCAGAGGGAGCATCAAGTTGTCCATGCCATGTGTGTTGTTTGTGATCCACTTAGGGTTTGACCACAGGGGTGTTTAATTTGAATCAAGTACCAGTGACGGTCAAAAAGGCATTATGTGTTTTTGGCTTATTATTATTATTATTATTATTATTATTATTATTATTATTATTATTAATTGTTTGGTTGTGTTTTAATTATTTATATAGTGCACGCTCGTCATTAAAACCATATACATATATAAAGTATGTTTTACGTTCAAAAAGGTTTTTCACTTAAAAGGATAATAGTTCTACAAGTTTGTAAAACGGTAAAACTGGAAAAAAGTATTTGAAACAAATAAACCATTTTTAAATCTTAGACTAGTAGTGCTACCCATCCAATGGTACACCTTTCCTGCTCCCGGTACCTTGGTGTGTTGTCGTGCCTAAACCGTGCATACTGGGGTTCAAACCGATATGGGGAGGGGGTGAAAGACTTTGCGTTTTTCTGATGTGGCGAGCCAGAGTTCACCCCATCTTAGATGGTGAGGTCTATTTTGGTGATTCACTGTTGTGACAAGCACAAAGTGCACTTAGGGGGGCTAAATATGATCGAATTATATTTCATTCGATGTCCCAAAGATATAGGAGTCATGTTTTGGAATAAATGCGATCGGTATGGTTTATACCCACCAGAAATAGCACGTGGTGGGTGTTGTCGTGCCCAAACTGTGCACCGGCACATGTGAAATATGGATCTTATTCTAAAAATAAATTTATTTACAGAGTTATAATTTATTTTAGAGGAATTAATGACTGAAATATTTTTTCTTGCTTTTTACTGTAGATGTCACTTTTATCTGTTATACCGTTTTATTCACTTGAGGAGTCTCTTAGTCTCATCATGCAAAAGTGGAAGCTTTCAGGACCAAACTTTTCAATTTGGAAGTTGCACTTTAGGAATATCCTAAGGGCACAAGGAAAGTTGTACACTGTCGATAAGCTACCTCTAGTATGACCCGATTATTCTGCTCAGGATGAAGAGTATGATACATATTATAAGTATATATTTGATGAATCTGACGTCATGTCAATTCTGATACTCTCCACAGAATCTAAGTTTCCAGATAAACTCAAAAGTAAGTCAACTTTTGAGGTCGTGCAAGGTCTATAGGAGCGCTTCAAAAGCAGCGAACGTTGTGGACACTTTCTGCTTATGAAAGACATTCTTTCACAGAAGATGAAAGAAGACCAGCCTTTGAGCGATCATCTTAGTAATATGAGAAGGTTATTTGATTTCTTAATGCTTCTGGGGTCACAAGTCAGTGAACAAGAACTTGTGATGCTTTTCATCGGGACACTGGCAGATCACTATCAGGCAAAGGTAGTAGATGTGATCAGAGGACATGAATCAACTGTAGTTGGTATGCACGAGTTTCTATTGTGTATGGATGACCAAATGTACCCTGACATCCTTGATGAAGAAGTAGTTGAATCAATGGAAGAAGATGACTGGATTGATGAGCTACTAGACATTTGTTGCCCAGTTTGAGGTAGCAAGGATATTTGTGAGCACTCACTCGATATTGATTAGCTGGATGTTGGTTCTACCAATGAGTTAGGTATCTTTATGATAGATTTCTTAGTTACTTCTTTTGAATCACGGGTACTCGATACCGGATGTGGTCATCACATTGGAAATCACTTGCAGGGATTCAAGAGAAGTAGGAAACTAAGGAAGGGGGACATGGACCTACAGGTAGGCGAAGGCTCCATCATTGGTGCTGAAGCTGTAGGAACATATTGTCTTAAGCTACCTTCAAGATTAATCATAGAGCTAGAGGACTGTTATTATGTTCCTAGATTAATCAAAAATGTAATCTCGTACAATTTATTAATAAATAGTGGTTTTATTTTAAAGATGATTTAATGATGATTTATTTTATTTTAAAGCAAGTTCACAAAATGGTCTATGTACAAAAAATCTGCAAGATGGCAAGGAATCTATCATATAATTAAAAGGTCAAAGGACACTCTGAACCAAACTTACCTATGGCATTGTCGGCTAGGGCACATTAATAGGAAACAAAAAGAGCAACTTCATGAAGATGGAGTTCTAGGATCATTTGATCTCGAATCAATTGATAATTTCGAATCTTGTTTGTCCGGCAAGATGACAAAGAAACCTTTCAACAGTCTGAATGAAAGGCCAAAAGAACTGCTAGGGATAATACACACAGATGTCTGTGGTCCTTTCAGTCAAGAAGCCAGAGGAGGATACCGGTACTTCATTACCTTTACTGACGATTTCAGTAGATATGGTTATGTGTATCTTATGAGACACAAGTCTGAAAGCTTTGATTTCTTCAAACAGTTTCAGAATGAAGTACAAAACCAGCTTGACAAAAAGATATAGCTGCTTCGGTCTGACCGGGGCGGTGAATATCTAAGTCTGGAATTTGACGATCATTTAAAGGAATATGGGATTGTTTCACAACTCACACCTCCGTATACGCCACAGTGGAATAGTGTATCAGAAAGGAAGAATAGAACCTTGCTTGACATGGTTCGTTCTATGATGAGTCAGACTAGTTTACCATTGTCGTTTTAGGGACACGCACTCGAAACGGCTGCTTTTATGCTGAACCGATTTCCAACAAAATTTGTGGAGAAAATAAAAACACTGTTAGAGTTATGGACGTGGAAAAAGCCCAAACTGTCTTTCAAGAAGATTTGGGGTTGTGAGGCGTTCGTTAAACGACCGTTCTCGGATAAACTCAAACACAAATCAGAAAAGTTTATCTTCGTGGGTTATCCTAAGGAAACTTTAGGGTACTATTTCTATAATCCCGGTGAGAACAAAGTATTTGTCACTCGGTCAGGGACTTTTCTGGAAGACAAGTTTCTAAGTTCAGAAACTACTAGAAAATAAATAGATCTTCAAGAAATTGAAGAAGATGAAGGTATGTCTCAACCATTTGTGGAACCAGTAAATCAACAAAGAATTGTTGAATCCTAACCCGAGTTTGTGGTTAAGGAGGAAGTGGAAACACAAGACCTTCGCAGGTCCAATAGGATTGGGACTGAGCCAAATTGATATCTTGGATTTCTAATTGCTCAGGAAGAAGGGTATCTTTATGAACCTACATCCTATGGGGAAGCCGTGTCACGCAATGAGTCTGACAAATGCCTAGACGCCATGAAGGCAGAGATGAAACCCATGTATGACAACCAAGTTTGGGAGATAGTAAACTTTCCACAACACAGTAGAGCTGTTTGATGCAAGTGGGTCTTCAAGAAGAAGACGAACATGGAAGGAAATGTGCATACTTTTAAAGCTAGACTTGTTGTGGAAGGTTACACTCAGACTCATGGTATTGATTATGATGAAACCTTCTCGCCAGTAGCTATGCTTAAGTCTATTAGGATTCTTATGGCAATATCTGCATACTTCAATTATGAGATATGACAAATGGATGTCAAAAACGCTTTTCTTAACGAGAAACTAACAAAGGATGTTTATATGGTACAACCGGACGGTTTTGAGGATTCCAAGAATCCAGGAAAAGTATGCAAGTTGCTAAAATCCAATTATGGATTAAAGCAAGCATCTACAAGCTGGAACTTGCACTTTGGTGAGCGCATCAAAGAGTTTGGTTTTACCAAAAGCGAGTTCGAGTCCTGTGTTTACATGAAGTTCAGTGGGAACATAGCAATCTTCCTAGTTCTGTATGTGGATGACATACTGATCATAGGAAACGATATACCAGCATTACAAGGAGTAAAATCCTTGTTAGGTAAATATTTCCAGATGAAGGACCTAGGAGAATCCGCATATATACTTGGTATAAAGATCTATAGAGATAGATCTAGGCGGCTGATCGGACTTAGTCAAAGTACATACATCGATAAAGTGTTAAAACGCTTTAAGATGGAAGAATCCAAAAAAGGATTCATTCCAATGAGATCTGGTATACCGTTGAGCAAAGCTCATTGTCCTACTTCTCCAGAAGAGCAGGAGAGGATGAAATCGGTTCCTTATGCTTTGGCAGTAGGATCGATTATGTATGCCATGTTATGTACTAGGCCAGATGTTGCTTACTCCATAAGCCTTACGAGTATATATCAGCAAAATCCAGGTGAAGCCCATTGGGTGGCTGTCAAGAACATTTTTCAAGTATTTGAGAAGGACAAAAGAAATGTTCTTGGTCTTTGAAGGAAGCACGGATAAAATCAGTGTAACTGGTTACACAGATGCGAGCTTCCAGACGGACAGAGCCGACTTTAAATCACAGTCAGGGTTTGTCTTTACCTTAAACGGAGGAGCTATATCTTGGAAAAGCCAGAAGCAAGATAGAATAGCATATTCAACTACAGAGGCTAAGTACATTGTGGCAAATACTACAGCAAAGGAAGCGGTTTGGCTGAGGAATTTTATCTCGGATCTAAGACTTGTTGCCAGTATCTCTAGACTGTTGGTCCCTTGTATGAGAGAGTAACAACAAGCAACAGGTGCGTGGAAGGGGGGTTGAATACACTTTCTGTGGAAATTGAACAAATCAAAGAAAAGTGTTACACACAGTAAATCAAACCACAATCAATCAAATGCTTTTATTAATCAGAAGATGATTACAATGCTTTGAATAAGAAGATGATTACAATGACTATCAAGTAAGCAACTCTTGATATATAATCACCTAATATAAATTTCTCAATTCTCTCAAACTTAGATATCTATAATTAACATATAATTATAGATACCGAAGACTCTCTAAACAGGATTTTCACAGATTGAATCAACACATGATTACTTACCAATATCACAACTAATGTGATTAATTCGAACACACGAACTTCTTTGGCAATCTGTGATTAAATCTTGATACTGAATCAAGACTCGTAACACATACGATGAGGTGAGGTTTGGCTCTGCAACACTTAGTTGTAATCGTCTCTGAGTCGTACCTCTAAACTTATCAGGAGATAAGTATTTATAATCCAGTTGCTACGGTTCCTACCAAACTAGACTTAGCCTAATTCGCTAACTAACTTTCGGATAAACCGGAATCTTGAATCTTGAATCTTCTTATCTTGAGTCTTCAATCTTCAATCTTGATTCTGGAGTCTTCTTATCCGCGCCGTAGATATAGAGAGAGATAAAGATGAATTTAAAACATATTTAAATTATCTTTAAACTGACTTCATTACTCGGACTGAGTTATTCATCTTGAAACTCATCAAGCTGAGTTCTTCGAGAACAAATCCGAATTCATACATGAACTAACACGTACATTGATAAACTCATCCTTAGAAGTCTAACTTAGTTGACTAAAACATATTTAGCAACTCTGTCGAGCTGACTCTGCTTTTGAGCTGAGTCACTCAGCTTGAAACACATCAAGCTGACTACTCGATATATACCTTATGTGACATACACAGATTATTAAACATATTAATAAACAAACTAAGGTATAATATAAACTGATCAACATATGCTCAGCTTATATTCAGCTTATACTCAGTCTGAATCACTCTAAGTGTTCAGTTTGACTAAGCTTCATAATTCTGTTTAAGTTATATGTAGAACTCATCTTACAAACTTAACTTTGTCTCATTAAATTCAAACTGATGAGATCATTTTCCCAACAAACTCCCCCTATTTGATGATGACAAAACCATCAAACAGTTCTTAAGTTTGTTTAACAGAATTATGTTTTAAATCTTAAACTTATTAAGATTTTATTATTTGAACTGATCAAATATTTATTGAACATATCAATATTAATTGAACTTATCAATTTAAATTGGAACACAACAATTTTTAGTTGAACACACCAACTAATTATATTAATGAATAAGAACTTATCATTTATTCATTAAGCTGAACTTATCTGACTTATAGCTATGAACACATCATAATACAGTTGAACATATCAAACTTTATATTTGTATTAATAGAACTGATCATAATACAAAAGTTGTTGATCACATAGATCATGCACACATAGTGCTTACAAAAATATTAGAACTAATCTAATATTTACAATATAACTAATCTATTCTGGATGCAGCTCTTCAAACTCCTTAATCTCTTTATTTATTTCTTCAAGGATTTCTTGCAGATTAGGTATATGTTGAAGCTGATCCTTTTGTGATCTGATTGCTCTGTTGATTCTGTATCTGAACCTTGCAGTCTGTTCAGTCTTTTCTACAATTTGTCTCAGAGCAAACACCTGAGATACCCCACAAGTATAAATGTTAGCATCAGCCTGGAAGCAGTTTTCACCATTTCTGTCCAAGTACATGAACCCTTTCTAAGGCTTTTCAACATATGTATTCTCTTGAAACTCCATGCCTTCAGGAAGAGCAAGACTGTACATATCTAGATTTGCTAGTCCAGCTGGCTTTGATTGCTTCTTCTTTCCAATTTTATGAAAAGAAGTTAGTAGGGTAGCTATCTCAGACCTGGGTATGATTTTCATTGAATCAGCTCTTGCAAGTAGCCTCAGCAACTCATCTTTAACTTGATTTCTTTCAGAGGACTTTTTCATCTTCTTAATGAGCACTGCCACTTGCTTCCACTCTTCATAACCCAGTCTATGCAATTGATTCAGCTCCAAGGATGATGTCTCACCATTTCTAAAGACAAACTCTAGAAAAATTATCCCTTGAGCTGACCTCAACTGTAATGAGGATATTTGAGAAGAGAAGAATGTTCGTGTATAACAATGAATTATATTTTTCTCCTCTTGTTGATCTTGAAAAGGAGATTCTTCTTCCACTTCCTCCTTAGGCACTATGGGCAGCTTGAGTTTAATCAGATCCTCATTCTGCTTTTTGATTTGCTCAGCCCAAGCCCTTTCTCTTTCCTCTTTTTCACTGACCAATACAGCTTGAGTATTCTTTTGTCTTTCTCTTAATTCGTTAACAGAGATCCCAAGCTGGTCAGCATCCTCCTTCTCCATTCTTCTAACTGCCAGCAGTGAAGCTCTCTCTTGTAAAGTCTTTTTATCCGCAGAGTCTTCATCTGAGGCTGATGATTCACTAAGAATCATTTTCCTTTTCTTCTGTTGAGGGAGTTGTTCTGATTCTCCTGAGCTGACCACTACTGGTCTTTTGCCTTTTCCTTTCTCAGTCAGCTCAGGTTCTTTCTCTGTTTTTCTTTCTCCCCCTCAATCTGATCTGCTCCCTCTGCCAATAATAGTAGAGCTTCAGCTTTGACTGACTCAGCTTCAGCTTCTTGAACCTTCTCCCCCTTTTTGTCATCATCAATAGGGGTTGAAGTCCTTTGTTGTCGTAGAGCAGTCACTGCAGATTTTAAATGCTGAACATCTTCCTCTAGAGAATTCAAAATCATTAGCATGTTCTTCTTGTCTTGTTTTCTCTTGAGATGCATCTTGTCAAACTGACTCTTGAAAAATGTCATCAACTCGTCCAAGTCAGCTTGAGATGGTTGGAATTTGGGTGCATCATCCGAAGGTTGGTGTTTACCTTCAAATTCATTTGCACCAGAGTTTGGACCCTGTGATTCATCCTGGCTTTTAGATGAAACATTGACAGGTCGTGTACTAGAGTGTGAGAAATGAATAGAACGAATAGGGCTCGACACGTGAAGTATATGCGTTGGTGGTTGGCTATTGGGTATAGAGGGGGTGATTGACCCTGGGGATTGGTCATATGTTCAATGTAACCTGAATGTGTCTGTTCAGGCACAGAAGTAGGCTCTCCCATGGCACGAGTAAGTGTGGGCTGAGTAGACACCACACCCGGTTTAGGTTGTTGAGTTGATATGAGCCTTGAGGTTGACACCTTGAGAGTAGGTGTCTCCCCCTCAACTCCTGCCGGAGGGATCAAAGTGATCTCAGCTCCAGTGATGCCTTTAGGAGTGGCACCACCTTTGGCAGTTTTTCTTTGGTAGGTTTGGATATTCTCCCTAGCAGCGGTGGGCATAGTAGGGGTGGCTTCAAAGTGGGATTGAAAGTGGAATGAAGGTGGAGGAGATGGGTTAGACTGAGTTGGTTCCACTGCAGTCTTATCTCCAAATGTAGATGGAGAAAAGTGAGAAGAAAGTGAGAGAGGAGAGGTCTTACCAGAAGCAGCTTCAGTATGTTCTGGTTCAGCCTGAGCAGAGAGCTCAGCTTGAACTTCTGTGTCAGCCTGAGAAGCTCCCCCTTGATTTGATCCCTCAGCTTCACTCTCAGAAGAAGCTCCCTCAGCTACCAAGTGCATTGGACCACTTAGTCCCTCTTGCTCAGGGAAGATGTCATTATTGAACATCTTGGAGCTGAGTAATGGAACAGGAAACACATCCCATTCAGCTTCATGGAGATCTCCCAACTCAGCTTCAATCACCAAGGACAAGTACCTTATGAATGGCACATGGAGGTCTCTGGTGGTCTTCAGTACTTGGACTTTGAGTTCGTTGAGTATAAGCTGTGCATAGTCGATACGTCTGTCGAAGAACATATTGTATAACAGCTGCATTTCAAACTCGTTGACTTGGTCCAAGCCTCCAACTTTAGTCCCCAGTGAACGGACGAATGTTGACACCATGAAGCCCCAGCCAGTTGGGAAAGTGGCCTTCTTGATCACCCTTTCAGTTTGAGGGTGACCCATTTGAGGTAGAAATGACCTCGCCACTTGTCTAGTCACGGTTGGCTCGAACACATCTTGAACAGGGAGTTGAAGAACATCCCTTAGCCGTTGAACCGTGAGGGCCACTGTTCTATCTCCATTACGAACAGTGCCTATGATCTCTCCTCTGTTCTGATTGAAGGTGCATGTAAACCAGAACTCCAACAGATGTTGGGGAACAATGTTGAGTGATGCGCCACAGAAGGCGAATGCAAGGGGGCATTTACGGATATAATCAACCCAAGTTTCATATCCTCTACCTTGTTTCCTCTGAAGAATCGCAAGACAGGCCCGTTGATTGTTGATTTTAATCACTGGCAGTCCATTGTTCTTGAAAGTAGCACCTCTGACCATCCGCTCACCTAGAACAAGAGTGGTACTTTCCATCGTTGAATGTTTAGATTACACAGAGTAATCAAATTGTAACTCGCACTAAGCGATCGTCAATTGCGCACTGAGCGACTTAGGGTTTATTCGATGGAACAGAAATTTGCACTTAGCAAAGAAAGCGAAAGGTATTTTAGTATGTGAGAAGTCTGGATTGAAAGCGTAACTTCTCTAATTTGACTATGATCGATATATATACCTTTCGAGGAGAGATAAAAGTTACCGTTAGAAATTCCCCTTTTTATCCGTTACGCCGAAAAATTACAGCTTGATGTAACAGTTAGAGGGTAGAACCACATCATTCTCCAACGGATACAAGTGTAAAATAATAATATTAACAAATAATAAGACTATAAACCATTTGTAAATATATCAATACACAATTGATATACGATACGAATTGAAACTGATTCAAATACGTATGGACAGAAAAATTAATAACACTTAGTAATTAATTCATAGATTGGACACACCAAGCTGAGTAAACATAATACTCAGTCCAAGTCAAGCACTCAGCTTGATTCAAGCACTCAGCTTGAGTGGAGCACTCAGCTTGAGATTGATACTCAGTTTGAGTAGAGCACACAGCTCAGGCTCAATGACACTTAGTCATTTATGTTTAAGACTGACTTAAACATGTAATTTTAGCTACACTAAGTAGGTAAAATATGTTTGGAACTTACCAACCGTGTGAACCAATCACACAGTGTGAGTTAAGCACATAGCTCAGACTCAATGACACTTAGTCATTTTGTTCGAGACTAACTCAAACTAATATTTAAACCACACTGAGTAGTTGAATTATGTTTGGAACTGACCAAACGTGTGAACTCATTATTCAGTTTGACATATAGATCAGTTTATGAAAACTTATTTATAAACTGTGCACCCAGCTTAAGACACTTAGTCTCTGTCAAACTGAGAACTCAAATTTCAGACACTTAGCTAGGGGTTGAGCATACCCAATTTACTTAGCAGATACATAAACCTCTTTTCATCAAGGGGCTTAGTAAAGATATCGGCTAATTGGTCATCAGTGGAGATAAATTTAATGTCAACTTTACCTTTTTCCATGATGTCCCTTATCAAGTGATGTCGAATTTCAATATGCTTGGTTATTGAGTGAAATACTGGATTGTAAGTGATGGCTATTGCACTTTGGTTATCACAGAAGATAGGAGTTTTCTTAAAACTCATCCCAAAGTCCTGAAGCTGATGCTGCATCCACAAGATTTGAGCACAACAGCTCCCTGCTGCAACATACTCAGCTTCAGCAGTTGAAGTAGCCACTGAGTTCTGTTTTTTACTAGTCCAGCTTACTAATTTACCTCCAAGCAATTGACATCCTCCAGTGGTTGATTTTCTATCTAACTTGCACCCAGCATAGTCAGCATTAGAAAAACCAACTAACTCAAATCCAGAGTCCTTTGGATACCAAAGTCCTAGATTTGGTGTACCTTTAAGGTACCGAAAGATCCTTTTCACAGCTTGAAGATGTGATTCTTTGGGATCAGCCTGATATCTTGCACAAACACATGTAGCAAACATGATATCAGGTCTACTAGCTGTCAAATAGAGTAATGAACCTATCATTCCTCTATAGGTAGACTGACACACAGACTTACCATCTGAGTCTTTACTCAGCTTGACAGCTGGTGACATGGGTATTTTCATGGTTGAACTTGAATCAAAACCATATTTCTTTATCAAATCCAAAACATATTTGCTTTGATTGATGAAAATTCCATCAGGCTTTTGTTGAATTTGTAGGCCTAGGAAATATGTCATCTCACCCATCATACTCATCTTGTACTTTTGTGACATTATTTTGGAAAACTACTCACACAGAGATTTATTGGTAGAATCAAAGATAATGTCATCCACATAGATTTGTACAAGAATCACCTGTCCGTTACTCTTTTTAAAGAAGAGTGTCTTATCTATACTACCTCTGGTGAAATCCATTGATAATAGATAAGTGGACAGTGTATCATACCAAGCTCTTGGGGCTTGTTTAAGACCATACAAAGCCTTGTCCAACTTATAGACATGATGTGGAAACTTTGAACTGATAAAGCCAGGAGGTTGTTTCACATAGACTACCTCCTGAAATTTTCCATTCAGGAAAGCACTTTTCACATCCATTTGATAGACTTTGGAGTCTTTATATGCTGCATAAGCTAGAAACAGCCTTATGGCTTCAATTCTAGCAACATGGGCAAAGGTCTCATCATAATCAATTCCTTCTTCTTGCTTATACCCTTGTGCTACCAGCCTAGCTTTGTTCCTAACTATCACTCCATCCTTGTCCATTTTATTTCTATAGACCCACTTAGTGCCTATAATTGAATGATCTTTGGGGGCAGGGACAAGGGTCCAGACTTTATTCCTCTCAAACTCATTTAATTCCTCTTGCATAGCATCAATCCAATAGTTAGCTGTAGCCTTAGATCTGGTCATGACTTTCTCTTGGACATTTCCAATGATTTGATCTTGAGGATGATCTTTGAGGAATTTAAATGTGGTAGTTGGAGAGTCAGGTTCTGAATCTGAGTGATGTTGAGAACCTCGAGGTGAACTTATCTCCTCAGTCTCAACAGCAGCATTGTCAACAAACTGATTATCACTAAGATTCTCAGTCTGAGTGACTTCAGCTCCAAAAGGATTGACGAACTCATCATCTTTCTCGGCTTGAGAATCCTTTGAAGCTTGTGATGATTTCATTGATGAACACACATCATCATCACTATCATCTCCTATGACATACATAGGATTTGACATGTTGATTTCCCTTGGCCTTTCAAGCTCACTCAGACTAACGGAGTCAGCTTGACTTTTCTCAACTTGATCAATACTGTCTTCATCAAATGAAACATGAATTGATTCTTCAATGGCCTTTCTCCTAGAGTTATATACTCTGTATGATTTGGAGATTGAGGAATACAACATCAACAACGGCGAAAGGGAAAGTAACAAGTTCTCGAAACCCAACCGGCTGGCAATTTTCCAACGCGTGCTAAATCGTAAAAGTGGACACCCAATGAAGAAGTGACGTTGGTAAAAGCTTGGATCCATGTTTCGGAGGATCCAATCGTAGAAAATGCGCAAGCGGGCGGTATTTATTATTATCATTATTTATTATTATTATTATTATTATTTATTATTATTATTATTATTATTATTATTATTATTATTATTATTATTATTATTATTATTAACTTTTATATATTTATGTAGGTAGTTTTTGGAAAAAGGTTTTGGAAGTGTTTCATAACCAACTCGGCAAACCCATCGACTACCGAGGGGTGCATCAAGTAAATTCCAAGTTTCAAGATATCAACCGAAAAGTAACAAAGTTCGCCGGCATTTACAACAACATCGAGAATTCAAGAGCTAGTGGCACGAGTGACGCGGATATCTTAAAAACGCTCATATCCGTTACAAGTCGGAATATAAAGGCGCAGCTTTTGGTCACGAGCTTTGTTGGGATGTTCTTAACAAATATCCCAAATGGAGAAGAGTACCTCTCCCGGATTCCAACCCCCGTCCTTCAAAAAGAACAAAATCACTATCGAAGTCGAATGTTTGTGTTGGTCCCGTATTATACGGATGAAGCAATGCTAGAGAGTTAATGTGTGTGTTTGTATGTGTAAATGGTAGAGAGAAAGAGAGCCGAGAGCTAAGAGAGAGAACACACACAAGAGTTTAGAAATATGCAAGGCTTAACATTGAAATGTGGGGGAAATGCCTTTATATAGCATTTCCCCAACTTTGAGTAATTACATATTACACCCCTCACTTTAATATTTCTAACAAAATCCCCCTAAGTGAGGTGTGTAATCATTCACAACAAATAAATACATTAATCTATTCGTATGCCGATTTGTTGCGAATGCCGAATTCAACTTGCCACTTGCGTATTTGCCTTCTGCTCGACAGAGTAGTTCTCATCCTTTCTATAGCACGATAGGCTTCAGCATGTTCTTCATCAGTATAGGCTGCCCGGTTTTCCCAAGCTTTCTGATGTATCTTATGATGGAGAATTTTCAAAGTGCCGTCTGAATACGCCATGAGTTCATCAAGTCTGATGAAGATCTTTTCGCCTTTTGTATTCTTTGAGATGACCCCTCGATCACCTTTGAAGTTTGGATGCCCATCATAGATAACTGTCAATTCTTCAAGCTTTTCTAGATCTGGATGGCTCTGGTTAGGCTTTAAGAGATTGACTTTCAGATAGTTGTTTTCAGCTCCGAGTTGCAGATCGTGTTCCTCAAAGTATTCCATTAGATTTCTCATGTATTTCATTAGAGCAACCCTTCCGAACTCTTCTTCTGGCCACTTTCCTCTTTTCTGAGAGAGGGTGTCAAAGATGAAGCTGATGTCTTCAATACTTACAAACCTTAAGTCTGCTTCGTTGAGGAAGAATGACAGGTTGTTTGCTCTTCTGACATGAAAGATGGCATATTTTATTCTGAAGGTTGTCTGAGTGTAGATATTGATAAGTTCAACTATTGGATACTCTGATTTGATCTCTTCGGGTTTAGTCATGGACTGAGAGAGGATGTGTTCATATCTTCTTCTCTGTTTATCGTCCATGTTCCGCAACTCAGGGGAAATAACCTGTATTAGCTCATTGCTGAATATATCTGGAATTCTTTCTTCAAGATTAGCAGCATTGACAAAATAAGGTTTCCATATAGGTTGTTGGGCAGCATTTCTTGTGAACATGTTGTCTGCATCAAGTCCTGGATCTCCACGATACACTGGAGGAGCAGGTGGCACAATGAAGCTCCTTGGCAAGGGCCATTCAGATTCTTGTCTTGTTTTCTCAGCTTCCTCTCTTTGTTTGTTTCTTTCAAGTACATCGGCAGCTGATTCTTGAAACCGACCAGGAGGAGGAGGAAAAGTTTCATGAACTTCAACATTAATCCCACTGAGAACCCTGGACACGTCGAAGATTGGTTTCTTTTGTTTAGGCTTTCTCCTAGCTTCCCTTCTGGAAATTGCTTCCCTTTCTTTTCTTTTAAGTGCAAGCTCCCTTTCACTGGGGATATTATAGAATTTGTCAACAACTCTAGGTGAATGTGGACGTGTAGCAACCTCGACATATTCATCAATACCCTTGAATAGTCCTTCCAACTCAGGATCCTCAGCTTCCTTATCTGGTAGAGCAGAACTACCTTCCCCCACATGCCTTGCAGGTGATGTATGAATAAACTCATATAAATCTTCCACTTGTTCCTCTGAGTCACTAGACCATTCAAACATCTCGGCATGGGACTGCTCGAAAGGTATTTCACCTTCTTCAAGATCACTTGGCCTCGGTTCAGATTGTTGCTGAGGTAAATAAAGTACAATTTGTTTGTCAGCATTTTCTTTTTGCTGTTTTTCATAAACTTCATCGGCTATCTGTTCAGTTGCTTGTTGTTGTTGCTGAGGCTGACTTCCAGCAGAACTAGTACCCGTAGGTAGATATTTGCTGAAGGATGGTACAGGTACAGTTGCAGCTGAGGGGGCAGTTATGTATCTTCTTCTTTTCTCCCCCTCGGGACGATCATCAGGATCCTGATCATCCCATCTCCTCTTTAACCCCTGAGCCTGGGCCTGATAGGTTTGTTCAAGTACCTTCAGCCGGTCAGTTACTTTTTGAAGGGAGGTGTAAAAACCACTTGTCACCCCATCTATTTTTCTATTTACATCCTCATGAAATTCTGTAAAGTCATCCAAGGAGATTCCCTGTGGATTTTGTTCAGCCCGCAGAGTAGTCAAAAGGTCTTGATCATAAGCAATGTCTGGTCTCTGTTCAAGAATTTTCGCATAAAGTATGCTTTTCAGAGCATCCACTGAGAGAGAAGTGACATCAGCTTGAGGTGGAGGCGCTGTTGCTGGAGTGCGAGCTGCAAGAAGATTTTCAATACGAGTGAGCTGCTCAGCTTGGGCCTTGGAAGCCTCTTCGATCCGATCCAACTTTGAATTTGTCTCCTGCAGTTGTTGGCGGATTGGGGACACGGCTTGTTGAATAGCAAGTTGAAGATCTGCACGTGTAACAAACCCGGAATCACTCAGATTACCGGTTGAGGTACCTGCCACAGAGGCAGAACCACCTACTGGAGCAGCATGGATGTAGGCTCCAGCAGGATTTCCTTCCAATCCTCATATGGCACCTTGAGAGGTACCACCTATGGAAGTTGAGGAGACTTGTCGAGCCAACAAGCTCAGTGCATCAATGGTGACTTTGTGTTGTTCAAGATAAGCGGAGATCCGCGGCATCTCAAATTGTGCACGAAAAGGAGTCGAGGACGAGGGAGACGGTCCTCTTTGTTCAATAGGTCCAACACCCAATTGGGGTTGACCCAGTGTATGTGCTATAACCCTGTGCAATAAAGATGGAGTCTGTTGAGAGACACCGTAGTGGCTTGGTGGGGCAGAAACTTGCACGGGTGGGATCACCGCGACTTCTTCAATATGAGGCTCAGCAATGCTAGGCCTCATAGTAGATGTGGCTTCCCGGCTTTCTGGGTTTGGGGAACCCTCAGCACTCATTTTTTCTTTTCTCACCTCCTCTCTATCACTCTCACTCCTAACTACAAAACTATCTTCATCATCACCGCTACCAGCACCATACCCCGCATATTGATCAGGGTGAATAAGAGAGTCAGGAGTGACAGAACCAGATTCAATAGATAAAGAATGACTTGGCGAAGTTACTGGAATGTCATGTTCAGGAGCAACTATGGCCCTGCGAATGATAGGAATGGTGGTTGCTTGGGCAGTTGAAGTCAAAGGAATGACCAGACCACCAGGTTGTGGAATGACCTGAGTAGTTTGAACGGGGTGAGTCTGGTCGGGAGAGGTAGTATGTGGGTCAGTAAGTTTCATGAATGAGGGTGTGCTTTCTGCTGGTTGTTCGATTGGTTGGTCAGGGGTGCCCACAGGAGATATAGCAAGTTCAAAGGAAGGGGCACCTCCTTGATGGGAAGCAGACTCATGAAGAGAGGATTCAGAACTGGATGACTCAGAAATGTCAAGACCAAGTTCTTCTAGTACAGCTTGGGTGCGGGTGGATTGAGAAAGAGACTGAACAATGGCTTGAATGGTGGCGGGATCATATGCATCCCCTCCCTCTCTACTCTCAACACCTTCACCTTCTTCACCACCCCTCTCAACATTTTCTCTCTCCACTCCCCTCTCAGCATCTCCCACAGATAGCTGAGGCCTATCCTCTATTTCCTCACCAGGTGCTACTCCTCCCTAGGTAGGTATGGCCGGCTCTGGCGTAACCATAGGAGGTATTCCTACACTCTCCCTATAACTCTTAACAATATCATTTTGCTCGCACAGATTTAAGAGAGATACAGGGAATGGTTTAGGAACAAGCAGGTTGGCCGGAGTGGCAGGTTTAATATACAAGGTAAACCTGCCCGGCGGGGAATGTCAGCATTCCGATCCATCACGTACTGGATGATCATTGGCAGGAAGCGGTGGTAAGGCAACATGTTTGCATCCTTCTTCTTTTGGGAATTTTTCCTTTGCATGGTGGCTTTAATATCCTGGAACAACAGAAAAGCATAGTCTATATGCATATGGTTCGCTGCAGCAACAAAAATCTTGAGCTGATACTCAGTAGGGAATTCATATCCAGAATGTTTCGGGGTGAGACACCTTTGAAGCACCGTCATTAAAGTATTATATTTCGGGTGCAAGCTGTTGCGTTTGAATTGACCTTTACGTGTGAGCTCACCATCATACCCCATCTCCATTATAGTTGCAAGACATGCATCCTCGTCTGGGATTTCCTCAAAGTCTGTTGTAGGAGGTCTGCTGTCTGCTCTGGGTAGGGCAAAAATTGTTCTAAGGCGACTAAGAGATATATTGACTTGAAATTCGTCGACCTCAGCATGGATTACTTCATAACCCCTGTCATTGATCTGCACATCACATGTTTTCCAAAATTGTTGAACGTATAGTTCAGGTACATGTGTGCCTGTTTTGGCTGGGTTATAGGTCAGCAGGTGATTGAGTGGGTGTATTTTGAGAATTTCAGTGACAATTGGGTAGGTAAGGTTTCTCAGTTTTCTTAAGTCAACAAAATAGTTGTTTTCATGAGATTTGGTGTTAAGGAATTCTGCTTGGGGCATGATCTCCTCTGGGTCACGTACAGCTTGAGCCATTCTATCTGTGCAGATTGATAAAACAGTTAAGTTAAGGATAAAGAGATATGAATGACAAAAGTTTGACCCATGTTGACCAATGTTCTAACACCCTAAGTGTTGAACCCTCACTGTGTACAGGATGATTTTTAGTATAAAAAAGTTGTTTTGAAACTTTGAGAGTGTCAATTAGATAGTGCTGAACAACTTTGTAGTACTGGAGCATAGTCCAAAAATCACCCTTACACTTCTTTTTAGGCCAAAACCATATTGTTAGTGTAAGTTTATACCCCCCAAGAACACGAAGAACACTTTTCAAGATTTTTGAAATATTTTTACATCAAAGTGTTCCCCAAGTGTTCATTACACCCATCGCATACTTTGTTTCATCAAACAAGTTTGTTTAGTGTACCAAACATCCCTTCAAAGTGTTGAAACCCTCATTCGCATATGGGTGTTCTAAAGCCAAAAAGTACCCTTTTAACTCAAAATTTTCACAAAGTAAACCGTACAAGTTGTTACCTCTGTGATTAGGAGTATTTTGATACTAAAATTATAAATTTTGGCAGAGTAACGAGAGGATTTGAATGCTAAAGTAACCAAGAAATTGAGAGAAACACTTATGAAATTTTCTAATTTTGAATCGTGTAAATGACGTTTGGTAGCTAATGGGTAACTTATGTCAGTGTAAAAAGACACGTGTCGAGCTCTCATTGGCCCTCTCAGTCGGTTAAAAACACGGCTGATGGCCAATGCGAATGATAAAGGGGCCCGGCAGATAGAGCTCACGAATGAACCTTTGATGTGTTAATCGCGTGCTATTAACACTTGGCCTTCATTCCTCGCGAATGACTCTTTGATGTGTTAATCGCGTGCGATTAACACTTGGCTTTCATTCCTCGCGAATGGCTCTTTGATGTATTAATCGCGTGCGATTAACACTTGGCTTTCATTCCTCGCGAATGGCTCTTTGATGTATTAATCGCGTGCGATTAACACTTGTCTTCAATTCTCGCGATTGACTCTTAGTTGTTTTAATCGCGTGCGATTAACACTTGACATTTCATTCCTCGTGATTGACTCTTAGTTGTTTTAATCGCGTGCGATTAACACTTGACATTTCATTCCTCGCGATTGAGCCAATACTTGAAAAATTCAATATATCTGATTTTTGAGATTTGAAAAATTGAAAGATTCAGATATAATTGATTTGAAAGATTCAGATATAATTTTGGGAATGTGTCAGATGTATCATACTCCCCCTACACATGTGCAGTATGTGTATGATTTTTCTCCCCCTACACATATGATACATGTGTAGCACCAGAAAGTCACTCCCCCTTGAGTATTGTATCTTGAAGCTGCACAAAGAACAAACAGTGTAACACCTACTCTAAACAAAAAGGAAAGAAAGGAAAAAAATGGAGCACCAGTATGTTATATTTTCAAGTTGAGCATGCCTAACTTAGAGACCAACCCAGTAAAGCGACCTTCGTCTAATGGTTTGGTAAACAAGTCAGCTAGCTGATTTTCAGTAGGAACATACTGGAGCTCAATAAGACCTTTCTCTACATTATCTTTTATGAAGTGATAACGTATATCGATGTGTTTGGTTTTAGAGTGGTGTACCGGATTGCAGGAGATAGCTATGGCTGACTGAGAGTCGCATAACAATGGTATTTTGTCATACCTGAGTCCAAAGTCGGAGAGTTGTGTACGTATCCATAGGCTTTGGGAACAGCACATTGCAGCAGCAACATATTCAGCTTCTGCTGTAGAAGTGGATACACAATTTTGTTTCTTTGAAGCCCAGCAGACTAAACGATCTCCCAGAAAGTGTGCACCACCAGAGGTGCTTTTCCTGTCAATCTTGCAACCGGCATAGTCAGCATCCGAATAAGCATGAAGGTCCATATTGGAGTCCTTGGGATACCACAATCCTAGATCCATGGATCCTTTTTAACAGCCAGCAGATGTGACTCCTTGGGATTTTTCTGAAACCTTGCACAGAGACAGGTAGAGAACATGATGTCTGGACGACTTGCAGTGAGATATAGTAATGATCCAATCATCCCACGGTATGTCTTGAGATCCACCAGAGAACCATCAGGATCTGCCGATAGTTGGGATTTGGCCGCCATGGGAGTTGAGATATGGTTGCAGTTGAGCATATCGTACTTCGTGAGAAGATCTTTAATATACTTAGATTGACAAATGAACGTGCCATGACTCAACTGTTTAACCTGAAGACCGAGAAAGAATGACATCTCTCCCATCATACTCATTTGGAACCTGTTTGACATGGTTTGTGCAAACTCTTCACTGTACTTTGGATTTGTAGATCCAAAGATGATGTCATCCACATAAATTTGGACAAGGATTTTGTCCCTACCTTTTGTCTTTGTGAAGAGAGTGGTGTCTGTCTTTCCTTTGGAGTAGCCTTCACCTATCAGATATTCAGATAAGACATCGTACCATGCACGTGGAGCTTGTTTTAAACCGTACAGTGCCTTATCTAAAATGTAAACATGATTAGGGTATGAAGAATTGATGAAGCCCTCAGGTTGTGAAACGTAGACTTCTTCTTTTAGTACCCCATTGAGAAAGGCTGTTTGTACATCCATTTGGAAGACTCGAAAACTCCTGGAGGCTGCATATGCAAGAAATAAGCGTATAGCTTCAATTCGAGCAACAGGGGCAAAAGTTTCATCATAGTCAATGCCCTCCTGTTGATTATATCCCTTAGCAACCAACCTAGCTTTGTTACGTATGACCACTCCATCCGAATCTCGTTTGTTCTTCAACACCCATTTAGTTCCAACAACAGATTTACCATATGGAAGAGGAACTAATCTCCAGACTTTAAGACGATCAAATTGGTGTAACTCTTCCTGCATGGCAATTACCCAATCTGGATCATCTAATGCGTCATAAGTCTTGGTGGGTTCAATGATGCTTAAGAAACCCGAGAATTGGCATTCGTTTGCTGTTGCGGATCTTGTTTGAATACCAACTGAAGGGTCTCCGATGATGTTCTCTTCTGAGTGATGTCTGGTCCACTTAATTTCATGTGAAGTGGAAGATGAAGGAATGAGATCTTGTAAGTGGCGTGCTGCTTCTTCATCTTCTGTAGAGAAATGTGGGTCTGAATCAAACACAGGAGGGCTCTCTGGGTCAGTAATCTGAGAAGTCACAAGGGGACAAGTGACAGAAACAGAAGTTGAATCCTCAGCGTATAGATCTGCAAATGGATTCGTCTCAGTGACCGAAGGAGCCGTTAGAGTAATACTGATTTGAACAACTGTATCGTTCCTGTTGTCAGTTAAAACAGGAGAAGATTCAGGTCTAAAGAAATCATACAAAAAATCAACATGTATATTTGAACTGGATGGATTGTCTGATTCTTTATTTTGAAGTGCAGGTCCTGAACAGGTATGTTCAGAAGCATTAACTGTTGGTTTAGGTGGAAAATCTGTAACATTCAATGTATCATCAAATGTTACGTTGATACTTTCAACAATGCTCTTTGTACGTTTGTTAAAAACTCTGTAGGCTTTGGACTCAGTAGAATAACCTAGGAAAACAGCATCATCGGCTTTGGGAGCAAATTTTCCTAGAGTATCCTTGTCATTTAGTACAAAGCACCTATTACCAAATACATGGAAGTATTTGATATTAGGCACTATGCCATTGGCCAGTTCATATGGAGTTTTATTAAAGCGTTTGTTAATGAAAGAGCGGTTCTGCGTGTAGCAGGCAGTGCTAATTGCTTCAGCCCAGAAAGAAGGTGGGAGCCCGGAATATGAAAGCATTGTACGGGCAGCTTCAACCAAAGTTCTATTTCTTCGTTCCACTACACCATTTTTTTGTGGTGTGTATGCAGCAGAGAACTGGTGGCTGATTCCCACAAGGTCACAGAAGCTCTTCAGAATACTGTTTTTGAATTCCGTTCCATTGTCTGTCCGGATAGAGATAACACTCTGACTATGCTTGTTCTGCTGTTGTTTGATGAAGGAAATAATTGTTGGAGTGGCTTCATCTTTTGAGCGCAGAAATTTGACCCACGTATATCTAGAGTAGTCATCCACCATGACTAAAATATACTTCTTCCCATTCTTGGACTGGATTATCATAGGACCACACAGATCCATGTGCAGGAGTTCCAAAGGCTTCGTAGTGCTAAATAGTTGTTGAGATTGATGAGAAGCCTTCTTCATTTTTCCTTTTTCACAATCTGTACACAGATGATCCTTCTTGAACCTTAACTTCGGAATGCCTCTCACCAAGTCACCAGTGACTAATTTGTTAATATTTTGAAAGTTCAGGTGAGAGAGTTTTCTGTGCCATTGCCAAGTCAGATCCGTAGATGCTTCGGACAGTAGACACACAGAGGTAGGAGAGTCATATTTATCCAAGTCAATGGAATACAGGTTAGAATTTTTGGAACCTGCGAGTAACTCATCTCCATTTTCAGTTAAAACTGAACATTTGTTCTTTTTGAACACGACCTCTAGGTCTTTATCACAGAACTGTCCAATGCTAAACAAGTTATGACCCAACCCTTCAACATATGTGACTTTCTTGATTTCGATGTGCTTTTTCTCAATGTCTCCGTACCCCATTATTGGTGCAACATTGTCATTCCCAAAACGTACATTCCCGGAGTACTTAGGAACATAGTTCTTGAGAAGGCTTTTGTTGCCAGTCATATGTTTGGTGCAGCCGGAGTCAAGGTACCACAAGTGAGGCACCTGCAATAAGAGAATAAAGCAAGTTCAGGTCCCCATATATGAATGGGTCCTTGATTGTTAGTTCCTAAAGGTGGTTGAGTAGTGATTGTGTCTACTGGTTGTGGTGAAACGTGAGATGATCTATTCTTAATTACCCATGTGGGTCGAATCTTTTGTCGAGAAATTGGTTGAGAAGAAAGTTTCTTTACTACTGTTAGTTTGACAGTTGATGGAATCAGAGGTTTTGGATTCGGTAGAGTTGCGGAAGCGTTATGTTTGAGAATCCATGGTTGCGAGGAATTCTTAAGAATTCTCTGTGGCCTCGGTGCATCAACTTGCTTTTGCTGAACTGGAGCAATGCGATTAATAGGTTTTGCGATTCGTTGGATGGATGATGGCTTGGGTTTTGAAGTTTTGGAGATTTTGGAAGGGGAATTGCGAGAACGCTTTTGAAAATGCAAGTGTTTTTCCTGTGCAATCCAAGCCCTTTTAAATGCTTCATAGCCCTGCCGTCGGTAGACTTCTAGTTCCTTGATCGTGAGCAATCGTTTGGATTTGTTTAGACGTTTAAGTGCATGTGATTGACGAGTGGTGATCCATTGATTAATGATGTAACCTTTGGAATTTACAAATGGAATACAGACTAGATTAACATAAAAATCCGTCCAGTCAGCACATGGTTTAATACCTAAAGACTTTCTTAATTGATCATAACAACAATTAAATTCACAGTGTCCATGAGTACAACCATCACTCATACAAAACATGGTAGAAGCAGTATTGTCTTGTGAACAGGAATGATTACAAACAGAATCAAACATCAAAATGTTTTCACAGACAGGTTTCAAATTTGAACATCTCATAGTGGACCTAGGAATAGCTCTTTTCCATGATGTATTTATTTCACACTTCTTGTTTCCAGTCTTCTTCACATCTGCAGCAGAGGGTAAAAGATTAGAATGAAGTCGTGGTCGACTGGCTGCAGCTCGTGATGATTCAGGTACGTCTAAGTGCACACGAGAACAGTGATTAGAAGTGGACAGTTGCTTTGGTTTGTAAATCTGTTTAAGTTTAAGAGTTGTTACCGCAGTATGATTAACAGATTTTACTAGTTTGACATTTTGAGAAGATGTAGACACATGTTTGGAACCTTCAATTCGTTCATCTAATATGGTTCCCTGTGATGAGAAGGTAAATGGAGTGGGTGGTTCCAGTGCAGTTTCGACCTCTTTGATTCGTTCAAGCAATTCAAAATTTTCTTTGCACAAGTCGTCAATGATCTTGCCATCAAGATTGAATACTGTTTGGAGACGCTTGTGGAGGATGGCGTTTTCTTGAACTAGTGGAGAGGGTTCAGATGTGGTTTCTGATTGGAAGGTTTTGGTAAGGTCATCTTGAACTAGATGAGTGAAGCAAAACTCCTGTAAGGTTTGAAAGCTTTGTTGTAATTCCTTGTGGGGAATGTATTCAAAAGTGGGCTTTGGTGAAACGGGAGAGGAGAGTTCTTCATCAGAATAGACAGAAGATGAAACATCAGTATCAGATGATGACGTGAGACAGGTGAGGTATGAGTCATTGAGATCAGAATAGTCAAATGAAATTGCAGATCTGAGATTAAGGGTTCGTTTGACCTCTTCTTCAATACATTCCTCTTCTTGACCAATAAAAACCATCCGTTGGGTAAGGCCTTCGCCAAACAGATCAGCATTATATAATTGTTTGGACGTAATCTTTCTCAATTTGAAGCCCAGCCCATCGAAATTCCATCTGGAGAAAGGACGTTCCTTTTCTTTGTATTGAGAGATGGTCTGTTCACTTTGATCACGTTTGGACAGAAGATACTCAAGTTCATAGATTCTAGAGTAAAGGGTACTTAGTTCATCTCTAAGTTCATGTTTGAGAATCTCAGAATCTTTTTCTGCACATGCACATTCTGCTTTAAGGTCTAATATAGTGTTATTAGTCCTACTGGTTAACTCTAAGAGCTCAGTTTCTTTAGCAGCTAATTGGTTCCGAAGGCTGATTAAGTTGTTATCTAACTTCTTAATTTTTGTTTGTGCCTCCAATTTTTGAGTGTGTGAACTATCTTCTAGAACTTAATTTCTTTTGGTTAAGTCTAGTGCCTGACATTCTAACTCTTTTATGTGATTTAATATGATCTGAATGTGTTCATGTTTATGACTCATATTAAAGTTAGAGCTAGAAGATACCTTTCCATTTTCCAGGCTTTCCTCATCTGACTCGGAGAGCTCATCTCCGTCATCATTCTCTCTGCCTCCTTCACTGTTGTGAGCCATCAGACAAAACTGTGCGTGATCTTCACCATCTAGATCACTGTCTGAGCCTGTGTCATCAAGAAATTGATCTTCCTCTACTAACAGCACGTTCCCAGCCTGTTTTTGTTTAGACAGGCGGTACTTCTGCCGATAGTATTCTGCATCTTTTACCTTTTTCATCAGGCAGTTCCTGATCATGTGGCCCGACCTTCCACAGTTGTAACATTTAGACTCAACCTTCTTTTCTTCCTTCCTCTCATCTCTTTGATATCTGGGTTTGTCTACTGGAGCTGCTCTTTCAAATCTTCTTGATCCGGATGTGAACCGCTGTCGATTGTTAGTCTTGCTGAAGCGGCTCTTGAAATTTTTGCTAGCTGTTGTAAGAGCCTGAAAAGCTGCTTCGATCGAATCGTCCTCATCATCATCTTGGTCAGAATCACTGATGACCACCTGTTTGAGTTTCATTGGTCTTGATGTGCTTTCCCTATGGGTTCTTTCAGCCACCACCAAAGCAAGAGGATCTGCAGCAGGCTGTTTTGGAGTGGACTGTAGTATCTCATCCTGGTACTGATTGAGATCTTCAAAGATGTTGTGGAAGGTGACAGAAGTGAGATCTTTGTTGATCTGTTTGTATAGTCTGCCATAGCCCTTCCACTCTGTACCTAGGGAATTTAGAAAAACACAGTTCAAATCAAGGTCAGTTCGAACTATCTGGTTGGATCTCATCTCGTTTTGCAGCTTGCAGAATCTCCCATATGTTTCGGACAGGAGTTCATTCTCACGAGCTTTGAACTCATGGTAGCTATTCACCAGTTGAGTTCTTTTGATATACTCTCCTTATGCTGTCCCTTGCAGCTGTCTCTTGATCTCATCCCATATCTCCTTGGCAGCTCCCAGGCTGTCTATCTTGAGATAGATTTCCGATGAGAGACCTTGTTTGAGGTAGTATTTTGCAAGCCTTTCAGCTTTCTTGATCTCCTTCTCTTCTGCAGTCAGTTCATCATTTGTCTTCTCGCGTTCATGTCGGAGAATGGGGGGATTGTTGGTCGGGTCCGCTTCAACGATCCTTGTGAATTTCTTGTTTCCCTTGTGGATACATTCAATCATTTTGTCTCCACAAATTTCATTGTGCTCTAGGAAGTCCATGAACCTTCCTTTCCAAACATTGTACTCCCCTCGAAACAAAACAGGAGGTTTTGTATCGGTACCTATAGACATCATCTCGTTTGTACTTGACATGCTTAATGACTTTTAGTTGAAAAAGATCGTTTGCTTGTTAGATGTTTTGATTGTTCGAAAGCTTTTTCCAACGTAAAGAGTATGATTCTTTTCAAGCTTGATTAAATGACTTGAGGATTTGATTTAAAGAACTAAGTCTTAGGAATGTCACTGTTTGATTTTGTCTTATCGAATGCGAATAGATCCAATTGAGTGCGATTGAGTAAATTCCTTGAAAACAAGTGGGCAGAGCAAGGACTTAGTATCGATTAATAAGATAACCAATCGAATGCGAATCAATCCTGTTGCATCACACACTTGGGAAATAAAACTGTTAGTCCTGACAATCAAATGCGATTGTCAATTGAGTGAGTGAATAGCACAGAAATAAGTCAAGAGTCGATCGCGTGCGATTATATATGTAACTTAGAAAACTTCCAATCGCGTGCGAATTAATAAGGAAATTAACAAGCTTTCAATCGCGAGCGAATCAATAAGTTGAAACTTAAAACCTTTCAATCGCTTGCGATTAAAGTGTTGGAACTTTGAGGACTTTCAATTCGTGTGCGATTCCTTAAGGAATAAGCCGGCTGATAGGGTATCAACACTAAGATCCGGCTGATAGAATATCAAGTGTGAATCAGGCTGATATAGTATCAACACTTAGTTCCCTGTGATACTCTATAAGCCGCACAACCCAATCGCGTGTGATAGGGGATCCGGTTGATAGAGTATGAAGTGTCCTTTTCAAATCAGATTGCCATACCCTAAACAGTGTCTAACCACTTGATTGGTATGGCAAGTACTTGATTTTCCTTGTACAACAATTAATCTATTATGAATTTATAATTAAATAAATTACAAAATACGATTCTTTCTTCTTCAAGTTGTACTTTCAGGCCAAGAACACCATAAATGCTTAAATACCCAGAAAATTTAATGTTGAAAAAGTGGGTATTTAATGACCTTCTTGACTTAATGCTTATAAAAACACTCACGGTTTGTGTTTTTCTTCAAGGAATGTTTTGTAAACTTTGTAAGGCTATCAAAACAACTCAAAGGAAGGTTAATGAAGATGTAGTTTATACCTTTAACGAGTTCTACCTTTATAAGTCGTTTGAACTTGAGTTTTTCTTGAAGAAAACTGTCGTTCTTGAGCCTTTTGTAAAACCGAGAGCCTTTTCTTCTTGAAAGCTTGAATACTTCGAGATTTTGTTCCCTTCTTTCGAACAATCACGAGCCAAAAACAAGTTTGGCTCTGATACCAATTGTTGGTCCCGTATTATACGGATGAAGCAATGCTAGAGAGTTAATGTGTGTGTTTGTATGTGTAAACGGTAGAGAGAAAGAGAGCCGAGAGCTAAGAGAGAGAACACACACAAGAGTTTAGAAATATGCAAGGCTTAACATTGAAATGTGGGGGAAATGCCTTTATATAGCATTTCCCCAACTTTGAGTAATTACATATTACACCCCTCACTTTAATATTTCTAACAGTTTGATCGACTACGGGGTCTTCGGATGCACTGGCTCCTATCAACCTCAACGAAGACGAGGACGAAGAGAATGATGATGAAAATGTCCAGGCAACCGAACCCCCAAGGCCCATTGGGAGAGATCGAGTGAAGCGGCCGGTATCGACATCTACGGGTACGGGTACGGGGTCGAAACAGGAGGCGTTGTTGGACAATTTAGAGACACTAAACACCAAACAACATCGATATTTGGCAGTGCGTGAAAAAAAAGTAGCAATTAAAGAAGCGGAAGAATTGCGAAAAGACTACGAATTTTACATCTCCCCGACGGCTCACCTTACCGGAGGTATATTAGAGACAACCTTGCAGATGAAGGAGATTATAAGCATCAAACGCAACTTTTCACTTCTTTAGATATTTATATTTTATTTTCTAGTTTTTAGTTTAAATTATGTAATGTTTTAATTTTTATTTAGAACTTAAGAATTAAGTTTTAAATTTAAAATATGTAATGTTTTAAGTTTTAATTTAAATTATGATAAATATTATTTAGTTTTCAAAATAGTAGTTTTAATTAATTTATATTTTTCGTTATTTAATGTTATTTAGTTAAATAATTAATTGTTAAATTAAAAATAAAATTAAAAAGGTGAAAAGGAAAGGAAAAGGGGAAAGGGTAGGTAAAACACTAGTTGGGGGTAAAGAAAGGGAAAAGGAAAGGAAGCTGATGTGGCGCTGATGTGGCTGTGGGTAAGGAAAGGGAAAAGTGTAGGTATAACACATAGCCTTATAAACTTCCTTAAAGCACTCGAAGTCATGACTAGATGACTTCGCATTAGCATGATCACAAGCTTTGAAACACTTGTAATCATGAGTATATTTTAAACTCATCCCTAACACTATAAAATATTAGGATTTTCGACGGCACAATATGGTCCATCCCGTAACCATAAGTATTAGCCATATACGAATACACAAATTAGGATATGATGACATAATCCAATGCTTAAGATTTCATGTATTGACGAATCATGAGTTCAAAATACAACTTATGTGAAGTGATAAATGGGTGACTCAAACGATTTGACTAATTAATCAAAACAAATACCTTTTTTATACCATTTAGGTCGTGTGGCTCCTAACTTATTTTCTTCATAATTTGACATGTGACAACTTTATATACTAACATGTACGTACAAGGAACTATGAATAAAGAATCTAATAAAACCTTGGAAGTTGCATTTATGCAAACAAAATTTTAGAACACAAAATCATATATACGATATAAACAGTAACATTTACTAGGAATTATGAACAATGGCAAATGTTAGTTATATATATAGCGCTTATCATCAAGCTTTTAGCAAACATAAGCAACAGCGTGGGTTTAAGTAATTTTCAAGCTCAACCACAAGGTTGAATGTTTGATACCTTATCCTATATTTTAGTTTTTTTCCTTGCATTCATTGCCTTTTACATTTTGAAAAGCGACCAATCAAGCACGATAGCTTTAATATATTTATATTTTATATTTTAATATTATTATATTCATTCAGTTAATTTCGTACGTTATTATTTTTTTCTTATATAACTTTTAGCATATAATGCTTAGTACGTAAATATAAACACATATTTGTAGTGATTTAATTTTAATCTTATCTACATACGATATAAGTTTTATCATGATATTATCATATCCATCTAAAAACATCTAATATTCCGGTAAATGTTTTGTTCACTGTAATATGAAAAAGTTAACCTACAATATATTGGCCTTCAAACCAAATGACATAAACATATTAAAAATTCTTTTAAGTAAATGGCGGAATTTAGAACACAAAATCATATATACATTACAGGAACTAACATTTACTAAGAACTATAAACACTAACTTAGTAAATATTAATTATATATAGCTAATACTCAAGCTTTTAGCAAACATAAGCAACAACTCGGGTTAAGTAAGTTGTAAGCTCAACCATAAGGTTGAGTGTTTGATACCTTATCCTATATTTTAATTATTTTTCCTTGCATTCATTGCCTTTTACATTTTGAAAAGCAACTAATCAAGCACGTTAGTATTAATATTAATATTTTATATTTTAATATTATTATATTCATTCAATTAATTTCATACATATTTGTTTTTTTTCTTTTATAACTTTTAGCATATAATGCTTAATGTAAATATAGACATATATTTGTGATGATCTCATTTTATCTACATACGATATAAGTTTTATCATGATATGATATCCATATTATATAATATATACATTTAGGAGGAAGACATTTTGTCTTTTTGTGTTTGAAACTTTTTGTCTTTTGTGATTATTATTATTATTATTATTATTATTATTATTATTATTATTATTATATTCTTTTTGTCTTTTGTGATTATTATTATTATTATTATTATTATTATTTGAGGGTGTTATATTCTCTTACTTATTCTCCTACTCATAAGATCAATAAATGTGTCAAAATCGATGGAGGGGGTAAGGAAAGAGAATTAACGGGATCCAAATATACCCATTGGCGAGTAGGAGGATAAAGTAGGAGGAAAAAATAGGTGAATATATTTTTCTTATTATTATTATTATTATTATTATTATTATTATTATTATTATTATTATTATTATTATTATTATTATTATTATTATTATTATTATTGTTATTATTTATATTATTATTATTATTATTATTATTATATTATTATTGCTTACTAATGTGCTATATAATAATAATAATAATTTTATTATTATTAAGTAGACATATATTTTATATTTAATCTCTTATTATCAAAACCTATTAAATTAGATAAATAACATCCGCCGCAACGCGCTTGCTTACAATCACTTGTTTTCAACATTTATAAATAATTATGTGTAAGACTTTATTAAAATATGATACAAAACCTAAATGTTTTCAATCAGGAAGTAGATGGCGGAATGTATAACACTATAATAAAATGAAGCATCGGAAACGAATTTCCCACGGACCAAATTCCGTGGAAATTTGTCAATGGATTTCCAATGGATTTGAGTCAGAAAGCCGATTTTCAACGGATTTTTCATGGATTCCGTGGGAAAATCCAATGAAATCCGAGGGAAATGGTTTTCTCACGAAGCTTTTAGCCACGGTCGATTACATGAAAAATCCAAGAACAACATCCTTTTCTAACAAATTTTTCATTGATTTGTCTGACACAAAAGTAAGTGTTATGTTTGTAGTGTAAGTGAATACAGAAACAAACTTTATGCATATTTTCAATATCACTCGTTTGAATTTTTACACTTTATTTTAAATTTTTGTAACTTAGGTAAATAATATAAATTACAAGCAAGTAAAATAATATAAATTACGAGCAAGTAAGTTTAATCCTGCTGAAAATTACGGATTCGAAAAACCTTGTTATAGAAAATTGGGTGACAAGAAAAGATGAATGTAAATAAAGAAATTAAACATCAAAAGTTTCTGCAGTTTGCAGCTATTAAAGATAACACTTAAAATAGTGACACTCTTATATACATATTCTGTAAAACCAAAAATTTCTTAATATAATATATACATTAAAAGCATAACAGACTAACAAAGTAATAACATACATAATATCAATAGAAATTAGGAATAATCAACGTTTTCATAACAAAATAATATTTGTATATATACTCAATCGATCAAGCTTATGGCTCAATCTTCATTGGTTCAAGTATCTTTATTGCATGGGATCCAATTAATATCACAATTACAATGTATAGTAATAACAATTTGTTTGAAGTTGTTGGATCAATTGACTCTCTAACTTTACATGTAAATTCGCCACATTAGCCTCTGATGTCATGCGTATGTGTTCTAGTGATTGTTGCGAAACACATACATTTGGGTCACAAGATCGATAGTTAGATTCAGAGTTACTAGATGACGGACTATCATGATCAACATGCTTCTTCTCTACATGCCCATTTGTCTCGAAGCTAAGAAGGATTGAGGAATCTCTACCATGTGAAGTATCCAAAATGATTTGAGGAGTTCTTACTAGATTCTTACAAGTATGGTTTCTAATGTAGGTTGTTCTATAATTTGGTGGGTTTTCTTGGATCATTTGGACTTGTTTGGTTGCTAGGCATCTTTGGTCAAATTTATAAGTGCACCTGTAATAGCTCCTGCATATCAATAAATATACACTAGCATAGTTAGTGAGGAATATTTCTTTTATTTAATACCAACTTAATTTATCCAAATTAATAGCTATCTAATGAAATTACCTATGATATTTTTCATTTTGAATATGCTTTTGGCCATATTTTCTCCAAACATGCCCATCATCAACCAAAAGAGATGAGATTTGTGTAGATGTCCATGCATTTTTTCTGCATTTGCAAGAATGGATTAAGTGTTAGTATTTTACTTGCAGTTAAAAAATTGTTTTTCACATATAATGATAAGAAATGAAAACTATATATTTGCATAATGAACTCACTATATCATTACTGTCAACTTGAAAAAACACATCCTATTAATTCCAATATAATTAATTGTATGTAAACTTATTTGTCAAATACATATAGAAATGACAATAAAATACATAATATAATATATAAAATTCATCCACTTTAGCATTTTGGGTTTGGCTAATTAATAACTATTGGGGCATACCTTTTAATTTTCATTGTTTTTCTACTCTTCACACTTTGATTAGAATGTTTTGCCGCATGCCCATTCAATTGACATGAGCCTAAGATATGCGAATCACTAGCCATAAACTGACGTGTTGACTCGCTAGGACTGTGAGAGGACATGACCGAAAGGGCGTTTTCAAACATCGATTGGATTTGAGTCACAAGACCATCTTCCGATATGCAGTCAAATTCAAGCATATTTGGCCACCAAAGCGTCTCGTCAAGAATATTCATAAGTTCTTGACCTCGAGTGAGCTCTTCAATGGCTTGAATCTGGTTAATCGGTAAACTCTCCAATAAAGTGGAAGATTCCATGGAAATAGTTGGTTGTGTGAGATGTATAACCTCTCAAAGTAAACCCCCAATATACATTGAACACTCGCTGGTTAGTCTTTATATACCCAAAAAGATAAATATTAAAGAATCAAAATATACTATTAAATTAAAATATTAAAAAAAGGCAAGTGACATGAAGCTCACATCGTAGTGATTTACCAACGTACTCATTAAATAACGCGCCACGCTCTAAAATGTGCTCGTCAGCGTAAGTAAAAGAGTGGCGTGTATTAGACGCTCTTAGCTGCGAGTGAGAGGAAAAATTAAATGACGCATTGATAAATACACTGATGACGTATCGTTCAAAACCGCGTGTAAAAAGACCTAGAAGTTGACGAAGAATGTAAACAAAGGATCATAACCGTGTGTGGTCGTTAGAAAATAAATAAAACATAAAACTTACAATAACTAATATAACTATTTGCATTTAACACACACTCCGTAAATATAATTCTAATTCTATATAATTTTATAGTAAACGTTTAATATAGTCTATACTTAATACATAGTTCTAATAGATAGTTTTTAGACTAGTCTGATCAATAGTTTATATTGAATTTTAAATAATTTGGGCAGAGTGACAATTTCGTAATTAACATGTGATGATTTTACAATCACATGTGATTGTATACCGAATCACATGTAATTGAATATTAAAATTTTAGGTCTAAGCTTTTTATATGGATTTTATTGAACATAACTTATAATTTTATATGTTAAAATTCTCTCATATTATAGTCAAAATTACTTATCATATTCTCTAATGAACATGAGAATGTGTCTTACAAGTTGACTTATTCTTAACTTAAAATAAGGAACTAACTCTCATATATCTATAATAGCATTATTTGTCATTTTTTAGCACAATATAAAAAAAACTTAACCCCAATTTTATTTATTACAAAACAGGACCCACAATCTTACGAAACATTAAGAACACCAAATACCCTACACTATAAGCTATTTGATAAATACACCTTTATTTGTTTAAAGAAACCAAAATAACCATAATAAAACCCAAATTAACACGCATAGACAAATTTTATTTACTCATAATACTTTATTCTTCACTTTTCTACTTACTAAATTATGAAATATTGAATCCTTTAATTATTTTTTCTTTATCTTTCTTACTTATTTTGTAACACTAACTTGTCAATAAGATATGTTTATTTTTGTATAAATTTAACTCACACTTGACTTTTGTACATATCTATCACCGGTTCGCCTCCATTCCTTAATCATAAAAATCTTCTGAGCTAATATTAAATTGTAATTATCAAATTTGAATTATTCATTTTGTTTAATATTGATGTCCAATTATGACTTTTATTTCTTTAAATTTGACGTTGACTTTAATTTAATAAACAATTATTAGAGATAATTTATTATATATCCTTTTTAAATAATAAAATATCGTTTTTTCTCATCCTGATTTACAAATATTATATTTATATTTATAATGTTTCGAAATATCATATTTATATACATTCTTCAATAAATAGTTGATATTACTGTGTCTAATTATAACAATAATGATATTACATCCTTGTCTGATTCATCAATAAAGCAAGTTGGCTTTTTTAAAAATTACTGACTAATAGAATTATTGGATGAAAATTTTCATTGAGGTTAAGTTTATCTAGAAGATTTTTATTTGGAAGAATAAGATTAACCACTACTAAAGTGGCATAGTGATAAGTCGTCGTCCTGAAATCCTTTAAGAGGTCTTAGGTTCGAACGTCCCTAGGTAAGCATTTCGGGGGGGGGGGGGGGATGAGGACAAAGAAATGTCCGGAAATGATCACCATGATACTTCGGTTAGACTACGTACACTTGAGTCAAAGACTTGTCATCCCAAAATAATCTGAGTAAAGAAAATCTCTCCCTTTACCGGTTTATGTCTATGTTGTTGAAATGAATTGAGTTGTTAATTTGGTGTTGAATAAATGATGTAAGCTACTAGTGAAATCTTTGAACCTTGGAATAATTTATGTGTAATAGAGCTGGTACTAAGTTTTATCCATAAGGTGCAATGTAGTATTGCATACTTGAGTTGGTGAGTTTTGTTGGTGTTAGAATTATTAAAATGAGGGGTGTAATATGTAATTACTCAAAGTTTGGGAAATGCTATATAAAGGCATTTCCCCCACATTCCAAAAAAAAGCTTTGCATATTTTCATATCTTGTGTCTTGTGTTCTCTCTCAAGCTCTCGGCTCTCACTCTCTCAACCGAACACACACACAAACACACACAAGTAAGTTAGCATTGCTTCATCCGTAATTAATTCGGGACCATCAATTGGTATCAGAGCCAAACTTGTTTTGGCTCGTGATTGTTCGAAAAGGAATCTCAAAATCTCCAAGATTTCAAGCTCACTAGAAGAGAAGATTCTCGGTTTCTCACAAGTTCAAAACCTCAACTTTCTCCAAAGAAACTTTAGCTTAAACGACTTCAAAAGGTAGATCTCGGTAAAGGTATAAAACTTCATCTTCTTTAAATTACCTTGAGTTGTTTTACATAGCTTACAAAACCTAAGAAAACTGGTCTTGAAGAAAAAGTTGAACCGAAAGTTTATTTATACATTCTAGGTCAAGAAAAGTCATTAAATACTCACTTTTCAAACATTAAATTTTCTGGGTATTTAAGCATTTATTGTGTTCTTGATCTGAATAGCACAACTTGAAGAAGAAGAAATCGGTTTTTATAATTTATTTAATTATAAATTATAAATAGTTTGAGTGTTAAACAAGGAAAATCAAGTATTTGCCATACCAAGTAAGTACAAGTAGTTAGACACTATTCAGGGTATGGCAATTTGATTTGAAAGGGACATATCAAAGTCTATCAGCCGGATCCTCAATCGCATGCGATTGGGGTGTGCGGCTTATAGAAGTTGATAAGTTTGCCTGAATAGTCTGTGAATCGCATTTGATAGAATCACATTTGAGATGATGTCCACTGGTACAGAAAACGGGAAGGTATCTTCTAACTCTAACTATAATATGGGTTTTAAACATGAACACATACAAACCATATTAATCCGAATGAAAGAGTTAGAAAATCAGGTAATAGAGTTAACCACTAGAAATCAAGTTCTAGAAGATGTTTCACGCAACAAGGATAAAGAGGCACAAATAGTAATTAAACAGTTAGACAACGATTTAATTAGCCTTAAGTCTCAATTAGCTGTGAAAGAATCTAAATTCTTAGAATTAACCGATAAGACAAATAGCACTATACTAGATCTTAAAGCATAATGTGTATGTGCTGAAAAGGATTCAGAAATTCTCAAAAATGAACTTAGGAATGAACTAAGTACTCTTTACTCTCGAATCAATGAACTTGAGTATCTTCTGTCCAAACGTGATCAAAGTGAAAAGACCATCTCTCAATACAAAGAAAAGGAACGTCCTTTCTCCAGATGGAAATTCGATGGACTGGGCTTCAAATTGAGAAAGATTACGTCCAAACAATTATATAATGCTGATCTGTTTGGCGAAGACCTTACCCAACGGATGGTTTTTATTGGTCAAGAAGAGGAACGTATTGAAGAATATGTCAAACGAACCCTTAATCTCAGAACTGCAATTCCATTTGACTACTCTGATCTCAATGACTCGTACCTCTCCTGTTTCACCAAAGCCCACTGTTGAATACATTGCCAACAAGGAATTACAGCAAAGGTTTCAAACCTTACAGGAGTTTTGCTTCACTCATCTAGTTCAAGATGACCTTACCAAAGCCTTCCAATCAGAAACCACATCTGAACCTTCTCCACTAGTTCAAGAAAACGCCATCCTCCACAAGCGTCTCCAAACAGTATTCAATCTTGATGGCAAGATCATTGACGACTTGTGCAAAGAAAATTTTGAATTGCTTGAACGAATCAAAAAGGTCGAAACTGCACTGGAACCACCCACTCCATTTATCTTCTCACCACAGGGAACCAAATTAGATGAACGAATTGAAGATTTCAAACATGTGTCTACATCTTCTCAAAATATCAAACTAGTAAAATCTGTTAGTCATTCTACGGTAACAAATCTTAAACTTAAACAGATTTACAAACCAAAGCAACTTTCCACTTCTAATCACAGTTCTCGTGTGCACTTAGACGTACCTGAATCATCACGAGCTGTAGCCAGTAGACCACGACTTCATTCTAATCTTTTACCCTCTGCTGCAGATGTGAAGAAGGCTGGAAACAAGAAAGGTGAAATAAATACATCACGGAAAAGAGCTATTCCTAGATCTACTAGGAGGTGTTCAAATTTGAAACCTGTCTGTGAAAACGTTTTGATGTTTGATTCTGTTTGTAATCATTCCGGTTCACAAGACAAAACTGCTTCTACCATGTTTTGTATGAGTTATGGTTGTACTCATGGACACTGTGAATTTAATTGTTGTTATGATCAATTGCGAAAATCTTTAGGCATTAAGCCATGTGCTGATTGGACTGATTTTTATGCTAATCAAGTATGTGTCCCGTTTTTAAACTCAAAAGGATACATCATTCATCAGTGGATCACCACTCGTCAATCTCATGCTCTTAAACGCTTAAACAAATCCAACCGATTGCTCACGATCAAGGAACTGGAAGTCTACAGACGGCAGGGCTATGAAGCATTTAAAAAGACTTGGATTGCACAAGAAAAACACTTGCATTCTCAAAAGCGTTCTCGCAATTCCCCTTCCAAAATCTCCAAATCTTCGAAACCCAAGTCATCATCCATTCAACGAGTAGCAAAACCTACTAATCGCAGTGCTCCAGTTCAGCGACAGCAAGTTGATGCACCGAGGCCACAGAGAATTCTTAAGAATTCCTCTCAACCATGGATTCACAAATATAACACTTCCGCAATTCTACCGAATCCAAAACCTCTGATTCCATCAACTGTCAAACCAACAGTGGTAAAGAAACTTTCTTCTCAGCCAATTTCTTCCAAATCTATTCCTTCACGCCAAAAGCTTAAATCCATTTGGGTACCAAAGAATAGATCATTAGAAGTTTCATCATCATCAGAACCAACAGTTGTTACTCAACTCAACTTAGAGACTAACAATCAAGGACCCATTTCTATATGGGGACCTCAACGTGATTTATTCTCTTTTTGCAGGTGCCTTACTTGTGGTACCTTGACTCCGGCTGTACCAAACATATGACCGGCAACAAAAGTCTTCTCAAGATTTATGTTCCTAAGTACTCCGGAATGTACGTTTTGGGAACGACAATGTTACACCAATAATGGGGTACGGTGACATTGAGAAAAAGCACATCAAGTTCAAAAAGGTCTCCTATGTTGAAGGATTGGGTCATTACCTATTTAGCATCGGAACGTTTCAATGGACGACGACCTTTACCTTCCATTGCTAGCCGGGAGAGATGAAAGGTTAAGCTGATAGTAATGATGGGAGAGATAATAGCTTCATGATGCAACACTCAAGGGGGAGTAACTTTTTGGTGCTACACATGTATCATATGTGTAGGGGGAGAAATATCATACACATACTACACATGTGTAGGGGGAGAAGTTCACAGCTGACACACTTCCAAATTCTCAAAATAAATCTAGGGGGAGTGTGTCAAAATAAACAACTTCAAACAAAGTATCTTGGAAATATAAAATTTTTCAAACTCAGATACTTTGAATTTGTCAGAAAATTCCCAAGTGTTGGGGAGTATTCAATGCCCATCGCATCCTATGCACTAATCGCATGAGATTATTTTCAAATACAACACTGATTTTTCTAAGGTTCAATCAAATTGGACTCAATCGCATTTAATAGGTTATTGCATGGGATAACACTTGGTATTTATTTCTCATTCGCATGAAATAGCCTAATAGAAATGAACATCTCAATCGCATGTGTTAATCGCATAAGATTGGGTTCAGATTTGCAATAACTTCAAATCGAATGCGATTTAGTGTGAATCGCATGCGATTAAGGGTAAGGTACAATCGCATAGGCCTCTAATCGCATTGATAGTTAGTCTATCGCATGCGATTGAGGGATTATCATGACCATCAATCGCGTCTCAAACTGAACAATAAATCGCATGAGATTGATAAACAGGTTGATTCGCATGAAAGGGGTGATTCGAATTCGATTGATAAACAGGTTGATTCGCATGCGATTGATGAACAGGTTGATTCGCATGCGAATGATAAACAAAGATTTGCATGCAAGGGGTGATTCGCATGCTATTAACCATAGAGTGATTCACATGCGATTAACACACCAAAGAGTTAATCGCATGCGATTCAAAACTTCTATCAGCCGCGTTTTTTTACCGTTTAACCATCCAATCAGAGCATGACACGTGTCCCTTTAACTGACATAAAATCCCATAAGTTACCAAAGCTTCTTCCACATGATTCCAATTCTCGAAATTTTCTTAAGTGTGCTCTCGATTTTCTTGGTTACTTTAGCATACGAATCCTCTCGTTACTCTGCCAAAATTTACAATTTTAGTATCGAAATACTCCTAACCACAAAGATAAGATGGCAGAAGTTGTACGTGACCCAGAGCGAACAAACACAACCCTTACACACACCTAGGAGCACCCCTTCCTGCATATCCATACAAGACCCGAGTAGGAGATCATGCCCCGAGCCGAGTTTCTTAACACTGGCTCTCATGAAAACAATCACTATGTTGACCTGAACAAACTTAAAAACCCATCCTACCCCATTGTCACTGAGATTCTTAAATCCACCCCCTGAACCACGTCCTGACATATAACCCAGCTACAACAGGCACACATGTTCCCGAGTTATACGTTCAACAATTTTGGAAGACTTGTGATGTCCGTATCAATGAAAGAGGAAGGGAGGTCATTCATGCTGAGGTTGATGAATTTAAAGTTAACATTCCACTAAATCGCCTCAGAACAATCTTTGAACTGCCCACCACAGTCAGCAGACCTCCAGCTACAGAATTTGAGGAAATCCCTGATGAGGATGCATGTCTTGTAGCTATAATGGAGATGGGTTATGCTGGTGAGCTCACCAAGAAAGGTCAATTCAAACGCACCGGCTTGCATCCAAAGTATAATACATTCATGACGGTTCTTCAACGATGTCTCACTCCAAAGCATTCAGGCTACGAATTCCCATCGGAGTATCAACTCAAAATCTTTGTAGTAGCTGCAACTCATATGCATGTGGACTATGCATTTATTCTCTTCCAGGACATCAAAGCTACTATGCTCAGGAAGAACTCACAAAAGCAAAAGGATGCAAACATGCTGCCTTATCACCGCTTTCTACCAATGATCATCCAGCATGTGATGGATCGAAATGCTGAAATTCCTCGACGTACAGGTTTACCTTCTATTACTCCAAAACTTTTCTTGCATATAAAACCTGCTGTTCCTGCCAATCTACCAATTCCAAGACCATTCCCTGTATCTCTCTTAGATCTTTGTGAGCAGAATGATATTGTCAAGAGTTATAGGGAGAGTGTAGGAATACCTCCCATGGTTGTGCCAGAACCGGCCATACCTGCCCAGGGAGGAGTAGCACCTGGTGAGGATATAGAGAATAGGCCTCAGTCATCTGTGGGAGATGCTGAGAGGGGAGTGGAGAGAGAAAATGTTGAGAGGGGTGGAGAAGAGGGTGAAGGTATTGAGACTAGAGAGGGAGGGGATGCATATGATCCCGCCACCATTCAAGCCATTGCTCAATCTCTTTCTCAATCTACCCGAACCCAAGTTGTTCTTACTGAACTTTGTCTTGACGATTCTGAGTCATCCAGTTCTTCTCAAGCTGAGTCTGCTTCCCATCAAGGCGGTGCCCCTTCCTTTGAACTTGATATATCTCCTGTGGGCACCCCTGACCAACCAATCGAACAACCAGCAGAAAGCACACCCTCATTCATGAAACTTACAGACCCACATACTACCTCTCCTGACCAGACTCACCCAGTTCAAACTACTCAGGTCATTCCACAACCTTGTGGCCTGGTCATTCCTTTGACTTCAACTGCCCAAGCAACCACCATTCCTATCATTCGCAGGGCCATAGTCGCTCCTGAACATGACATTCCAGTTACCTCACCAAGTCATTCACTATCTATTGCATCTAGTTCTGTCACTCCTGATTCTTTACTATATCCTAATCAATATGCCGGTTATGGAGTTGGCAGTGGTGGAGAAGAAGAAGATAGGAGTATGAGTGAATGAGAGGAGGTGAGCAAAGAAAATATGAGTGCTGAGGGAACACCAAACCCAGAAAGCCGGGAAGCCACATCCACTATGGGGTCTGACTTTGTTGGGCCTCATATTGAACAAGTCGCGGTGATCCCACCCGTGCACGTTTCTGCCCCTCCTAGCCACTACGGTGTCTCTCAACAGACACCGTCTTTATTGCACAGGGTTATAGCACATAATCTAGGTCAACCCCAATTAGGTGTTGGACCTATTGAACACAAAGGACTGCCTCCCTCGTCCTCGACTCCGTTTCGTGCACAATTCGATTTTCCGCGGATCTCCGCATATCTTGAACAACACAGGGTCACAATTGATGCACTGAGCTTGTTAACTCAACAAGTCTCCTCAACTTCCATAGGAGGTACCTCTCAAGGTGCCATCCTAGGATTGGAAGGAAATCCTGCTGGAGCCAACATTCCTGCTGCTACAGTAGGTGGTCCTGCCTATGTGGCTGGTACCTCAACCGGAAATCTGAGTGATTCCGGGTATGTTACACGTGCAGATCTTCAAGATGCTATTCAACAAGCCGTGTCCCCAATCCGCCAACAACTGCAGGAGACAAATCTGAAGTTGGATCGGATCGAACAAGCTTCCAGGGCACAAACTGAGCAGCTAACCAGAATTTAAACACTTCTTGCAGCTCGCCCTCCAGCAACGGAATCTCAACCTCAACCTGATATTACCTCTCTATTAGTCGACGCCTTGAAAAGCATCCTGTATGCTAAAATACTTGATCAAAGGCCAGACTCTACATATGATCAAGACCTTCTGACTATTCTGCGAGCTGAACAACGTCCACAGGGAATCTCCTTGGATGATTTCACAGAGTTTCATGAAGATGTCAACAGTAAGATAGATGGGGTGACAAGAGGGTTTTACACTTCTCTCAAAAAGGTTACTGACCAGCTGGTAATACTGGAACAGACATGTCAGGCTCAGGCACAGGGAAGTAAGAGGAGGCGGGATGATCAGGATCTGGATGATCAACCCGAGGGAGAGAAAAGGAGAAAATACATATATGCTCCCTCCGTAGTTGCTACTGTACCTGTTCCTCAATTCAATTCATACTTATCTGCAGGTACAAGTTCAACTGGGTCCGGAAGTCAACACCAACAACAACAACAAGGGGCCGATGAAGTTCATGAACAACAACAAAAGGAAGATGCTGAAAAACAAATTGTACTTTATGTACCTCAGCAACAATCTGAACTGGGGCCAAGTGATCTTGAAGAAGGTGAGATATCTTATGAGCAGCCCCATGCCGAGATGTTTGACTGGTCTAGTGACTCAGAAGAACAAATGGAAGATTTATATGAGTCTATTCACACATCTCCAGCAAGGCATGTGGGGGAAGGTAGTTCTGCTCTACCAGAGGAGGAAGCTGAGGATCCTGAGATGGAAAGTCTATTCAAGCGTATTGATGAATACGTCGAGATTGTTGCACGTCTAGATTCTCCTAGAATTGTCCACAAATTTGATGATATTCCCAGTGAAAAAGAACTTGCACTTAAAAGAAAAGAAAGGGAAGCAATTTCTAGAAGGGAAGCTAGGAGAAAGCCTAAACAAAATAAATCAATCTTCGACGTATCCAGGGTTCTCAGTGGGATTAAAGTTGAAGTTCATGAAACTTTCCCTCCTCCTCCTGGTAGGTTTCAAGAATCAGCTGCCGATGTACTTGAAAGAAACAGACAAAGAGAGGCAGCTGAGAAAACAAGACAAGAATCTGAATGGCCTTTGCCAACGAGCTTCATTATGCCACCTGCTCCTCCAGTGTATCGTGGGGATCCTGGACTTGATTCAGGAAACATGTTCACAAGAAGTGCTGCCCAACAACCTATATGGAAACCTTATTTTGTCAATGCTGCTAATCTTGAAGAAAGAATTCCAGACATATTCAGCAATGAGCTAATACAGGTTATTTCCCCTGAGTTGCGGAACATGGACGAGAAACAGAGAAGAAGATATGAACACATCCTCTCTCAGTCCATGACAAAACCCGAAGAGATCAAATCAGAGTATCCAATAGTTGAACTCATCAATATCTATACTCAGACAACCTTCAGAATAAAGTATGCCATCTTTCATGTCAGAAGAGCAAACAACCTGTCATTCTTCCTCAACGAAGCAGACTTAAGGTTTGTAAGTATTGAAGACATCAGCTTCATCTTTGACACCCTCTCTCAGAAAAGAGGAAAGTGGCCAGAAGAAGATTTCGGAAGGGTTGCTCTGATGAAATACATGAGAAATTTAATGGAATACTTTGAGGAACATGATCTGCAACTCGGAGCTGAAAACAACTATCTGAAAGTCAATCTCATAAAGCCTAACCAGAGCCATCCAGATCTAGAAAAGCTTGAAGAATTGACAGTTATCTATGATGGGCATCCAAACTTCAAAGGTGATCAAGGAGTCGTCTCAAAAAATACAAAAGGTGAAAAGATCTTCATCAGACTTGATGAACTCATGGCGTATTCAGACGGCACCTTGAAAATTCTCCATCATAAGATACATCAGAAAGTTTGGGAAAACCGGGCAGCCTATACTGATGAAGAACATGCTGAAGCCTATCGTGCTATAGAAAGGATGAGAACGACACTGGCTAGCAGAAGGCAAATACGCAAGTGGCAAGTGGCATTCGGCATTAACAACAAATCGGCATACGAATAGATTTATGTATTTATTTGTTGTGAATGATTACACACCTCACTTAGGGGGAGATTGTTAGAATTATTAAAGTGAGGGGTGTAATATGTAATTACTCAAAGTTGGGGAAATGCTATATAAAGGCATTTCCCCCACATTCCAAAAAAAAGCTTTGCATATTTTCATATCTTGTGTCTTGTGTTCTCTCTCAAGCTCTCGGCTCTCACTCTCTCAACCGAACATACACACAAACACACACAAGTAAGTTAGCATTGCTTCATCTGTAATTAATTCGGGACCATCAGTTGGAAAGGTTACTAGGTGTGCAGCTTTAGAGAGGCCAGAATGGAGGGGGTTTCCCTCACGTGGTCAGCTTTGACACTATGAAATTTCACTCCATCACGGCATGGATGTAACACCCTGTCTTACCAGGACACAATATTGTCCGCTTTACCCCACTGGCGACCAGATGAGAACTTTCCAGGGTTCACTCATCCCTGAATTGATCCCGCCTAAGCACGCTTAACTGCAGAGTTCTCATGAGATATGTCATGCTTGTAGCCCCAAAACATGTTGTGTCATGTAAACCTAAGGTTTACTTATAACCCCAGCACCTCTCCAGTCCACGGCCGATGTGGGATTCGCTTAAGGTGTTACAATCACCCCCCCTGGGACTCATCCTCCTCGATGAGGTTTGCCTCACCATCCCGAACTGCACAGGATTCGCTCTAATACCATATGCAACACCCCACTTTACCACGACACAATATTGTCAGCTTTGCCCGACTGGCTCATGGATTGTTTCTCGCGACCAAACGAGAACTTCCCAGGGGGTCACTCATCCCTGATTGCTCCCGCCCTAGGTCGCTTAACTGTAGAGTTCTCATGAGATCTGTCATGCTTGTGGCCCCAAAACGCGTTGTGTCATGTAACGCTAAGGTTTACTTATAACCCCAACACCTATCCTGTCCACGACCGATGTGGGATTCGCCTAAGGTGTTACAAATGGAGGTTGTTGCTTGTGGAGATTGCCACGACTTTAAAGTGTGTGTGGTGTATTTTAATATTAGATGGGTTTTTTATTGGTAGCGGGTATTAGGTAGGTCACTCATTCATAATTAGGTGTGGTGATGAGTGACCACTGCACATCTATGTGATGTGTAACACTACTAATTTTTTTAAATAGAATTCACTGCGGAAGCATTTAAAGTACAAATACAAACCAATTTACATGAAATATATATTAGTGTACGGGCAAACAACCCAAAACAAGCATCAACTCTCAGCTCAACAACTGTACTTACCAAAACCTGCAAATGGAGTTTAAGGTAGGGGATTAGCTCAAAGCTAAGTGATGGGAAGCTTAACCAACGAATAGCAACAGCTACAACAATAATGATATAACAACATCAAATAAACAAGCAACACAGAGGACCGGTGGTTCTACAGAACCTTTACCCAATGCCGGCCAAGCAAAGGTTTACGGATAGCCTATATGCTATTCTCACACAGTAATACCCTTAAGTTGCAACTAATGCATTAAAAGGGTCTAATACTGATTAGCTGATAGCAAATATGCCCAGCCTATAACCCAGCAAAGCTGACCTCTATCAACCATGTGCACATATCTATGACTCCACGATTAATTAACACATAACCAGTTAATCAATAACCAGACTAAACAATCTATCAAAGTATTAATCATAACAAACCGTTGCAACCATAACAGTTACAACCAATTACTACAAGTGAAGTAAAAGTCTACTCACTTATGTTCTCCAAACACCAAGAGTAGTAGTCTAATGTCACTGAATCTTCTCCTTACTTGAGAGCACACCACAACATGAAATAGTAACCAAGCCCCCAAATAACTCCAAAAATCAAGTTATTTCACAAACGGGTCAAAACTAACCCGACATGACCAACTCATATAAACCATCATAAAACACACGCTCAACTAGCATATGACCTATTTACATTATTTATAACATTTAGAAACCAACTAGACATGTACAAGGTTCCTCGAAGTCCATTTCTAGAATTAAAGTGTGCACATAACACCTATATCTCCATATATAGCATTCATCATCAATCTAATCCATTTATCTCTAATAAACCATGATAGAACTAAGTATCATAGATAAGAACATCATACAATTTGAATCAAAAGAAAACAGTAACACATTGAACCTTCGGAAGCCATATCGTGTCGTGATTCTATACCCATCGCGCCGTGATCCCGTACAAACAACAGTGCATCATTTGTTTTGTTTTGCTTCTGTCCCAGCCCATTCAACACTCAAAATACCAATTTTCATAACTGTAAATTTGACTAAAAACACATCTAAAGCATCAATATACTTCAAGTAACATGTAAACAAAAACAAAAACACATTTACACATCAATCTTTGAAGATCCTAATTCAAACTTCCTTTCCTACCTCCATTAATGGAGTTTCAAACTTGAATAAATAAAGATACATAAATTACATACCCATCAATTTGATACCAATTTCGATGAATATCTACAACTTAACATATCAAAACATACAAACATCTTCATCTTAACAACATACCAATTTCTCATAATGTTGGGGAGATAGCAATATCAAACCTAAATCAAACCTGTCTATTATTTAAAATAGGATTTGATGTTAACAAAACCACATATTCAGTTTTGGACTTAGATAAATGAAAGACATGTGTTGTTTTTCATATCAGACTTAAAGAAATTCCTAAGTAAGAAATGTCAGCTGACGAATCATAGTGTCAGTTGAACACTGAGTATCAGCTAAAAGCCAAGCTTCAGGAAGATCAGCTGAGAGAAAAAGATCAGTTAAAAAGCATCAGCTAAGGATCTACAATGGATCAGCTGATGGTCCAAAACCATCAGCTGAGGAAAGTTTCAAGATCAGCTGAGCTATCAAGGATCAGCTGACACAATCACATTGATCAGTTGATGCCTCTGATATGTCAGATAAGGTATTTTTTACTTATTCAATCTTTACCTTATAAGCTGATCATACACAAATGGTTAGCTGAGCCCCTGGGATCAGCTGATTATTTAGTTTGACTAGTTTATTAGCTGTACTATGATTTGTGTTATTAGCTAAGCATTTCGATCAGCTGAGAAAATCTAGTCAGCTGAGTCTTTCACATTTACCCTTAGTTGAGCAAAATTACATTTGCAGTTCAGTGTCTGTTAGCTGAGTTATTATTCTATAACTCAAATAATAGCTTTTCTATGTGATATTTTCTTTAGTCAAAGGCAGAACATGTGTTGTTCTTGTTATGCCTTAGATCTTTCTTTGTAAAAGTACTTAGCACTTTTTGTATCTGCAAAGAGACAAAAAGGATAGATCTTTATCCCCTGGAAAAGGAGAAAGATACTTTTGAATAGAAGATCTAGAAGATATGCTGCTTCAACTAAGTATGCCAGACAACTCTATACTTGGTAAAGTCAAATCTTCAGAAAGCATGGTGTTGATAAAAGTACAAGCATGGAAAGAGAAGTTTACTATCCCAAGACATAAAGGTAGTACTTTAATAATATAATAATAGATAGTGGGTAAACTCCTTACTGAAAAGTATGTTTACTTTACACACTTTGCTTGTAAAGTTAACCTACCTTCCACCCACTACCTTTATCTATTATAATATTATTAAACCAAGTACTTTGTCTCCTTCTCTTTTCATCAACCCGGACACCACTTTGCTTATATATACTCATGCATGGAAACATGCTAAGTATGCGAATAGATAGAGTTGAACACTGAAATCTCATCTGTTGAGAATTAGAAGAGTTAGCATTTTATTTTCAGTATAACAAACTTGTTCATTTGTTGAATATCTTAGACATAAGTTGTTTAAGATTAGCTTAGTCTATGTGTTAGAGAAATTTAGTTGCCACCTTTTATTGAACTTAGATTTTCCGCATCTAGTTCATGTAATTCTTGATTCACATCAATAAGAATTATATAAAAGTAAACCGTGTGTCTCTTAAATTTTAATTTGCTAAAGTTTGTATTCATGTAACACCCCAAAATGGGGCCTAGTTGTAAACTGTAGTATATATGTTGCTAATTGGTGTTTTATATGTTAATTGGTGTTTTAATTGTGATTGGTGCTAATTGGTGTTAATTGGAGCAAACTGGTGTTAATTGTAGATTAAAAATGTGGTATTGTGAAAAGTGTCTTAAGTTGACCAAGTAGATAATTAGTTGAACGGTTTTGAATAATGGTTCCAAAAATATCTCCGTTAGTTGAAACGGATAACCCTAAGTTGTGTTTTAAGTTGAATAGGAGAACAAAATACCCGTGAGGGGGTATTAGCCAACCAAGGTCGGTCCTTGGCTTTATCCTGTTGTTTCACAGGAACCTAAACACATACACACACTACATACACTTTCATACATACGTGCAAGAGCAAACACACACAAATCTTGGGGTTTTGAGAAGAAAATCAAGAAAAGAACAAGTTAGAAACTGATTTCAGCAAGAGTTCAATCCTAGAATCTGTTCTATACCTTCTTCAAGTAAGATTTATTGTTTTAAACCTAGTTCTTTATGTTCTTGTGGGTGTGGTCTTGATTTTGAGGATTTAGATGTGTTTTTGTGTTGTTCTTTTGTCCAAATGATGTTAATAAGTTCATATGTATGTTAGATAACCTGTATAAACATTTGAATACGGATTCAAGTTGGTTTTTGTGACTAAAACTCGAAGAATAGCGGCTGTCGAAGAACAGAGTATGAAGTTACTATAATTATAGTGCCTACGGGCGTAGTAGTATGGTGCTACGGCCGTAGGGGTTGTTTGTGTACTGCGGTCGTAGGTAATGGTTGCTACGGCCGTAGGGTCCTGTTTAAGTGAAATTACCACCTACGGGTGATGGAACCAAGACTACGAACGTAGGTACATAGCTTACAACCATTGTTACCTTTTTGGAGACATGCTACGGGCGTAGGAAGTTGTTACTATGGCCGTAGGTCATGTTTTTATGGAAATAACTTCTACGGGCGTAGGGTTTGTTTCCTACGGCCGTAGGAGGCTGTTAGAAGCCATGTTGATCTTTTGTTGAGGCAATTGTTAGTACCGCTCGATGTAGAGTGTTTTAAGCCTAGCTAAGTGTCGTTGATTGGTGTCTAAGCCTGAACCTAATGTGTTAGGTGTATCTAAGAGGTCAGAAGACGCAAGTGGTGTATTTGCATAGCACGGATTCCAGGTGAGTACCGGTTTCCCATAAGTCTCAGTAGGTAAGCTGTCTGTTGTACATGATGACATGTAATTGATGTATGATACATGAAAGAATGTTATGATAGAAACCATGTGGAAATTGTATGCTATGATAGAATTGTATTAATATGTTGTTTATTAACATGAAAGATGTTAACTGGTGTGATTATATGCGCGCATGAAAGATACGTGTATTTGTTATTGTGTCCGGACACTAAACGATAGAACATGGAGGTCGGTCAGGTAGACGGGTGTTAATACCTGGCTGGGTTCTCGGGTAGACGGGTGTTAGTACCTGGGAACTAATTGTACTCTAGTAGTATACGCTTGGGTGATGGTCCTGCAGGCCGCCGTTCCTCTAAGGAGTAAGGTTCCTTGATAGATGGGAACCAACATGATAGACAGATGTACCATGTGGACTGCTATTTGCTTTCCCACTGGTGCAATTGGTTGTAGCTGATTTCCCGGCTAGGATTGTTGAGCGGGGCTCGCTACCCTGCAATATGCGACTCCTACGGGTATGATTGGTGCACCACGATGTGATAGGATAGCCTTGTGTGCTTTCCTGATTTTCGACTGCATGCTTATTGATACTTATGTGTAATTTGTACTCACTAGCTAGTGTAGCTAACCGATTCAGGATTTATCCTTTTTACAGGTAATGTTTAAGCAGCCTAGTGAGACGGGTACTTGTGGGTAATGGTAATTAACTTTTCTGAAACACTTTGCTGTTGTTTTATTCTGTGATCCGATGGTCGGTTTATAGTATGGTAATACCGGTTCGTTTTGAGACTTGGTTTTAAATAATTATGTTTGCCAAGTCAGATTAAAACACTTGAATAATATTTAATCAGTGTTTAGTTTCCGCTGCACGTCTTTGATAGATATACTTAAAAAGTTTAAATTATCCCTGATTTTAAGCTCGTGAAACCCGGTGTTACAATTCAACCCCCCCCTTCTACAAATATTTGTTGTTGTAGTATCCATTCGGGACCAACAACTGGTATCAGAGCAGACTAGATAACTTATATCTAAGATCTATTTTGATTACTCTTCAACTGCTTCTACCCCACACTACAAAATGGCCACTCCTGGTGCTGCTTCTAATAGTTCTTCCAACAATGGATCACTTACAAGGTGTCCAATGTTTGATGGAGAGAACTTCTCTCTTTGGAAGAGTAGAGTTCTTCTCTATATGTCAAGCCTTGATGATGTGATGCTTAAAACTGTTACTGAAGGTCCTTATGTTCCTTCCTCAACAATTCAAGTGACTGAAGCAACTGATGAAGTTCCTGCTGTTGAAAGACTGATTATACAGCCTATAAATCAGTGGTCTGATGAAGACAAAAGGCTTGTTAATCTTGATGTTAAAGCAAGAACAACTTTAGTCTCTGCACTACCAAATGATGTCTATCATCAAGTTCTTAACTGCAAATCTGCAAATGAGATGCTAGACACTTTGACTGTTGCATATGAAGGCACTGAAGAAGTGCAGGAGAAAAAGAAACTCCTTCTGGTTAGAGAATATGAGTTCTTCTTTGCTCATAAAGGTGAAAGTCTTACTCAGACCTACACCAGGTTCAACTACCTTATTAATGATTTAAGAAGGGCAGATGTTCCCAAGAACAATAAGGAATTTGTAAACAAGTTTCTAGACTCTCTCCCAGAATCTTGGGATCATTTTATCACTGTGCTTAAACATGGTGAGAAAATCAAAGGTCTTACACTGGTTGGTTTATATGGAAACCTTATGAATCATGAAAAATCAGTGAAACAAAGGAAACTCTCTACCAAGGATATGAAGGAGGCTGCAAAAGCTCCAACTACTGCCCTTGTGTCTAAGGATACAAGATCCAGGAGTTTTGTTGCAGTGATGGATGAGTCCAGTGATGAGGAGGAAGAGGAGGAGTCTTCTGATGAAGAGCAAGTAGCTGATGCGGATGAAGTTCTGGAGAACATGGAGAGCATTGAAGCTGCTGTTGAGCAGGCTGCCATGTTGGTTAAAAGGTTCAAACCTTTCTTAAAAGGAAAGAGTGTCAAGAGGTTTGAGAAGAAACCCTTCAAAGGAGAAAGAGCCATGTCAAAACCAAAGGCTTCTGAAGGTTGTTTCTCTTGTGGCAAGACTGGTCACTACGCCAGTGAGTGTAAGTCCAGAGGAAACACAGGCTTCAAGGGTTCCTCAAGCTCAGACAGGAAGATTGATTATGAAGCTAAGTATAAGAAGCTTCTTGATATAGTCCTTGAGAAGAAAAAGAAGAAAGCTCAGAACAGGGTGTTGATAGCTGAAGAAGAAGATTGGGCTGAGGAAGATCTCTCAAGTGATGAAGATGAGGTCCTCACAGCTCAGCTTGGTTTGATGGCTAACATAGCAAGTACAAGTTCCTTTGATGAGGACATGAAGAAAGCTGCTAAAGCTTGTACTTCTCCTGACTGGGATCCTTCTTCTATGTATCAGGTTGGAAAATTTATTTACTATGAAAAAAATGAAAAGAACACTATGTTTGATTATCTGTGTGTTGAGTTTTAGTCAAATATTCAAAGAGAAAAGAAGCTAAAATTAGAAATAGAATCACTAAAAGAGAGATTAAGTCTTAAAGATGAGAAACTGAAACTAATGACAAAACTGGAAGATGATTTAGCTAATCAAAAGATACTTAATCAGATCTTGGTAAAAGAAAACAATGAAGCAACCACGAAGTTTAATGACCTTCAAAAAGTAGTCAAATCTTGGTGTGTTTCTGCTGCTAAGACCACTCAGTGTGTCAATGAGCAGATTCCAAAACCAGTTCAAGCTATTATTGGTGGAAATTACTTTCAAGCTGCTAATTGTGTTGATTTTAGCAAGAACATAAATATCTTAGAAGAAGCTGATATTTTACCTCTTACTTTTCAAAAGATTGTAAATGGAAAAAGTATTATCACTAACAGATTTGTCAAAAGTAAAAGTACTCAGCTGAAAGACTCAACCACTTCAAAAGTTGGTTCCAGTTCTATCGTCTTGACAAAAAGCAAAAGTACTGCAAATTTAATTGTAAAGGAAGTGTGTAAAGGAATGGAATCATTTGTTGATACCAAAGAGACATTATGTTGTCAAACCTTGAAAGCTGATACATTAAATATAAGTGCTCAGCTGACTGACATTTCATTAGCTAATGATCCTCAATCAGCTGATCAGAGAACAGATGATAGTTGCTCAGCTGATACCCTGTCAGCTGATCAAAAATCCTCTATAAATTGTTTAGTTGATTCAATATCACTTCAAACTCTTTCAATAAAAGAAACCAAGGGAAAAGGACTAAATGTTCACATAAAGTCTAAGTCTGCCACATCTAAGGTTGATCAAAAACTCATTTTAACTAAGGGTCAACCTAAGGTGACTGTAAACAAAAACCTTATTAGTTTACAGAATCAGTTGCAACAGCTGAATGGTGAAATCTGTCAGCTGATGACCCATAGTCATCAGAAAACAGTTAAGACATCTCTTAGGCAATCACTGAATCACGTCTAAAGCTCCAAAAGTCAAAAATGTTATAAATGTGGGAGCAAAGGGCATAAGGCAAGTGATTGTTCTCTTGAAGGTAACTCAAGACAGCGGACTGATGTTGATAACACAATTTTTCCTCTTATTCATAAACAACCTCATATGTAGTGGATAGCTAGGTGCAATCCACAGGGATCCACTTAGCAGTGGATACCCAAGTTTCACTAACCTTATTTCAATCTCAACTATGCAGGGTCTGAACACATGGTATCTTGACAGTGGATGTTCAAGGACCATGACAGGTTGTAAAGCTTTGCTTAGTAACTACAAGAAGGAAAAAGGTCCAAGAGTGACCTTTGGTGATAACAATTGTGGGCAAACAAAAGGCTACGGAGAACTTTATAATGGGAACTTAACCTTGTCCAAGGTATCATATGTTAAAGGACTTAAGTACAATCTCATCAGCATAAGTCAGTTATGTGATGGTGATCATAAAGTCCTCTTTACAAAGACAGGTGGTTCCATTTTAGATCAAGAAGGTAAAACAATTATTTGTGCAAAGAGAACCAAGGATGCATATACTCTTGATATGTCCTCTGGTGATCCATCCAAGTTGACTTGTTTGTATACAAAGTCTGTAACTGACACAAACTAGTTATGGCATAAAAGGCTTTCTCACTTAAACTTCAAAAATATAAACAAGCTGACCAAGGGTGAACTAGTGTCAGGACTACCTTCACTGACGTATGTTAAGCCTAAACCTTGTTCTGCCTGTGAGAAGGGAAAGCAGCACAAGATTTCTTTTCCATCTAAGCAAGCCTTCTCCATTACTGAACCTTTCTACATGTTGCACATGGATCTATTTGGTCATGTTGCTACTGCTAGTTTTGGTGGAAGTAAGTATGCATTAGTGATGGTTGATGAAAAGAGTGAGGCTGCTGAAGAAATAATAAGCTTCATAAAGAAGATGGAAGTGCTAAATGGAAATCTGGTAAGGATGCTCAGAAGTGATCATGGAACTGAGTTTAGAAATCAAACTCTAGAAGGGTTCTGTGATGATAAAGACATATCTCAAAACTTCTCTGCACCAAGGACTCCATAACAAAATGGTGTAGCTGAAAAAAGAAACAGAACTTTAATAGAAGCTGCAAGAACCATGTTGTATGAGAGTGGGTTAGGATTCAATTTTTGGGCAGAAGCTGTCAGCTGTGCATGTTTCACTCAGAACAGATCCCTAGTCATCAAGAGACACAATAAGACTCCTTATGAAGTGCTCTAGGTAAGGAAGCCCAACATCAGTTTTATGCATATCTTTGGGTGTCAGTGTTTTATTCTGAACCAGAGAGATCAATTGCAGAAGTTTGCACCAAAAGCTGATGAAGGTGTTTTTGTTGGATATTCTGTGATCTCCAAAGCCTACAGAATCTACAACCTCAGAACAAAGGTCATAGAAGAATCAATCAATGTAAGTTTTAATGAAAATGACTTTGTTGCTTCCTGTTCTACTAATCCATCTACAGGTGAGGAATTTAATGATCTGCTACATACTGAAGACAACATTCCAGTATCAGCTGATCCACTCCCATAAGCTGATGTAGAGGATTTAGATGAAACTGTTCCAAACTTACATCAAACCAATGCACGCCCAATCCTAAACCAATCCACACTTTTACTGAATGATGAGAATCATGATTCAACATCAATGGACTCTAATTCCATATCAAACATTCCCAAATTAGTAGAAGTTTCATCAGATAACGTTCCTGAAATTCTGTCAGCTGATCAACCAGAAGTCTCATCAACTGATCCAAACCAAAGAATTTTCACTCCAACAATCCAAAATAATCCAAACTCTCCCAGAATCCAAAATGCCTATAAGGACCACGGGGATCATCCTAAAGATCAGGTCATAGGTAAAATAGAAGCACCTGTACTAACTAGATCAAAAGCTTGTAATTTCTGTTTATACACAGGTTTTGTTTCTATGATTGAACCAAAGAAGGTTGATGAAGCTCTAAATGATCCTCACTGGATTAATGCCATGCAAGAAGAATTGGCATAAATTCACAAGAAACAATGTATGGACTTTGGTGCCAAGACCAAAAGAAAAATCTATCATTGGTAGTAAGTGGGTGTTCAGAAACAAAATGGATGAACAAGGGCTGATCATCAGAAACAAAGCAAGGTTAGTTGCACAGGGGTATTGTCAAGAAGAAGGTATTGATTATGATGAAACCTTTGCCCCTGTTGGAAGACTTGAAGCCATAAGACTGTTTCTAGCTTATGCTGCCTTCAAAGACTTTAAAGTTTTCCAAATGGATGTTAAGAGTGCTTTCCTCAATGGAGAATTGAAGGAAGAGGTGTATGTCAAACAACCTCTAGGTTTTGAGGATGCAAGCAAGCCAGACCATGTATACTTCCTAAACAAAGCTTTGTATGGACTAAAGCAAGCTCCAAGAGACTGGTATGATACCCTCTCTTCTTTTCTAACCACCAAAGGCTTTATAAGAGGAAGCATAGATAGCACTTTATTTATAAGGAAATTCAAGGGTGATGTAATACTTGTACAGATATATGTAGATGATATAATATTTGGGTCTACAAATTTGGATCTTTGCAAAAAGTTTTCAAAACTTATGTCTGATAACTATCAGATGAGCATGATGGGTGAAGTAAACTATTTTCTTGGACTTCAAATTAGACAAGAGGTTGATGGAATTTTCATTCATCAAACAAAGTTTGTAAATGACTTACTTAAGAAATTTGAGCTTGAAAATTGTTCTTCAATGAAAACACCCATGTCCACTGCCTTAAAACTTGGAAAGGACACTGATGGTAAATCAGTGAACATTGCAGCTTATAGAGGTATGATAGGGTCTCTTTTATACCTCACTGCAAGTAGACCAGAAAGAATCTCACTTGGCTGCAGTTAAAAGAATTTTCAGATATCTCAAAGGAACTCCTAATCTAGGTCTTTGGTACCCCAAAGACTCTGATTTTGAGTTAGTTGGATACACTGACTCTGATTTTGCAGGTTGTACACTAGACAGAAAGAGTATATCTGGTGGTTGTCAGCTGTTAGGTGGAAGATTAGTCAGTTGGTCAAGCAAGAAACAGAACTCTGTTTCAACTTCAACAGCTGAGGCAGAATACATTGCTGCTGGAAGCTGCTGTGCTCAACTACTATGGCTGCAAAATCAACTACTTGATTATGACATACAGTTTGAAAACTCACCAATCCTGTGTGACAACACTAGTGCCATTTCTATCTCTAACAATCCGGTTTTGCATTCTAAAACCAAGCATATTGAAATCAGACTTCATTTTCTTAGAGATTATGTGCATAAAAAGAAAGTTTCAATGCACTATATAAGTACTGATGTTCAATTAGCTGATCTTTTTACAAAACCTTTGGATGAGTCTCGGTTCAACTTTCTAATATCCAAACTTGGCATGTTAAATTTGTAACATATTACTTTCTTAGGTAGTTAATTTAGTGTGAGAAATTAATTTCAGTTGTGTGTGAAATGAAGCACTTATCTAAGCTTCTTCATATCTTATTAATGGTAAATCAGCTAATGATATTCTGTCAGCTGGCAACTATCAGCTGATACTATATCTCAGCTTATCAACCATTATCTAAGACTTAGACTCTCAGCTAATTGCATTCATTAGCTGACACTTATTTTATCTCAACATGGATCAGCTGACACTCTCTTTTGTCAGTTGATGATTTTCAAAGTCAAAAATTATGTGTCCACACACTTATTTTATTATTTTCTCATTTGTATTTAATATGTTACTAGGTAATATTTAATCTCATTTAATTGTCCGTTAATTGTCTGTGTATTTATTATCTATTCCGTTTATCACCTTTTTGCAGAAATGACAGTTACTTTTTGAAATATATTTTGATGACAATTTAGGTTTCCAAAGAAGATATAGAGGTGTTTTCGAGCGGTTTTTCATTTCTTATGCTTTCAAAATTCCCAAACACTCTTCTTCTCTTCAAAATTACAAACCCTAAGCTCTCTCTACTCACAGTTTCTTCACTCTGTAATCATGGTGTCCTTCAACCCTGCTTCTACTCCAAATGTTGTTGCTGGTGAGAACGTGCCTGTAAACTCTGAAATCACCATTCGTCCAAAAAACTTTCTCATAAACACTGATATTCCCTCGACCAAGGCAAACCAGGGATATGAACCTATGGTCGCATTCATAACTTCTCATCCCCTGTCTCCCTGTCTCTCTGCTCATCCTTTCTTTATCTTCCCAAACATCATTGGTGAGATGTGGTACACTGCAAGGTACCATGCTGCTCAAGACCTAATCACCGGTACTTGTCTCAATGGCACCATCAACATCAATGTTACTGTCAATACTCTTCGAGAAGCCATCTCTATTCCTAACTTGGCCCCGTATCAACCATTTTCTCAAATGGATCAAGTTCTGGAAGTTTTACCCCTGATTGGCTACAATGAGGCTGTTACCCATGGTCAGTATAAGTTGTCTGTGCTGGGACACCCATGGAAGTATTTGGCCAGTATAATCACTAGGTGCTTTGGTCATAAATCTGGAAGTTTTGATCAAATGAACCAAACAGAACTAATGGTTCTGCATGCCTTAGTCACAGGGAGGAATATTGACTTTGCTCAAGTCATATTCTCAGAGATGGTGGATAAAATCACTCTTGGCACAGCAAAGAAATCAACAAGGACTATTGTTCCCTATATAAGGTACTTAAGCTTGCTTGTACTTCATTATCTTCAATGGGAACAATATACTGGGATAACTGCTGTTTTAGATACAATGCCTATTCCTCAAATGGGTCAAAGGATATTCCATTTGATAAGGGAAGAACAAGGCCCTGCCATCACTGCACAAATGCAAGAGCTGATTGATATTGCAGCTGATGAAGAGGATGTAGTGGTTGAAGAAGAAGGTGTTGTTCAACCTGTTAATGAAGAATTGGCTAATGATTCTGAGTCCCCAGATGCTGTTACTGAAAATTCTGAGCACTCCACTGCTCATACTCATGATGAAGCCAGTATTAGAGAGGAAAGATCATTTCATGATGAACCAGCACAGGGTGAGCCTATTAATCCTGCTGCTGAGGATGTTGATGCAGAAGATAGTGGTGATAAAAGTGGTGAAGATGACAATGATGAAGGAAATGATGTTTTTCATGGTGGTGATGCTGGCTATGTTTATGCTGAAAATATTCAAGTTACAACCAGCTCATCTTCTCAAAGAGGGATGCCCATTACTGAATTCTCTGTCAGTTCTAGTTCTAGCACACCACAGAATCAACAAAGTGGAGATGCTGTTGATGGTGATGATGCTGAGGAAGACACAATCTCTGACAATCTCATTCAACTAATTGAGATCAGTAAAACTCAGCATCCTTCAGGTATAATTTCTACCACTCTTGAGGATACTCAATTGGTTGACCCCACCAATGAGAACCAATCCTCTCCTCCAGCTGAAACACCCCCACAAATGCCAAGCTCTAGTGTACTCCCAACAGTCACTAGTTCTACTCCCTCCTACACCCATACTGAATTAAGGTCACAAGAGCTTGTGCACTTTTCACAAGTCTCTGAGGTAGTGTTATCCACACCTCTAACCTTAACTCCACTAGTATTCTCTTATGTTGAGGGGGAGAAAATTGAAGTTGACTTAACCCCCTTGCCAGTGGATGTGTTCTCCCAACAGGACACATTTGTAAATATGGGACTCCTGCTATCTGGATCACCCTCCAAACAGGGTGATGCCATTGAAAGACAGACCTTCTCCCAAGGTCATACTGTGTCTATACCCACATTGAGTCTATCCATACCCTTAGTAAGTTCACAACAGCTTACTACTGTAATAAGAGATACACCACTGAGTGCAACCCTCACTCATACTCACATGCTTGCACATGTATTTGATTCACTTCTTACACATGCTACTGCATTGCTTGTCAATACTAGTGGTATAAACCAACCATAAGCACAGGGCACACAATCTGTTCCCAGTGATCTTGGGCCTATATACCAAGGTCTAAGTGAGGGACCCCAATCCAACCCTGATATTGGTACTTCATCTCAATCAATTCCTATCCAACCCATTCCCTCTACTTCTTCAGAACCCTCACCCCAAATACTTCAAACCCTCCTATCTATCTCTCAAAAGATGGATAGTCTTCAAGCCTCCTTTAACTCTTTCCAAACCCAAGCAGAAACTCAAATCACTCATCTAACCCAAGAGGTTGAGTCACTTAAAGCTACCCAATCCCAATCCCAACCCACCCCTGCCCCAGTTGATCTATCACCCCTTCTTCATAAATTGGATCAACTCTTATCCCAAACTTCTAATCCTGCATCCACCCCTTCACCTCCATCCTTCACCAAACCTCCTATTCCTACTACATCTCCATCACCTTCAACTATCCCTCCCTCTACCTCCACCCCTTCTCCATTTCCTTATTCTTTTATCCCACCTTCTGTTGCCAAGCCTTCTGACAACTTTCCTTTTTTATTTGTTGATGACAAAAAGGGGGAGAAGTCAGCCTCGGATTCTACTAACTCAAGCCCTTCGCCAGATCCTATTCAAGAAGTAGAAGCTGATAAGGCAGCAGCAGATCAAGCAGACCTCAATGAAGCAGAAACACTAAATCAATCAACTGCTGAGAGGGAAGATCCATCTAAGGGGGAGCAACCTGCTCAAGATGAGCAGAGGCCAAAAAGAAGACTCAAACAAATGGCTAGAAGGAAGAGTGCTAAAAAGCCCAGACAAGATGAATCTTGTGCACCAATCAATGTGCCATCAGAAGATTCTGACGATGATAATGATGAAGATAGGGTGCCTCTGTCCTCTCTGCTCAACTTGAAAAAGCAGAGCCTCTCAACTCAAGCTTCAACAGTCCAAGCTTCCTCTCCAATACAATCAAGTCAACCAACTCCCAGCAACACATCAAGGAGAAAAGGAAAGAAAATAATGTCTGGTGAGGAGATTGAAGAAGAAGAAAGAAGAGAGAAAGAGCTAACTCAAGATGATGAGAATCTTAGGAAGTTAAGTGAGCTGGCTGCTGCACTTGGCACCTCAATTGAAGAGGTTCTCAAAGCCAAGGAAAGACACCAGGACTTCACAACTCCTGAAGACCTTGCTGCCATCATAGGTGCTACTGATGATGAGTTGACAGAATTACAAGAAGAAGAATTAATCATGTTGTCTACTCAATCACATCCAACACAAGTTGCACCACAGCAAGATGATCCTACTACTAAGAAAGTTCCTAAAAGAGGAAGAACTCACAGAGAAGCCATTCAAGCATTGTATGAGTTCAACTTTGGGGTTACAACTCAGCAATCAGAAAGGGAGATCAGAGAGCTCTTGGAAAACAAGAAGAACTTGGTAGATAGGAAGTTTCCAAATCTCATCTCAAGAGTTACTCCATATAAGGGGACAGATGAAGGTCCATATCTCAGAATAGTAAGAAAAGATGAAAGACATACACATGAGAATGCATACCTTCATCACTGCAAACTGTTCTCCTTCACTGAGATGATTGAGACTCTATACCACCTCCTTAAATCCAAAAGTGAAATTGCCACAAGGTTCATAAACAAACTTGAATACTGGATCAGAATGTCTGTCTACCACATGATATGCACTCATGATCAATTTGTGGAACACATTGATGTGATTGAGGATGCCTTCAAGAAATCCTCCAAAGCTTTTATGCCTATTGAACAGATTATACTTAATCCTGATCATCCTTACTTGGCTGCTTATGAAAGTCTAAACACTGCTCTGCCCTCCAACATCGAACCAGAAATGTTTAGGTACATAACTAAACCTAAAAGAGGGATGTTCTTCAAGAACAGAGCTGGTATTTGGAAATTTCTAAGAGAATCTGACTTAGGAAGAGCCCCTAGAGAGCTGATATTTCAAGCTGCAACTTCAACAAGGGGACAGACAGGAAGTGATCACTTTGAAAGTCTGATTCAAGCAAGAGCTGAAGAGTTGTTGGCTGCAAATCCTCTGGACACACTTCTGGATGTTAAAGAAGAACCTTTGTGGGAAGAAAACTGAAACTTCATAACTAGATTAGATGTAATTTCAACTTCTTAAAATAGTTCATCTTATGGAATTTAGCTTAATGTTCAAATTGTACAAACACTGATGTAAATACTTTGTTCTGTAATCAAGCTTGAAACTTTGATCATGGACTACTTGGCTAAAATGCTAGTATAGATGACTCTTAGTAGATAGCTCACATAGTGTAAATATAGAAAATATAAAAATCCTAAAAACGGAAAAATGATAGAAAAGATACCACCAAAACAGAACAATGGTATTTCATAAATGAAAAGATTCCCAAAAACAGAATATCAGGGAACATATATTAAAGAGTTACCAAAAACAGATAGCTAGGTAAACCAAATTGCACTTAAAGGTTTCATCTTTACAAATCCGAGTCAAACTGATTCTTCTTAAATCAGATAAGGTTTTGTCATCATCAAATAGGGGAGATTGTTGGGGAGATAGCAATATCAAACCTAAATCAAACCTGTCTATTATTTAAAATAGGATTTGATGTTAACAAAACCACATATTCAGTTTTGGACTTAGATAAATGAAAGACATGTGTTGTTTTTCATATCAGACTTAAAGAAATTCCTAAGTAAGAAATGTCAGCTGATGAATCATAATGTCAGCTGAACACTGAGTATCAGCTAAAAAAAAGCTTTAGGAAGATCAGCTGAGAGAAAAAGATCAGTTAAAAAGCATCAGCTGAGGATCTACAATGGATCAGCTGAACCATCAGCTGAGGAAAGTTTCAAGATCAGCTGAGCTATCAAGGATCAGCTGACACGATCACATTGATTAGCTGATGCCTCCCATCTATCAGCTAAGGTATTTATTGCTTATTCAATCTTTCATTTATAAGCTGATCATGTACAAATGATTAGCTGAGCCCTTGGGATCGGCTGACTGTTTAGTTTTACTAGTTTATTAGCTGTAATATGATTTGTGTTATCAGCTGAGCAATTCGATCAGTTGAGCAAATCTAGTCAGCTGAGTCTTTCACATTTATACTTAGCTGAGCAAAATTACATTTGCAGTTCAGTGTCTGTTAGCTGAGTTATTTTGTAGGACCGTGGGGGGTTCTAAACTAACACACCCTAATGCTAGGACTGATCTAGGATGAGAAATAGTGCGGAATATCTATTTCCCAAACCTCCTAAGGATTCTAAGATCTGCTTAGGTGTCCGGCACACAGTTAACACGAAGAACACACAGAGAAAGACGAAGAACAACTCTAAGAATTCACACAGAATGTTTAAGGCTGCCCTTGGATTCGAGATTAACACTAAGTTCGCGATTAATGAGGTTATGCGTACGATTACGAAGTCTCACGAAGGCTTAAGGTCGATTACGGACGTATTCCCGCTGATTACTTGATTACTCGACGATTTTTCTCGATTACCCTTGCTAATACGAGGTTAATACGTATTTATAGTGTGGGATACGCGTATTTCCTTAATTAATTTCCACTACGCATGTGGTGCAATGCACTGCGTACGTAGTTAATCCAGTACGCACGTACCGGTTGTTTTAATAATAATTAATTAAACATTAATCGACCACCTCACCACGCACGTAGTGAGCTCCACTACGCACGTAGTGGACTCATCACGCACGTGATGACCTTCACTCATACTTAAACTTCCAAACACAAATCAACACATGATTAAGTACTTGTAAGCTTAAGATAAACATAAGGAAACACTTAGAATATATAAACATGTAAACTATTAATCAAAACACATTTGAATTAACATTTCAAGTAAACATGTATGTATTGAATTGATAAGAACTAGGGATTTACAATTATGCACCAACAAACTCCCCCTAAGACCTAGTTCTATCAACAAAAATTGCACTAAGCAAACACAATGACAATCTAGCTGTTACAACATTGTAGACTTGACTTCATCAGATCCAGCTTAGATGTCAAATGCAAAACAAACTCGAACAACCTTCTGAAACTGCAACGCCAGATCCATATACGTATCCTTGTACAGAATCGGATTGTAGTACAATACGGTTATGTCGTCCTTTCCAAAAATTTTAATCCACATAGGATCAAATACTTTAACCGTTTCTCCACCAGACATGTCATCATCCAATACAATCACTGCCTCAGTTGTTTTCTCATTAAAGTACCACCATTTAAACCTTGTGCTCCACCCAGTAGGCATGGTTCTCAACGGTAACTTTTTCATACAACGAGGAGCTTTGCAGTTAAGCACTTTGAGTTTTCTTCCTGTCAGTGGATCAATCTTAGTTGGATGGCTCTTGACACCTGGCACATAAGGCTTTAAGTTTTTCCATCCAAATCGAGCCTCACGCTTCACTAGCGTCTCAAACCATTTTGCCATGCTGTGATCGTCACAATTTAAAAGAGACAGACGAACAAGTTGTCGGATATCATAAAACGGTATTGTTTGAATATCATTTGCTCGCTGAAAATACTCAACTCCCCTTTCTCTTTTAACAGCATAAACGTTGAATTCAGGAACATAGCACCAAGCAACGATTTCACCATCAGTCTTCTTGCCCAGAGTTTGATAAAACTTTGAATATTCTGGTGAGCTTGCAGCCTTTTTCTTCTTTCTTGCCTGACGCTCAAGATAGCGTTGAAACTTCTTTCTTCTTGCCTCTCTTTCTTCTTGCTTAGACTTTCGATTACCTAGATATTTGTCTAAGTCGAAATCAACAGTTGTTTGTTCTCTCGCTTCAGCTCGTCTATTGATTTCCTCAGCATTAGTTTTTTTAAAGAGATCTGCAAGATCAGGCAGGTTATCGTCCTTTTGTTGGCCGGAATAGTGCTGATCTGTTTCATCCTCAATCTCTATGTCATCGGTATCAAACACCGGTTCCTGTTCTGCTTGAGGTGGTGGCAAAAAGCTTTGATCCACCTCTTCTAGAATTACGTCCTCGACAGGAATCTGCAGCAGTTCGGCAATTTGTTCTTTAGTCAAGAATGGAAGTATTTCTCCTTCCTCTGCATCATACTCATTTTGAGAAACAATTTGCCGTTGGATACTCAGCAGACGAGACGATTGAGGAATCTCAGCTTTCAACGGCTGAACAATTAAAGGATCTTCACACAGAAATAAGAAACCATAAACATGTGTAAGCTGAAAACAAACATTTCATTTCAAAATAAACATTTAAATACATATGATTGTTTCAATTCTATACATGATAACTAAATAGTTACAAAGTCACATAGACTAACAATCAACCTTGTTCATCTCCTGAGTATGCCCCAGCTGGTTCAGACTCGGCAAACTCCTTCAGCTTTAGCACCTCTTCATCTTGCTTTTCAACGTGTGCCTTCAACCTCTTGAACTCTTGAGTGTATTCAATTAAGATCCTTTCCATGGTCTCATTCTTTTTCTCCAACTCAATTATTTTCAAATTTCTCTCTTCATCCCTTTTCAACAAGCTCTCTATTTGCACATCTTTCTCCACATCTCTTTTCAACAAATCCTCAATCTGTGCATCTTTCTCAACCATTTTCTGTTTCACTTCCTCTAGCTCCAGCTTCCTTTCTTTCTCGTCTTTAATCATATCTAGCACGTAGCTTTGGAGCTTGCTCAGACTTTCTTCGACGGCTATATTTGGTAGCTGAGACCCAGTTTGAGACGGTCCTGCAGCACCTTGAGCAGCGGTAGTGACTGGAGCGGCTGTTACTGTGGAAGGTTTGACAATAATCTCTGTAGAAGCAACCAGCGGCTTGAACTTGTAAACTTTCTTCTTCTTTTTCTCAGGCTCATCTACTGCAGCCTTTTCCTTCCTTTTTCTAGTCAACTCATCCTCATCCTCCTCGAAAAAATCATCAACATTCATATCGTCCAAGCTTGTAGGGATAGCCTCTCCCCCAGTGGGATCACGAGTCTCTTGGCTCTGAACTTCAGGTTCCTCATCCTCATCGTCAGACACTATTTCAATATTTTCAACCTGAGATGTTGAGCCCTCGTTTCTCCATAGATGTTTTCTTTCTGGAGCTTGATAATCTTTGTTTCCCAGGTGGCAGATTAATCTTCTTTTCGGAGGAACTGAGGTGCCTATGTATCTGCTCATCTGCCTAACAGTTTGATCATTCATGTGTCTCAACTTGATTCTGTCCCCATCCTCCTTCACCAAACCCGCAACCTGGGTATCAATTACGATTTGAAGAAACCTGGGATACATCAGAAACTGCCCCTCCTTCTTTGACAAGTTCTCTTTCAAGCAGTTGAAAATCACCCTAGAAATGTTGAATTTAACATTCAGCACCAGCGCCACAAACAAATGAGAGAACGTTTGATTTAGCTGATCATGGCCAGTTCTCCGTGGCCCCAAACAATGAGATATAACATGCATCAAGTAGCGATACGGAGGGCAGAATTTGGTTTTGTATACAGATTCATTTCTAATTTCACCGGTGTATCCACACCTCGGCAGACAGCCCTTCACCCGGCAGACATTCAGAGAGGTTGGATCGGTGATATCGTCTCTGAGCTACAGCAGCTCATTTAATATCCCTTCAGAAACAAACACGGGTTGTTCTTTCACCACCCCTTTAATCCCACACATATCTTCATCATAAACGGCAGTTCTCCAGAACTCTAATTGATGCGAGGTGTAAGCAGTGCATGTAGCTGTGATTGCTGTATAGATTCTCGACCTCATCAAATAATCAATGATCTCATCACAATCCCTGGTCAATTTATTCTTAGTCACAAAGGCCCGAATATTATGCATGTCACCTGCTTTAAGATCCGCCTTTGCCTGACAGCCAGATGCAGTCCCAGTGATGTTTTGAGTCGAGGAGCTTCCAATTTGTGCAGGTTCCATCGTTTAAATTCTGTGGAACAAAAATTATGCTCATTATAATGAAATAATCAACAATTTCAACACACAGCTAAAATCTGAAGATTAAAAATTAAACATTCATTTCGAAAATTTGAAGTTTTCACCACGCGCGCAATGACCATCATTACGCACGTGATGAAAGGTCTTCGTGCGAAGTGGTTTGACGTAACAAAACTTTAATTATTTAAACCATGATTCACTTCGCACGTGATGCACACAGATCGCACGAAGTGGAGTTCACTTCGTGCGGTCGAAACTCATCAAGTTCATCGTCTTCATTACTGAGTTCGTGCGAGATGGAATCATTTCGTGCGAAATGACCTTCACTTCGCACGACTAACATTCAAGCTTCAAGAACAGTTCGTCGCAACTTTTAACTTAAAACCCTTGATTTATGATGTTTTTGTTTCGATTTAGTGATTAAAGATCATCCAATTAAGTCCATGAACGTTCCTTTTCACTTACATCTAACAAATTAACACATTACGATCACTTGTAATCTGGTTTTAAAGTTTTTAGTCTTTCAAACATAAAATCGAGTATAACTCGAGATCCAACCGTTGGATTGAAGCGAAAAACATACCAAAATGATCACAACACAAAGGCGAATCACAAGAATGAAACGAATAACTCTTTCAACACAAAAGTCAGAATCAAAATCGAGAGAGAATAGAGTGTACTGTAGAAATTATGAATGCGTAATGACGAATACGCACGGAACCAACTTATATACCCTATTTCACTTCGTGCGAAGTGCTTTCACTTCGCGTGTTGTTACCCGAAGTGTACATCTGAAGTGACTCTTCATTTCGCACGTGATGACCTTCACATCGTGCGACATGAGATTCACTTCGCCTCTTAATCCTTGACCGCGGAGTATGCATACACAACGCATGATGTATCACACAGTTCGTGCGAGGTGTTCTTACTTCGTGCGAATTGAATTTCTCACATAGAGTTAGAATTTTTCTTGATGATCCTGTACTCAGCACACACCGGTTAGTAACTTCAATGGAAATCAAAAACTTTTAAGCACAAGAAAACACAAGAAACTATATATAAAAGAAATAAACATACCAAAAATCTTTTTGTATTTTTCGGAATAAAAGAAACTGAAAATGCAGACTGTTAACAAATTAAATCCTAAAGACTAAGAGACAGAAATGAAAACACTAAAGAGATTTGCAAAAATTTAAATTACTGAAATTAAATCTTTTTGTGAGAAGGTTCCAAGATGGAATCAGTACCAGCACATCTATACTTAGTTATCATTCATTTCAGAACCTTAGACACAAACATACTCTCTCAATTTCTGTCTGTCAATCTAACTTTCCTCAGATAATGACATATTTGATTTCAACATTTTCTGATTATCTAGAACTGAGTACATGGTTAAGACTATCTCTTTTAAAATCTCACAGTGTTTTGACTCACTCAGTCGGTTGCACAACTTGAGTACCCAACTACCATGCTTATGTGCTTTGTGATTTTGTCAACGCATTTTATGCTCTTTGACATTGAGGTCAATTTTTCACCTCTTTTGATAATCTCTGTTGAGCTTTTGTCACTGCATTTTATGCTCTTTGACAATTCAACACTAATAGATCTTTCTGTTGAGCTATTGTCACTGCATTTTATGCTCTTTGACAATTCAACACTAATAGATCAAAGTATCTATTTCTTTTGACATCTCAGATTGGGGTCATTTTTTCACCCTCTTTTTACATTTTGCTCATTGTCATCTAAGCACATTTGGCATGGTAACAGGTGTGTGCACCAGACTAAGTTAGTCTCAACTGTTATTGACTTGTAGACTTGGAATGTCTCGATAGTTTGAATCTTTGATGGATTTCCACATGCATAACCACTTATCAGCCTAGACTCTCATCATATGTCTTACACGCCATCTGTTTCTTATCTGATTTGACTCAAATTTTCAGACAGTTTTCTCAAGAATATGTACATGCCTTCAGTCCTAATTTTACTAGACATACTTTGTATTGAAAGCCAGTGTACCATCATTTTCCATTAGAGTTGGATCAACTTCTCATTATTGTTTTTCTGATTTTTTTTGTATTTTCTATGTTTTTCTGATTTTTTTTGTATTTTCAATGTTTTTATGATTTTTTTTGTATTTTCTATGTTTAACCTGGCTCTGATACCACTTTGTAGGACCGTGGGGGGTTCTAAACTAACACACCCTAATGCTAGGACTGATCTAGGATGAGAAATAGTGCGGAATATCTATTTCCCAAACCTCCTAAGGATTCTAAGATCTGCTTAGGTGTCCGGCACACAGTTAACACGAAGAACACACAGAGAAAGACGAAGAACAACTCTAAGAACTCACACAGAATGTTTAAGGCTGCCCTTGGATTCGAGATTAACACTAAGTTCGCGATTAATGAGGTTATGCGTACGATTACGAAGTCTCACGAAGGCTTAAGGTCGATTACGGACGTATTCCCGCTGATTACTTGATTACTCGACGATTTTTCTCGATTACCCTTGCTAATACGAGGTTAATACGTATTTATAGTGTGGGATACGCGTATTTCCTTAATTAATTTCAACTACGTACGTGGTGCAATGCACTGCGTACGTAGTTAATCCAGTACGCACGTACCGGTTGTTTTAATAATAATTAATTAAACATTAATCGACCACCTCACCACGCACGTAGTGAGCTCCACTACGCACGTAGTGGACTCATCACGCACGTGATGACCTTCACTCATACTTAAACTTCCAAACACAAATCAACACATGATTAAGTACTTGTAAGCTTAAGATAAACATAAGGAAACACTTAGAATATATAAACATGTAAACCATTAATCAAAACACATTTGAATTAACATTTCAAGTAAACATGTATGTATTGAATTAATAAGAACTAGGGATTTACAATTATGCACCAACAATTCTATAACTCATATAATAGCTTTTCTATGTAATATTTTCGTTAGTCAAAGGCAGAACATGTGTTGTTCTTATTATGCCTTAGATATTTCTTTGTAAAAGTACTTACCACTTTTTGTATCTGCAAAGAAACAAAAAAGATAGATCTTTATCCCCTAGAAAAGGAGAAAGATACTTTTGAAGAGAAGATCTCGAAGATATGCTGCTTCAACTAAGTATGGCTGGCAACTCTATACTTGGTAAAGTCAAATATTCAGAAAGCATGGTGTTGATAAAAGTACAAGCATGGAAAGAGAAGTTTACTCTCCCAAGACATAAAGGTAGTACTTTAATAATATAATAATAGATAGTGGGTAAACTCCTTACTGAAAAGTATGTTTACTTTACACACTTTGCTTGTAAAGTTAACCTACCTTCAACCTACTACCTTTATCTATTATATAATATTATTAAACCAAGTACTTTGTCTCCTTCTCTCTTATCAACCTGGACACCACTTTACTTATATATACTAATGCATGGAAACATGCTAAGTATGCGAATAGATAGAGTTGAACACTGAAATCTCATCTGTTGAGAATTAGAAGAGTTAGCATTTTATTTTCAGTATAACAAACTTGTTCATGTGTTGAACATCTTAGACATAAGTTGTTTAAGATTAGCTTAGTCTATGTGTTAGACAAATTTAGTTGTCACCTTTTATTGAACATAGATTTTCCGCATCTAGTTCATGTAATTCTTGATTCACGTCAATAAGAATTATATAAAAGTAAACCGTGTGTCTCTTAAATTTAATTTGCTAAAGTTTTTATTCAACCCCCCCCCCTTCTACAAACATTTGTTGTTGTAGTATCCATTCGGGACCAACACATAAGCACTAGAAATTCAAGTTTGTATTTTAAACAAGAACACTTGAAGAACTTAATAAGAATCAATTTTAGCAACAAAACACATTAATAATAAAATAAACAAGGATGGATCTTGAGGTTTCTTCAAAGGAAGGCAAGGAACACATACACCTAAGCATCAACAGGAAAGAGGAAGAAGCTATAAGTTCGTCCTTTCTTTTAGTAAAACACACACAATACACTTATCTACTTTCTCACTCACTAGTAAATCAATTAAGTAGTCCAACTCAATTAATTATCAACCAACGAGGTATTATTTATGACCCTCATGTAAAAATGAATATATTGTAACAATTAACACATAAATATATAAAACTTTGTATTGCACCTTTTAACCTCATGGTTCAATTATTAATTCACTATTCAAATTAAATAGCAGATAAACAAATAACTAAATACCACCAACACGCAAACTACTAGGCCATTTACGAGGATGTTACATGATGGGCTAAGTAGTGAGATTGAAAGCTGACATTGTGGTGTGGTGGGTGTGGTGGGAGGTAACCACTCCCGCCACTCTTAGATATTACCTAAAAATCTAATTATATACACTTGTGAGGACTTGCGGATTTCCTTGAACCTAAGGTCTTTTTGTAAAATTTATCATTATTTAGTCAAATAGTGGGTCAAAGCCTGATTCTTTTAGACGTATCTACTGCATTATCTTACTAGAGAAGAGAAAGAGTGAAGTGAATAGTGTAACTTGGATCCTTTGAAGAATTTATGAGTTGTTACGTTATAGCTGAATATATATATATATATATATATATATATATATATATAATTTTATGGTGATTCAAGGCTTATATTTGGCGTTCTTAATATAATCAAGTTACCAAAAGGTTGCAAGATTCTTTCATGTAAGTTCTTTCTTACATTTAGGTTGAAAGGCAGCTTTGTAGAACATACGGCCCTATATGGTCCCTCGGGTCACCTTTGATCCCGAACTATAACATGAAGATATGCATTGGATCCATCCCTTGGCTGACCTTAACAATACAACTATTAAACATTTCATAAATGTCTCGACATACACATATAATACATACCGGATCTATCATAGATCCCTTAACATGCATGCATTTCGGTAACATAACATAACCTTCTACCCATATACTAAGTGCACAACACATGAGCATAATTTTGCCATGACATCAAATCAATATATAATCATATTTCATCTTACATAAAATGCTTGGGTATTCGCAAAGCTTACGTATCCAATTGATTACAATATTTTTTTAGATAGTGGTATCTAGTTGTTATAAATAATCTTGTATACTTTCTTTTTAATGTTTATCATTCTTGTTAATGGTTATTTGGTAAACATTGTTCAATGGCACTTCATAATTGAGTCATTTACCTTATGTTCGGGTCAACTTAACTTTCATATAAGCAAAATAAGAATCAATATGTCAATCATATCCATATTCATTATACATTATGTTTCATACATGATAAACTTCAATTATCAAGTTCTTAACTACCATGTGACAATTAATGGTTAAGTCGGTACTCACCTCGGTCTAAAGTACTTGCAAACCACTCTAGATGATATCCCTTATATCCTTGATTACCTATAATAACATAGCATAAGTTTTTGTTTTAACGCCTCCAAAATAGAATTTTGATCGCTGCAACCAGGATAGTTTAACGATCCAAGATAACGTCACAACCTGACAATTGTAAAACGGAAATAGTACACAGCTTTGCATTTGTTCCAATATCATTTCACCTCAAATCACAACTAAAATGTTCTAAATCAACTTCCATAAATTTGTATAGTCTTTATACATCAATACATAATTATTAACATATCTATAACTTCATTTAAACATTCATACTATTAGAAATATCATTTTTGCCCTAAAAATCACTTTTGACCCATCCAAATGTGTTTCAATCAATTTTCACCAATCTCATCATAACTACTATTTATATGAACTCATTTGGATCATAAAAACAATGTAAGAACAAATTACAATCTCATTTTTATCCTCACATGAGTGTTATATACACCTATTGAGCTTCAACCCTATCTTTAAACCAAAGAACACTTACACAAGATGAAGAACACTTACTTGATACTTGAAATCGGGATTCAATCACAAGATTATGTGATTAATTATTGTTTGAATTCCAGGTTTCCGTGCTGATTTCTTACTATTAGTTTCATCCAAGAGTGTGCAAGTGTGTGTTATGAGAGGAGATAGAGAAAATCTATTTTTAACAAGCGGAAGTCCGACTTATGAGTCAATTGTTTTAATAGCGCGTATCCCGCTCTCATAACTGGCTTACAATGCGTTATTTAAATACCATAACTAATTGACGGGATATTCTTGAAATCATTGTTTAAAACTGTTTAATAATTTATACTTTCTGGTCATACTTGAATAACTTTAAAGTTGACATTTTTATGGGGACTAATAAACTTTTCCATTACCATTAAGATAATCACAAAATCACTTTAACATTTTAATAACTTATGTCTACTAGTAGACCTATTTTTGGGATGTTATACCTAACACCACTCTCAAACTCTCCTATGAGTACCACCATCTTTAACCACCAATCATCATCTCATCCCATTATTCTATATCGCTATTACGACCCAAGACGATCGCTAATATCCCAATCGGTCCACCACTAAGCACCACCGTCATTTCCTACTGGATCTGTTCCCGGGAGTACCAAGGAACCTTTGCTCTCCCTAGCCATTTCGGGGTGTTTTTTCACGAAAAGCAGACATGAGATAACAAATCCAGTGTGCTAAGTATGAATTGAGACGAAAGCTTTATAAATTTGTGAAGATACCGATCGATCTAGTGATATGTGGGAAGACTTGTATCATTTGATGATGCCATTTCTTTTCTATTTGTTATGACCTACGATAACCGCCGCCATCGCCATTGCATGTACTCAAAGATATCACCGTTAATTGGATCTTAAGGCCGCCTTCTTAGATAAACCAATCCACTACCGAGCACCACAACTATCCTTGCACATTTTCCCCATCTTTACTGACGAAGTGCACCACCTCCTCCCTCTTTTCTCTAAAACTGAATACGACATGTTTTTTTCTTTTCACAACCAGAACACACAAGATGTTTTTCTATTGTTATCATTCCATTGTTCCACCTGGAATTAATCTTTCCCCTTGATTAAAATAATATAAATTTTTATGTCTGTGTATATGTTTGGGATAGTTATCATAGAGCTATCATTTAAAAATTTCTTACTTATTAGGGGTAAAAAGAGTAAAACTTTATCTTATGAAGATGTTCACAATACTTGTTGAGATCTTTATATGTTTCATCACACTATCGCTGATCTTCAAAAGATTTCAATATGTTTTTGTAAATCGGTCACCCTAATATACTCCAATTTATACATGTTTTTAGTACAAATTCCCTATGCTTTGAACCAAAATTATTGGTGAATACGCGTAAAATGATACCTAATCCTTTGTTTTCACCATTGTAGGTATAATTCAGCTTTTCAACAAGAAAACATGTAAAAAAAAAGAAGAAATCAGAAGAAAAACTGAATCACTGAAGAAGTCAGAAGAGCAACTGAAGAGCTCACCTGAACGTATGAAGATAAGAAAAATTCAAGGGCTAACACCCGAGTTAAAGGTCGTTAGCTATCCGATGGCCATCAACAACCTAACCACCTACTCAAAGTTCATGTGAAACCCCATCTGAAATGAAGACCTAACGGGCGTTTGCTCTAGGCTAACGGACGTTAGCTCCTGTTTAGTGGCAAGTGGATCAACTTGGCAAGTTGCATATGATATTATCCGAATCATCCTATACCTAACGGCCGTTAGCCTATATCTAACGGCCGTTAGCCGCCCATGTAGACCAATATTTAAACAACACTCTAATTTCGGTTTTAGAGAGCCTTGGACAATATTTTTTCCATTCTTACACACTTATACTCAAAACATCCGGCCCTAAACACACTAAAATCATTAGGGGAGGTTCTTGGAGGTTTCAAAGGCCAAAGAAGTATCATTTTCATTACTTGGAAGCTTAGCACCATCAAAGGATCATCACATTCACCATATTTATCATTGTTCTTCATTTTGGTATACTCTAACCTTTATTTCCAGAATGTATGATTCTGAATTAGTTGTTGTTTGTGATGTATTTATTATGAATATGGGCTGGTAATATTGATTCATCTAGATAGAGATGAATCCTAGCTAGTTTATGGTTGTATTTGCTACTTTGATCATGTCTTGATAAATATATGAATTTGGGTACTCTTGGTTTAAAGTTGTAGTGTGTTTATACTATTTTGACAACATACTCGAGTCTTAGGAATATTGCGATCATATGAGATTGATCAACTTACGTGTAAAAAATACTAATATTCGAGTGTATATATATAATTTAAACTTGTGTGTTCACGTGGGTTTCACACTAGAAATGGTGGTTACCCCCTTGTTCATATTGGGTATATGCATTCAGGACATCGCCTTAGAAATGAAGGGTGTTGTTCGGTGTGTTAGATTTGTGGTTAAAATATATGTCATTTACATGTGATTTGAAAAGATCCGGTATTATCATACTGTTCTTACTATTTGGTAATAAAAGAAGTGACTTTTGAGAAATTAAAGGATGACTTTTGTCCACCATTAGTTATACAAATGTGAGTTAAAACAAATTTACTCCATTTTCATAAGCTTAAAAGAAACAAATATGATTTTTGAATCAAGTATCATTATATCATATATGTAACATCTATGTCATTTCCATAATTAGTTAGGAGGATTCAAATTCTAGATGAATCCCATTTGATTTGAATCTACTTCTTGTTTTAATCATTATTAATCTAATTGTATGCTTAATATTAGTGTAATCTTAGTTTAATTAACCTCTCTTATTATTATTGATTGTTTAAACAATAGTAACGATGAATTTTAGTATTTGACGTTCCATATGATTCAATACTCGGTTATATAAAGCTATACTATACATGTGGGTACACTTATCCGTGTGTCTTATATAATTCATAGTTCCACATTTATAACTCTGCGTGTGAAAAACATCTAAATCACAACTTATTATCTTATAAACCATTGCACACCACGCGTAACACACCCCGTCTCAACAAATCCCGTTGGATCTTCACGAGATTCTGAATCTTAAACCGCTTTTCTATATCAATTCAGAAATTATTTTTATTGTGAGAACACTTTCTTTTTTAAAAAATATAGCAATATTATCCGTGTCAAATTAAAGAGCATGAATTTTTTTTATTTTCATATTTTAAAATATTTAATTTTATTATATATTTTAGCTTTACAAAATGGAGCTAAATGTGAAAACGTTTAAAATACCTTTTTTAATAGCAAAAGGAAGAACTAGACCTGAGTTTCGGTATTGCCATCAACCAAGACAAGGAAAAAGAGTGTGAAGTGTTGGATGTGAATTGAACTCATGTGCCAAACCTTATAGGTTGGGCATCTTACCATACAAGATTTCAATCTGTTAGCATTTATTTAAAAAAAAAGTTTAAAATACTATTTTGCTATTTATAAACATTAACCTCAACCCTCAACCAACGTTTAGTTTAAATATCCCTCCTATCATTATGAACCGTTGCTCTTATCGATCAATGTTGTATTTGGTTTTTAAAGATTATGTAATAAGATTAATTCTTAATTGAATCATCTAACAGAAAAAAAAGAAGAATAAACGAAAGTGAAATAAAAAATAAATAAAATGAATATACGTTACTTGTATTAAGCTTATCTTAGGTTATTTTATTGGTAAAGATAACAATATATATATATATATATATATATATATATATATATATATATATATATATATATATATATATATATATATATATATAGGGTAAGGTTATATAAAGAACCTCCTTTAAACATAGAACCTAAAGAATCCTCCTAGTGTTGACACGTGTCACATTGTTTAGGGGCAAAAAAGAAAAATTAAAAAAAAAACTCAGCATGAGCGACCCAGAAATTTAAAAAACAAAAAACATCTCACTTACTTTAAATGATCATAACTCGTTCGTTTTTAAGAATTTTAACAAAAAAATTATACTGTTAGATTCAGTTTTTCGTCCTCTTTCAAACAATACCTGACTTGATATATTTCAAAACTTTTTTTTTTAAAATGCAAATTTTGCATTTTGAGCTGTGTTCATACTAAATACAAAATGCAAAAAATCGTTAAAATGCAAAATATAACATGCAGGTCATTCATATGCTTTCAAAATGTAAAATTAAGAAATGCAAAATACAAACCAAAAAATGATTCAATTAAAAAATGCAACCCAAAATGCAAAAAAAAAAAACACATTCAAACCCAAAAATGCAAAATCTATAGAACATAAATACAAAATGCAAAAAACGAAAAACGCAAAATGTAACACCTCGCTTTTGAAAACCAGATTTTTCATTTTAATAATAGAAATTCAAGAATCCAAACTGCGTGGATCCGTTTGTAAACAGAATTTATGCCAAACCTGTTTTTCAAAACTCATTAACAGCAGCGGAATTATAATAGTGGCTATAATCACAACCAAAAATCAGCCACAATATACAAAAGATCAGGTGGTGTTACTAAACTGTTCACCGACCACTTAACCAAGTTTATACAAACATAAACAGTAATTAAAAGTAACAAAACAAGTGTTCCTCCAAAAGACAAGTAATAACCAGCAGGTACCCAAAGCTCACGCGCCTAAGTGTCACCTGCAGTCATGGGGAGAGTATCTGTTAGCTAATTGAAGCTAGTGAGCATAAGATAGCATATTCAGTAATATAAACATATCACATATCATCAATATATCAAACAGTGCTATCCTAGCATCTCGCGATGAGCTGGCACAGCCAGAAGGAAGCATAATCTTGCAGGGTAGCGAGCCCGGCTCAACACTCCTAACTGGGGAAACCAGACACATCAACCGCGCGGGTGGGTGAGCGGGTAGCGGTCCACCGTTGCGTTATGGAGCCATAGACTCCATGGGGTACAGCGGGTAACTGATCCCCTAATCGCACGAGGAACATTGGGTTAGCCAAACCCTAAATACCTAACCAGGTACCGTTGACGCTATCATCGACCCGCAGGCCTCAAGGCATCCCAGACCGCAGTCTGACCTCGATCAAGGACTATAACTAGCCCCCATATCTCGGATCCGTTCATAAACACAAAACTCACCCATTCCGGGCCTCATAGCGCGCATACATATCATATCATAATCATGATTCAACGGTTACGTATGTCATGCATAAACATAGCATACAGTACGCATTTCAAGCATACAACAGTGTTGATTACATTTCATGTAACTACTTGCACATACTAATTACATGTAACATGATTATATTAATTTGTATGTTATCCTATACTCACCTGTGAGGCTAAAGACTAAAGCAAACAAATATCGTGATCGTCGCGCTCTTCTTCTGGGTCGTACAGCTTACCTATAAGATAATACTCGTGTTTAGTTACTTCACACAAGTATATTAACTAAAATAACTAATATGATACCCCTAATGATTCCATTAGACTAATTAGAATCCTAAACGAGCATCCCGTACGACAAAACGTCGAAAAACAGCACAACAGTGCACTGTTCATAACAGACAGTCCCTACGGCCGTAGTAAAAATGTCCTGCGCCGTAGGACCATTTTTATTGAACACCCTCCTACGCCCGTAGGGAAAACTTACTACGGCCGTAGTAACTAATTTACAGACAGTGTGCGAGAAACAGCCCCTGTTCATTCCATTTTCAATCCAAACCCAATTCCAGCAATCCCAATCCAATTTCCAGTGTTTCCATATGATTTTAGACATCCAAATGAATCCAAAAACATACATATAACAACATCAAACCAAAGATTGAAGGTATAGGATCAAATTCTTTCATTTTGACCCATTTTTTAAATTTCATGAAACAACACCAAAATCATCACTTTAATTACTGAAATTGATTTCTAAACACTTAGAAATCATAAAGGAACAGATTGGAAAACTTGAAACCAACTATGGATGGCTAATTCGAATTTTGCCATTTTTTGACCTAAAGCTTTAAACTCAAGAACAATGAAGAAGATGGAGAAGATGGACTTACAAAGAGGAAGGAGATGATGAAGATGATGATAAAGAACAGATATTAGCTTGGATTTGCAACTGAAATTGATCTTGGTGACTTCTCTTTTGATTTCTTCTTCACGGCTCAAGAACAAAAATGAAAGTGTTAAGTGTGTGTATGTGTCGTGGCTGTGTATGTGTAGAAGAGAGGAAACCGACTTTGGTCTCCCTTTATCCACAAGGGGTATTTTGTTCCCCTTTTCAACTAACAACTTAATACCCGTTTACCCGTTTCCACTAACGGGGATGTTTCCGGAATCCTTATTCAAAACCGTTTAATATTTTATTAAATTTATCTATTTTCGTTATAATATTTATTATCATGATTTCTTAATTACTTTAATAATAATTCTAATATTTAATATAATTCTAATATTTAATAATAAACTCGAGATTTGGAACGTACCGAGAGTATGGACGACTAGGCCCATTTGAGGATGTTACACAAAATATAAACATGCAGATCATCTAGATGCTAATGGGTGAAAATGCTACAACAGGAAAGTTTTTTTCTTAGTAGATTGGAAGAGCGATGCACGGGTCAAGTAGTTGCATCGAGTGTGGCTGGATTTTGTGATATTTTTGAAGGGCAACGATCAGTGTAGTACCTGTGGGATCAAAAGTTATTGATGCTTTAATTGGTGGTAGTTTAGAGTAGCATGGACACATGATGCTAATAGATATGTGTATTTTATCATTGTGCTGTACCTATTTGTGAAAGCAAACAAAGGACAAGTGTATGGTCTGCTTGATTTTTTGAAATTAAATTAGCAGTTTAATAAAAAAAATCATCTTTATGCTTTCAAAATGCAAAAGTTATGCAAATGAAAATGCAAATCTAACATGATTCAAATGAAAAATGCAGCCCAAAATGTAAAATTACACATTTAACCCAAAATGCAAAATCCGTACAGAAACACTATATGCTGCCAAAATGCAAACAAAAATTTCGTGTTCAAAAAAATTTTAGAAATATATGGGAAGAGTGATCTTGTTTGAAAAATGATTAAAAAAACTAAAAGATTGGTATAATTTTTATGATTAAATTCACAAAACTTAAAAAGTTATGACAATTTAAAGTTTTTGGGTTTTTTTTTTTAATTCGTAGGTTGTTGGGGGACAGATTTTTCATGTTTGCCCTTTTCTTCCTAAATTAATACATAATAATTACAGTTTTGCCATCGTTCAATCTCATCCATTGACTTTGATGATCTAATGGTCCAGATTGGTTCTTTAGGTTATTTTATTTAACACATGGTTCTTTATTGATCTATATATATATATATATATATATATATATATATATATATATATATATATATATATATATATATATATATATATATATATATATATATATATATATTAGAATAACGTGCTAGAATTCTATGATTAATTTAGGTAACACGTAAACATCTTATATATGCCAAAGCAAATCTAGTAGACATTTAAATTAACTTTTATGTAGAACAATTACTTTTAGTGCTTAATAACTCTAAGATGTCAACTTCAAAGAATATAAAAAAGAAGAAACAAATACAATAATGTAACAAAAATATTCAAGCATAAAATTTTGACCATTAATATTGGTCAACGGCCAGTCTTTAATTTCTCCTTCAATATAATATTGAAGTCTATATTCGTCAAACTTCCAAAGTATTTGAGTATTTTATTTACGCAAATTCAACTTTGGCAATCCTAATTTGGATTTACGAATGAGTGGAATCGAATTAGATTGAGCTTAGATCTTCCACAAATTGGGTTACATCCAAATTGAATTGTGTAATAATCGAATGTTAACGTAGCTTTGATGATTTCGTTAATGGACTATTAAATGATCTTATTTGAAGTAACAGGTTTTGATCTAGCAGTATAAAAATTTAGAGAAGATTTTTTTTGAATTCTGCTCTAATACTGAACATAGCATTGCTATGTAGATTTAGATAGATAGATGTATTCAAATGTTTAAAAAAGTATCTTATTAGAAATTATTTTTCTTCAAATGTTTAAACACATCATCACCATCACCAAACCGCCGGCCACCACCTCACTGCCGCCAGTGATGGCGATTTTAATGTATCCTTCGTCCACCACATCACGTCGCCCATCAGAGACGGACTATGGCCACCACCTCCGGCCACCACCTCACGACGCCCTTATCTGAAAACGTCGCCCTTCGTCTCTACTAACGTCGCCCATCTCTACGACGGTGGACTAGGGTTTCTGTGAAAGACGAAGACGAAGACGAACGTCACCCTTCTCTGCGACGGCGGATCTAGGGTTTCTGTGACAGACGAAGACGAAGACGAACATCGCCCTTCTCTGCGGCGGCGGATCTAGGGTTTCTGTGACCGATGAAGACGAAGACGAACGTCGCCCTTCTCTGCGACGGCGGATCTAGGGTTTCTGTGACGAAGAAGATCTAGGGTTTCGTTCGTGAAGACGAAGGCAAATGGGCGACGAAGATGAGGAAGAAGACGGCGATCTAGGGTTTCTCTGACTAGGTTTGACGGAGAAGGAGACGGCGAAGGTCGCCGGAGAAGGAGACGAAGACAAAACGAAGATCGCCGGAGAAGAAGATGAAGATGATGGTTGGCCGGAATGTTAGCCGGAGGGGTTGCCGGAGGTCGCCGGAGCAAATCCATAGAGGTGGGATTTCAAAATACTAGGGGGGGGAAGGATTTCTAAATCCCCCATTCATGGTATTTTAAGGATTCCCATCATTTTGATTCCTTCTTCTCAATTGCAGAACAAACACATTATTTGAGGGGATTTAAATTCCCATTCCCATGAAATCCCCCTAAAAGAATGAACCAAACACCTCCTTAGTGATATTTTTAAATATTTAAAGATAGTGATATACTTTTAAAAACGATGTTTCGAATCATGAATGAATTGACTTTCATTTTAGGCCAAGTGGGTAGCATATTTATAAATTGTTACAAATAATAAATATCTTGGTTTATAGCATCTTCCATCTTCGCTCTTAAAACTGCTCATAGTAGGTGTTCCCGAGCTCGTCGTCCAACGTCGAATTGGCATGTCATATGCCGTCAATCAATCACCATAGCTCGTTTCCGTTTTTTATATTTTCAATCAATTATATTAATCTAAATTTATATTAGAGTTAATTATATATATAAATTATGTGGTTGTCTCTAAATTTTATTTTTAATCAGTTAAGTTGAAAAATTACGAAAATAGTTGGTGTGATTATTGATATTGTCGCATTTAACTATAATATTATTTAGTATCTATCATTTCCTATTCTAAACATACATAGTAAAACAGTTGTAAATATCCATATGGATATAAAATCTCTTAAAAGATTAGTAAATTAATTAAAAATCCGAAACTCATACATAATATCGTCATCATATTTTTTATAGAAAGTCTTTATAATAAAATTTGAATTCTTTAATTTAATTCAATTGGTATACATGCTTATGTGAATAACCATAAAAATATGCAGATGTGTCCATTAAATGATTGAATAAATGTTTTATTAAGATTTTGAAGTGTTAATAAACCTAATCACTTAAAAATAACATTGAGAAATAAAAACTCATTCGTAAACTATTAAAAAAAATAAAATGAGATAATATTCAATATATATTAAATCATAAATTAAAGGTTTGATGGTACGGTATGATCACATTTTGAAATTATGATTGGGTATATTCTCTTTTTAAGACTTATGCCTTGTTATACATTTAAAAGATATATTCTCCAATCTCTATTCAAAATATATTAAATCATTCACAATATATTACATACTTAGTCCTCCTAAATATTACAAGATAAACCCTTTAAATTTATATTTTATACAAACTGTACACACATAATTTCTATTAATAGACTTAGTATTAGGTGTTAAACACCCTTAATTTATAAAACTAACTTAACACCCTGTATATAAATACGGAGATAATTAAAGTTATTTTTAAATTTTTTTAGGTTTTTTAGAGTACTAACATGTATACAAAATTAAATTGTCAAACATACATAAAATATATAATGTATTTAGCCGACAAAATTTAATCATTATCAAGACTTGGAAATATAATACATAGCTTCAACAATGGTGTTTTAGAAGACGTTAATTTTCGCCAATTGATCAACCAATATAGGTTTAGAATAGTATGATGCAACCCCGAAATTTGAAATTATATGAAATCATCATCTTCTAATTGACACTCGAATGTTGTTAGTAACGTTTTTCTAATTGTGACGATTATCTCGTAAACCCTGTTGAGAATTAATATTTAAATAAAAAGAATACTAATAGAAATTATAATGATTTATGGGCAAATAATATATATATATATATATATATATATATATATATATATATATATATATATATATATATATATATATATATATATATATCGAATATTAAAGACTACTTATTCATCCATGAACATCATCTCAAGGCTAGATGGATTTATTTGGTTGTCATTAAAGAAATTTTTCACATGAGAATTACTTTTACTTTGATGATACAGTTATTGGAATCACCTATTTATGTTTTTTTTAAACGTGAATCTATCTCATTTTTTCACTACAGCATTGTCAAGCTTTATAAAGGAAATCATCATCGAAAGCAATATAAAATAATTGTAAAATTTTTTGAACTTAATTCACTATTCAGGTATATATTGTAGGATAATAAACATATATTATTTTTATTTTTAGATATTTACCAATACTAATCACTTAGAAATATGAAAGGTTTAACAAATTAAAAAAAATAAATTTAAATAATATACGAGGAAAGTAAATATATTGAAAGTTAGAGGTTGTTATTGGTAATTATTATTTTAAAAATTTGTAAAATATGAGGTTATAATTGGTTAAAAAATTCTACAAATAAATATGATTATATCATCATCCTTTTCTTTTAATAAGATTATTAGATTAGTAAACTTTAGGATAATATTTATCAAGTACTCTATATCTTTCATACATTGATGCTAGGTCATTTTATATTTAAATGTAATCCTTCAAGCAACTCCACTTATACTCTTATACACTCTGATATATTTCATGTATAAGTAATATTTTTTAGAGAACATATATAACTCTATATCTTTCTATGTGTCACACAAACACAATAATCTAGTAACAATCACATATTTACTTAAGGCATGCACCCTCATTCACAAAGGGGTGCAACTAAAACTCAACTAACGATGTTATAGTGGCTATTCGCTCCTCTATCTCTTCCTCTTTTTCTACTTCGATCTGCTAGGATTCCTTATCGTATTAATTGAGTTAACATATTTTGGATAAATACTCTTTTGAACTCTTGCATATTAGACTAACATGTTTGAACTCTTAGTACCCTATTTCGTGTCCATACTCTCACACCTTATCACCAGTATATGAATCTAACCATTTTGATTTTCAAATCAGTCCATGGAACCATATTATTACGAAGGTATATATAGAGTCACATAGCTTATTAACATCTGTATAAATATGAAGATTGTTGATGTAAATTTTAAACATTTTGATGTGAAACCTTAAACTTATAATAAATTTATATATCGATAAAAAAATCAAGAAACACTCATGAAAATTGGAAGATGATAAAAGAAAATTTATACACTCTCATATTTGCGCTAGTAATATTTGGTATAATTAGAAAGTAGGAATTGACATGGGATCCAACAATTGTTGCTAAAAAATTTTCAACAGATTTGCGATAATAATTGAATCAAGCATTAGGATTTAGTTGAATAATACTATTGAATAATATGAGATCCGATTAGAAGACGAGTAATTTGTTTCTACTTATGATCCACACCCAACTCAAAATTTAAGACTTAAAACTTTTGACGTAAAAAGCTCTTAAAAGAAAGATAAGTAGCGGGAAAAAAAATTCTAAAAATTGAATAAAGATTGTTGTTTTTCTCCCCATTCTTTGGCTACCTCAAGATGGGTTCAAATAGGGTGTAAAATTAAAAAAAAAAATTCGATTTCCTTTTGTTGCTCTGGATGGTTCAAGGAATTAAATGGAATTGAAAATAAATATATATAAATAAATAGAAAGTAAATTCTTGATTCCTTCTAGAGTTCTAGTGGTGGGTATTAAAATTGAGTCCAATGTTATTTCTTAGTTGGGCTTGGGCCTCACGAATTCTTCCATCAGAATTATAGCAAAATGTATGTGTGTCGATATACGGCACTAAGGAAAAGAGGTAAGTCGGTTAAGTGCTTAAATTCAACTCTCGTTGAAGAACTCTATTTAATGCATATGGATGAAAATGCTTGTAGCCAGCGGTATCATATTATTGTGTTGTGAAAAGTTATTTTCTTTTTTTCTAAAAGCTTGAGAGTTTAAATCAAATAGTGATAACGGATGTTTATTGTTAAACAAATATATTTTCATCCATGTATCATGTATGATATCATTTGTTTTAATTGATCTCTTTACATAACATTTTCTCTTTCTTTCTTATTTTCTATCGTATTCTTCTTCTCTGCTAAAGGTACAATAGCAATCCCTAATTTTCTTTTTCTAAAGCAACATTATATTACTACTAATATATTTGATTTACAGACTATCCATTTATAAGCAATAGACTGAGATCATAAATATAGTACGAAACATTGATACATACAACACAAAAATTGAGTTACAACCTTGTACCACCTCACGAGCTTAAATATGAAAATGTCCAAAGTATAAATTACATCCAAATTATCGAGCAAGTCAAAGTAACCATTAGCTACATACTAGTCTTGTTGTCCTTTTTTTGCATCTACCCCGTAGCCCTTGAAGCATCGCTAGTTGTGTATCTACGAGCACTTTGCTAATTTCCTTTTTTTTGTTCTTGAATATTCATTGGTATCTATTTTTCCGTATGCCATAAGAGAACGACCTTGTTGACACTTCTCACACCCTTGTTGGTGATGCTTTGAACGACGTAGAGTTTGCCGAGAACATTTCACTTAATGAGCCCCCAATCCTTTAAGACAAACCCACCACTTAAAGAAATCTTGCCAAACTTGCAGCACCTTTTTGCATTTTACTAAGGAGTGAATCATGGTTTCTTGTTCTTCTAAACATGTTGGGCACAATACTGATAGTAAATCTATTCCTCTATCACTCAATTTAGTCAAAAACAGGAAGCTTTTCTTGTGCAGCCCTCCAAGCGAAGATTAGAATCTTCCTTGGGATTAAATTAGACCAAAAAGTTTGTTGTTGGTTAATAGTGTCTTGATTCTTCAAGTCTTCAATTAAGCTATTGATATCCTTCACCGAGTATCGATTATCATCCCCCACTTGCCAATCCCTAATGTATTCCATGTTCTGATTCAAAACAACATGTGACAAATGTTGAAGTAAAGCTTGAATTTCAGCCCTCAATCTCCCTCTAGATACATATGAATTTTTCAATATCTCGGATCCAAGTATTATCCATCCAATTACCAGCTACCAATATATCCTTGTTTGTAAATATGTTGAAACTCTAGGATACAAATGGTTTTAACAACCCAACACCAGACCAATTATCAAACCAACCTAACCTGATTTAAAAAAAGAGATTTAAAGAGGCCTGAGAATTGATTAATTCAATGCCAACTTTAGTTATACCACTCCATATACCCGCAACCACCCTATAATCTCCTGACTTCACCCCATTTGACACGCCATAAATACTTTTGACTATACGAACCCACAAAGCCCACCTCACCCCCTTTAAACTTTAAATTTTCACTACCACTTGCAAAGCAAGTGTAAGTTGAAAGTGTTTAGATCCCAGATATTTAACCCCCCCCCCCCCCCCCCTCTTCCTAGGTTAGAGGATGTTTTTACCCACTTAACCCTTGGATTATTTTTGTTTTGTTTTCTGAAACCCCCCACCCACAAATAAAGAAGTTCTTTCTCACTCTTTCTAAGGCACGTAGGACACATAAGATCACGGAGCACAGAAAAAAAAATATAATAAGATTCCAAGAGTTTATAAGTGTCAACTATTAGTGTATATTATTTTGTATATTATTGTTTATATTAGGAAGCCCATAATTAGGCCCTTGATTGTCATCGGCCCTTATTCATTGTTGTATCCTCTTGTAATCTATTTATTTGTGATAATGAGATAATTCCCATCGTGGGAAACATTCCTCCAAACATGGTATCAAGCCACAACTAATCTCCTTCTTTTTCTCTTTTTTCTTCACCGGCCGGCCCTAGCACCTCCGCCTGCCAGCCTTCTCCTTCTCCACTTCTTACCGTCGATCTTCATGGCTTCCTCCACGGAGAAACCCTTCGGTATCACCAACATCAAAACCTACATTCCCCTCATGCTTGATCTCGAAAAACTTAACTACAATGATTGGAGAGAACTCTTCGAAACCCATTGTGTTGGCTTTGGCGTTCTTGGCCACTTGGACGGTACTTCCCGTCCCACCACCGATACCGATGTCGAATGGCATAAAATTGATTCGCTTGTCAAACTATGGCTCTATGGAACCATCTCTCAAGACCTTCTTCCAATGGTACTCATAAAGAATTCATCTGCTCGTGACGTATGGCTCATGCTAGAGACCCTCTTTCGGGATAATAAAGACGCCCGGGCAATCGACTTGGACAACGATCTTCGCACCATCTCTCTTGGTGATCTCTCTATCACTGCCTACTGTCAGAAAATCAAAACTATCTCCGATCTTCTGGCCAATATCGAGGCCCCGGTCCCGGAAAAGACTCTCGTCACATATCTCATCAACGGGCTATCCGAAAAGTATGACCATATTGCCACTCTTATACGACATCGGTCCCCTCTTCCCTCTTTTTTGCAAGCCCGTTCAATGCTGCTCTTGGAAGAATAGAGGTTGTCTCGCCACCGCCCTACGCCGGCTGCTCACGGCGACCACCCATCTTCCCCCTCTATCCTGCTGTCGGATGCCTCTCACCAATCTGGTCGCACCTACAGCCCTCGCGACGGTCATAAACGCGGGTCCAAAAGCGATTCCCGTCGCCCCCAACCTGCTGCCGATGCTGCCCAGCATGCTGCCACCCTCTCTCGGTCATCGTATCCTTGGCCTTACTTCCCGTGGCCTATGTACGGTGTTCCGCCTTCACCAATGTGGCCCTCTATGCGCCCCTCTTCTTCTAGCAGCACCAATCGCTCCAACAGCCGCCAAAGTCGCCGCCAACAGCAGCCCGGTTTACTTGGGCCAGCCCCACAACAGGCCCAAAATACACAGCAGGCCTTTGTAGCTGATGCTCCGCCTCCTATGCCACCACCGTGGGCCTGGTTCCCATCGGTCTCTCATGATCAAGCAACCTCTCTTCCGGAAGCTTTCAACGCTTGCACGCTTAACGACCCGGCTGATGATTCGTGGTACATGGATACGGGCGCAACATATTTCTTGGCCAACGACGCAGGTAAACTCAAAACCATTTTTAATAAGTCTTTACATTCAAATGTTATTGTTGGTAATGGTTCGCCTATCCCGGTTAAACAATCGGGTCACTCGAGCATTCACACCACTCACCGTCCACTTCACCTCCATAATATTTTAGTTACACCAAATATCATTAAAAACCTTATTTCTGTCAAACACTAAAGACAATCAATGTTCCATTGAATTTGATCAGTTTGGTTTTTCTGTGAAGGATTATCAGACCCGCAAAACCCTGCTTAGGTGTGACAGCTCCGGTGAACTTTACCCCGTCAACATACGTGCCACCTCTCGTGCCTTCGTTTCCACCCGTCCTTCTGTCTGGCATCAAAGACTCGGTCATCCCGGCTCAAATGTGCTTCGTTTGTTAGGTTCTAGTGGTTTTATTAAATGTAATAAAGAAGTCACGTCTGTAAATTGTCAAGCTTGTCAACTTGGCAAACACACACGTCTTCCTTTCTTTATTTCGGATTCTAGTGTTACTAGTAATTTTGATATTATTCATTCTGATATTTGGACCTCTCCTATTACTAGTGTTGGTGGAATTAAATATTATGTCTTATTTCTAGATCATTTTTCCCAATTTTTATGGGTTTATCCGCTGCGTAATAAATCTGATGTATTCTCTAAACTTTTACATTTTCGTGCTTATGTCTCAAATTAATTCAATAAAGATATAAAAGTTTTCCAATGTGATCACGGGGGCGAATTCGACAATACTCACGTTCGCAACCTCTTTGATTCACACGGCATTCAATTTCGTTTTTCATGCCCTCGCACCTCTCAACAAAACGGGAAGGCCGAACGTATTATTCGTTCCATTAACAACATGATCCGCACACTTCTCTTTCAAGCCCATCTACCACCCACTTATTGGGTTGAAGCCTTACATATGGCTACACACCTTCTCAATATTCTACCATCCACCTCTATTCAAAATGACATCCCCTTTCACCGACTCTTTAACAAACCCCCGTCCTACCACTTTCTTCGTGTCTTCGGATGTCTCTGCTATCCCCATATACCCTCTCCAAACAAATTAGCTCCTCGATCCACACCATGTGTCTTCCTCGGTTACCCGACCCAACACCGCGGATATCGGTGCCTCGATCTATCCACTCGTAAGATTATCATCTCTCGCCATGTCGTCTTCAATGAAACCGTTTTTCCATTTGGTTCGGTCACACCGACCTCCCCTCCCGACTACTCGTTTTTAGACGACTTTTCTCTTAACCGACGCCCCTCCCCACCCACCGGCTGTCGCACCTACTCCCCACACCACCGAACCCGACCCCCCTTCTCCACCTGTTCCTACCTCGTCCTCACCCTCTCAACCACCATCCGACCCCTCACCACCACACTCACCTCCCACCGCCCCGTCCGTCCCTACTCACCCTATGGTCACTCGGTCTAAGAGTGGCATTGTCAAACCTAACCCCCGTCTTAACCTAAACGTATCCGCCGAATCACCCCTTCCTCGATCCCACTTATCCGCCTTAAGTGACCCTAATTGGTTTAACGCAATGACATCTGAATTTAATGCACTTATTTCTAATGGGACTTGGGCACTTGTGCCGAGGCCTAGTAATGTTAATGTTGTCAGGTCAATGTGGCTGTTCAAGAAGAAATATAAAGCAGATGGCTCCTTGGAACGCTATAAGGCGTGCTTAGTTGCTAATGGCAAAAGCCAGAGACCCGGTATTGATTGTTTTGATACTTTTAGTCTGGTTGTTAAGCCGGCCACCATACGTACCGTTCTCACTCTTGCAGTCTCTCGCAACTGGCCCATACACCAAATGGACGTAAAGAATGCTTTTTTACATGGCTCTTTATCGGAAACGGTATACATGCATCAACCCCCAGGCTTTAGGGATACTGATCGCCCGGACCATGTGTGCCTTCTCAAGAAATCTCTCTATGGTCTGAAGCAGGCACCCCGAGCATGGTTCACTCGCTTTGCCACATACATGCTTAAACTGGGTTTTACACACAACAAATGCGACTCATCACTATTTATTTATAGTCGCGGTGGAACTACAGCCTACTTACTACTTTATGTTGATGATATAATTCTCACGGCTTCCACTGCAGGTTTACTTACTCAGATTATCACCAAGTTAAGCAGTGAGTTTGCAATGACAGACCTGGGTTCGCTATCTTATTTTCTGGGTATTTCCGCCATTAGGGACACTCAAGGTCTATTTCTTCATCAGCGCAAATATGCTACTGACATTCTTAACCGGGCTAATATGTTGACCTGCAACCCAGCTCGTACACCTGCTGACACCGCTGCAAAGCTTGATAACACCGGGCCACCCGTTTCCGATCCTACCTTATATCGCAGTCTCGCAGGGGCTCTTCAATATCTCACTTTTACGCGCCCAGACATTACTTATTCTGTTCAGCAAATATGCCTTTACATGCATGATCCTCGTGAACCACACTTTAATGCCCTCAAACGCATCTTACGGTACATCAGGGGCACTCTTGACTTGGGCCTGCAGTTACATGTGACATCGGCTGATTCTTTAGTTGCATATTCAGATGCAGATTGGGGGGGATGCCCAGTGACTCGACGATCTACTAGCGGGTATTGTGTATTTCTCGGGGACAACCTCATATCTTGGTCCTCCAAACGTCAGACCACTATCTCCCGCTCCAGTGAAGAGGCAGAATACAGAGGGGTTGCAAATGCAGTTGCTGAGTCATGCTGGCTAAGGATTCTTTTGTGTGAACTGCGCACCGCAATACGGAAAGCTACTATTGTTTATTGTGATAATGTCAGCGCAATTTACTTATCTACGAACCCGGTACAGCATCAACGAACCAAACACATTAAGATTGACATACATTTCGTTCGTGATCAAGTTGCAACGGGTCAAATTCGTGTTCTGCATGTCCCCTCGGCACACCAATATGCGGACATCTTTACTAAAGGGCTTCCATCGGCGTTATTCAACGACTTTCGAGACAGTTTGAGTGTCCGTTCCTCTCCCGCTCCAACTGCGGGGGCGTATTAGTGTATATTATTGTTTATATTAGGAAGCCCATAATTAGGCCCTTGATTGTCATCGGCCCTTATTCATTGTTGTATCCTCTTGTAATCTATTTATTTGTGATAATGAGATAATTCCCATCGTGGGAAACATTCCTCCAAACATCAACCCCAAACGATAAAGCTTCCTTCTTCCAAGATGCCAATTTAGCCACAAACTTTTATGTGACCTTATCCCAATGAGACAACTTTTTCATGCTTACATTGATTGGAACTCCGAGATAATAGAATACTCTATCTCCAATTATGCGGCCAATTCATGATGCAAAGCAGACCACCTCGTTGTTCTCTACCCCAATTCCAAATAAGTTGCTTTTTTTGGGTTTATGTTCAAGCCCAAGCCATTTGCCAACACTTAAAGTAAGGACATTAGGAATCTGAGATTTTTGAAGTTCCAACTCCCAAAGAATATCATATAGTATGCATACCGGAAATGTGAGCAAAGGACCTGCTCCTTCCCACCATGACCCCTAAAAGAACCAGCTCTCACAAGCTTCTTGACTCAATACATCGAAAATTCCGCAACAATTAATAACTTTGTAAGGTGACGGAGGGTCTCCTTGCCTAATCCCCTTCTAAACTTTATATTTAGCCGATGGAGACTCATTTATTAAACACACAGTTGTTTTGACTTCATAGTATTCTCCATAGTGTAACTGTCGTGTTCCAAAATGTCTCTAGGCTTATCTGCAAAACAGATTATGCAGATTTTGGTACCTATTCGAGTTTGATTCCAGGTGGATTAGGAGAATTAATTACAGACTCGGTTTTAGACATCCACTTGTAGTTAGAATTTAATTTCTCCTTTTTGAATTTTCTAATTAAAATCGTGTGTCTTTTAGTTTATTAAAAAAGATGGTTTGATTTGTTTGACCACGTGTGCAAAGTTGGTCCTCTAGTTCCTTAACCTTGAGTACAACAGAGTTCTTTTTTTAACATAGCAATCAATCCCAGCATCATTATCTTTGCATTGAATTTATGCATCCCTTAATTTGTCAGGAATTTGAGAGTTTATTTCAGTTAGATATTGAACTTTCTTTTGACAGAGTTTAAACTTTCCTTGTCCATAATATAGCTGATCATTTGTTGATGACAGTTCTCGATTACACTAGACAAACTCATTGTAATTGTTGTCTAATGTAGCCTCTAAGATTCGACAATGAGTTTTATTATTTTCTAACTAAGAAATTTGATTTTGCAAAGAATGAATCATGTCAATAAATTGAGAATTGGTAGTACTAACCTCAGAACTAGATGAAGAACAATGATAAAAAAAACATGATACTTGACAACTCAGATGTTTGAGTGGAATGGAAAAAGATGATTCCAAGCAGGAATTGATCTCAAATTTGCCTAAAATGGACTTCTAAAATGATGTTTAAAAAAATTCCTTAAAAGCTTTAAGTCCTGCCAAAGATTAATGCCCTAAATAGCTATTCAGGAAACAACAGAAGTGGTTGACGATTGAAAGCAGTTTGCTATTGAAATTGGTTGGCTATCCAAGTGTTGCCTATTCAAGAAGAGATGAATTGTACTTGGCTATTCAAGAAAGCACTTGACTATTCAAGAAGAAAGAAGTACTTAGGCTATTCGTGAAAAATGAAGTATCACTTGGTGATTCAAGAACTTGCTATTCATACAAACAAAGAGCTTGGCTATTCAAAATGACAAAGAGCTTGGCTATTCAAAAATTGAATGAAGCAACTTGACGATATGTTATAAAGATAAGAGGTACTTGACGATCGCAACTTCAAGGAATCAACTCAATAAATGAGGACTCAACTTGGCTATTGAAGAACCAAAATCAGGAGTACTTGGCAATCTAACTCATAAACACATACAGACCCTCAGCGATTCAAGTAAGAAAACAGTATTTAAACACACTACAGTACTTCACTATTCATGAATCTTCTAACACATATATCATCTTCGATTTCAACTGAGTAAGACAAGAATCAAATCAACAATCCTAACACAACAGATATGAGATACAAATACTAGCGTATATCGTGTAGAACACGTCTATGAAATATGGCTATCGACAAAAACTTGTGATTTTAAGAATAATCCAAAAAACCCAATATGTAATGAATCAAACTATGTTTAATCAGTTTCTTAGATCTCGATTAGGTACATACAACCGACAATGATCATCAATTTCAGATTAAAAAAATCTAAATCGATATAATGAACCCTAGAAATCAATGTAACAACACAAATCAATCCTCAATTTCAATTAATAACAACGAATTTATACCTAAATCTTGAAGAATAGTCTACGAAACGTAAGTCCAAATGACGAGCAAATCTCAGATTCAAAACTTATCAATTTCAAACGATTTTGATTTGTTTTAATCCTAAGTCGACAAATAATACATTGTTTGCATTTGATTTTGAAGAAAATATATCAGAACATGCTCGAAGACAGTGTAGGAATCCAGATCTATAATCACTAATAACCAAATATCTCTATAGCAACATCAATAATGAAGTAGAGTCGATGAAAGCTTCGAGAACAGGGGAAAGAAAAACGTTCAGATCAGAGTTATTTGCTCACCTTTTAATCCGCTCTAATACCAATTAAGTATCAATTAGACAAATAAAGCAAATTCACAATGATATGAACTTAGTATAAATCTTGAGAGAAAACTAAGAACACAATTTTAGTATATTGAAATGCTTAAACTATTAGGGCAAAATAACAACGTATTTATAACCATAGGGTATTTACAAAATCTATCCTAATCTTATACTAATGTCATTTGTGATGTTAAATACCACTAAAATTCATTGAATACAATTTACACTTATCATTTTTTTTAAGTTTCATTTTTATTAAATTTTAATAGCATCGAAAATCACTAACGGCACCCCAAATTTTGACTTGTGACGGTGGCTAAAAAACGTTGTAAATTTCATCTACAAAATTGACTGGTTGCCCGTACCACCGCCAAACTACCTATAGGTCCGCCCGTGATTGCATTGTCCTCAAGCAACAAGATGATCTTTCGCCCTCATACTCAAAATCATATTTGACAATTGAGGACAATATCATAAAAGACGAATAAGGAAATTATGAACACACATGAGGAAGTCCGGCAAGTTGCGAAAGCTAGCTATGGATGATGATGTCCTCAAAGAATTGAGTACCAGTGTGGGACTCAAAGCACTGGCAAGTGGCTTGCTGCAAGGTTATCAAGATCGGAATCTTACCTAGAATCGTTTTTGTCTTTGCATGATCGGATCGTAAGATCGAGATCGGGATCTTAAGATTATACCACAAGTCACTAAAACTTTTTCAGTTTTTTTATATGCTATAATTTTGATCAAAAACCAATAACATTTTATGAGACAAAGAATCATTAAATTTTATAATAACATACATTAAACCGTCCAAATTTTAAATATTAAGAGCATAGATGAAAATTCACCATAACTTATTGGTTTAGATATCATAATAAAATTTAATAGGTGACTCTTATACACAATCAACAAATCTAGAACACACTGTAACACTATGCACAACATTAATTTCTTGTTTTACAAAAAATCTTTTTCTCGTAAACTCTATCTTTTATAATAAAAGAAAAATATAAAATGTGACGTTTGTAAATTAGAAAACTTCGAACAATTCTTTTTAACACAAAGTTACCACTTAATATTTTTTAAAATAATAGTAATAATAAAAAAGTGCAAATAAATAAAATATAAAATAATAGTAGTATTAAGAATGTAGAAAAAACTAAAAAAAAGGTAGGATCGTACACGATCTTACGATCTCACGTACGATCTTACGATCTTGAGTACGATCCTACCTATTTACGATCTTAAGTACGGTCCGGCACGTTTTCGGTTGGTGCGTCGTAGAATCGTACGTTCCTACGATCAAGATCGCGATTTTGATAACCATGGCTTGCTGGACTGTCTAAGAGTATTTTGTGATTTGACAACAAAGGAAAAGAAATTCTTTGGAAAAATTATATAATTTTTCTAAACCTTATTAAAAAAAGATAAAATTGTTATTTTAAAAAGTTTAACGTTAACTTTATTAAAGTTAAGGTTCCACTTGTTTTACGAAACTTAAAAAATGAAATAAAATTAAAATCAAAATTTGTTATATATTGTTATGCTAAACTTGTTTTGAATGGAATCTATATATATATATATATATAGTTGGGTTCAAATAAAAAAAAGTTTAGGGTACAAAATGTAAGAAGAAAGGAGAAGATGACACTTGGCATATATGATTAAAGGGTATTTATGGTACACATAATAAATTCTCTCTCCACTTTTCACACCCCCACGTTTCTCTGCTAACCCTAGAACTAACGCCTCCCGTTTCCAAAACCATCGCCTCCATCTATGCATCCATCGGCGACCACCTTCATCGCTGTCATCGGCGACCACCCACCGCCATTCCATCTTCGGCGTTCTGATGCAGGAACCATCGTGTTTCATGTCCCCTGTTTTCGTTTCATTCTCCGGTGTTAAAAAGATCGCCGCCCGGATTTGAAGATCACCGATGCACAATCGCCGATGCATGGATTAGAGCTCATATCTTCGTCTTCTTCTTCTTCTACCACCTCATCTCTCCGATGCACGGATAAGGGTTTCATAGCCGCCATACGCTTCTACGCCGGCGATGCAAGACGAAACAACGACCAGGGTTACGCCTGGGGTTACGATCAGTTTTCAAAACCGCCGCCTCTGTGATGTTGCCGACCACAACCGCTCACGAAACCCACATCTGATGATCTGAAATGATTGTTGTGTGCATCTGATGATCTGAAATGGTTGTTGTGTGCATCTGTCACCTGTGCGCCTCTCTTTCTTTGTATGTGGTCAAGGTACATCGCCGACCACCACCGCCGGTGCACCACCACCGCTGCCCTTTTCGTGTCTTGTGCATCAGGTTGCTAAAGTATGGATGTTTTTATTCCGTGCATCAAATGATTGTACCTTGTGTATTAAATGTATAATGTGAATTAATAGTTTATGTTGTGCATCAAATGGTTGCACTTTGTACAGTAAATGGTTGTATTTTTGCATCTGAGAGTTGGCAGACGGGAATAGGATTTGAAGTTGACGTGGCCATGTTTTTCTCTTGGCTTTCCTGTGTTTTTTGAAAATACCATATTAACATTTTTAATTTTTTTAATTCCGAAAATATAGGTAGAAAAATGACTTTTTTATTTGACTTTTTAAATAGATCTGTGGTCCAGATTTCACCATATCTTTAGTATCTTAATTTTATTTGTAGCGGATCCTAACCCTATATATATATATATATATATATATAATTCATCGCGTAATGAAAAGTTCATTCCATGAATGGGATGGATGGAACAAAATTCATTTCGTTAAGTAATGTTTGACAAAAAAACAAATTTGCCCTTGTTTTATCCCTAATCCCATATCTAATCCGTGAAATCATCGCAGCTCGTTCATTCAACCATCGGCATTGATACGGAACCAAACATGGTGAAATCATCACAACTTGTTCATTCAACCAGTAGCCTTGAAATCACCTTCGTAGCTCGTTCATTCAACCATCGGAGCTCCATTCCTTCATCTTCACTATTTCACTAATCATTGAACCTTCACCTTCACAATTTTCATATTTGTTCATATTGTTCTTTCATATCTGAAATTGAGAATAAGAATGTGTGAAATTTCATTTGAAAAGAAGACTAAGTTTGCAAAATTTTCTCATAAATGACAAAACTTTAACTAACTATATATTAGAGGAAGAGTGCGTCATTTACTCTTATGAAAATAATTAGCGGCAATATATCAAATGAAGTCTCATTCTTGTAGAGGGTTGGAAGGAAGAATGCAGAAGATGAAGTAGCTATTAAGATTTGTGAGGGAACTTTTAGATGAAACTTGTAAGAGGGTAACTATTCTTACTTTTTAAATTCTGAAATGACCTCAGTCATGTAACATATATAAATATATGATTATTCTTTGAAAACGGCAATTAATGGATTTAATATGTTTGGTATAGTACAAATTGTATTACTCTTTATCATATCAAATCCATGTTTTACAGTATGAAAAGGTTGGTGATTCGTACACACAAAATATGGTCTATAAACAACAATTTATGCATTATTAATTTGTGTTATCCTATTGTTAAATGTTTATACATATTGTGTATACATGATTATTATTATGTACGAATAAGCTCGTGATGAAAATGATGTTGTTAGATGTACCTCTCTCCCTCGCAGTCTCTCATATACGTATATCAAATCAATAGATCATATCTTTCTCATCACTGAGTGAGAATACCATAATCTACACAAAGGTTTCAACCATAGCCATCACTACCGATGGTCGCTTTCATCATTAATAATAGTGCAATTATCTGTATATTATTTTTTAATTTGGACAACTCTTTAGAATTTTCTAATTAACTCAATATATTATCATTTTTCCCCTTAATGTAATTGGTTACACAATTTATACAACTATCCTAATACGTTTCTTTCTAATTAAACCCTTTTACATTAGTCGTAAAAAAATGCATACAACTAACCTTGTACGTTTCTTTTTCGTTTGTATAAGGGTTAAATTCCCAAATATGTATCTAAAATTTTAAATTGTCACACTTTGTTATTATAGCATTGCACCTGCGCAATGCGGCGGCGATAACAATAGTTTGTGTTCGATAACATGTTTGATTTAAAAAGTAGGGTATGGTATGTGAAATACGATGTTAGTCAACCTATCCATGTATTTTCTTTATTTTCTGATTTCTTTACTTTTTTTTACAATCAACCATTTTATTAGTTGTTAAAATAGTTTTTGAAAAACAACTAAAAAATATTATTATTGAATAATTAGAGAAAAAGATATTATAGCGTTAAAATTGTATTAATCTAAGTAATTTAGCCATAATGAGATAAATTAAATAATTTTTGTGATGTTTAATGATTTATTAAAGTAATAATTGTCTTAAATTAGTTGAGAAAATCAAGAAAATGATTCGTTAGGCTATTGTTTTAAGTGTTTGTATCTTAAGCAAAAAAATTTGTACTACTTAAAATTAAGTAGTCTTAAAATTTTTAAGAGAGAGAAGATTAAATGCTTTATAATGTACTATAGATATGTATCAACCTTTTAAAGTTAACATTTAATATAATGGACTACCAAAAATCAGGGGCGGACTCGAGGTCAACTTGGTGATGGCACGGGACACCATCCAATTTTATCCCCAAAGTGTAAATTTTGATTTTTTTGAGGCGGTACTTTAATTTCGTAATGTAAATTTCGCTTTTTTCGAGCCAGTGCTATCATTCATTTCATCAATTTCTAATGAAGTCACTACTCATTCAAAATTCAGAGTCCGTAACTGCCAAAAATTACCATTTTTATATCCAACTTGCTATATACAGCATGTCACATGCTGATATAATTTATCTAATTCTTCTTCAAAACTATATTTTTCTATAACTCACATAATGTTCAAGCTAATATGTCATACAATTCATACAAAATTCACTTTGTTATTGGACTCCATTTATTAGTAGCATCTACCAACATTAACAAAATCAAGCACATATAGTCCCCAAACTAACCCCAAAGAAGCAATTACAAACACCACCGGGCTAAACAACCAAAATAGTAACGGGAATGTGATGCAAAGCATCCGATTCCCGAATACCGCTAAAATAAACCCTCTTTCTAATATATCCCTCGTGTATTTCCGAGATGCTAAAGGTGATGGTGATAGAGATGGTTGCCCATCGATCTCAGGTGCAGCGCCCAACGCGTAAATCAAGTAATTAGCATCGATCAGGTTTGCGATGGCCATCGAGCTACAAAGAAAACTAGCTAACAAGAAGAGGAATGTTGAGCCATATTTTAGGAAAAGGATTTTAGTTGTGTGTAACCCAAAAAATGAGTTAGTGAATAGATCTTTTGCACTATATGTATTGTTTATCAAAGCAGCTAAGGCTACTATTATGATGGATGTCACCATAGCAACTAGTATAGAACTCATCAATGTGTTTCTCAAACTTTGTACTGCTAAGGTTCCTTGCTTATCATCTCCCTGCCCAAAAAAAGGAATACAAATAAAATATTATATGAAGTTTTAATTAACTGGATTTGCTTATTTTCTAACTTGCAAGTTTATAAAAAATTTAAATAAACTTATAATTAAGTTATTTTTCTTCCGATTTATAAGCTTATACAAGCCGTAGTCTTAATATCATGAACACATAAATAAATATTAGTGTACGAGCTTATTAAGATTTTAATAAACTCATAAGCCTAGATAAGTTAATCTTTAACACCCCTTTTCCACTGGTTATAACCAAAAAACATATACAGTCATGTCAAAATTTAGGTAATTTAATAATAAAAACTCTAATATGGATCTATATATATTTTCATGATTGACCAAAAATCAATATCAACAATAGTATTTCTTTGATAATCAAAAACAAAACCCATAGTTGATTATGAGTTTTTGTTGATCTAATAAAATTTCTATATCCCATTTGGGCTTTTCTAGATTTGATTACAAAAACCATATCTAGTACCAGATTTCATTGTTTTCATCAAAAACCCTTCTTATATATGGTAAGGAGTTTACAAACGGAAAAACACGCATTCGATACCTGTTTCATGTCTTTTAGCCAATGTTTTCGCTTAATCGACTCGATGCCGATTGTGGTGCAAGATGGCTTGTTCTTGAATTGATACCATAGATAAGCATGATATCCAAGTGTAATGAAGAAACTAAATGGGACTAATATTGTGTCCATATAATGAAGAAGTGCCATCTTTTCCGAACTCAAGAAAAGATTGATGAAAATTTTTGATTGAACTGAATTTATTGATTATGAGGAAAGAGATGGCTCCCCAATTTATGGAAGGTGAATTGGATTCATTATATTATCTTTTGGATGGTAGTGGAGTTAGTTGCTATCAAAAGTGAGATAATGGAAAGAATTATTTGATTATGATTCTCATTTTGTTACACTTTATATATATATATATATATATATATATATATATATATGAGAGTTATTCGAGAACCGTTGTCGGTGCGAGAACCAATCTCAGCCGTTTTTTAGATATGAAGTTCATAGATAGAGAGCATGGAGGGATAGAGTGTGGCATGGTGCATGTAAGAAATTCATGGGTGGGCAATGACATTGAAGGAGGGGAGATTGGACGGCTTAGATTGGTTCTCGCACAAAGAATGGTTCTCAAATAAACTTCTCCCTATATATATATACACTAGCATTGTACCCGCGCAATGCAACGGTTTCAAATATTTTTTTCTCAATAAGTTATCCGTTTTTAACACAATGGTGATTTGTTAATTTTCTAAATTATAATGTGTCAATGAAATTCTACATTGATGATAAAATCCAACAAGACTGTTGGCCTTGTAACTCTATAAGTTAAGTTAAAATTTTTTTATTATATGATAGAATATTTCAATATTTAATATGAAAAGTTAATTATTAAGTTAATTTGTATTGATTTGATTTTTTAAATAATCTTTATTTTGAAGGTTTAGTTATTAAAATGGTAGATAAGATTGTTATTAATTTCATCAAATAGTTGCTTTATATAATACTTTCCATTAATTGTAATATTAAGGATAAATTAGTAATTTCAATTACTTAAAACTAAGAGATTAAAAATACCAAAATGCTTTATATATATATATATATATATATATATATATATATATATATATATATATATAAACTAACATGTTACCCGCGTAATGCGACGGTAACAAATAATTTCTACTCGATAACATGTCCGCTTTTAAGATGTAGAGATAAGGTATTCACGTAATAAGGTGACAACAAATATTTTTCTTTTGGTAACAATGTTACATGTCTATTTTATTTATTTTTGTTTCATTTTCTTTATTTTTCTGCTCTACGTAAACTTTTTTATTAATTTTAAAAATAAAAAACGTCCGTACTTAAAAAATAAGGTAAATTGTATGAAAATACATGGAATAAATAATAGAGTAAAATAGTGGATAATTATTTTAATTTATTTTATTATATGACTATTTTAAATTCTTTATAAATTCCGGTTATAGGTTATTCAAGTTTTTAAGTTCTACTAATACATATTTTCTATTAATTAAGTTAAAATGTTTAGTGTATGATATAATATTTAAAATGAAAGGGTTTGGCTATGAAATTATATTTAATAATAAAGTTAATTTGTGTTGAGTTGATTTTGTTCTTAATATGGAAGGTTTAGTTAATAAATGGAATATAAAAATCATTTTAACTCTATTTAATACTTACTTCACTTAGTAGTTTCCATTTAATTTATATGAGGGGTAATTTAATAATTTCAAAACACTTAAAATTTAAGAGTTTAAGCAAAAATGCCTAAATGTTTTATACTGTAGTATATATATATATATATATATATATATATATATATATATATATATATATATATATATATATATATATATATATATTATATGTGAAGGTTTATTTGAGAACCGATTTTAATGTGAGTACCGCAAGAACCAATCTTAATTAGCCGTTGATTTGATAAGTGAAATTCATGATTTAGAGCATGAGGAGATCAAGTGTTGCAGGGTTACTGTGATGAATTAAGGGGTAGGTGATGAATTAAATGACGGGGAATTGGACAGCTCACATTGGTTCTCGCGGTTCACGTAATAAAAATGGTTCTAAATGAAAATTTTCATATATATATATATATATATATATATATATATATATATATATATATATATATATATATGGGAAGGTTCATGCGAAAAACTTCTTATTTGCGAAAAGTGCGAGAAGCAATTTCAGCCATTGATTTGCTTTTCATCTTATGGTTCATACTAATGATAATTATTATATTATATTTATTTAATTCAAAAGGGTATATTAATAACAAAATTTTTTCTCTCTCCTTCAATTAATTTTTTCTATCTCCTTCAATTAATCTTCTCTCACTAATTAACTATTTTCCAGATTTATGGAATTTATTTTTACTTTATTATTAATACTTAATACGGTTGTTCAACACTGAACACAACGTAGGATTTATAAAATTTTCGTTATGTATATTGTGTTCATTAGTGTATACAATGTATGATTTGCAATTTTTTTTGTTATTGTACTTTTTACTACTTGTGCTTCTTGTTTAGTACTGCATGTTCACTAATAAATACGTAGATAATACATTATTTATTTTATTAAGTGAATAAAATAACCATTAATCATTATTAAATTTAATATTGAACAATTCATACAGAAATAAAAAAAATCATTAACCATTAATCATTATAAACATTCAATATTGAAAGATTCATACATAACGAAAATAACTATTAACCATTAGTCATCATAAAATTCAATATTGAATAATTCATACTTAACAAAATCAACTATTAACTATTAGCCATCATAAAATTCAATATTGAATAACCTATAAAAAACAAAAATAACTATTAACAATTATAAAATTAAGCATTGAATAAATTATCTGATGTTTCGATGATACACAAACACAAACCCAATAAAACCTCATAGATATGGTATGTTTGGCGACGGACTTATAGGGGATTATAGAGGCTTGGATTTTAGTTTTTATAATCCCCAGCCCTCTGGCCTCGTTTGGGTGAGGGGATTATAAAAAACATAAGCCCTCATAATCGTCGATAAGCCCCCAAAATAAAAGTCTTTTCAAGTAGCTTATGGCTTAATGGAGCTTGAGATTATCAATTAATAAGTTCCAGCCTCAGCTCCAGCTCCAGCTCCAGCCCCAGCCTCAGTCAGTTTTACCAAACATACCCATATCCTATGATCCACCATTAAAATGGGATGCTATAACATAATAATAAGAGCAAAAACAAACAAACTGAATTAAACCAAAAAACCAGACAAAATAAAAAATAATTAGACAAAAGTTCAAACCTATTTGTTGAACACACAAAACAAAAACACGTAGGGGCGGCGACGATGTCAGGGTTCAGCAGTGGTTCGCCGGTGTATTCAATAATTGTGATATAACCCAGAAAGGCGGTGTTAGGCGAGGTGGATCTGTGGATGAGCACGGGCGACGGCGGTAGATGGTGGTAGACGATGTGTTCTTCACTATTTTTGTTTGTTTTGTTTGAGAAATAGTATTTGCTAATTTTTTGTTTGTAATAATCTTATTTGTTGACATTATATCTCACTACAATTAACTTATTTTTTTAGTCTTAGTATAAAGATATTGACTAATTTAAAATCTAAGATTCTACATGTTTACGACAAAAGAAAAGGTTTCTGGTATATCACATGAAGAATTTATTCGTATATTACATAAAAGCTAATATGTTCAGGTATAGACTAATAGTTATATAATGTGTTGCATCATGTCCAGTTTCTTTATCACGTTCATTAGTAGTTAATACTTATAGTGAATATTGGAATGGTAACTTTATAAAATTAGTGCAAAACCTTAATCATTGTTTTTAGAGAGTTATACATCCATGAAAAAGAAATCACATAGAACATCGTGGGCTAAGCTTAGCACAACCTAAAACCTTACCTAGTGTGTGTGTGTATATATATATAGAAATTGGATCAACAAAGACCCCCCCTAAACAAAGTCCCCAAAGTCCCATTCCTGGCCGTTAGATCGATCAAATCAATGGTCAAGATCTATAATGGCATTATTGTAATTAAGTAAACAATTATAAAGTTTAATTTTAAAATGAAGGGTATTATGGTCAAAGCCCCCCTTTTTTAATTTTTTTACCCCGATCTTTAAATGACTTTAACTATTTCAATTTTTTGAATTTGAGCAAAAAATTATACCAATCTTCTCATTTTTTAATCCTCTTTCAAATGAGGCCATGCTTCCTATATTTCTGATAAAAAAATTTGATGAAAATGACGAAAATGACGAAATTCATCATTTTCGTCACCTGCTGTTATATCACCTAACAGCAGGTCCCGAAAATGATAAATTTCGTCATTTTTATCATTTTCGTCACCTGCTGTTACATGATATATAAGGGGACACAAAAATGATTAAAATGACAAAATTTTTTTCATTTTCAGGACCTGCTGTTTAAGTAATATATAAGGGGACACGAAAATGATGAAAATGACGAAATTTATCATTTCGTCACCTGCTGTTACATTATAAAGAAGTGCAGCTGAAAATGATAATTTCATCATTTTCATCATTTTCGTGTCCCCTTATATATCACTTAAACAGCAGGTCCTGAAAATAATAAAATTTTTGTCATTTTAATCATTTTTGTAAAGAGAATTAAAAAATGAATATATATATATATATATATATATATATATATATATATATATATATATATATATATATATATATATATATATGTTGGGAAAATGATCTCGTCAGTTAAGATTTGATGAGACAAAGTTAAGTTTGTAAGATGTGTTCTACGTATAACTTAAACAGAATTATGAAGCTTAGTCAGACTGAACACTCATAGTGATTCAGACTGAATATAAGCTGAGTATAAGCTGAGCATATGTTCGACCAGTTTATACTACACCTTAGTTAGTTTATTAATATGTTTAATAAGCTGTGTGTGTCACATAAGGTATATATCGAGTAATCAGCTTGATGTGTTTAAAGCTGAGTGACTCAGCTCAAAAGCAGAGTCAGCTCGACAGAGTTGCTAAATATGTTTTAGTTAACTAGTTAGACTTCTAAGGATGAGTTTATCAATATACGTGTTAGTTCATGTAGTTATTCGGGTTTGTTCTCGAAGAACTCAGCTTGATGAGTCTCAAGCTGAGTAACTCAGTCCGAGTAAGAAGTCAGTCTAAGAAAGTTTAAATATGTTTTAAACTTATCTTATTAACTCTCTATATCTACAGAAAGGATAAGAAGATTCCAGAATCAAGATTGAACATTGAAGATTCAAGATAAGAAGATTCAAGATTCAAGACTCCGAGTTATCCGATAGTTAGTTAGCAAATTAGGATTAGTCCAGTTTGTTAGGAACCGTAGCAACAGGTTTATAAATACTTATCTCCTGATAAGTTTAGAGGTACGACTACGACTCAATACGACTGCTATACTGCAGATTCAAAGAGCCAAAGTATCTCACCTCAACCGTTTGTGTTACGATTCTTGAATCACTGTTTGTAAGTTCAACGTGATCAAGAAACTCACAGATTGCCAAGTTATTCGTGTGTTCGAATTATCACATCAGTTGTGATATTGGTAAGTAATCATAAGTTGATTCAATCTGTGTAAATCCTGTTTAGAGAGTCGTCAGTATCTATAATCATAAGTTGATTATAGATAGCTAAGTTTGAAAGATTGAAAGATTTATATTAGGTGATTATGTATCAAGAGTTGCTTACTTGATAGTTACTGTAATCATCTTCCTATTCAAAGCATTGTAATCATATTCATATTAATAAAAGCATTTGACTAATTGTGGTTTGATTTACTGTGTGTAACACTTTTATTTGATTTGTTCAATTTCCGCAGAAAGTGTATTCAACCCCCCTTCTACACACCTGTAGCTTGTTGTTATTCTCACCAAGGGACCAACAACTGGTATCAGAGCAGGCTGAACGATTTCGTAAGTTGAAAGTTCAAGATTCTGAGAAAGTTTACAATGTCTACAAGCAACAATTCTTCAAACTTTTCACATATGTCTGCCAAAGGATGTCCCATATTTGATGGATCTGACTATCCTATGTGGAAGTTTAGAGCCATGCTGTTTCTCAAGTCCATTGACAATCGTATGTCCGATGTCATTATCAAAGGACCGATAATCCCCAAGATCTCTGCTGTTGTCAGTGATACGTCCGCTGATAAAACAGACAAGAGTGAAAAAGAGGTAAAGAAGCCTGTTGCATCCTGGACTGATGAAGATTGGAAACTCTACAATCTAGATGACAAGGCTAAAAGTGTTCTGGCAAATGCCCTTACTAACGAGATCATGCACACAGTGACCGGGTGTCAATCTGCAAAAGAGATCTGGGATACTCTAAGTGTTACATATGAGGGCACAGATCTGGTCAAACAGCAAAAGAAGAACCATATGAACAGATCATATGAAAACTTCTTTTCAAAGAAGAATGAAACCTTGGCTGATGTGTTTACCAGGTTTCATTACTTGATTAATGACCTGCTAAGTGTAGGCATTAAGAAGGATGAAACTGAACTCGTGCTGAAGTTTCTGGATGTGTTACCAGAAAGGTTCAATGAAGTGACCACAACACTGAGGGCTGGAGGAACATTGCATTTGTATAACCTATAGTCCATTTATGGGTTCTTGCTAAATGATGAACAGATCACTGAACACAAAAGAACTTCTCAACAACAACTCAAGGAGTCTTTGGATAAAACTGAAGTTGCATTGGTTGCACAAAAAAAGAAGAAAAGTTCCAAGGCACTAGTTGTTGAATCTGAAACTGAGTCAGAATCTCAAGCTGACCACTCAGACTCAGACTCAAGTGATGCTGATGATATTCAGATTATCACTGAGCAGATGGCCATGCTAGCCAGACGTTTCAGAAGAGCTCAACGGGGAAAAGGAAGATCTGACAGGGGCAAAGGGAAGAGTTCCTTTGATCCCAAGAATGGTGTGTGCTTCAATTGTCAGAAGAAGGGACATATTGCTGCTGAGTGTAGATCAAAGAAAGTGGAATCAACATCAGTTGTTGATAAGAATGCTTAAAGAGCTGATAAATACAAGAAGAAATATACTCAGCTCAAGAAAGGAAAGCCTGAAGACAAACCCAGTGCAAAAGGACTATATGCTGAAACCTGGGATACAGAATCATCTACCTCTGATGATGATGTATGTCTGATGGCTCAAGAAGATGAAGAGTTTGAAATTGACGAAGTTGATTATGGTCTGTCCGAGTCAACTTATGAAGCTGACATGAAGGAAGCTGAGGAAAACAACAAGCTCAGTGATTGGGATCCTGCTTCCATGTATAAGGTTAGTAATTTCAACGCTTACACTGACAAAGAAAAGGGTCTTGCTTTTGATTATCTGCTGAATGATTTCAAGACCATCCTTAAGTCTCAAAATGACCTTAAAGCTGAGATAGCTAAACTAAAGAATGAGATTAAGGAAAATAAATCTCTCATTGATGTTGGTAAGGAAGCACAATGTGATCTGGAATGCCAAAGACACATTAACAAACTTCTAAGTAAAGAACTTCAGGAAGCTAAAGACAAAGCTGACCAACTTCAAAAGGTCACTGAGTCTTGGTGTAAGTCATCAAAGCTTGCTGAAAAATGCATAAACCAACAAATTCCTAAACAGGTAAAGGTTGTACTTGGAGGTGACTATCAAACAGCAGCTTATGTAGCTGATGATGAGATAGCAAGTACAGACTCTGAGGAGGATAGACTACTGATTGAGTCTCAGAAGTCAGCCTTAGAGAAGAAACATGGTCAAAACCTTAAATACAATATGTTTGTAAAGGCTAAAGATCAGAGAGAAGAGTGCTCAACATCCAAACAGCATGGTAAGTCTGTGATGGACAGATTAAGCACTCAGCCTATTCAAAGAACTTCAGTCATAGAAAGGCTTAATCCAAATCCTTTCAAAAGACAACATTCTCTATCTGGCTCGGATAGAAGTTACAAGAATAGGAAGACCACTGTAAGTCAGAGGTCAAAGTACAAGAATGGTAAGTCCAAAGTTGTAGATCTTGGTAAGTCCAAGAAGATCAACAGTAGTAAGTCCAAGCCTGTTGAAACTGGTAAGTCCAGTAGTCATGACAAAGGTAAGTCCAAGGTCATGGAAAAGAAGGTTGTTAGTCAAACTTCTAATCAAAAGGATAACAAACAAAGATCTGACAAAGGTAAGTCCAAAGTCAGTGATCATCATGTGAATTAACTTGCAAAGAAAGTTGAAAAGTTATCCACCACATATAATCCTAAGTCTGAAAGCAAGTTATCACAAGGATTATTAGACACTCTACCTCCTGTGATCAATGGAAGAAGGAGATGCTACAAGTGCAGAAGTAGAGGTCATGAGGCTAAGGACTGTGATGCAAAAATCTCAAGGCCTGAACAAGAACAAGCTGATCAGCCTACACATGACTCAGCTCCTGCTCAAGCTGAATAGTCAGTTCAACAAGATGGAGATGCTAAGTGATCCTCATCTGAACCCACTAAGAAGTGGGTTCCCAAACAAAACTAATGTGTTTAGTTTTCATATCATGTGCAGGGTTCAAGTAAATGGTACTTGGATAGTGGATGCTCAAGGCACATGACAGGGTGGAAAGGACTTCTTAGTGATTTCCAAGAAGATGAATGTACTAAAGTAACATTTGGAGACAACTCACATGGATGGACTAAAGGCTATGGGAAGATGCAAGCTGGCAAGGTCACTTTCCAGAGAGTTGCATATGTCAAAGGTCTCAAACACAACCTGATTAGTATCAGTCAATTGTGTGATGAAGACAATATAGTTACTTTTAGGAAGAATGCAGGAACAATCTATAATGCTAAGGGAAAGCCTGTATTAATAGCTAAAAGAGAAAGAGATGTGTATCTACTTGATCTTAATTCTGCTGATCCCAATAATGAAACATGCTTGTATTCCCATTCTGTTCCTAAGCTGAGTTGGTTATGGCATAACGTTTATCTCATCTAACTTTAAAAATATAAATATGTTGTCCAATAAAGAGTTAGTCTCTGGATTACCAAAGATCACATTTGTCAAAGACAAATTGTGCTCAGCTTGTGAACAAGGGAAACACCATAAAGGGTCTTTTAAATCAAAGCAAAATTTTTCAATAATAGACCCATTGCATATGTTGCATATGGATTTGTTTGGACCCATAAGTACTCGAAGCCTAAGTGGTAAGAAGTACACACTTGTGATAGTAGATGAGTTCTCACGATTCACCTGGGTAATATTCCTTAAAGCCAAAAGTGAGGCTGCCCTGGAGATAATCGGTTTTATCAAACAGGAAGAGTTGCAGAAAGGTTTGTCTGTAAAGCAACTTAGAAGTGATCTTTGGTTCAAAATGCTATGTACTGAATCAAAGAGATCAGTTCCATAAGTTGGAACCTAAAGCTGGTCTTGGAATATTTGTTGGTTATTCCTCAATCTCCAAGTCTTATAGAATATATAATACAAGGAGAAAGGCCATAGAAGAATCAATTCATGTCTCATTGATGAAGACAGTTTTGATCAAGCGGATAAAAGTCAAGCTGACTTAGTCAGTCTGAGTGAGCTTGAAAGGCCTAAGGAAACCAACTTATCAAATCCTATGTATGTCATAGGAAATGATAGTGATGATGATGTGTGTTCATCAAAGAAATCATCACAAACTCCAAAGGATTCTCAAGCTGAGAAAGATGATGAGTTCATCAACCCCTTTGGAGCTGAAGTCGCTCAGACTGAAGATCTTGGTGATCGACAGTTTGTTGACAATGCTGCTGTTGAGACTGAGGAGATAAGTTCACCTCAGGAATCTCAACATCACTCAGATTCTGAGCTAGACTCTCCAACTACAACATTCAAATTCCTCAAAGATCATCCTCAAGACCAGATCATTGGAAATGTCAAAGAAAGAGTCATGACCAGATCTAAGGCTACAGCTAACTTTGCCGCGTACTTTGGTTTCCTATCTCAAATGGAACCAAAGAAGACTGAAGAAGCCTTAGAGGATGAGGATTGAATTGAAGCTATGCAAGAGGTTTTAAATGAGTTTGAGAGAAATAAGGTCTGGAACATTGTCCCTGCCCCCAAAGATCATTCAATTATAGACACTAAGTGGGTCTATAGAAATAAAATGGACAAGGATGGAGTGCTAGTTAGGAACAAAGCCAGGATGGTAGCACAAGGGTATAAGCAAGATGAAGGAATTGATTATGATGAGACCTTTGCCCCTGTTGATAGAATTGAAGCAATAAGGCTGTTCCTGGTTTATGCAGCCTATAAAGACATCAAAGTCTATCAAATGGATGTGAAAAGTGTTTTCATTAATGGAAAACTTCAGGAGGAAGTCTATGTGAAACAACCTCCTGGCTTTGTAAGTTCAAAGTTTCCACATCATGTCTATAAGTTGGATAAGGGTTTGTATGGTCTCAAACAAGCTCCAAGAGCTTGGTATGATACTCTATCCACTTATCTACTATCAATGGACTTCACCAGAGGTGGTATAGATAAGACACTCTTTATTAAAAAGAGTAAAGGACAGGTGATTCTTGTACAAATCTATGTGGATGATATTATCTTTGGTTATACCAATGAAACTCTGTGTGAGTGGTTCTCCAAGATAATGTCACAAAAGTACAAGATGAGTATGATGGGTGAGATGACTTATTTCCTAGGCCTACAAATTCAACAAAAGCCTGATGGAATATTCATAAATCAAAGCAAGTATGTTCTTTATTTGATAAAGAAATATGGTTTTGACTCTAGTTCAACCATGAAAACACCCATGTCACCAGCTGTCAAGCTGAGTAAAGACTCAGATGGTAAGTCCGTGTGTTAGTCTACCTATAGAGGAATGATAGGTTCATTACTCTATTTGACAGCTAGTAGACCTGATATCATGTTTACTACATGTGTCTGTGCAAGATATCAGGCAGATCCTAAAGAATAACATCTTCAAGCTGTGAAAAGGATCTTTAGGTACCTTAAAGGTACATTAAATCTAGGTCTTTGGTATCCAAAGGACTCTGGATTTGAGTTGGTTGGTTTTTCAGATGCTGACTATGTTGGGTGCAAGTTAGACAGAAAATCAACTATTGGAGGATGTAAATTGCTTGGAGGGAAGCTAGTAAGCTGGACTAGTAAGAAACAAAACTCAGTGGCTACTTCAACTGCTGAAGCTGAGTATGTTGCAGCAGGAAGCTGTTGTGCTCAAATCCTTTGGATGCAGCATCTGCTTCAAGACTTTGGCATGAGTTTCAAGAAAACTCCTATCTTCTGTGATAACCAAAGTGTTATAGCCATCACTTACAATCCAGTCTTCCACTCAAGAACCAAGCACATTTAAATTAGGCATCACTTCATCTGGGACATCGTGGAAAAAGGTAAAATTGAAATTAAATTTAATTTCCACCGATGACCAATTAGCAGATATTTTTACTAAACCCCTTGATGAAAAGAGGTTTATGTATCTGCTAAGTAAATTGGGTATGCTCAACCCCTAGCTAAGTGTCTAGAATCTGAGTTTTCAGTTTGCCAATGACTAAGTGTCTTAAGCTAAGTGCACAGTTTGTAAATAAGTTTTCACAAACTGAATAACCTGTCAAGCTGAATACCGAGTTCACATGTTTGGTGAGTTCCAAACACACTTTAACAACTCGGTGTAGTTACAATTTACGTTTGAGTTAGTCTCAAACATAAATGACTAAGTGTCATTGAGTCTGAGCTATGTGCTTAACTCAAGCTGTGTGATTGGTTCGAACGTTTGGTGTGTTCCAAACATCTTTTAACTACTCAGTGTGGTTAAGATATATAGTTTGAGTTAGTCTCAAACAAAATGACTAAGTGTCATTGAGTCTGAGCTATGTGCTTCACTCAAGCTGAGTGATATGTTCACACGTTTGGTTGGTTCCAAACAAGTTTTAAAATACTCAGTGTAGTTAGAAACAAGTTTGAGTCAGTCTCAAACAAAAATTGACTCAGTGTCATTAAGTCTGAGTTGTGTGCTCTACTCAAGCTGAGTATCAATCTCAAGCTGAATACTCAACTCAAGTTGAGTGCTTGAATCAAGCTGAGTGCTTGACATAAACTGAGTAATCAGTTTACTCAGTCTTGGTGTGTCCAAATTATGATTTAATTACTAAGTGTGATTACTTCATATGCAAGTGCGTATTTGAGTAAGTCTGAACATCGCGTATTATACTAATTCGGTATTAGTGTAATACAACAGTGTTTATAATCTTATTATGAGTTAAGAACATTATTTTACACTGGTGTCCGTTGGAAGATGATGTGTTTCTACCCTCTAACTGTTATATCAAGCCGTAATTTTTACACTGTAATGAATAAAAAGGGGAGTTCAACGGTAACTTTTCTCTCTCCTCGGAAAGGTATATATAACAACCTTACCTACATTTTAGAGGTTTACGCTTAAACTTCTCATCTCTAAACCTCTCATCTGCTTATATACCTTTCAACAAATTTGCTAAGTGCAATTCTCTGTTCCATCGAGTTCGAAACCCTACCTCGCTCAGTGTGACGCTCATTGCTCAGTGCAAAGAAATCAGATACTCAGTATAATATGCAATTTCAACGATGGAAGGAACTGTTCTAATTCTACGTGACAGAATGGTAAGAGGTGATGCGTTCAAGAACAACGGATTGCCACTGATCAAAATCAACAATCAGCTTGCTTGTCTTGCAACCCCTTAACGCAAGATTAACAGAGGATACGAACCATGGGTCAATTACATTCGAAAATGTCCATTGGCCTTCGCCTTTACTGGAGCACCTCTACATATGGTTCCTCAGCATCTGCTCGAGTTTTGGTACACGTGTGTTTACGACCAAAACTCTGCCTCAATCCAAGGCACAGTGCTGAATGGGGAAAGGACCATTACTCTCACCGTCAATAGCCTAAGGGAAGTTCTTCAACTCCCTCAATCTGATGTTATCGAGCCTGCGGTGATGAGACAGGTGGCTAGGTCTGTCCTACCTAGAATGGGACATCCTCAAACAGAGGGTATCATCAAGAAGGCCACCTTTCCAACCAGTTGGGGTTTCATGGTGTCCACAGTGATCCGTTCACTTGGTACTAAGGTTGGAGGATTGGACCAAGTTAATGAGTTCGAGATGCAGCTGCTGTACAATATATACTTTGCTCGAAACTTAGACTATGCACAGCTCATCTTCAACGAGCTCAAGGTCCAAGTGATGAAGACCACAAGGGATCTATATGTACCTTTCATAAGGTACCTGTCCTTGGCATTTGAAGCCGAGCTGGGGACAACACTTTATGAAGCTGATCAGGATGTGTTCCTGTTTCCTACACTCAGCCCCAAGATGTTCAACAATGACATCTTCCCGGAGCAAGAGGGTCTGAGTGAACCTATGCTCCTGATTGCTAAGGCAGCTTCTTCTGAAAGTGAAGCAGGGGAATTAAATCAAGGGGGAGCTTCTCACACAGATACAGAGGTTCAAGCTGAGTATTCTGCTCAGGCTGAACCAGCACAAACTGAAGCTGCTTCTGGTAACACCTCTCCACTTTCTCTTTTTTCTCATTTTTCTCCATCCACTTTTGGAGATAAGGCTGTGGTACAACTGTTGGATTATGTGCAGAGATAATTAACGGGCATATTGTATCCAATGTTATAAGAGACTAAAGGGTCACACTGCTACACACCCAATTCAGAACAGTTGGATTTCACCATTATTCTGTGTGGAAATAATTAATCAGTTAGATTAATTATTAAAGAAACAGAGTAAATAATTAATCAGTTAGATTAATTATTAAAGAGATAAACGAATAATTAATCATTAGTATTAATTATTGAGAGATATAAATAATTATCCATTTTGGATTAATTATTAGAAAGGAAATAAATAATAAATAGTTATTTATTATTTAAAGGGAATTCAATATTAAGTTTTAATATTTAACGGACTAAGTTAATTAATAGTTAATTAATTAACTAGTAAAACTCCAAGGGGTCAAAGTGAGAAGATATGAAAGTTTAATTAAAACCAGTGGGCTTTTAATTAAACGGGATTAGGTCCAATCTAATCCTTATAAATATGTTCTTTAGGCTTAAGGATTAAGGTGTGTTACACAAGGGACAAAACCTAACCGTCACTCTCTCTTGCTCTCATCGATCTCGGCTCTCTCTCCCTTTTGCCGATCTCTCTCGATCGCACTCTCTCTCGGGTCTCTTCTCTCTCTCGCCGAATCGAAGCAAGCAAAACACCAAGGTGTTTTGCGATCTTGATCTCGACGCACACACACATACAATCAAGCTTGGAGCTTTGTTGTTTCGGGTGATCCAGGAGCGGTCTAGCAGCCAGTTCAATCGGAGGTGCAGTAGTGGTGGACTATCTTTAGCTTTTTCACACAACAATAATTAAGCAGTTCGATAACGACTTAATTAGCCTTAAGATCCAATTAGCTGCTAAAGAATCTGAATTGTTAGAGTTAACTAATAGCACGAATACCACCATATTAGATCTTAAAGCAGAATGTGTATGTGCTGAAAAGGATTTAGAAATTCTCAAAAATGAACTTAGGAATGAACTAAGTACTCTTTACTCTAGAATTAATGAACTTGAGTATCTTCTGTCCAAACGTGATCAAAGTGAACAGACCATCTCTCAATACAAATAAAAGGAACGTCCTTTCTCCAGATGGAATTTCGATGGGCTGGGCTTCAAATGGAGCAAGATTACATCCAAACAATTATACAATGCTAATCTGTTTGGCGAAGGCCTTACCCAACAGATGGTTTTTATTGGTCAAGAAGAGAAACGTATTGAAGAAGATGTCAAATGAATCCTTAATCTCAGAACTGCAATTCCATTTGACTACTGTAATCTCAATGATTCATACCTCACCTGTCTCACGTCATCATCTGACACTGATGTTTCATCTTCTGTCTATTCTGATGAAGAACTCTACTTTCCTGTTTCACCAAAGCCCACTGTTGAATACATTCCTCACAAAGAATTACAAGACAGATTCAACACCCTGCAGGAATATTTTTTTACCCACCTTGTTCAACAGGATCTTACCAAAGCCTTCCAATCAGAAACCACATCTGAACCCTCTCCACTAGTTCAAGAAAACACCATCCTCCACAACCGTCTCCAAACAGTATTCAATCTTGATGGCAAGATCATTGACGACTTGTGCAAAGAAAATTTTGAATTGCTTGAACGAATCAAAGAGGTCGAAACTGCACTGGAACCACCCACTCCATTTACCTTCTCACCACAGGGAACCATATTAGATGAACGAATTGAAGGTTCCAAACATGTGTCTACATCTTCTCAAAATGTCAAACTAGTCATATCTGTTAATCATACTGAGGTAACAACTCTTAAAATTAAACAGATTTACAAACCAAAGCAACTTTCCACTTCTAATCACAGTTCTCGTGTGCACTTAGACGTACCTGAATCATCACGAGCTGCAGCCAGTCGACCACGACTTCATTCTAATCTTTTACCCTCTACTGCAGATGTGAAGAAGGCTGGAAACAAGAAGTTTGAAATAAATACATCATGGAAAAGAGCTATTCCTAGATCCACTAGGAGGTGTTCAAATTTGAAACCTGTTTGTGAAAACGTTTTGATGTTTTATTCTGTTTGTAATCATTCTAGTTCACAAGGCAAAACTGCTACTACCATGTTTTGTATAAGTGATGGTTGTACTCATGGACACTGTGAATTTAATTGTTGTTATGATCAATTGAGAAAGTCTTTATGTGTTAAACCATGTGCTGATTGGACTAATTTTTATGCTAATCAAGTCTGTGTTCCATTTTTAAATTCAAAAGGCTACATCATTAATCAATGGATCACCACTCGTCAATCTCATGCACTTAAACGCTTAACCAAATCCAACCGATTGCTCACGATCAAGGAACTGGAAGTCTACCGATGGCAGGGCTATGAAGCATTTAAAAGGGCGTGGATTGCACAGGAAAAACATTTGCATTCTCAAAAGCGTTCTCGCAATTTCCCTTCCAAAATCTCCAAAACTTCAAAACCCAAGCCATCATCCATTCATCGAGTAGCAAAACCTACTAATCGCAATGCTCCAGTTCAGCAAAAGCAAGTTGATGCACCGAGGCCACAGAGAATTCTTAAGAATTCCTCGCAACCATGGATTCGTAAACATAACGCTTCCGCAACTCTACCGAATCCAAAACCTCCGATTCCATCAAATGTCAAACCAACAATGGTAAAGAAACTTTCTTCTCAGCCAATTTCTTCCAAATCTATTCCTTCACGACAACATATTAAATCCACATGGGTACTCAAGAATAGATCAGTAGAAGTTTCACCACCACAAGCAGACAACATCACCACTCAATCACTTCTAGGGACTAACAATCAAGGACCTATTCAGATATGGGTACCTAAACGTGATTTGTTCTCTTTTTGCAGATGCCTCACTTGTGGTACCTTGACTCCGGCTGTACCAAACATATGACCGGCAACAAAAGTCTTCTCAAGAATTATGTTCCTAAGTTCTCCAGGAATGTACGTTTTGGGAACGATAATATTGCACCAATAATGGGGTACGGAGACATTGAGAAGAAGCACATCAAGATCAAGAAAGTCTCATATGTTGAAGGGTTGGGTCATAACTTGTTCAGCATTGGACAGTTCTGTGATAAAGACCTAAAGGTCGTGTTCAAAAAGAACAAATGTTCAGTTTTAACTGAAAATGGAGATGAGTTGCTTGCAAGTTCCAGAAATTCTAACCTGTATTCCATTGACTTGGAAAAATATGACTCTCCTACCTCTGTGTGTCTACTGTCCGAAGCATCTACGGATCTGACTTGGCAATGGCACAGAAAACTCTCTCACCTGAACTTTCAAAATATTAACAAATTAGTCACTGGTGACTTGGTGAGAGGCATTCCCAAGTTAAGGTTCAAGAAGGATCATCTGTGTGCAGATTGTGAAAAAGGAAAAATGAAGAAGGCTTCTCATAAATCTAAACAAGTATTTAGCACTACGAAGCCTTTGGAACTCCTGCACATGGATCTGTGTGGTCCTATGAGAATCCAGTCTAAGAATGGGAAGAAGTATATTTTAGTCATGGTGGATGACTACTCTAGATATACTTGGGTCAAATTTCTTCGCTCAAAAGATGAAGCCACTCCCACAATCATTTCCTTCATCAAACAACAGCAAAACAAGCATAGTCAGAGTGTTGTCTCTATCCGGGCAGAAAATGGAACGGAATTCAAAAACAGTACTCTGAAGAGCTTCTGTGACCTCGTGGGAATCAGCCATCAGTTCTCTACTGCATACACACCACAACAAAATGGTGTAGTGGAACGAAGAAATAGAACTTTGGTTGAAGCTGCCCGAACAATGCTTTCATATTCCGGGCTCCCATCTTCCTTCTGGGCTGAAGCAATCAGCACTGCCTGCTACATGCAGAACCGCTCTTTCATTAACAAACGCTTTAATAAAACTCCATATGAACTGGCCAATGGCATAGTGCCTAATATCAAATACTTCCATGTATTTGGCATTCAAACACGATCCGCAACAGCAAACGAATGCCAATTCTCGGGTTTCTTAAGCATCATTGAACCCACCAAGACTTGTGACGCATTAGATGATCCAGATTGGGTAATTGCCATGCAGGAAGAATTACACCAATTTGATCGTCTTAAAGTCTGGAGATTAGTTCCTCTTCCATATGGCAAATCTGTTGTCGTAACTAAATGGGTATTCAAGAACAAACGGGATTCGGATGGAGTGGTAATACGTAACAAAGCTAGGTTGGTTGCTAAGGGATACAATCAACAGGAGGGCATTGACTATGATGAAACTTTTGCCCCTGTTGCTCGAATTGAAGCCATCCGACTATTTCTTGCTTATGCAGCCTCTAGAAGCTTTCGTGTCTTCCAAATGGATGTGCAGACAACTTTTCTTAATGGTATACTTAAAGAAGAAGTTTATGTCTCACAGCCTGAGGGTTTCATCAACTCAAAACATCCAAATCATGTTTATATCTTAGATAAGGCCTTGTACGGGTTAAAGCAAGCTCCGCGTGCATGGTACGACGTCTTATTCGAATATTTGATTGGTGAAGGCTACTCCAAAGGGAAGACTGACACCACTCTCTTCACAAAGACAAAGGGTCGGGATAAGATTTTGGTTCAGATATATGTGGACGATATTATTTTTGGATCTACAAATCCAAAATACAGTGACGAGTTTGCTAAAACCATGGCAAACAGATTCCAAATGAGTATGATGGGGGAGATGTCATTCTTTCTCGGACTCTAGGTGAAGCAGTTAAGTCATGGCAGCTTTATTTGCCAATCAAAGTACATCAAAGATCTTCTCACGAAGTATGATATGATTAACTGCACACCCATATCCACACCCATGGCTGCTAAGGCACAACTCTCAGCAGATCTTGATGGTTCTCCTGTAGATCTGAAAAACTATCGTGGGATAATTGGATCGTTACTGTATCTCACTGCTAGTCGTCCAGATATCATGTTCTCTACCTGTCTCTGTGCCAGATTCCAGGTGAATTCTAAAGAGTCACATCTTCTGGAAGTTAAGCGGATATTCAGATATTTAAAAGGGTCTATGGATCTAGGTCTGTGGTACCCCAAAGATTCAAATCTGGATCTTCATGCTTACTCAGATGCTGACTATGCCGGTTGCAAGATAGATCGGAAAAGCACCTCTGGTAGTGCACACTTCCTGGGTGATCGTTTAGTCTGTTGGGCCTCAAAGAAGCAAAACTGCGTATCCACTTCTACAGCTGAAGCCGAGTATGTTGCTGCTGCAATGTGCTGTTCACAAAGTCTCTGGATACGCACACAGTTATCAGACTTTGGCCTTAAGTATGACAACATTCCATTACTATGCGATTCCCAGTCTGCCATAGCTATCTCTTGCAATCCGGTACACCACTCTAAAACAAAACACATTGATATACGTTATCACTTCATAAAAGATAATGTAGAGAAAGGCCTTATTGAGCTCCAATATGTTCCTACTGAAAATCAGCTTGCTGACTTGTTTACCAAACCATTAGACGAAAGTCGCTTCACTGCGTTGGTATCCAAGTTAGGCATGCTCAATCTGACAATATAACATACTGTTGCTCCATTTTTCCTTTCTTTCCTTTTTTTTAGAGTAGGTGTTACACTGTTTGTTCTTTGTGCAGCTTCATGATGCAACAATCAGGGGGAAGTTTGTTCCTGGATAACCTTTCATCTCTCCCTCCCCCTCTCGCACACATTGTGTTAAGAATTTAGCTAGCAATGGAAGGTCAAGGTCGTCGTCCATTGAATCCTGGTTTTGCACATGTATCATATGTGTAGGGAGAGGGAAATTATACACATACTGCACATGTGTAGGGGGGGGGGGGAGTATACAACTGATACACTTCCTAAATCTTGAGAATTTTTTCATAAACAGATGCAAAAGTCCAGGGGGAGTGTGTCATACAAACATTCAAATCAACAATATCTGAAAAACTAAATTTTCAAATCTGAAAATTTCAGATATCTTGATTATTCATAAAATTCTCAAGTATTAGTTCAATCGAATGCAATTTAAATAATTTGATAGCAAATATGAATTAAACGCATAAGATTGATAAACAAGTTGATTCGCATGAAAGGGGTGATTCGCATGCGATTGATAAACAAAGGTTAATTCGCATGCGATTGATAAACAGGTTGATTCGCATACAATGGTTGATTCGCATGCGATTGATAAACAAAGGGATTCGCATGCTATTAACCAAAGAGTGATTCGCATGCGATTCAAAGGTTGATTCACATACAATGGTTGATTCGCATGCGATTGATAAACAAAGGGATTCGCATGCTATTAACCAAAGAGTGATTCGCATGCGATTAACACACCAAAGAGTTAATCGCATGCGATTCAACACTTCTATCCGCCGGGTGTTTCTACCATGCGAATGCTTCTATCAGCCGCGTTTTTACAAGTCTATGGTCCAATCAACGAGTGACACGTGTCCAGTCTTGATTTATAACCGTCCCATCAGTTACCAAGCTTCCATTACACGATTCAAAAACTCGAAAATTTCTAAAGTTTTTCTCTCGAATTCTTGGTTACTTTAGCATACTAATCCTCTCGTTACTCTGCCAAAATTTACAATTTTAGTATCAAAATACTCCTAATCACAAAGGTAACAATTTGTACGGTTTACATTTTGAAATTTTTTAGTTAAAAGGGTATTTTTTGGCCATAGAACACCTTGATGCGAAAGTGAGTTTCGAGACTTCGAAGGGATGTTTGGGACACGAAACAAACTCGTTTGATGAAACAAAGTATGCGATGGGCATTCTTATCACAAGGGGAACACTTTTATGTAAAAATATTTCAAAAATCTCGAAAAGTGTTCTTCGTGTTCTTGGGGGGTATAAACATACACTAACAATTTGGTTTTTGGCCTAAAAAGAGGTGTTAGGGTGATTTTTGGACTATGCTCCAGTACTACAAAGTTGTTCAGCACTATCTAATTGACACTCTCAAAGTTTCAAAACAACTTTTTTATACTAAAAAATCATCCTGTACACATTGAGGGTTCAACACTTAGGGTGTTAGAACATTGGTCAACATGGGTAAACCTTTTGACATGCATATCTCTTTATCCTTAACTTAAGTTTTTACCTATCTGTGCAGATAAGATGGCTCAAGCTATTGTTGACCCAGAGGACATCATGCGTCGGTCTGAATTCTTAAATTCAAACTCTCATGAGAACAACCATTACACTGACCTCACCAAACTCAGAAATCCTAACTACCCAATCATCACTGAGATTCTGAAAATCCACCCTTTGAACTACCTTCTAACCTATAATCCTGCCATCACTGGCACACATGTCCCTGAACTCTATGTCCAACAATTCTGGAAAACTTGTGAGGTCCGTACCAATGACAGGGACCAAGAAGTCATATATGCTGAGGTTGATGAGTACACTGTTGAAATTACTATCAGTCGCCTAAGAAGCATCTTCAGACTTCCAAGAGCTAACAGTAGGCCACCTGCCACTGCTTTTGATGACATACCAACTGAGGAAGATTGTCTAGCCATTGTGAAGGCTATGGGCTATGATGGTGAGCTAGTAAAGAAAAACCAGTTCAAAAGAACCAGCTTACATCCAAAATACAACTCCCTGCTGACTGTGCTTCAAAGGTGTCTCACCCCAAAGCATTCTGGTTATGAATTCCCCACTGAGTATCAACTCAAGATTTTTGTTGCTGCAGCCAACCATCTGCATATAGATTATGCATTTCTGCTATTCCAGGATATTAAAGCCACTATGCAAAGGAAGAATTCCCAAAAGCAGAAAGAAGCAAAAATGCTGCCTTACCATCGCTTCATACCAATGATCATTCAGTATGTGATGGATCGGAATGCTGATATCCCTCGTCGGACAGGTTTACCTTCTGTTTCTCCAAAACTCTTTATTCATATTAAACCTGCTAACCCGACCAATCTGCCTATTCCAAGACCCTTCCCTGTATCTCTCTTAAATCTTTGTGAGCAGAATGATATTGTCAAGAGTTATAGGGAGAGTGTAGGAATACCTCCCATGGTTGTGCCAGAGCCGGTCATACCTACCCAAAGAGGAGTAGCACCAAGTGAGGATAGAGAGAATAGGCCTCAGTCATCTGTGGGAGATGCTGAGAGGGGAGTGGAGAGAGAAAATATTGAGAGGGGTGGAGAAGAGGGTGAAGGTGTTGAGACTAGAGAGGGAGGGGATGCATATGATCCCGCCACCATTCAAGCCATTGTTCAATCTCTTTCTCAATCTACCCGAACCCAAGCTGTTCTTACTGAACTTGGTCTTGACGATTCTGAGTCATCCAGTTCTTCTCAAGCTGAGTCTGCTTCCCATCAAGGCGGTGCCCCTTCCTTTGAACTTGATATATCTCCTGTGGGCACCCTGACCAACCAATCGAACAACCAGCAGAAAGCACACCCTCATTCATGAAACTTACTGACCCACATACTACCTCTCCCGACCAGACTCACCCCGTTCAAACTACTCAGGTCATTCCACAACCTGGTGGTCTGGTCATTCCTTTGACTTCAACTGCCCAAGCAACCACCATTCCTATCATTCGTAGGGCCATAGTTGCTCCGGAACATGACATTCCAGTCACATCGCCAAGTCATTCCTTATCTGTTAAATCTGGTTCTGACACCCCTGACTCTCTCATTCAACCTGATCAATATGCGGGGTATGGTGCTGGTAGCGGTGATGATGAAGATAGTTTTGTAGTTAGGAGTGCGAGTGATAGAGAGGAGGTGAGAAAAGAAAAAATGAGTGCTGAGTGTTCCCCAAACCCAGAAAGCCAGGAAGCCACATCTACTATGGGGCCTAGCACTGCTGGGCCTCATATTGAAAAAGTCGCGGTGATCACACCCGTGCAAGTTTCTGCCCCACCAAGCCACTACGGTGTCTCTCAACAGACTCCGTCTTTATTGCACAGGGTTATAGAACATACACTGGGTCAACCCCAATTGGGTGTTGGACCTATTGAACAAAGAGGACCGTCTCCCTCGTCCTCAACTCCTTTTGATGCACGATTTGACATACCGCGGATTTCCGTATATCTTGATCAACACAGGGTAACAATCGATGCACTGAGCTTGTTGGCTCAACAAGTCTCCTCAACTTCCAGAGGTGGTACCTTTCAAGGTTCCATTCGAGGATTGGAAGGAAATCCTGCTGGAGCCAACATCCCTGCTGCTCCAGTAGGTAGTACTGCCTATGCGGCTGGTACTTCAACCGGAAGTCTTCGTGATTCCGGGTTTGTTACACGTGCAGAACTTCAACATCATATTCAACAAGCCGTGTCACCAATCCACCAACAACTGCAGATGACAAATCAAAAGTTGGATCGGAGAGAGCAAGCTTCAAAGGCCCAAGCTGAGCAGCTAAACCGCATTGAAACACTTCTTGCTGCCCGTCCTCCAGTTCCAGAGCGTCAATCACAACCTGATCCTGCCACAATGTCCGTAGATGCTTTAAAGAGCATGCTGTACGTTAGACTTCTGGAGCAAAGGCCAGAATCTGCACATGATCAAGACCTTCTGACTACTCTTCGCAACGAACAGCGTCCATCGGGAATCTCCATGGATGACTTTCAAGAGTTTCATGAAGATGTAAACAGAAAGATTGATGGGATCACCAAAGGTTTCTACACCTCCCTATCAAAAGTCACAGACCGGCTGACTAGCCTAGAAACAATCTGTCAGGCATAGGCTCAGGGGAGTAAGAGGAGACGGGATGATCAGGATCCGGATGATCAACCCGAGGGGGAGAAAAGGAGAAAATACATGTCTGCTCCCTCAGTTGTTGCTACTGTACCTGTCCCACTCGTTACTTCATACTTATCTGCAGATACAAGTTCAACTGGGTCCGGAAGTCAACAACAACAACAAATGGCCGATGAAGTTCATGAACGACAACAAAAGGAAGATGCTGAAAAACAAATTGTACTTTATGTACCTCAGCAACAATCTGAACCGAGGCCAAGTGATCTTGAAGAAGGTGAAATACCTTACGAGCAGCCCCATGCGGAGATGTTTGACTGGTCTAGTGACTCAGAGGAACAAGTGGAAGATTTATATGAGTCTATTCACACATCACCAGCAAGGCATGTGGGTGAAGGTAGTTCTGCTCAACCGGAGGAGGAGACTGAGGATTTTGAGATGGAAAGACTATTCAAAGGCATTGATGAATATGTCGAGTTTGCTGCACGTCCAGATTCTCCTAGAATTGTCCACAAATTTGATGATATTCCCAGTGAAAAAGAACTTGCACTTAAAAGAAAAGAAAGGGAAGCAATTTCTAGAAGGGAAGCTAGGAGAAAGCCCAAACAAAAGAAACCTATCTTCGACGTGTCCAGGGTTCTCAGTGGGATTAATGTTGAAGTTCATGAAACTTTCCCTCCTCCTCCTGGTCGGTTTCAAGAATCAGCTGCCGATGTACTTGAAAGAAACAAATAAAGAGAGGCAGCTGAGAAAACAAGACAAGAATCTGAATGGCCCTTGCCAAGGAGCTTCATTGTGCCACCTGCTCCTCCAGTGTATCGTGGGGATCCAGGACTTGATGCAGGCAACATGTTCACAAGAAGTGATGCCCAACAACCTATATGGAAACCTTATTTTGTCAATGCTGCTAATCTTGAAGAAAGAATTCCAGACATATTCAGCAATGAGCTAATACAGGTTATTTCCCCTGAGTTGCGGAACATGGACGATAAACAGAGAAGAAGATATGAACACATCCTCTCTCAGTCCATGACAAAACCCGAAGAGATCAAATCAGAGTATCCAATCATTGAACTTATCAATATCTATACTCAGACAACCTTCAGAATAAAGTATGACATCTTTCATGTCAGAAGAGCAAACAACCTGTCATTCTTCCTCAACGAAGCAGACTTAAGGTTTGTAAGTATTGAAGACATCAGCTTCATCTTTGACACCCTCTTTCAGAAAAGAGGAAAGTGGCCAGAAGAAGAGTTCGGAAGGGTTGCTCTGATGAAATACATGAGAAATTTAATGGAATACTTTGAGGAACATGATCTGCAACTCGGAGCTGAAAACAACTATCTGAAAGTCAATCTCTTAAAGCCTAACCAAAGTCATCCAGATCTAGAAAAGCTTGAAGAATTGACAGTTATCTATGATGGGCATCCAAACTTCAAAGATGATCGAGGGGTCGTCTCAAAGAATACAAAAGGCGAAAAGATCTTCATCAGACTTGATGAACTCATGGCGTATTCAGACGGCACCTTGAAAATTCTCCATCATAAGATACATCACAAAGTTTGGGAAAACCTGGCAGCCTATACTGATGAAGAACATGCTGAAGCCTATCGTGCTATAGAAAGGATGAGAACGACACAGGCAAGCAGAAGGCAAATTCGCAAGTGGTAAGTGGCATTCGGGATTCAAAACAAATCAGCCTATGAATAGATTAATGTATTTATTTGTTGTGAATGATTACACGCCTCACTTAGGGGGAGATTGTTAGAAATATTAAAGTGAGGGGTGTAATATGTAATTACTCAAAATTGGGGAAATGCTATATAAAGGCATTTCCCCCCCATTTCAACGTTAAGCTTTGCATATTACTTACTTGTGTTCTTGTGTTCTCAACCCTCTCTCTCGGCTCTCTCTCTAGAAACCGAATACACACACTAACACATACTACAAGATTAACATCTTGCATTTCTTCATCCGTATCATAATACGGGAACATCAAGTTTGCTTATGAAGTTTTATCACAAGTTACTTTGGGGTATAAGAGTTCTTATAACCTGGTTATCCTAAGTGTCTGGCTAGGGACCTCCTTAGGCTAACAATGTGCAGTAACTGTTACTTATCTTGCACAAGTGGGAGTCTGTTGGATTATGTGCATAGATAATTAACGGGCATATTGTATCCAATGTTATAAGAGACTAAAGGGTCACACTGCTACACACCCAATTCAGAACAGTTGGATTTCACCATTATTCTGTGTGGAAATAATTAATCAGTTAGATTAATTATTAAAGAAACAGAGTAAATAATTAATCAGTTAGATTAATTATTAAAGAGATAAACGAATAATTAATCATTAGTATTAATTATTGAGAGATATAAATAATTATCCATTTTGGATAAATTATTAGAAAGGAAATAAATAATAAATAGTTATTTATTATTTAAAGGGAATTCAATATTAAGTTTTAATATTTAACGGACTAAGTTAATTAATAGTTAATTAATTAACTAGTAAAAGTCTAAGGGGTCAAAGTGAGAAGAGATGAAAGTTTAATTAAAACCAGTGGGCTTTTAATTAAACGGGCTTAGGTCCAATCTAATCCTTATAAATATGTTCTTTAGGCTTAAGTATTAAGGTGTGTTACACAAGGGACAAAACCTAGCCGTCACTCTCTCTTGCTCTCATCGATCTCGGCTATCTCTCCCTTTTGCCAATCTCTCTCGATCGCACTCTCTCTCTCGGGTCTCTTCTCTCTCTCGCCGATTCGAAGCAAGCAAAACACCAAGGTGTTTTGCGATCTTGATCTCGACGCACATACACATACAATCAAGCTTGGAGCTTTGTTGTTTCGGGTGATCCAGGAGCGGTCTAGCAGCCAGTTCAATCGGAGGTACAGTAGTGGTGGACTATCTTTAGCAATCCTAAAGGCTTTGTTCAGGTATAATCTTATAGCCTTATCTATGGATTGTTTTGCAAGAAACTATGTTGATCAATGTAAGTTTTAAAGATCCTAACCCTTTTGGGGTTTAGAGGGTTGTGTTCAATCTAGTTCCGCTTTTAGGATTGAACCAGTGAAATCAAACCCAGGCTTGACCAGTTTGTGTCATATGGTGGTTGGGTCAGGTTCAAAACCCATCAACAACCAACCCAGTCTAACCCATCTCCTACACCTTCATTCCATTTAAAATCCCACTCTGAAACCACCCCTAGCGTGCCCACTGCTGCTAGGGAGAATATCCGCACCTATACAAGAAAGACTGCCAGAGGTGGTGCCACTCCTAAAGGCATCACTGGAGCTGAGATCACATTGATCCCTCCACCGGCAGGAGTTGAGAGGGAGACGCCTACTCTCATGGTGTCAACCTCGATGCTCATTACAACCCAACAGCCTATACCGGGTGTGGTGTCTACTCAGCCCACACTTACTAGAGCCATGTGAGAACTTGTTACTGTGCCTGAGCTGACACACTCAGGTTACATTGAACATATGACCAATCCCCAGGGTCAATCACCCCCTTCCAACCCAATTAGCCAACCACCAACTCATACAGTTCACGTTTCGAGCCCACTTACTTCTCTTCACTTCTCACACCCTATTGCACGACTGTCAATGTTTCATCTTCAAACCAAGGTGATTTACAGGGTCCAGACTCTGGTGCAAATGAGTTTGAAGGTAGACAACAACCTTTGTATGATGCACCCAAATTCCAACCCTCTCAAGCTGACTTCGACGACTTAATGAACTTTTTCAAAAGTCAGTTTGACAAGCTGCACCTCCAGAGAAAACAAGACAAGAAGAACATGCTAATGATCTTGGAATCTCTAGAGGAAGATGTACAGCAGTTAAAATCTGCAGTGGCTGCCCTACGACAACAAAGGACTTCAACCCCTGTTGATGATGACAAAAAGGGGGAGAAGGTTCCAGAAGCTGACGATGAGTCTGTTCAAGCTGAAGCTTTACTACTATTGGCAAAGGGAGCAGATCAAGTTGAGGGGGAGAAAGAAATGGAAATAGAAGCCGGGCTGACTAAAAAGGCTAAAGGAAAGAGACCTGTAGTAGTCAGCTCGGATGAATCAGAACCACTCCTGCAGAAAAGAAGAAGAGTGATTCATAGTGAATCATCAGCCTAAGATGAAGACTCTGCTGACAAAATGACTCTACAAGAAAGAGCTTCACTGATGGCAACAAGGAGAATGGAAAGAGAGGATGCTGACCAGCTTGGGATCTCGGTTGAAGAGTTAAGAAGAAGACAAATAGATGCTCAAGCTGTGTTAGCTGATGAGAAAGCGCTACGAGAATAGAACTGGGCTGAGCAAATCAGAAAGCAGAATGAGGAGTTAGCAAAACTCAGACTGCCTATCGTGCCCAAGGAAGAGGAAGAGGAAATTCCTATCCAAGATCAAACTGAGGAAGAAGATATAACTCAATGTTATGAAAAACTGTACTTCTCGTCTCAGATTGATTCACTCAAGTTGAATTTAGTTCAAGGGAACATAATCATGGAGTTTGTCTTAAAGAATTGTGAAACACCTTCTCTGGAGCTAAATCAACTTCATAAGCTGGGTTATGAAGAGTGGAAGAAAGTAGCTATTCTTATCAAGCAGATGGAAAATTCCTCTACAAGGAATCAAGTCAAAGATGAAATTCTAAGAATACTTGCTTAAGCTGATGCGATGCAAATCATACCCAGATTAGAGATAGCTACCTTACTGACTTCCTTTCACAAAATAGGAAAGGATAAACTGAAAAATCCAGCTGGTTTAGCAAAAGCAAACAAGGACAGTCTTTCTCTTCCTGAAGGGATGGAGTTTCAAGAGAATACATATGTTGAAAAGCCTCAGAAAGGGTTCATGTACTTGGACAGAAATGGTGAAAAATTCTTCCAGGCTGATGCATCAATTTATACATGTGGGGTATCTCAAGTATTTGCTCTGAGACAAATTGTTGAAAAGACTGAACAAACTGCAAGGTTCAGATACAGACTAAACAGAACAATACGATCACAAAAGGATCAGCTTCAACATTTACCTAATCTGCAAGAAATCCTTAAAGAAATCAACAAGGAAATCAAAGAGTTTGAAGAGCTGCATCCTCAATAGATTAGTTCTAATGTAAATATTAGATTAGTTCTAATATTTTTGTAAGAACTTAGTGTGCATGATCTAAGTGATCAATTATTTTGTATTATGATCAGTTCAATTAATACAAGTATAAAGTTTGATATGTTCAACTGTGTTGTGATGTGTTCATAAGTCTGATAAGTTCAGCTCAAATGAATAATTGATTAGTTCTTATTCAGTTATGTAATTAGTTGGTTTGTTCAACTTAAAAGTTGGTGTGTTCCACTTATAATTGATAAGTTCAATTAAAATTTGATTAGTTCAAATTTAAAATCTTGATAAGTTTAAGATTTACAACATAATTCTGTTAAACAAACTTAATAACTGTTTGATGGTTTTGTCATCATCAAATAGGGGGAGTTTGTTGGGAAAATAATCTCGTTAGTTAAGATTTGATGAGACAAAGTTAAGTTTGTAAGATTTGTTCTACGTATAACTTAAACAGAATTATGAAGCTTAGTCAGACTGAACACTCATAGTGATTCAGACTGAATATAAGTTGAGTATAAGCTTAGCATATGTGTTGGTCCCTAATGGATACTACAACAACAAATGTTTGTAGAAGGGGGGTTGAATACAAACTTTAGTAAATTAAAATTTAAGAGACACACAGTTTACTTTTATATAATTCTTATTGATATGAATCAAGAATTACATAAACTAGATGCGGAAAATCTAAGTTCAATAAAAGGTGGCAACTAAATTTGTCTAGCACATAGACTAAGCTAATCTTAAACAACTTATGTCTAAGATGTTCAACACATGAACAAGTTTGTTATACTGAAAGTAAAATGCTAACTCTTCTAGTTCTCAACAAATGAGATTTCAGTATTCAACTATCTATTCGCATACTTAGCATGTTTTCATGCATGAGTATATATAAGCAAGGTGTGTCCGGGTTGATGAAGAGAGAAGGAGACAAAGGTACTTGGTTTAATAATATTATAATAGATAAAGTTAGTGGGTGAAAAGTGAGTTAACTTTATACACAAAGTGTGTAAAGTGAACATACTTTTCAGTAATGAGTGTACCCACTATCTATTATTATATTATTAAAGTACTACCTTTATGTCTTGAGAAAGTAAACTTCTCCCTCCATGCTTGTGCTTTAATCAACACCATGCTTTCTGAAGATTTGACTTAACCAAGTATAGAGTTGCCAGCCATACTTAGTTGTTGAAGCATATCTTCGAGATCTTCTCTTCAAAAGTATCTTTCTCCTTTTCCAGAGGATAAAGATCTATCATTTTTGTTTCTTTGCAGATACAAAAAAGTGCTAAGTAGTTTTACAAAGAAAGATCTAAGGCATAATAAGAACAACACATGTTCTGCCTTTGACTAAAGAAAATATTACATAGAAAAGCTATTAACTGAGATATAGAATAATAACTCAGCTAACAGACACTGAACTGCAAATGTAATTTTGCTCAGCTAAGGATAAATGTGAAAGACTCAGCTGACTAGATTTGCTCAGCTGATCGAATTGCTCAGCTGATAACATAAATCAACGTATAGCTAATAAACTGATCAAACTAAACTGTCAGCTTATCCCAAGGGCTCAGCTAATCATTTGAGTATGATCAGCTTATGGAGAAAATATTGGATAAGTAGCAAATACCTTATCTGACAGATGAGAGGCATCAGCTGATCAATGGGATTGTGTCAGCTGATCCTTGATGGCTCAGTTGATCTTGAAACTTTCCTCAGCTGATGGTTTTGGACCATCAGCTGATCCATTGTAGATCCTCCGCTGATGCTTTTTGACTGATCTTTTCTTCTCAGCTGATCTTCTTGAAGCTTGTCCTTTAGCTGATACTCAGTGTTCGCCTGACACTTGTTTTCTTCAGCTGACACTTCTTACTTATAATTTTCTTTAAGTCTAACATGAAAAACAACACATGTTTTTCATTTACTTAAGTCCAAAACTGAATATGTGGTTTTGTTAGCATCAAATCCTATTTTACTTAATAGACAGGTTTGATTTAGGTTTGATATTGCTATCTCCCCAACAATCTCCCCCTATTTGATGACCTATTTGATGATGACAAAACCTTATCTGATTAAGAAGAATCAGTTTGACTCGGATTTGTAAAGATAAAACTTTTAAGTGTAATTTGGTTACCTAGCTATCTGTTTTTTGTAACTCTTTAATATATGTTCCCTGATATTCTGTTTTTGGGAATCTTTTCATCTATGAAGTACCATTGTTCTGTTTTTATGGTATCTTTTCTATCGTTTTTCTGTTTTTAGGATTTTTTATTTTCTATTTTTACACTATGTGAGCTATCTACTAAGAGTCATCTATACTAGCATTTTAGCTAAGTAGTCCATGATCAAAGTTTCAAGCTTCATTACAAAACAAAGTATTTACATAGAGTTTGTACAATGCAATCTAACTAAGAGTTAAACTAAGTACAGAAGTTAAACTATTCTAGGAATTGAAAAATACAACTAGTCTAGTTATGAAGTGTGGTCTTCATTCCCACCAGGGTTCTTCTTTGACTTCAAGAGTTCTGATCTGTGGATTTTCAGCTAGAAGTTGATCAGCTCTTGATCTTATGAATTGTTCAAAGTGCTCATTTCCTATCAAGTCTCTAGTAGCTATTACAGCCTGAAATATCAGTTCTTTTTTAGCTTTCCCTATCTCAGATTCTCTAAGAAATCTCCAATTGCCAGCTCTGTTCATGAAGAACATTCCTCTTTCAGGTTCAGTTATATACCTGAACATTTCAGGATGTGTATTGGGAGGAAGAGCAGTATTCAGATTCTCATAAGCAGGAAGATAGGGATGATCAGGATTGAGAATGATTTGTTCAGCAGCAACAAAGGCTTTAGAAGTCTTCTTGAAGGCATCATCAATTGCTTGAACATGAGCAACAAATTGATCGTAAGTGAATAGTCTGTTGTATACTGACATTCTGATCCAGTATTCAAATTTAGCAATGAACCTCTACACTATCTCACTCTTGGACTTAAGGAGATGGTACAGGATCTCAATCATCTCAAAGAAGGAGAGTAGTTTGCAGTGATGTAGATAAGTATCTTCATAAGTTTTTCTTTCATCTCTTCTCACTAGTCTGAGATAAGGACCTTCATCTGTACCTCTGTAAGGAGTAACCCTTGAAATGATGTCTGCACATCTTCTGTTTACCAAGTTTTCTCTATTTTCCAAGAACTCCTTGGATTGCCTTTCAGTTTGCTGAGCAGTGCTTCCAAAGTTGAAGATGAGCAATGCTTGAATGGCTTCCTTGTGAGTCTTTCCTCTTTTGAGAGCTTTCTTGGTAGAAGGGTCACTCTACAGTGGTGTTTGTTGTTCTTGAGGAGCTTGAGATGACAGTAAGATCATTTCTTCTTCTTGTATTTCCCTTATCTCATCATCTGTAACACCAACTGTAGTAGCAAGATCCTTAGTAGCAGTGAAGTCCTCCTGGTGCCTTTTCCTGGCTTCTATGACTTCTTCAATTGTTGTGCCTAGGGCAGCAGCCAGATCACTAAACTCTTTGAGGTTTTCCTCATTTTTCTGTAATTCTTCCTCTCTCTTTTCTTCCTCTTCAATCTCCTCAGCTAACATTATCTTCTTTCCTTTTCTTCTTGAGCTGCTAGGAGTTGGTTGACTTGATTGTACTGGAGAGGAAGCTTTGATTGTTGGAGCTTAAGTTGAGAGGCTCTGCTTTTTCAAGTTGAGCAGAGAGGACAGAGGCACCCTATCTTCATCATCATCATCATCAGAATCTTCTGATGGCACATTGATTGGTGCACAAGATTCATCTTGCCTGGGCTTTTTAACACTCTTTCTTCTAGCCATTTGTTTAAGTCTCCTTTTTGGCCTCTGCTCATCTTGAGCAGGTTGCTCCCCCTCAGATTGATTCTCCCCCTCAACATCTGATTGCCTTTGAGTTTCTGTTTCATTGGGGGTAGATGCATCCTCTGCTTGCATAGCCTGAACCTCAGCTGTATATGCATCAACAGCTGCTCTGATTGTTTCTGGTGAAGGTTCTCTAACTGACTTCTCCCCCTTTTTCTCATTAGCAAAGGAAAAAGGAAAGTTGTCAGATGGCTTGGCAACAGAAGGTGGGATAAAGGAGTAAGGAGATGGAGAAGGAGTGGAGGTAGAGGGAGGGATAGTTAAAGTTGAAGGAGAGGTGGTGGGAATGGGAGGCTGTGTGAAAGATGGAGTAGAGGGTAGAGGTCGAAGCCTTGTGATAGCATCAGTGATATTGGTAAACTCTTTGAGAGTTTCACTGTGCCTTATCCTTGAGAACTGACTCAATCTAGTGACCGCATCATCTATGGTTCTGAGAAGAGAGGGGACTCTTAGAAGAGAATCAGGGATGGTGACAGAGATGTTTGTAGGGGAAGTTCTTAATGTTCGGAGTTGGGAAAGAAGATTAGAAATGGTTTGGTTTAAGGAAGTGATCGCTTGGTTTGAGATGGAAGGAGATGAAGTAGGAACAGGAGTAGAAGTTTGGGTTAACAGTTGATCCAGTTTGTTGAGAATGGGAGTGAGATCAACTGGGGCAGGGGTGGGTAGGGATTGGGATTGGTTATCTTTGAGTGACTCAACCTCTTGGGTTAGATGAGAGAGTTGAGTTTCTGTTTGGGTTTGGAAAGAGGTAAAGGAGGCTTGAAGACTATCCATCTTTTGAGATATGGACAGAAGGCTTTGAAGTATTTGAGGGGAGGGTTCAGAAGAGATAGAGGGAATGGGTTGGATAGGAGTTGATTGAGAGATTGTGCTTAGAACAGGAATAGATTGAGGTCCCTCACTTAGACCTTGGTATATAGGCCTAAGATCACTGGGAGCAGAAATTGTACCCTGTACCAATGGTTGGTTTATACCACTGATATTGACAGGCAGTGCAATAGTATGTGTTAGAAGTGAATCATACATAGGTGCAAGTCTGTGAGTGTGAGTGAGGGTTGCACTCATTGGGGTATCCCTTATTTCAGTAGTAAGTTGTTGTGAACTTACTAAGGGCATGGGTAGACTCAATGTGGGCGTAGACACAGTGTGACCTTGGGAGGAGGTCTGTCTTTCAATGGCATCACCCTATTGGGAGGGTGATCCAGATTGCAGGAGTCCCATATTTACGAATGTGACCTTTTGTGAGGGCACATCCACTGGCAGTTGGGTTAAAGCAACATCCATAAGCTCCCCCTCAACATAAGAGGTAGCTATAGGAGTTGAGGTCAGAGGTGTGGATAACACTACCTCAGAGACTTGTGACAAAGGCACAAGCTCTTGTGACCTTGATTCAGTATGGGTGTAGGAGGGAGTATAACTAGTGACTGTTGGGAGTACACTAGAGCTTGGCATTTGTGGGGGTGTTGCAACTGGAGTTGAGGATGGGTTCTCACAGGTTGGGATTACCAAATGAGTGTCCTCAGGGAGTGATAAAGGTATACCTGAGATGCGTTTTGCTTTGCTGATCTCTATGAGCTCCACCAGCTTATCAGAGACCTCTTCAGCATTAGGGACTTCTTCATTTTCACCATTTGGTGCTGTATGAACAGAGTCACTTGATCCTTGTTGTTGATCAGGGTTGGGATATGCAACTGTGCCTCCAAGAGTCCTACTGGGAGAATCATCATCAGATTCTTCTTCACTTTCATGAGTGCTTAGGTGCCCGGACCTCCTTGAAGTAGTTGAACTAGAGGGAAACATTTGTAATGGTAGTCCATGTTGACTGGATGAAGTAGAACCAGAATGATAAAGCTCATCTCCCATGTAAAATCCACCAGTATCACCATCATGGCCATTACCACCATTACTATCATCTTCACCATCACCATTATCAGCATTAGTACCATCACTTGAATCATTACCTATTACAGGTTCATCAACATTCACCTCATCTAAATTTCCTCCTTCAAACATGGCTTCATCATGAGTAACAGATTGAGCCACTTCCTCAGTTATAACATCAGGGGACTCAGAATCATGAGCCACATTTTCCAAAACAACATCCTCTCCATCATCAATTAACTCCTGCATCTCAGGAGTGATTGCAGGACCAGCATCATCTCTTATCAAGTGAAACACTTTTTGACCCATCTGTGGGATTGGCATTGTGTTATGTGTAACATTCAGATGTGTATATGCCTCCCACTGCAAAGTTTGTAGAGCAATCAAACTAAGAAATCTGATATAAGGAACATGGGTCCTTGTTGTCTTTTTGACAGTTCCCAAAGTTATCTTATCCACCATCTCAGTAAAGATAATCTGAGCAAAATCTACATTCCTTCCAGTCACCAGAGCATGAAGAACCATAAGCTCAGTCTGATTCAGTAAATCATGGCTCCCTGACTTATGACCAAAACATCTAATGATGACACTAGCCAAGTACTTCCAGGGGTGACCTAAAACTGACAGCTTGTATCTACCATGAGAGATAGGTTCATTGTAGCCAATCAGTGGCAGAACCTCCAAGGTTTGTTCAGCAGTAGCAAAGGGTTGGAATGGTGCAAAGTTGGGTATGGATAATGCTTGTCTGAGGGTTTCAACAGAGATGACAATGGGTGTTTGGTTGTTTAAGATAGTGCAAGTAATGGTTTGATTGTTTGGATGGTATCTGGCAGTGTACCACGTCTCCCCAATAATATTAGGGAAGATAAACAGATGATGAGTTGAAAGGCAGGGAAACAGGGGATGTGCTTTTATGAAGTTAACAATGGGTTCAAATCCCTGATTTGCCTTGGATTGAGGTATGTCGGTGTTGATTATGATATTATTTGGGGTAATGGTGAAGAGAGAGTTAGGAGTAACATTCTCACCTGAAATAGCATTGGGAACCTCAGTAGGGTTGAACATCACCATTGTTGCAGAGCTTGAGAACACGACGATACAGTTACTTGAAAGTAGTGAAAGAGAAGGGTTTCGGAGAATGAGAGTTTTGAGAATTTTGAAAGCGTAAGAAATGAAAAACCGCTCAAAACATCTTTATATCTTTCTTGGAAATCTAATCTATCACAATATCTTTTTGAAAAAGTAACTGTCACATCTGCAAAAAGGTGATACACGGAATTGTTAATATATACACAGACAACTAACGTATAATTAAATGAAATTAAATACCTAGTTAACATATTAGCTACAAATGATAAATTAATAAAATAAGTGTGGGGACACAAGAATTTTAACTCTGAGAATCATCAGCTGACTGAATAAGGTGTCATCTGATCCTTGTTGAGTCAAAAATAAGTGTCAGCTAATGAATGCACTTAGCTGAGCGTCTAAGTCTTAGCTAATGGTTGATCAGCTGAGGTCTAGTATCAGCTGATGATTGTCAGCTGACAAAATATCATTAGCTGATTCTCCATTAATAAGACAAAGAATGTTAGATAAGTACTTCATTTTACACACGAATTGAATTATTTTCTCACACAAAATTAACTACCTAAGAAAGGGAAATGTTATAAATTTAACATGCCAAGTTTGGATATTAGGAAGTTGAACCGAGACTCATCCAAAGGTTTTGTAAAAAGATCAGCTAATTGAAAATCAGTACTTATATAATGCATTGAAACTTTCTTTTTCTGCACATTATCTCTAAGAAAATGATGTCTGATTTCAATATGCTTGGTCTTAGAATGCAAAACAAGATTGTTAGAGATAGAAATGGCATTAGTGTTGTCACACAGAATTGGTGATTTTTCAAACTGTATGTCATAATCAAGTAGTTGATTCTGCAGCCACAAAAGTTGAGCACAGCAGCTTCCAGCAGCAATGTATTCTGCTTCAGCTGTTGAAGTTGAAACTGAGTTCTGTTTCTTGCTTGACCAGCTGACTAATCTTCCACCTAATAGTTGACAACCACCAGATGTACTTTTTCTGTCTAGTGTGCAACCTGCAAAATTAGAATCAGTGTATCCAACTAACTCAAAATCAGAATCTTTGGGATACCAAAGACCTAGATTAGGAGTTCCTTTGAGATACCTGAAAATCCTTTTAACTGAAGCTAAGTGAGATTCTTTGGGATCTGCTTGATATCTAGCACAGAGACATGTTGAAAACATAATATCTGGTCTACTTGCAGTGAGATATAAAAGAGACCCTATCATGCCTCTATAAGCTGTAATGTTCACTGATTTACCATCAGTGTCCTTTCCAAGCTTTAAGGCAGTGGACATGGGTGTTTTCATTGAAGAACAATTTTCAAACTCAAATTTCTTAAGTAAGTCATTTACATACTTTGTTTGATGAATGAAAATTCCATCAATCTCTTGCCTGATTTGAAGTCCAACAAAATAGTTTAGTTCACCCATCATGCTCATCTGATAATTATCAGACATGAGTTTAGAAAACTTTTTGCAAAGATCCAAATTTGTAGACCCAAATATTATATCATCTACATATATCTGTACAAGTATCACATCACCTTTGAATTTCCTTATAAACAAAGTGCTATCTATGCTTCTGCTTATAAAGCCTTTGTTAATTAGAAAAGAAGAGAGGGTATCATACCAGGCTCTTGGTGCTTGTTTTAGACCATACAAAGCTTTGTTTAAGAAGTATACATGATCTGGCTTGCTTGCATCCTCAAAACCTGGAGGCTGTTTGACATACACCTCTTCCTTCAGTTCTCCATTGAGGAAAGCACTCTTAACATCCATTTGGAAAACTTTAAAGTCTTTGAAGGCAGCATAAGCTAAAAACAGTCTTATGGCTTCAAGTCTTGCAACAGGGGCAAAGGTTTCATCATAATCAATACCTTCTTCTTGGCAATACCCCTGTGCAACTAACCTTCCTTTGTTTCTAATGATCAGCCCTTGTTCATCCATTTTGTTTTTGAACACCCACTTAGTACCAATGATGGATTTTTCCTTTGGTCTTGGCACCAAAGTCCATACATTGTTTCTTGTGAATTCTGCCAATTCTTCTTGCATGGCATTAATCCAGTGAGGATCATTTAGAGCTTCATCAACCTTCTTTGGTTCAATCATAGAAACAAAACCTGTGTATAAACAGAAATTACAAGCTTTTGATCTTGTTAGTACAGGTGCTTCTATGTTACCTATGACCTGATCTTTAGGATGATCCTTATGGTCCTTATAGGCATTTTGGATTCTGGGAGAGTTTAAAACAGTTTGGATTAAGGGAGTTGAAATTCTTTGGTTTGGATCAGCTGATGAGACTTCAGGTTGATCAGCTGACAGAATTTCAGGAATGTTATCTGATGAAACTTCTACTGATGAGGGAATGTTTGATATGGAATTAGAGTCCATTGATGTTGAATCATGATTCACATCATTAAGTAAAAGTGTGAATTGGATTAAGATTGGATGTGCATTGGTTTGATGTAAATTTGGAACAGTTTCATCTAAATCCTCTACATCAGCTGATGGGAGTGGATCAGCTAATACTAGAATGTTGTCTTCAGTATGTAGCAGATCATTAAATTCCTCACCTGTAGATGGATTAGTAGAGGAGGAAGCAACAAAGTCATTTTCATTAAAACTTACATTGATTGATTCTTCTATGACCTTTGTTCTAAGGTTGTAGATTCTGTAGGCTTTGGAAATTACAGAATATCCAACAAAAACACCTTCATCAGCTTTTGGTGCAAACTTCTGCAATTGATCTTTCTGGTTCAGAATGAAACACTGACACCCAAAGATATGCAAAAAACTGATGTTGGGCTTCCTTCCCTTGAGCACTTCATATGGAGTTTTATTGTGCCTTTTGATGACTAGGGATCTGTTCTGAGTGAAACATGCACTGCTGACAGCTTCAGCCCAAAAATTGAATCTTAATCCACTCTCACACAACATGGTTCTTGCAGCTTCTATTAATGTTATGTTTCTTCTTTTAGCTACACCATTTTGTTGTGGAGTCCTTGGAGCAGAGAAGTTTTGAGATATACCTTTCTCATCACAGAAACCTTCTAGAGTTTGATTTCTAAACTCAGTTCCATGATCACTTCTAAGCATCCTTAGCAGATTTCCATTTAGCACTTCCATCTTCTTTATGAAGCTTATTATTTCTTCAGCAGCCTCACTCTTTGCTTTTAGGAATATGACCCAAGTGTATCTTGAGAATTCATCAACCATCACCAATGCATACTTATTTCCACCAATACTAGCAGTAGCAACAGGACCAAATAGATCCATGTGCAACATGTAGAAAGGTTTAGTAATGGAGAAGTCTTGCTTAGATGGAAAATAAGTCTTGTGTTGATTTCCCTTCTCACAGGCAGAACAAGGTTTAGGCTTAACATACGTCAGTGAAGGTAGTCCTGACACTAGTTCACCCTTGCTCAGCTTGTTTATATTTTTGAAGTTTAAATGAGAAAGCCTTTTGTGCCATAACCAGTTTGTGTCAGTTACAGACTTTGTATACAAACAGGTTAACTTAGATGGATCACCAGAGGACATATCAAGAGTATATACATCCTTCGTTCTCTTTGCACAAATAATTGTTTTACCTTCTTGATCTAAAATGGAACCACCTGTTTTTGTAAAGAGGAATTTATGATCACCATCACATAACTGACTTATGCTGATGAGATTGTACTTAGGCCCTTTAACATATGATACTTTAGACAAGGTTAAGTTCCCATTATGAAGCTCTCCGTAGCCTTTTGTTTGCCCACAATTGTTATCACCAAAAGTCACTCTTGGTCCTTTTTCCTTCTTGTAGTTACTAAGCAAAGCTTTACAACCTGTCATGGTCCTTGAACATCCACTGTCAAGATACCATGTGTTCAACCCCTGCATAGTTGTGATTGAAAGAAGGTTAGTGACACTTGGGCATCCACATTTAAGTGGACCCCTGTGGATTGCATCTAGCCATCCACTTTATATTAGGTTGTTTATGAATGATAGAAACAACTGTGTTATCATTATCAGTCCACTGTCTTGAGTTACCTTCAAGAGAACAATTACTTGCCTTATGTTCTTTGCTCCCACATTTATAACATTTTTGATTTTTAGAGCCTTTAACATGTTTTGGTAATTGCCTAAGAGATGTCTTAACTGTTTTCTGATGACTATGGGTCATCAGCTGACAGATTTCACCATTCAGTTGTTGCAACTGATTCTATAAACTGATAAGGTCTTTGTTTACAGTTACCTTAGGTTGACCCTTAGTTAAAATGAGTTTATGATCAACTTTAGGTGTGGCAGACTTAGACTTTTTGTAAACAAAAGGTCCTTTTCCCTTGGTTTCTCTTATTAAAAGAGTTTGAAGTGATGTTTGATCAGCTAAACAAACAGAAGATGATCCATGATCAGCTGACAGGCTATCAGCTGAGCAGTTATCATCTACTTTTTGATCAGCTGATGTAATATCATTAGCTAAAGAATTTTCAGTCAGCTGAGTTACTAAATTTAATGTATCAGCTTTCAAGGTTTGACAACAGAATGTCTCTTTGGTATCAACAAATGATTCCATTCCTTTACTCACTTCCTTTACTATTAAATTTTCAGTACTTTTGCTTTCTGTCAAAATAATAGAACTTGAACCAACTTTTGAAAAGGTTGAGTCTTTCAGCTGAATACTTTTACTTTTGACAAATCTGTTAGTGATAATACTTTTTCCTTTTACAATCTTTTGAAAAGTAAGAGGTAAAATATCAGCTTTTTCTAAGATATTTATGTCCTTGCTAAAATCAACACAGTTAGCAGCTTGGGAATAATTTCCACCAATAATAGCTTGAACTTATTTTGGAATCTGCTCATTGACACACTGAGTGGTCTTCTCAGCAGATACACACCAAGATCTAACTACTTTTTGAAGGTCGTTAAACTTTATCGTTGCTTCATTGGTTTCTTTTACCAAGATCTGATTAAGTATCTTTTGATTAGCTAAATCATCTTCCAGTTTTGTCATTAGTTTCAGTTTCTCATCTTTAAGACTTAATCTCTCTTTTAGTGATTCTATATCTAATTTTAGCTTCTTTTCTCTTTGAATATTTGACTGAAACTCAACACACAGATAATCAAACATAGTGTTCTTTTCATTATCTTCATAGTTAATAAATTTTCCAACCTGATACATAGAAGAGGGATCCCAGTCAGGAGAAGTACAAGCTTTAGCAGCTTTCTTCATGTCCTCATCAAAGGAACTTGTACTCCTAGTGTTTGCCATCAAGCTGAGCTGAGCAGAGAGGACCTCATCTTCATCACTTGAGAGATCTTCCTCAGCCCAATCTTCTTCTTCAGCCACCAACACACTACTCTGGGCCTTCTTCTTCTTCTTGTCAAGAACAGCAGCAAGAAGCTTTTTGTACTTAGCTTCATAATCAATCTTGCTGTCTGAGCTTGAGGAACCCTTGAAGCCTGTGTTTCCTCTGGTCTTACATTCACTGGCATAGTGACCAGTCTTGCCATAAGAGAAACAACCTTTAGAAGCCTTTGATTTAAACTTGGCTTTTTCTCCTTTGAAAGGTTTCCTCTCAAACCTCTTGACACCCTTTCTTTTCAAGAAAAGGTTTGAACCTTTTTACCAACATGGCAGCCTGCTCAACAGCAGCTTCAATGTTGTCCATGTTCTCCAGATCTTCATCCCCATCAGCCACCTGCTCTTCATCAGAAGTTTCCTCTTCTTCCTCCTCATCACTTGATTCATCCATCACTACTGCAAAACCCCTGGATCTTGTATCCTTGGACACAAGGGCAGTGGATGGAGCTTTTACAGCCTCCTTCATATCCTTGGTAGATAGTTTCCTTTGTTTCACTGATTGTTCATGATTCATGAGGTTTCCATATAGACCAACCAGTGTGAGACCCTTAATTTTCTCACCATGTTTAAGCACAGTGATGAAATGATCCCAAGATTCTGGGAGAGAGTCTAGAAACTTGTTTACAAGCTCCTTATTGCTCTTGGGAACATATGCCCTTCTTAAGTCATTAATAAGACAGTTGAACCTGGTGTAGGTCTGAGTTAGACTTTCACCTTTATGAGCAAAGAAGAACTCATATTCGCTTACCAAAAGGAGTTTCTTATTTTCTTGCACTTCTTCAGTGCCTTCATAAGCAACAGTCAAAGTGTCTATCATCTCCTTTGCAGATTTGCAGTTGAGAACTTGATGATAGACATCATTTGGTAGTGTAGAGACTAAGGCTATTCTTGCTTTAACGTCAAGATTAACAACCCTTTTGTCTTCATCTGACCATTGATTTATAGGCTTTATAATTAGTCTTTCAACAGCAGGAACTTCATCAGTGGCTTCAGTTAATTGAATAGTTGAGGAAGGAACATAAGGACCTTCAGTTACAGTTTTGAGCATCACATCATCTAGGCTTCACATATAGAGAAGAACTCTACTCTTCCAGAGAGAAAAGTTTTCTCCATCAAAAGTTGAACACCTAGTGAGTGAGCCATTATTTGAAGAACCATTTGAAGCAGCAACCGGAGTGGCCATTTGGTAGTGTGGGGTAGAAGCAGTTGAAGAGTAAGCAAAACAGATCTTAGATATGAGTTATCTAGCCTGCTCCGATACCAGTTGTTGGTCCCGAATGGATACTACAACAACAAATGTTTGTAGAAGGGGGGGTTGAATACACACTTTAGCAAATTAAAATTTAAGAGACACACGGTTTACTTTTATATAATTCTTATTGATATGAATCAAGAATTACATGAACTAGATGCGGAAAATCTATGTTCAATAAAAGGTGGCAACTAAATTTGTCTAGCACATAGACTAAGCTAATCTTAAACAACTTATGTCTAAGATGTTCAACACATGAACAAGTTTGTTATACTGAAAGTAAAATGCTAACTCTTCTAGTTCTCAACAAATGAGATTTCAGTATTCAACTATCTATTCGCATACTTAGCATGTTTTCATGCATGAGTATATATAAGCAAGGTGTGTCCGGGTTGATGAAGAGAGAATGAGACAAAGGTACTTGGTTTAATAATATTATAATAGATAAAGTTAGTGGGTGAAAAGTGAGTTAACTTTATACACAAAGTGTGTAAAGTGAACATACTTTTCAGTAATGAGTGTACCCACTATCTATTATTATATTATTAAAGTACTACCTTTATGTCTTGAGAAAGTAAACTTCTCCCTCCATGCTTGTGCTTTAATCAACACCATGCTTTCTGAAGATTTGACTTAACCAAGTATAGAGTTGCCAGCCATACTTAGTTGTTGAAGCATATCTTCGAGATCTTCTCTTCAAAAGTATCTTTCTCCTTTTCCAGAGGATAAAGATCTATCATTTTTGTTTCTTTGCAGATACAAAAAAGTGCTAAGTACTTTTACAAAGAAAGATCTAAGGCATAATAAGAACAACACATGTTCTGCCTTTGACTAAAGAAAATATTACATAGAAAAGCTATTAACTGGGATATAGAATAATAACTCAGCTAACAGACACTGAACTGCAAATGTAATTTTGCTCAGCTAAGGATAAATGTGAAAGACTCAGCTGACTAGATTTGCTCAGCTGATCGAATTGCTCAGCTGATAACATAAATCAATGTATAGCTAATAAACTGATCAAACTAAACTGTCAGCTGATCCCAAGGGCTCAGCTAATCATTTGAGTATGATCAGCTTATGGAGAAAAGATTGGATAAGTAGCAAATACCTTATCTGACAGATGAGAGGCATCAGCTGATCAATGTGATTGTGTCAGCTGATCCTTGATGGCTCAGCTGATCTTGAAACTTTCCTCAGCTGATGGTTTTGGACCATCAGCTGATCCATTGTAGATCCTCAGCTGATGCTTTTTGACTGATCTTTTCTTCTCAGCTGATCTTCCTGAAGCTTGTCCTTTAGCTGATACTCAGTGTTCAGCTGACACTTGTTTTCTTCAGCTGATACTTCTTACTTATAATTTTCTTTAAGTCTAACATGAAAAACAACACATGTTTTTCATTTACCTAAGTCCAAAACTGAATATGTGGTTTTGTTAACATCAAATCCTATTTTACTTAATAGACAGGTTTGATTTAGGTTTGATATTGCTATCTCCCCAACAATATGTTCGACCAGTTTATACTACACCTTAGTTAGTTTATTAATATGTTTAATAAGTTGTGTGTGTCACATAAGGTATATATCGAGTAATCAGCTTGATGTGTTTCAAGCTGAGTGACTCGGCTCAAAAGCAGAGTCAGCTCGACAAAGTTGCTAAATATGTTTTAGTTAACTAGTTAGACTTCTAAGGATGAGTTTATCAATATACGTGTTAGTTCATGTATGTATTCGGGTTTGTTCTCGAAGAACTCAGCTTGATGAGTCTCAAGCTGAGTAACTCGGTCCGAGTAAGAAGTCGGTCTAAGAAAGTTTAAATATGTTTTAAACTTATCTTATTAACTCTCTATATCTACGGAAAGGATAAGAAGATTCCAGAATCAAGATTGAAGATTGAAGATTCAAGATAAGAAGATTCAAGATTCAAGACTCCGAGTTATCCGATAGTTAGTTAGCAAATTAGGATTAGTCCAGTTTGTTAGGAACCGTAGCAACGGGATTATAAATACTTATCTCCTGATAAGTTTAGAGGTACGACTACGACTCAATACGACTGCTATACTGCAGATTCAAAGAGCCAATGTATCTCACCTCAACCGTATGTGTTACAATTCTTGAATCACTGTTTGTAAGTTCAACGTGATCAAGAAACTCACAGATTGTCAAGTTATTCGTGTGTTCGAATTATCACATCAGTTGTGATATTGGTAAGTAATCATAAGTTGATTCAATCTGTGCAAATCCTGTTTAGAGACTCGTCAGTATCTATAATCATAAGTTGATTATAGATAGCTAAGTTTGAAAGATTGAGAGATTTATATTAGGTGATTATGTATCAAGAGTTGCTTACTTGATAGTTACTGTAATCATCTTTTTATTCAAAGCATTGTAATCATCTTCATATTAATAAAAACATTTGACTAATTGTGGTTTGATTTACTGTGTGTAACACTTTTATTTGATTTGTTCAATTTCCGCAGAAAGTGTATTCAACCCCCCTTTCTACACACCTGTTGCTTGTTGTTATTCTCACCAAGGGACCAACAATATATATATATAGTGGGAGAATCAGGTTCAAATAAAAAGAGTTTTATGGTAAAAAGGATAAGGAGAAATCTGGTATTGACACGTGGCAAATATAGTTTAAGGATAATATAGGAAACTTATAAATTTCTCACTCTTCCTCCCATAATTATCTCTCAGTATCTACTAATTCTATTTTCAAAAAATTCAAATTTACTTGAACTGAAAGTAACCGCCGCTTATCATTGTTTCTGCCGTCGCACACATTTGTAACGTAGCAGACCATTTATTTGATGAATTTTTTGTTTGACGGTGGATGAATCATGAATTGAAGTCATGTTGTGGATAGATTTAATCTCCATGGGTAATGGTGTTATAAGCCCATTTCATCAATTGTGCGCAGCCGACACATATTTTTGTTTTATTGTTTTTAATTATCTTATTTTCCTTTCATGTTTTTATTAATGTGATTTTCATTTTTCAATTCTTGCTTAATTCGTTCTATCGATTCTATTCCTCACTGGATTTTAAATTTATATATCAATATTTATGCATTAGTTATTGACTTTGTTGGATAGTGCATCAGTTTTAAATTTCTTTAGATCATGCATCAGTGTTGGATTTCTAAACTTACGTGTCTTCTGGTTGTTATTCATCAGTGAAGAATATTTTGTGCATCAATTTATTATTGATGATTTCTTTGTTGTGCATCAAAAAAGTTCTGGAGAAGTCACATTTTTAGGAGTAATTTTGAAATTTTATAACTTTAAATGTCAATTATACCCTTAAGTGGTATTTTTAATAATTAAAGAAAAAAAAAGAAAAAAGCCACATTTTAGGATGAAGTTAGAAAATCTAATGGCTGAGATTTCTCCTTACCCTTTTTAGTTTAATTTTCTTTTTAGTAGATCTCAACCCTATAGTGGAATGTTCAAATAAGAACCTAAATATTTTTAAGAATGAGAGACTCAATCCCATCCGTCCAATTCCCCCTCCTTCAATGTCATTGCCCACCCATGAATTCCTTAAATGCACCATGCCACACTCGATTCCCCCAAGCTTTCCATCCATGAATTCCACTTACAAAATGAACGGCTGAGATTGAGTCTCACATTCTAATTTAATTTATCTTTCTCATTTGAACATTCCCCTATATATATATATCTTCAATTGAAAATGTCGTCGCCTTCATCGCTTGTTACCATCTTCCTCTTCAATTCGTCGGCAAAGCGCGCGCTACTGTATTCATATTGCAAAAATGGTACAAGAAGCCATCCTCGTTTTTTACTATGAAGGTGAGAGTTCGCATTATCCATGGTTTTGGTGTGCGTTTTCTGGTGTTGTCAGTTGTGGGTTCCAAATGTCTTCGATGTTATCAATCAGTAACCATTATTCAACATCATCTTAAATGGAAGAGATAGTGCAAAAGTCAGCATGAGAATGTTATGTGATCTATAGCTGTGATAGAAAACCATATTCCTACATTTCATAATTAAAGCCGAATAAACTGATGCGCAACAATAGGAAACTAATCTTTGGGAAATATGTAATTAAGAAACTCATAAACAACCTTCACTCATATTTGGTGCAACATACTACAAGAACTTATATATACCCGTGTTAACAACTATGATATTATGATACGTGTATTGTTTTTAATTATTTAGGTTATTTTATGTTTTTTATATTATGACTTTTTTATATTATATTTTATTTAGCTTTATTAATTACAATGCCATTTAATTTCATATTTATTTTTAACTAAATTTAAATTATATTTAAAAAATAGCTATTATCTACATAATAAAAAATTTAAAAAATGTTTGAAAGATGAATGTGTGTAAATAGATGAGTATTTTTTTGGTTAAAAGATAAAAAAAGATGAATATTTTGTTTTAAAAATGCCGCTATTTTTTTACACCATTTATTGGATTTTGACAAATTTTTTATTTAATAGATAAGAGGATAAGTAAGAAAATTTTATAAGAAGATTTAGAATCAGCTGTGAAATTGAACTATTGTCTTTTAAAATTACGTGTCTTAAGATTTTATTACTACAATATACGAATTAAAATAAAGATTTACCTCAAAATACATTTCATTATATGAAGGAGAATGATAACCATACCTATTAATGTTGTAATATAAGAGTAGAAAAGGTAATTTTTATTTTAAAAATGACAATCATAATATGTTTCATAATCAACTTTTCATGTTTGTAAAAAAAATCTATTTTAATCATCTTTTACTAAATTTTTTAAAAATTAAACAATATTTTCTTTACTTTATCATATCATTTAAGGTTGTGGTTATCATTTTCCAATTATAAAATACGTTCATTTTAATTTGATATGTAAATGAAATCACATATATTGTTAATCTATATATGTAATACATTATAAAGCATTTAACTTTTTCCTTCTTAAAGTTTTTACTACCTAACTTTAAGTAGTACATGAATTTTTTGCATAAGATACATATTAACATTTAGAGCACTAATCTAATGAATCATTTTTCTGACTATCTCAACTAATTTATAGTAATTGTTGATTTAATAAATTATTATATATGACCACAACTATGTAGTCACTCTAATACATTTTGGTTAAATCACGTATATCAATACAATTTTTAATGCTAGATTTTTTTTCTCTAATTATCACCACCGTATTATATGGATATAATCTTATTTTTATATATAAAGAAGGTAGAGTTTGATTTGAAGTTGTGTGTGTGTGTGAGAGAGAGAGAGAGAGCGCGAGAGAGATTGTGTGTGTGTGGTGTGTGGTGGGGTGTGGGGGGTGGGGGGGTGGGGGTGGGGGGGGGGGGGGGGGTGTTGTTCTAATATGGTGGTGCCGTTGCTTTTTGTAACATTAGTTGCATGGCCTAATGGACAATGAGATGGAAATTGGGACATGATTCACTATATCACTTTTTCTTTATGTTTGAAAGGGATTCCACTTAATTGGTTTTTATTATCAAGAAAGATTATTTTATAGAAAATCATACTTTATCCATTCATTAAATCTATTAACAATAAGAAAAGTTGTATCATACTTATTTAATTAATTTAAACATTATTTTACAATGTAACTTTTGCTTGTTTCTTTCTTTGCCTTATTATATTTCTCATAATATATAAGACAACGTTAATGTATTCCTTTACACAAATGCATTTATAATAATTGTTGGGATTGCTAATTCCAAGTCTAAATCCCAAGGAATATCATCTATGATCATTTCTTCAAAATCAACTAGTGTTATACCCGTCCGTTGGCCGGTCAGTTTTGCTAATACATATATATGTACGTTTGTAAATTTTTCGTACCTATTTTACAAATTTAAAAGATGAGTAAAAAGGTCATTAAGCTGAGTTATACCCGTTCGTAATATAGAAATATTTAAAGTTTACATATCACATAATGGTGCATAAAGAACATAAAATCCATAAGTTCTTTATCCAAATACATAAAATTATACCCCAGTGTTATATACCCGTTCGTCGTCTGGGACAGTTTTTCTAATGTATATATATACTCGTGTCTATATCAATGATCAAAGTCATTATAAATCTACAGTATTAAGTACATGTTTTATACATAATTTTAAATCCGATACATATATAGAAAAAACCTCTATAATTAATCCTTTTTAACACTTAGATATTCAATATATAATTTAGTAGATATTACGTATAGTAATTATACAATGTATATACATGATTAATATTTATAAAATATATATAAAGAGATTTCTGTAATTAAAATTTATATTTTTGTTATAAGCTATACAATGTCTACAAGCTTGTATAATTATCATTATATAAAATTAACTAAAAAGGCAATTAGTTACTGGGCTAGTACGGCCTAGAAAAATCAAAACGTATTTAGGCCCTTTTTCCAATTGGAGAAAAGAGTCTAGACAGATTATGAGAGTTGCAAGTTGATATTTCTTATATCTTATAATCTTATAAGGTATCATCGTAACAATATAGTATTTCGAGATAAGAGTTGGAAGGCGTCAAATATTTTTTATGGAGTTCAAATGGAGGACTTTTTTATGTATTAAATCCAGATTCATAAATGGTAATCTAGAAAGGAATATGTGGTGTTTGGACCGAAGATCGATTTTAAAAAGAAGTAAATAGAGGTTTAAATTGTTTGTGTTTGAGTGTGGTGTCAATTTTATATTTCCTATTCTATGTCTTGCAGAATAGGTGTATAGATGTAAATTTGAATAGTATAGTGAAAATTGGGTCTCCTGTTTTTTTATCGTTGTAATATGGTATTTGAGTAGTAATAAAAACTAAATATTCAACAATTACTTATCCGTTGCTCTCGATTGATAAAACAATTATAATATTCTATTTTTTTTAAAGTAATATTACGATAAAATTTATATCAAAATGTAGATAAAAATTAAATGATCACAAATATAATAATTATTTTTTCTCTAAATAAAATATATCACAAGTTATTAAATATAACTTACAAACAACCTATAATTAATTACACTAATATACAATTTTCATAAAACCCCTCCCATATTACATACAACCTCCTCACAATTTACATCCGAACCCTCTAGTTATATTGAATTTAAATGTAATGTAACCGTTTTCCCATTATCTACCAATCAATGCAATTCACGCTATTGATGGAAACAAAAACTAAGAATATACTAATTATTAAAAATATGTCATAATAAGATAAAATTTATACCAAAATGTAGATAAAAATGAGACGGTCGCAAATATATATAATTATTTTTTCTCTAAATAAAATATATCACAAGTTATTAAACATAATTTCTAAACAACTTATAATTAATTATATTAAAATACAATTCTCATAAAATCCCCTCAAATGTTTCATTAAACACCCTCAGATTTTTCATTCAACACCCTCCTAATTCGAATTGAATTTGACGGTTTCTCACAATCCATCCCACATCTGACATCCCACCAATCATGTTTCATTATTTTGCCCTGTCACATTTACATGTCATTAATGACATGACATTTATTGTGACACATCAGATTTTCTCTCTGCTCTGTGCACAATATATAAATATAATTACATGTTACGGTAAAAGCATGATGGTGTATATCATATTACTATTAGATGATAGAAATAAAAAAAATTGAAATTAAGGTTGACCATGTTTTAATCGTCTCCAGTTATTTCCCATCTTCAATACGTAGACGATGTAGGCTTTTTTTCTTTTTCTTTTTTGTTTGGGAAGATTGGCCTAGCATGAACGTACAATATTCGGAGGACTCTCGGGTGACTTCAAGTTTGAAAGTCAACTTTTAGAAAAGCAACATCATTAGAGTCGGATTGGAAGATTAGGAAGTCAGGGGTATGGCTAAGTTGATTAAGGGAAGTGTGGTTCTTACCTTTTACATATTTAGGTCTCCCCATTGGTGCTAGTATAAACAAAATGGAATCTTTTCATCATTGAGAAATTTCAAAATGGAATCATTACATATTTAGGTCTCCCCATTAGTGCTAGTATGAATAGAATGGTTCTTTACTTTTTATCAGTTGCAGGTAAGCTTATTATCTGTAAATTGGTGCTCGTTAGTGCTAGCCTTTATTTTTTCTAACTCTTTCGGGCACCTACAAAAGTCATTCGCAGTTTGGAAAAAATAAGAAGGGTTTGTTTTAGCGTTTTTCAGAGAATAAAAAAAATGATTGGGTGCCTTTGAACAAGGCGTTGGCAAATTTGGATCAAGGTTGACTTTTAGGTCCTTAAAATCACACCAGAATTTTTTTCTTTAGTGTAAGTGGTGGTGGAGATTTAGATTGGAGAAAGAGGCGTTACGTAACAAGGTAATCCAAACTTTTCATGGTTCAAATTGCAGTTTATCCGGAACTTCTCAATATGGTAATCACCTAGGAATCTGGAGTAGTACAATCAAGATCTTGGTTGAGTTTTAAAAGGTTAATATTCCTGTGGTTAGTCTTTTTCCAAGACATATTAACTCCTCATGTGATCAGATGTTTCGGCAAGAACCTTGGTCGGATAGTAAACTGTTGAAATAAGATTCCCTCTTTTATATGAACTTGAATATAGGGAAAGATGCATGCATATGGAGCGGTTTAAGTTTGCTGATGATGGACAGTTCGTGGGATTTCTTCCATAATGGAAACGTGATCCATGTTCGGCTCAAGAGATGGGCGAACTCATCTGTTTGGTCTATTTGTGTTCTCTATTTCTTTGCTCAGGCCTCATGACAAATGGTCCCGGACTTGGCCAAATGATGGCATCTTCTTTGCTGCTTCCATTAGGAGGGGGTTCGATCTTTCACTTTGAGTTGGGTGTCAATTAACTCGCAATTTTTCTAGTGAAAATGATCCATTCTAAGATAAACCTTTTGATTTGGAGAGTTCTATTAGATAGGATCCCCACCCATTGAAATCTTAATAGGAGGGGATTGTTCTTATTTCATATACCGTGCCTTTGTGGCATTAAAGTAGAATATTCAAAACGTAACTGAAAAAGGAAGAAGAGAGAGATGAAAAGTGTTTGTTGTATTTTCAATATATCGTTTTCTATTGTATTTTGAGTACAGGGAAAGAGTATATATATACTCAAAAGAGATACTCCCTATCTCTAACATCCCCCTGCAAGCTGAACTGGGGGGCAGCACATGAAGCTTGGACCTTAACAACGAAAATCGAACAGACTTAAGTCCTTTTGTTAACAAATCAGCTAGCTGATCATTTGCAGCAACATGGCGAACAAATAACGTATGAGAAAGCACCATATCACGAATAAAGTGCAGATCAATCTCAAGATGTTTTGTTCGTTGATGAAAAACCGTATTAGTAGCTAAATACGTAGCTCCAAGATTGTCACACCACAAAGTGGGTGGATTAGCTACTGGAATACGTAATTCTTGCAACAAGGACATAATCCACCGAATATCAGCAGCAGTATGAGCCATAGCTCTATATTCTGCCTCCGTACTAGAGCGAGCAACAATGTGTTGTTTCTTTGAGCTCCAACTAATAAGATTTGAACCAAGAAAGATACAGTAAACAGTAGTAGACCGTCTGTCATCAGGACAACCTGCCCAGTCTGCATCAGAATAAGCATGTATGACAAAATCAGTTGAACGACGCAACTGAAGCGCATATGAAACTGTGCCTTTAAGATAACGTAATATACGCGTAACTGCTGCCCAATGTAAATCCGTAGGGTTTTGTAAGAATTGAGAGACTTTTCTAACAGCATAAGCAATTTCAGGACGAGTTAATACAAGATATTGTAGGGCACCCACAGTACTGCGATAGGTTGTTGGATCATCAAGAGGAACACCAGAATGTTTAGATAATTGTCGTCCTAAAGACACTGGAGACGATAAAGACTTGCATTGACTAAGTCCTGTTTTATGCAGTAGATCCAGTATATACCGTTTCTGAGACAAGTACAAACTATCATTTTTCGAAGCTAGCTTGTATGCCAAGAAAATAGCTTAAAGGGCCAAGATCTTTGAGTGCAAACCGACTATGAAGTTGTTTAATAAGTGTACTCATAAAATCAGAAGAGCTACCAGTAATGATAATATCATCAACATAAACAAGTATGTAACATGATATACCACCCCTGACATAGACAAAAAGAGATGTGTCGGATACGCATTGCATAAACCGACTATGAAGTTGTTTAAAGAACCATGCTCGAGGGGCTTGTTTAAGACCATACAAGGCTTTCTTGAGCAAGCACACATGTTGAGGATGTTCAGCATCAACAAAACCTGGAGATTGTGCCATATATACAGTTTCTGTCAGATCTCCATGAAGAAATGCATTATTCACATCTACTTGTCGAATGGACCAACCTCGAGAAAAAGCAATACACAAAACAAGTCTTATGGTAGTTGGTTTAACAACAGGACTAAACGTCTCAGAATAATCAACACCTTTCGTTTGATTAAACCCTTTAGCAACAAGTCGAGCTTTGTACCTACTAACAGTGCCATCTTGATTTCTTTTAATTCTATACACCCATTTGCAACCAACAACATTAGCCTGAGGTGGAGCTGACACCAATTTTCATGTATGATTAGAATTGAATTAGCAAGATACAGCTGATGATTGGGAAAAGTTTTTGGTTTGCGAGTTTGATCACGATTACGAGTGATCCTTGGATGCAACAATGGTTGTGGTGACGAAGATGGAAAGATGGGTATAGACGGAACAGGAACATCAACTGCGGAAGACGACACACATTCTGGAATAGTGAATGTTGTTTCATGAAAAACAACATGACGAGAAATGTATGTACGAGAGGTATGTGGATCATAGCAAAGATATCCACGATGATCAGGTGCATAACCAAGAAAACGACACGCAACTGATTTTGGAGAGAGTTTGTTTGATCTTGTGTCACCAATGAATGGATAACAAAGACAACCAAAGGTTCATAAAATAGCATAATCTGGTTTGATTTAAACAAACACTCATAAGGAGAAGAGTGAGATAGAACCGATGACGGTAATCGATTAATAAGAAACGCTGCTGTGGCATAAGCATCATACCAAAACTTTTTCGACAACTGAGAGTCAAACAGAAGAGCTCGAGCAATTTCAGACAAATGTCTATTTTTCCTTTTAGCAACTCCATTTTGTTGAGGAGTATAAGGACAAGAAATATGATAGATAATACCAGATTGATCAAGAAAGTTTTTCATTTGTCCTTGAATTAATTTAAGAGCCCCATTACAATGAAAGTGTTTAATCTTTGTTGAGAATTGATTTTCAACGCGAGCTTTAAAATGACAAAAAGTATCATAAACTTGAGCACGAGAAGTTAAAGGATACATCCATGTAAAATGACTGAAATCATCAATATATGTAACAAAGTATTTATATCCAGACCTAGAAACAACTGGTGATGGACCCCAAACATCACAATGAACAACATTTAAAGGTGTAGTACAACGAGTTAACGACAAAGAAAAAAACAAACGAGTGCTTTTAGACAATCGACAAGTATGACACACACTAGGGTTTTTCTTTATTACACTAGGTAACCCAACATGACTAAAAAAAGTATCAGAAGGATGTCCAAGCCGAGTATGCCACAGCTCAGAGGATGACGCTAAAGCGGCAGTGAGAGAGTAAAGCCGATGTAAATCAGGCTGAATGTGGTGGAGCACTTGACCTGTTAAAGTATGAAGAAACAAATCACGATGAGAAAAAGTGACAGAAATAGGATGATCAAGAACAAGTTGAGTGATGGACAACAAATGTTTAGCAAGACCGGGAACAACAAGAACATTTTTAAGTAGAAGTTTAGAATTGGAAAGGGTTAGCACAGTATGTCCAATATATGTTATGCGAAGAGACATTCCATTACCAACAATAAATCTATCAATACTTGTATATGGTGTAGCATTTTGAACCAATGAAGGATCAGCTGTCATATGTGCTATAGCACCAGAATCTGGAATCCATTTATCAACCTGTTGACATAAATCATAAAAAGTGGTAGGTTGAGCAGACAAACCATATTGAGACTGTGATGCCCACTGTGCAAAATGATCAGGTCCAAAGGGCATAGAACCATCTGACGACGTCCAGTTAGCATTACTGGTATTATTTGGAGCATTATTGAAGTTAAAACCAGATTAATTATTAATATGTGACCCATCCATTCCAAATATATGAGCATCAAACGTATGATTAGTATGACCACTGTTATCATCCGTAGTAAAATTTGGACTTGACCGTAGCGTATTTGCTGTAGGTGAGTTCCAAGCACCTGTTGGCCAATTGTAAGAAAACTTTGCACCAAATCTTCCATTTCCATTGTTGAAACCACCACGACCACCATTTCCATTGAATCGACCACGACCACGACTCAAGTTTCTTCCACCACGATTTGAGCCACGCCAAACATTGTTATTAGATGTATCCGTGGGAGCAGTGTAGCGCCAGTAACAATGACTAGCGTCATGACCTTTCTTCTTGCAGATTTGACATTCGACGTTTGACTTTTGATTCTTGTGAGGTGGATTAGTTTTATTCACATTGGGATTTATACTCATTGCAGTCATGGAAGTAGTTATAGTTGATGCCGATTCACTTTGTTGATTGAGTCTTTGTTCAAATATTAGTAGCTGTGACCGAAGTTGAGTAAAGAAAATGGGTGTTTATGATGTTTCAACACTTAACACAAAAGCATTGTAAACTGGATTTAGCCCTTGTAAGACTTGAAGAACAAGAGTAGAATCATCAACTGCATCACCTATTGACTTCAAGCAATCTGCAATTTTCTTTAACGCATCACAATATTCAGCAACATTTAGATTACCTTGCTTTGTAGTTTGAAACTGAAGTCTATATTGTGATCTTCGAGCAAACACTCCTTGAAAGAATGATTCTTTAATAGTTTTCCATAATTCAGATGCAGAAGTGGAGTCTATTGCCAAGTGAGCAACCGATTCATCAAGTGTAGCATTGATACATGCACACACATAAGCATCCATTCTAGACCAGTTTTCAAAGTTAACAGAACCAGGAGTAGGTGGAGCCACATTAGTATTCAAATATTCCAATAACCCAACGGTTTTTAAAATGGTAATCACCTTATGCTTCCAGCTTAAGTAATTGTTACTTTTTAGTTTAACCGAAATAAAACTCGAAACATTCAGTAACGTTACTTGAATTTGAGATGTTTGATTTACGGAATCAGACATGATTACAAGGTTGGTAGTCGTGAGCCAAAAAATTGGTGATTCTTGAGCCAAACAATTGGCTATCCGTGACTTGGGCAAAAAAATTGGCTATTCAATAGCCAAAAATTTGGTGATAAATAGCAAAAAATTTGGTGATTGAAAAACCCAATAGCCAAAAAAATGGCGATGGTATTTCAAGCACAAGGAGATTTTGGCGATTCAACCAACTGGCGACTCAATCAACGAAGTTGAGAATCCAGCCATTTCTTAAACCCTAACTTCGTGAAAAATGTCCTGTTCTTAATTCACAAACAATTAATCAATCTGGAACTAATTCACAAACAATCGATCAATCTGGAACTCAGATTCTGAAATCTGTTGAATCGATTCCTTCAGATCTGTTGAGCAGAACAGTCGATGCCTTCAAATCGAATCGATGTCTTAAAAAATCAAGATTACGAATCTTCAATCTGTCAAGTCTGACTCAAACAAGAACATACAAACTCAGCAACTTCCATCAAGAATTCTCGAAACTGACAAACAAGAGCAAGAACAAATTACAAGCCCTAGGTCACGAACAGAACAAGAACCGGTTATCTGATCTTCTAAATCGAGAACAGTTGAAACAAAAAAGGAAAATCAAGAACAGAACAGTATTTGATTTTGTTATCTGATCTTCAAGATGATTTTCAGAACAAGTTATGAAAACGTAACTGAAAGAGATACTCCCTATCTCTAACAAATATGTTGACCATCTCTTTGAAACTGCCTTCATTCTAAATCATTATTTTTTGTGATGATAAAATGGTTAAAAATTCAATTGTCCCACTCGTATGCTCACACGGATTATTTCTCTTGGGCCAAATCATTAGGTCTTAAGGACACAAGGCTTCATCTTCTTATGGTAGTTCGCTATGCTTTTATTTGGGCTATTTAGAATTGGCGGAACAAAAAAGTTTAAAGAGTGGAAAGGTAAAGCATGTAGACAACATTACTAGCCATATCCAAGCACTCACATTATTTTGGGGCAAACATAGAACAGGTAAAAGTAGGAGTCTTCACTTGTCTAATTTGTGTTGTGGCTCTCTTAATAGGTTAAGATGATTGTCAAATCAGAGCTCCTTTTCTAGTGTGCCTCTTATGTTTGCCACTCAAAAAAAGTCTATACGTCATAAATAATGCATTTATCTATAAACTCGAGATTCATAGACAATCTTGTAAAACTGAAGCACATCAAGATAATATACATACGATATAGATGTAGTAACTATATATACATACAGACACAAACACGTACACAAACCTTTCTGTCAAGTGTCAACAATATAGTTACTAACAATAATGATTTTTATTATTTATAAATTTGATGTTTTAATAGTAAGTATCTTTATCTTTACTACATTACTAGTTTATTGACCCGTGCACGCACGGGTATTTCAAATTTGCGTTATTAAAAATTTCAAATAAAAATAATACAGTAAATAAAATATCACCTCTGTAATGAGAATATACTAATTTCAAAAAAGTGTCATATTACATTAAAATTTATACTAAAACGTAGATAAAAATGAGACGGTCGTAAATATATAACTATTTTTTCTATAAACAAAATATATCACAAGTTACTAAACATTATTTATAAACAGCTTATAATTAATTACATTAATATACAATTTTTAAAAAAAACCCCTCATATTTTCTTAAAAGCCCTTCACGTCTTTTATAAAACTCCCTCTAATTTTCATTTAGCCCCCTCCCAATTAATTTAAAATTGAATTAAATTCGAAAAAGTTAAATTTAATTCGATTATCCACATATTTCCAAAATTGTTTTTGAAAATTGAATGATTTTGAAATTGAAGATTGTGATTGGTTAATTGTGAATCAATTTATAATTATTTTTGGAAAATTTGCATGCCTTTTATATATAGATATATAGATAGATAGATATAGATAAAACATTTAGCTCAAATGTTTAATCTTTTAAAATTTAAGTATCTTGAAATGACTTTGCTACACTTCAATCTTAAAAAACACGCTAGACAATGGTTAGACTAATTCAAATTAAAACAACCCAAATAAATTGAATATAATCAGGCAATTTAATTAATTACATTGGAGAACCCTTTTCACAAGTTGAATATAACCTCCCGGAAATTGATTTTATTTAGGAATGATAGCAACAAAAAATGGAATTAGACTACAAATAGTTGTTTTTAAATTGATTTTATTTGATATTAGGTAACAAATTAATATTGATACAATATGTAAATTGATTCTTTCCATAGCATAACAATATAACGTATAATTTGCATAATAAATCACACTATAAGAATATAACCATAAACATTAACTAAGGACTATTTTACAGAACAAGACAAACTCATTTGTTAACACCGGCCAACACAAGGTAAATATTTGAACTTGGTTATATGCTCTTGGCAAAACACATGGAATATCAATTGCTCTGTAAAAAGGAGACTGCAGTTCTCATTGTATCTTACAAAATGAATATAAACACTCATTCTCAAATTTCTGGAATTAACAGAAAACCGTATTTTGACAACCATAAGAATCATCGTCTTGCTATTTTCCTGTTTTATATAAACTACATTATAGTTTTAGTTTTATTAAGAATCACTCTAAAAAAAGATAGATCCCTCATTGCAATACAGAGAAACCTGTGCAATACACATGGGAAAGAGATACTCCAGGAAGTGAATAAATGATCGCGAAAAAGATAATCTTCAACACCGATAGATATAAACGTTTAACCTTAAACACTGTCATATTTCAACTTAATATTACTGATTTCAATTTTTCATTATAATGATTACATTCGAACATGTGTATTTATTACATAATTGTAAAACATACGTTGTAGATAATCATCGCTATAAAGTATAAATAAACCAAATGTTACAAATATATGGTTGAGCTTTACCAGGAAAACAATAGTAAATAGCATGAATTATAAACTGAAAACATATGAAAACTGAAATCAAACGGTCTTGTACACCACCTTTTAAGGAAATCTAATAGTAATTCCATATGAAATATTGAAATGTATAGCTGAAATTTAATATTTAAGGACTCATTAAACATTTATTGGCTAGCTACCATATAATCAACAGAAACTCAAGAAAATCATTGTAGCGATAAGAGGGGCTGAGGTGGCTGGAGACAAATTAACAGGACTCTATCGAAGCTAGATGTGGTGCTGAACTCGGGGGAAGACATTGAATAGGGCTGAAAAACTAGTGGCCACAAGACGGGGAAGAAGGGCTATAAAGTTGTTTTCCTTGTCAAATGAGGTGACTGGAGACAATGTGAACAAAAAATCGATGAAGATGCTAGGGTGGGTATGTGGTAGTGTAGAAGGTGGAGATGGAAAAGAAAAGGGGGACTAGGAATGTTATTGTAAAAGTTAATACAAAAAATCGTAAAAACTCAAGTATCTTCACATTTTGACATCAATTGTTGATATTGTTTGTACTATCTATATTGCTTTTAAAAACAAATTTAAGTGTACAAAATATTATCTTTAACTTATCATAATTTGATGATACTAACTAAATTATTACAATGTTTTTGTAACAATATCTATTTGAACCATCACAAATGTTTCATAAAAACACATCGCGGCTATCGCTAGCCATCACAAAATTTTGTTATCATAAAAGTTCATCGTCACCGTCGCATTGCGCGGGTATCACACTAGTACTTAATTAAAAATGTACATTACTTTTATAATCAACTTTTAAATAAGCAAAGTGTGCGTCAAAATACAATTAATTTTACTTAAAATACTATTACATAAAATCGGCTTCACTTTGTCTCAAATAAATACAATGAATTTTCAGAAACTATTCATTGCATAAAATTAGTATTTTGTATATATACTAGTTTAACACCCCGTGTATAAACACGGGAGTAATTAAAGTCAACTTTAAATTGTTAGATTATAAAAGTGAGGGTGCAATATGTCAATATTGTAAACTTGGGCAAATGCTATAAAAGGCATTTGCCCCCACTATTCTAATTAAGCTTTGCATTACTCTCATCTCTTGTTTGTGTATTCTCTCTAGTTCTCGGCTCTATCTCTTGAAACCGAACACACACACAAACACAAACAAGATCATCATCTAGCATTGCTTCATCCTTTACACATAAATGGACCATCAATTGGTATCATAGCCAAACTTGTTTTTGGCTCGTGATTGTTCGAAGACCACAAGCTACATCTCGAAGACTTCAAGCTCAAAGTGAAGAACAAGCATTCGGTTTCTTCAAAGCATACAAACATACGGTTTATTCAAGAAAGGTGCGAGTTCTAGTAATTCCCAAGGGTATAACACATCTAAGGTATAAACTACTTTTTCTACCATTTCTTCCGGTTAGTTCAAATGTTGCTATTGTTTTATAAGGTTTTCTTGAAGAACATATAAAACCAAGTGGTGTTTTAAAAGCAAAAAGTTCAATGGTTCATTAAATACTCGACTTTTTAGCATTTAATTTTCTGGGCATTCAAGCATTTATGGTGTTCTTGGAGCTGAAAGTTCAGTCTTGAAGAGGAAGAAATCGGTTTTTAATTTAAATAATTATTAATTCTTCAAAGATTAATTATTGAACAAGGAAACTCAAGTACTACCTATACCAATCAAGGTACAAGTGGGTAGACACCATAAGGAGTAAGGCCAACAGATCTGATAGTGACATCTCAGATCCTATAAGCCGGATTCACGATGTATGCGATTGAGGGGGGTATGCGGCTTATAGAGTTTTCAAGCTGATATCTCTAAGTGTTACTTTGGGTGCTATCAGCCGCACTAATACTCACTCGCATGCGATTGGGCGAGTTTTAAGTTGTCTATCATTTAGTCCTGATCCGTGGGATTCAAAGTTTGTTTCTTCAATTGCATTGAGTTGATCCGTACGCTTCAAGGTTCCTTGTTACTTGGTTATCAAACACATCAAAGGCAATCGCATTCGAATCCTTGACTTGATAAGCATTCGATTGACATTACTAACAGTTTTATTTCTAAGTGTTTGGTGCTACAGGGATCAATCGCATTCTATTGGTTACTCAATTGATCACTACCAAGTTGTTACTCTGCCCATTTATCTTCAAGGGATGCTACCAATCAAACAAAACCATACGCATTCCTTGAATCTATTGGACAAGTGATTGAACCATTGGGACTTGACTTATTGAACAAAAGGACAATCAAACTTTAAACATCAACAATCTAATTCAAAATTGAATTTAATCTAAACCGGATATAATTCAAAGTTGAATTAAATTAACTTAATTCTATCTAATTCAAAGTTGAATTTAATCTTTACAAGATCTAATTCAAAATTGAATTAAATTGACTTAGTTCCTCAATCATTACCTTGAAGTTGTTAAAACAAGCTTGAAAAGAATCTTATTCTTTATTGTCAATAAAGTTTTCGAACAATCAAATCATCTAACAAGTGAACGATCATTTCTTACCAAAACATTCACTATGTCAAGTTCAAATAAAATGATGTCCATTGGTACCGACATAAAACCTCCTGTTCTGTTCCGAGGAGAATATAATGTTTGGAAAGGAAGGTTTATGAACTTCCTGGAACACAATGAGGTATATGGAGAAATGATGATCGACTGCATCTTAAACGGGAACAAAAAGTTCACAAAAATTGTTGAAGCTGACCCGAACAACAATCCCGCCAATATCCGTCATGAGAGAGAAAAGACTACTGAAGAGCTCACAGTCCAAGAAAAGGAAATAAAAAAAGCTGAACGATTGGCTAAGTACTATCTTAAGCAAAGACTCTCCTCATAAATCTATACTAAGATAGATAGCTTAGCCACTGCCAAGGAAATATGGGATGAGATCAAGAAGCAGCTGCAGGGTACTGAACAGGGAGAGTACATCAAGCGTACTCAGCTAGTCAACAGCTATCATGACTTCAGTGTTCGAGAGAATGAACTTCTTTCATAAACATATGGTAGATTTTGCAAACTGCAAAATGAGATGAGGTCGAATCAAATCATCAGGACTGACTTAGATCTGAACTGCGTCTTTCTTAAGTCACTAGGTCCAGAATGGAAGGAATATGTTAGACTGTACAAGCAAATCAACAAAGATCTTACCACAGTTACCTTCCACAACATATTTGAAGATCTGAATCAGTACCAAGATGAAGTTCTGAAATCTCTCCCAAAACAGCCAGCTGCAGACCCTCTAGCCCTAGTAGCAGCAGAAAGGATTCCAAGAGAATCATCATCAAGATCAATGAAGTACAAGCAAGTGATTCTCAGTGAATCAGAACCAGATGATGATGATGAAGACTCAGTTGAAGCTGCCATTCATGCTCTCTCAGTTGTTGATAAGACTTTCAGAAATCGTTTTAACAAGACCAACAACAAACAACGATTTACCTCTGGCTCCAAGAGACCAGATAGGCTTGCTCCTGTAGACAAGCCTAGATTTCAAAGGGATGAGAGGAAGGAGGAAAAGAAGACAGACTCGAAGTGCTACAACTGTGGGAGGTCTGGACACATGATCAGGAACTGTCCACAGAAGAAGACAAAGGATGTTGAATACTATAGACAAAAGTACCGCCTGTCAAAACAAAAGCAGGTTGGGAATGCTCTTATGGTGGAAGAAGATCAGTTCCTCGAGGACACAGACTCCGATAGTGATCTAGATGGTGAGGATCATGCACAGTTCTGTTTGATGGCTACTGGTGAAACAAGTGATAGGAATGAAGATGATGGTGTTGATCTCTCCGATGCTGAGGAGGAGATCATGGAAAGCGGAAAGATACCTTCTATCTCTAACTCTAATATGGGTTTTAATTTTGAACATATCGAAACCATATTAAACTGCATGAAAAAGTTAGAATTTAAGGTGACCAAACTAACAAGTAAAAATCAAGTGTTGAAAGAGGTTATTCATACGCAAGATAAAGAAGCACAAACTGCAATTGAACAATTAGAAAAGAATATAAATGAATCAAAGGTTCAATTAGCAGTGAAAGAATCTGAATTTCTAGAATTAACTGATAAGACAAACATCATCATGCACGACCTCAAAGCAAAGCGTATTAGTGCAGAAAAGGATTCAGAAATTCTTAAAAATGAACAACGTGCTCTTTGTTTGAAAATCAAAGAACTTGAAGACCTTCTAATTAAAAGAGGGCAAAGTGAACAAACCATCTTTCTGTACAAAGAAAAGGAACGACCTTTTTCAAGATGGACATTCGAAGGACTTGGTTTTGAAAACCCAAGTGTTCTGAGTAAGGTAACTGCCAAACAGTTATACAATGCAAATTTATTTGGCGAAGGACTAACTCAACGAATGGTGTTTGTTGGTCAAGAGGAAGAAAGACTTGAAGAGGATGTCAAACGAACACTTCATCTCAAAACTGAAACTCCCTTCAACTACTCTAACCTCAATGACTCATACTTCACTTACCCACCTCCAACACTGAATTCAACTGTCACCTCTCCAATCTATACAGATGAGGAACTTTATGCTCCTGAAGTGCCAAAACCCAAATTTCAATACATTCCTCACAAGGAATTACAGAGTAGGGTTCAAACCTTGCAAGAGTTTTGCTTCACACATCTGATACTAGGAGCCATTACTAAATCTTTCCACTCCGAAACCACACATGATAAAAAGATCATCGACAACTTGTGCAAGAAAAACACAGCATTGAAGGAACGCATCACTCAAGTCAAGCAAGAGATGCAGGCTCCTACTCCATTCACCTTTTCTCCATACACCGAATGATGAAGATTCTAAGAATGCGTTTACATCTTCCTCAAATGGAGAACGAATTCCTACTTCTAAACATGTTTCAGTTTCTAATCAAATAATTGAAAAATATAAACAGAATATGACCAATCTGGTAAAACATAAGTTTAAACAGATTCTAAAGCCGAAACATGCATCCCAAATCACTCATAGCTCTTGTTCACATCCTGACATACCTGAACCCTCCAAAGCAGTCGTTAGTTGACCACGACTCGATTCTAACATTTTATCTTCTGCTGCAGATGTGAAGAAGCTCGGGAGTGAAGAGAGTAAAATAAACATAACTTGGAAGAGAGTCATTCCTAGGTCATCTAGGAAATTTTCTAGCACTAGACAAACATGTGAACAACTTTTGATGTTTGATAGAGTCTGTAATCATTCAAGTTTACATGATACAATTGCCTCTTCAATGTTTTGTATGAGTGATGTTTGTCTCTATGGTCATTGTAAATTTAATTGCGAATATGATCAATTAAGAAAACAAATTGGAATTAGACAATGTGAGGACTGGACAGACTTTTATGCAAATCAAATCTGTGTTCCATTTATAAACTCTAAAGGTTATATCATTCATCAGTGGATCACCACTCGTCAGTCACATGCACTCAAACATTTAAACAAATCAAGCCGATTGTTGACGATCAAAGAAGTGGAAGTCTACAGACGACAGGGTTATGAAGCGTTCAAAAAGGCATGGATTGCTCAAGAAAAACACTTGCATTCTCAAAAACGATCTCACAATCCTCATTCTAAACGCGCACAAGTTTCCAAACCCAAGCCTTCATCCCATCAATGAGTAGTAAAACCTACTGCACCCAAGACTCCAGTTCAACAAAAGCAGGTTGATGTACCGAGGACACAAAGGACTCTTAAGAATCCCACGAAAACATGGATTCGCAAACATAACGCTTCCGCAACTCTACCAAATCTAAAACCTTCATCCACATCAACCGTCAAACCAACGGTGGTATCAAAACTTCCTTCTACACCAACTCTTTCTAAATCTATTCCTTCTCGACAAAAGATAAAACCCATCTGGGTACCTAAGGATAGATCACTAGAAGTTTCACCACCACAAGCAGAAAAAATTAATACTCAACCACTTCTGGGAACTAACAATCAGGGACCCACTCATATATGGGGACCTAAACGTGTTTTATTCTCTTTTTGCAGGCGCCTAATCTCTGGTACCTGGACTCCGGTTGTACCAAGCACATGACTGGCAACAAGAGTCTTCTAAAAAATTATGTTCCTAAGTACTCCGGGAATGTACGTTTTGGGAACGACAATGTTGCAATAATAATGCGGTACGGAGACATAGAGAAGAAGCACATCAAGATCAAGAAAGTCTCCTATCTTGAAGGGTTGTGTCATAATCTGTTTAGTATCGGACAGTTTTGTGATAAATACCTGGAGGTAGTGTTCAAAAAGAACAAATGTTTAGTTCTAACAGAGAATGGAGATGAACTACTGGCAGGTTCGAGGAAATCTAACCTGTATTCCATTGATTTGGAAAATTACAACTCCCCTACCTCCGTGTGTCTACAGTCCGAAGCCTCATCAGATCTTACTTGGCAATGGCACAGAAAACTCTCTCACCTGAACTTTCAAAATATAAACAAATTAGTCACTGGTGACTTGGTGAGAGGTATTCCCAAGTTAAGATTCAAGAAAGATCATCTGTGTGCAGACTGTGAAAAGGGTAAGATGAAAAAGGCTTCCCACAAATCTAAACAAGTGTTCAGTACTACCAAGCCTTTGGAGCTATTGCACATGGATCTCTGTGGTCCTATAAGGATTCAATCAAAAAGTGGGAATAAGTATATCCTAGTCATGGTGGATGACTATTCTAGATATACTTGGGTCAAGTTTCTGTGGTCAAAATATGAAGCTACACCAACAATCATTTCCTTCATCAAGCAATAGCAGAATAAGCACAGTCAGAGTGTTGTTTCCATACGTACAGACAATGGAACTGAATTCAAAAACAGTACTCTGAAGAGCTTTTGTGACCTTGTTGGGATCAACCATCAGTTCTCAGCTGCATACACTCCACAACAAAACGGTGTCGTGGAAAAATGAAATAGAACATTGGTTGAAGCAGCCCGTACCATGCTATCCTACTCCGGGCTCCCACCTTCCTATTGGGCTAAAGCTACCAGGCACGCAGAACCGCTCTTTTATTGATAAACGTTTCAATAAAACTCCATATGAACTGGCCAATGGCATAGTGCCTAATATCAAATACTTTCATGTCTTTGGTAATAGGTGCTTTGTGCTTAATGACAAGGATAATCTAGGAAGGTTTGCTCCAAAAGCTGATAAAGCTATTTTCCTAGGTTATTCTACTGAGTCCAAAGCCTACAGAGTTTTAAACAAAAGAACACAGAGCATTGTTGAAAGTATCAATGTAACATTTGATGATGCATTAAATGTTACAGATTTTCCACCCAAATCAACAGCAAACGCTTCTGAACATACCAGTTCAGGACCGGTGCTTCAAAATAAAGAATCAAACAATCCGTCCAGTTCAAATACTAATCTTGATTTTATGTTTGATTTCTTTAGATCTGAATTTTCTCCTGTTTTAACTGACAACAGGAACAACACAGAAGTCCAAGCAAGTGTTACTCTAACGGCTCCTACGGTCACTGAGATGAATCTATTTGCAGATCTCTATGCTGAGGATTATACATCTATCTCTGTCACTCTTCCCCCTGTGACTTCTCAGATTCTTGACCCAGAGAGCTCCTATGTTTGATTCAGACCCAAATTTTTCCCGAGAAGATGAAGAGGAAGCACGACACTTACAAGATCTTATTCCTTCATCTTCTACTTCCCACGAGACAAAGTGGACCAGACATCACTCTGAAGCAAACATCATTGGAGACCCTTCAGTTGGCGTTCAAACACGTGCAGCAACAGCTAACGAATGCCAAATTTCGGGTTTTCTCAGCATCATTGAACCCACCAAGACTTCTGAAGCATTAGATGATCCGGATTGGCTAATTGCAATGCAGGAAGAACTACACCAATTCGATCGTCTCAAAGTATGGAGATTATTTCCTCTTTCTTATGGCAAATATGTTGTCGGAACTAAGTGGGTGTTCAAGAATAAAAGGGATTCGGATGGAGTGGTCATCCGTAACAAAGCTAGATTGGTTGCTAAAGGCTACAATCAGCAAGAGGGCATTGACTATGATGAAACATCCGCCCCCGTTGCTCGAATTGAGGCTATCAGACTGTTTCTTGCATATGCAGCCTCCTGCAGCTTCCATATCTTTCAAATGGATGTGTAGACGGCTTTTCTTAACGGTGTTCTCAAAGAAGAAGTCTATGTCTCGCAACCTGAGGACTTCATCAATTCAAAACATCAAAATCATGTTTGTATCTTAGATAAGGCCTTGTACGGGTTAAAGCAAGCTCTACGTGCATGGTACGATGTCATATCTGAATATTTGATTGGTGAAGGCTACTCCAAAGGAAAGACTGATACCACTCTGTTCACAAAGACCAAGGGTAGGGACAAGATTTTGGTTCAAATATATGTGGACGATATCATTTTTGGGTCCACAAATCCAAAATACAGTGACGAGTTTGCTAAGATAATGGCAAACAGATTTCAAATGAGTATGATGGGGGAGATGTCATTCTTCCTCGGACTCCAGGTGAAACAGTTAAGTCATGGAAGTTTCATTTGCCAATCCAAGTATATTAAGGATCTTCTCACGAAGTATGATATGATTGACTGCACACCTATATCCACTCCCATGGCTGCAAAGGCACAACTGTCAGCAGATCTAGATGGTTCTCCAGTAGATCTCAAAACCTACTGTGGGATGATTGGATCGTTACTGTATCTAACTGCAAGTAATCCAGACATCATGTTCTCTACTTGTCTATGTACCCGATACCAGGCGAATCCTAAAGAGTCACATCTTCTGGCAGTTAAGCGGATCTTCAGATATCTTAAAGGGTTTATGGATCTTGCTCTGTGGTATCCCAAAGATTCAAATTTGGATCTCCATGCTTACTCAGATGCTGACTATGCTGGTTGCAAAATTGATAGGAAAAGCACCTCTGGCAGTGCACACTTTCTGTGAGATCGTTTAGTCTGCTGGGCCTCAAGGAAACAAAACTGCGTATCCACCTCCACAGCTGAAGCTGAGTATGTTGCTGCTGCAATGTGCTGTTCTCAAAGTCTCTGGATACGTACAAAGTTATCAGACTTTGGCCTAAGGTATGACAAAATTACATTGCTATGTAATTCCCAGTTTGCTATCGCTATTTCCTGCAATCCGGTACACCACTCTAAAACTAAACATATTGATATCCGTTATCACTTCATAAAAGATAACGTCGAGAAAGGTCTCATTGAGCAATAGTATGTTCCAACTGAAAATCAGCTCGCTGACTTGTTTACCAAACCATTAGACGAAAGTCGTTTTACTGAGTTGGTATCCAAGTTAGGCATGCTCAACTTGAAAATATGACATACTGTTGCTTCTTGTTTCCTTTCTTTCCTTTTGTTTTGAGTAGGTGTTATACTGTGTGTTCCTTGTGCAGATTAATGATGCAACATTCAATGGGAGTGAATTTCTGGTTATACACATGTTACATATGTGTAGGGGGAGAAAAACATACACATAATGCACATGTGTAGAGGGAGAAGTAATATAATTGACACATTCCCTAAGATTCTAAAAACTTTCAAAACCAGAGGCAAAAGTCAAGGGGGAGTGTGTCAAACAAAAATTCAAATCAAGATATCTGGGGAAATCTTTATTTAATTCTCAAAATCCAGATATTTTGAATGTTCAGAAAATTTTCAAGTGTTGGGTTCTATTGAACACAATCACATACTATGCTTCAATCGCATGGAATTTCTTGAACTCAACAAACTAAATTTTCTAAGTCTTGGTTCACACACAAGAAACTACAATCGCATGGATTACTATCGCATGGATTACTATCGCATGGATTGCAACTTGAACCATGAACAACAAGTCAATCGCATGGGATAACAAGTTAGCAAACTTGAACTATACTTCAATCGCATGCGATAGACCACTAGTGGCAACTGTGAATCAAGTGTCAATCGCATGCGATTGACAAACCAAAGGGGAATCGCATGCGATTCACCAAGTGTTGGCATTTCAGCTACGGTTTGAGGCCAATCGCATGGTTCTATAAGACGCATAGAATTACCATGAGATTTCCCTATAAGCCGGGTTTTTACCAACTATTTGGTCCAATCAGCAAGCAACACATGTCCCATTCACTTTATAACCGTCCCCCATCCCCTCAGTCCATTCACTCGAATCAGATTTCAATATTTCTAAGTGTTCTCTTGTTTTGGTTACTTGAATTTACGAAACCTCTCGTTACTCTGCCAAAATTTTCAATTTTAGTCTCAAAATATTCGTGATCATATAGGTAACAACTTGTACGGTTTATATTTTGAAAATTTTGAGTTAAAATGGTGATTTTTGGCCCTAGAACAGCCATTAGCGATGGACACCTTCGAGACTTTAAATGGATTTTTGGGATACGAAACAAACTTGGTTGGCCAATCTAAGTTTGCGATGGGTATTAAGAACATATGGGGAACACTTTGGTGCAAAAATATTTCAAAAATCTCAAAAAGTGTTCTTCGTGTTCTTGAGGTGTATGAACTTGAACTTAAAACTTACTTTTTGGTTCTAAAGAGGGTGTTATGATGATTTTTGGACTACACTCAAGTACTACAAAGTTGTTTGTTGCTATCTAATTGACATATTCAAAGTATTAAAACAACTTTTTTATACTTAAAATCATCTTGTACACAATGAGGGTTTCAGAGTTTGGGTTTTCTCACATTTTTCCAACTTGATAGTTTTGGTCAAAATTGGTCAAGATTGACTCATTCACTGAACTTTGACCACAAAGGAGAATGATGTCAGTTAGCATATCTCTATCTTTGACTTAACTGAATTGTATATCTGTGCAGTTAAGATGGCACAAGTTGTACTTCAACCAGAGGAGATTATGCCCCAAGCTGAGTTCCTAAACTCTAAGACTCATGACAACAACCACTACATTGACCTCACTAAACTGAAAAATCCTACATACCCCATTGTAACTGAAATTCTAAAGATACACCCTCTAAACCACCTCCTTACATATAACCCCTCAACCACTGGCACACATGTACCTGAGCTATATGTTCAACAATTCTGGAAGACATGTGATGTCCGCACACATGACAGGGGACAAGAAGTCATCCATGCTAAGGTTGACGAATATACAGTTGACATTCCTATCAACCGCCTCAGAATAATCTTCAGATTTCCCAAAGCTAACAGTAGGCCTCCGGCCACAGCTTTTGATGGCATCCCATATGAGGAGACTTGCCTTGTAGCACTTAGGGCAATGGGATACGATGTAGAGCTCACCAGAAAGAATTAGTTTAAACGCACCAACCTGCACCCAAAATACAATACCTTCATGACGGTGCTTCAAAGGTGTCTCACTCCAAAACACTCAGGGTATAAATTTCTCACTGAGCATAAACTCAAAATATTTGTGGCGGCTGCAAATCACTTGCACATAGATTATGCATTCTTGCTCTTCCAAGACATAAAAGCAACAATGCTGAGGAAAAATTCCCAGAAGAAGAAGGATGCTAACTTTCTGCCTTATCAAAGATTCATACCAATGATTGTCCAGTACCTAATGGACCACAATGCTGATATTCCTCGCAAGGCAGGTTTACCTTCTATTAACTCTAAACTGTTTGTTTATATCAAACCTACAACCCCGACCAATATGCATGCTCCTCAATCATTCCCTATATCACTCCTAGACTTATGTGAGCAGAATGATATTGTTGTGAGTTATAGGGAGAGTGTAGGAATACCTCCTTTGGTTATGCCAGCACCGGCCATACCTACCCATGGAGGTGTAGTACCAGGTGAGGAATTAGAACCTAGGACTCAGTCATCTATGGGAGATGCTGAGCGGGTCATGCTGAGAGAAAATGTTGAAAAGAGGGTAGGAGAAGAAGTTGACGGTGGAGAAACTAGAGAGTGAGGGGATGCTTATGATCCCACCACTGTTCAAACAATTGTCCAATCTATCTCTCAAACCACCCGAACCAAAACTGTACTTGAAGAACTTGGTCTTGACACATCTGAGTCATCCAGTCCCCAATCTTCTCATGCTGAGTCTGCTTCACAACCAGGTGGTAACCCTGCCTTTGAACCAGTCCAATCACCTTTGGGCACCCTTGACAGACCCATTGAACAATCAGCCGACAGCACCCCTTCTTTAATGAAACTCACCGACCCACATACAACTTATCCTGACTTGACCCACACTGCTCAAACTGATACTGTCATTCCCCAACCAGGCGGTCTTGTCATAAATCTGAACCCTTCCACCCTTTTTTTTGACATGCCCGTTGTTACTCCTACTCAGGATTTGTCTGTTGAAACCGGATCTGTCACCCCTGGTTCCATACTGTCCCCTAATGAATATGCAGGGTATGGTCCTGGTAGTTATGAAGACGGAGATAGTTTTATAGTTAGGAATGCGAGTGAAAATGAGGAGGTGAGAAAAGAACAAGAGAGTGCTGAGGGACCCCTCGCCTCAGAAATCCGGGTAGCCACATCTACAATGGGACCTGACATTGTTGGGTCTCGTATTGAACAAGTCGCGGTTATCCCACCCGTGCAGTTTTCAACCCCACCAAGCTACTACGGTGTCTCTCAACAGGCACCGTCTTCATTGCACAGGGCTATAGCACATGCTCTAGGTCAACCCGAATCGGGTGTTAGAGCTATTGAAACTAGAGGACCGCCTCCCTCGTCCTCGACTCCTTTCAATGCACAATTCGATATACCGCGGATTTCTGCTTATCTTGATCAACACAGAATAACAATTGATGCACTGAGCTTGTACGTCATGCAAGTCTCCTCAACTTCTATAGGTGGTACCTCTCAAGGTGCCATTCGAGGATTAGAAGGAAATCCTGCTAGAGCATACATCCCAGCTGCTCCAGTAGGTGGTATTGCCTCTGTGGCTAGTACCTCAACCGGAAGTCTCCATGATTCCGGGTTTGTTACACGTGCATAATTACAAGCAACTATCCAACAAGCCGTGGCACCTCTCCAACAACAATTAATCGATACAAATCAGAAGTTGGATAGGATAGAAGCACTCCTTGCTACAAGACCTGCAGCTCCTGAACCTCAGCCGCAACATGATCCAGCAACCATGTCAGTGGATGCTCTAAAGAGCCTTCTGTATGTAAAACTACTTGAACAAAGACCCGAATCTGCTCATGATCAAGACCTTCTGACAACTCTTCGTAACGAACAACGGCCACAGGGAATCTCCTTGGACGATTTTTAAGAGTTTCGTGAAGACTTTAATTAGAAAGATTGATGGGGTGACTAGGGGGTTCTACACTTCAATGGAAAAGGTTACTGAGAGGATGACTATCCTTGAACAAACTTGTCAGGCTCAGGCACATAGTAGCAAGAGGAGACGGGATGATCAAGACCCCGATGATCAACCCGAAGGGGAGAAAAGAAGAAGATTGTACATATCCTCTCCCTCTGTGGCTGCAAAGGCAACAGTACCAGGTACTCCATTGAGCTCTTTTTATCTGCAGGTACTAGTTCTAGCTAGCAGCAAAAACAAAAACGATTGGCCGATGAAGTTTACGAACAACAACAAAGAGAAAATGCTGACAAGCAGATTGTACTATACGTACCTCAGCAAGAATCTGAACCGAGGCCAATTGATCTGGAAGAGGGTGAAATACCACAGGAGCAGTCCCATGATGAATATGAGTGGGTGGATCTTGATACAGATTCTGATGATGAAATGGCTGACTTGTATGAAAATCTGCACACATCACCCACCAGGCATATGGAGGAAACTGATACTGCTCAAGATAAGGAGCTCCAGTCTGATACGTTTGTTGATTGGGGACAGACTGAGGAAGCTCAACCGATGGAGGAGACTGAGGATCCAGCTCTAGAAAGACTTTTCAAGAACATTGATGAATATGTTGAGGTTGCAACACGCCCAGACACACCCAGAATGATACATAGGTTTGATGATGATATCAGTAAAAGAGAACTGGTAATCAAAAAGAAAGAATGGGCTGCAATCTCAAGAAGAGAAGCAAGAAGGAAACCTAAAAAGAAGAAATCTACTTTTGATGTATCTCGGGTCCTCAGTGGTATCAACATTAAAGTTCATGAACACTTTCCTCCTCCACCAGGTCAATTTCAAGTCTCTGCAACTGACGTCATTGAAAGAAACATACAAAAAGAAGCTGCAGAGAAAGCTAGAGAAGAGTCAGAGTGGCCTCTGCCACCCAATTATGTAATTCCTACAACACCTTCAGTGTATACAGGCGACAAAGGCTTAGATAGCAACAACATGTTCACAAGAACTGCTATGCAACAACCTATCTGGAAATTGTTAGATTATGTGCAGAGATAATTAATGGGCACATTTTATCCAATGTTATAAGAGACTAAAGGGTCACACTGCTACACACCCATATTAGAACAGTTGGATTTTACCATAAATCTGTGTGGAAATAATTAATCAGGTTAGATTAATTATTAGAGAGAAAAGTATATAATTGATCAGTAGAATTAATTATTGATTAGAGATAAATAAATAATTAATCAGTTTGTATTAATTATTAGAAAGAGAATAAATAATAAATAGTTATTTATTATTTAAAGAGAAATTAAATATTAAGTTTTAATATTTAACGGTCCAATTAATTAATTGTTAATTAATTAACTAATAAAGTCCAAGGGGTCAAAGTGAGAAGATTGAAAGTTTAATTAAAACTAGTGGGCTTTTAATTAAACGGGCTTGGGTCCTTTTAAAGTATATATATATCCTTAAGCCTTAAGGATTAAGATAAAAAAAAACAAGGATTCAAAAGGTTTAACCCTAGCCACCATACACTATCCCTCTCTCTCTCTCTCTCTCTCTCTCTCTCTCTCTCTCTCGAACTCTCTTTCTCTCGGCCTCTCTCTCTTGTCGAAATCGAAAAGGACCCCAAGGGGGTTTCGTCCTTGGTGATCGACGCAGGGCACACACACACAGAGCTTTCAAGTTGTTGAGGATTGGTAATCCAGGAGCGGTCTAGCAGCCAGTTCGTTGGAGGTGCAGTAGTGGTGGACTACTTTAGCAATCCCAAGCTTGATCAGGTATATTTTCTTGTAACGTTATCTGCGGATTGTTGTTGATTAGAAACTAGTTAGATCATTGGTTAAAAAGATCCTAACCCTTTTGGGGTTTAGAGGGTTGTGTTCAATCCAGTTCCACTTTAGGATTGAACCAGTAGAATCAAACCTAGGATTGACCAGTTTGTGTCATTAGGTGGTTTGGTCAGATCAAAACCCTTCAGTGACCACGTCATGAAAATGAAATGTTACATGGACCATCTAGATAGGCTTGGGCACCCAGTTCCGTTGCAGCTAGCAACGGATACGATACTCAACTCGTTGTCAGACGACTATAAGCCTTTTATAGTCAACTACAACATGGAGAAATCCGTGGCTGAGTTGCACTCCATGCTAAAGACAGCGGAGCAGAGTATCGGGACCAAGTCTAAGGACATTCTCATGGTGGGCAATGGCGCTCATAAGAAGAGGAAGGGGCGCAACGGAAAGGGTAAGGGCAAGGCCCAGCCCAGCCAGAATGCACCCAGGGCTAGTAATGACAAAAAGGGCAAGAAGCAGAAGCCGAACAAGGCAAGAACCGAAAATCGGTGCTTCAAATGCGGTGAGGTCGGACATTGGAAAAGAGATTGTCCGAAGGGACACGAGGCAGGTGGCAAGGCTGGCCCCTCAGGTATCGTGTGAATAGCTTCTTTATCACTTTCAACTTGTAAAAGTTTTTACGAGTATTCTAATATCTTGCAATCGTTTATTGCAGGAGGAGATGGAAAGTGATGCGGCCCGGCATGAAAGAGATCCCACGTGCAGCTTACGGATATTATTAATAATTCTATTTCCTAGTTTATTAAAACTCTTTAAGTTTATCTGAACAATTTTATCTTGTTGGTTTTTGGAAACCTTTTGTTTAAGTTTATAGTTTTATGGAAATTTAAATTATTCAGTTCATATCCGTGCACGTATTTTTAAGAATCAGGATTAGTCCAATTGTGACTAAAAGAATACCAATAAGTCAAATCTTGACTTGATTGGTGATTCATAGTAATCTTATGCTATGATTTGTTGTAGTTACATAAATGTTGGTCTCACTATTCAAATACTTAAATAAACAAGTGTTGTTTATAAAGTTATATAGTTTTTCTAATTTAACAAGTGTTTAAGTTTTTGTGAAAAGTGAATGTTCAAGGTCTTGAACAAATGGAAATAATAGTCATTATTTCTAGGTAAAATAGTTTTTTGATAAAACATTTAAGATAGTATAAAAGTGATTATGGTTGTTACTATAATCAAGGGAGTTTTATACTAAATGTTTTAAAAGGAAAGAAATTTAAAATGCCTTCACAAGTGTTTTGAACTTATGGTAAGTTTCATGAGACCACTTTCTGTAATTAGAAATATGGATATATGGAGATCCAAGTTTTTGGTTTCATGAAACAATTTTTTACAAAAACCTAAGTTTTAAAACATGTGTTTAGAACACAAGTTTTAGGCATGATAGTCAGGGATTGACTAAGCCTAAAAGGATGTTTTAAAGTAATGCACTTTTTCATAAAAGATAGTGGGAGCACCTTGACTAGTGTTTTTATCAAGTTAATCAAGAATTGATCTAACTAGTATGATAAATACAGGATTGAACTTTTAGAGTATATATAATTATCGGATGATTTTAGAAGTTATCTAAAATAGTAAGTTCTTGAGAAAGGACTAATCCGAGGAATGCATGACTTATTGAGAGGTACTCAATAAATATCTCATTGCAAGACTTTGAGTCAAGTTATGACTTAAATAAAAATTATACACGTTCTAAAATGTTCAGTAAGTCAGCTTTAATTAAATGTTGTTGGTCAATGTTAGAAATGATGAAATAGGATGTTTTTTAACATTCTTAGTAATGATATTAGATAAGTGTTGGTATACATTGGGAATCTAATTTCAAGTTTCTTACAAAGTAAAGTAAGAAGGTTTATCTTTTCAAATGGATATAAAATCTAGTAAGATTTAATGCATCTACAAATGTAATTAAAGTTTTTAATTACAGGGAGGCTATTTTATAAAGTCAGAAACTTACGAGTTATTTCCAGCTCTCCAAGTTTAAGGAATTTATAAAATAAGTAAGTCTAAAATTGTTCCCAGGTTGCAAGAACGATTTTAGCAAAACCAAGAAGGAGTACTTTAAAGTACTAGTCTTGAGTTTTAGGTTTATACGCATATTATTTTCTCTGTAATCCGTGATAAGTTACAATGTAAAATAATAAAGTAATTCGGATAAACGCCGTGAATTGAGTCAATGAAATGGTAGAAATTACGCATCTTTATTCCAGGGTGGAATATGGAGGATGCAGAAATTAGTTTCATTGTTCTTCACAATTTTGTATGTTTTAGTTAATCCAGGAATAAACTAGGTTTATTCAAAATATTATCCGTGACTACTTATCTTGATGGGAACCATGATAGGGCTACGAAGTCATCGTAATTTTGGGGTAGATTCGAAGGTATATCAAATATAGCTGCGAAAGGTTTTTGCGGACCAAAATCTACGGATATTCGTTAGGTATACGAATATTGGATTGACCCACCGTGAAAAATACGGCCGTGCACTTCGTTGTATTTGGTTTGGGATGCAGTAACCACTGTCTCCTTAGTGCGTTTTAACGTCATGCCGTAACAGGGTGGTCATAAGGAGCGTGTCTAGATTCAATGGGAGCCGTATTGCTAGATGCAAATATGCAAGATGGTAATTGCACCTCAGTGTCTTGATTAGGAGAGATATTTCTGGGCCCCTTGACTGATTAGAGAAACTGGTAAGTGCACGACCGTGCCCAAACGAACTGATCTGTTCTGCGTCGTTTATCACGCAGTTTTGAAATCAAGTATGTCATGAACATAATTCTTGAGATTTTTAGTTGACACTCTCCATGCTCATGCTCAGAATTGAAATATCGCGCTGCAAGGGACAAACCTATAATGACCGAACCCATTCATAAACAGGTAGTTTATGATAGTCTAGTTGATAAACAGTTAGTTTATAACAGGTTACTTCTAAGCAGGTTGCTAATGAAGTTTTATCACAAGTTACTTTAGGGTATAAGAGTTTTTATAACATGGTTATCCTAAGTGTCTGGCTAGGGACCTCCTTAGGCTAACAATGTGCAGTAACTATTACTTATCTTGCACAAGTGGGAGTCTGTTAGATTATGTGCAGAGATAATTAATGGGCACATTGTATCCAATGTTATAAGAGACTAAAGGGTCACACTGCTACACACCCATATTAGAACAGTTGGATTTTACCATAAATCTGTGTGGAAATAATTAATCAGGTTGGATTAATTATTAGAGAGAAAAGTATATAATTGATCAGTAAAATTATTATTGATTAGAGAGAAATAAATAATTAATCAGTTTGTATTAATTATTAGAAAGAGAATAAATAATAAATAGTTATTTATTATTTAAAGAGAAATTAAATATTAAGTTTTAATATTTAACGGACCAGTTAATTAATAGTTAATTAATTAACTAGTAAAGTCCAAGGGGTCAAAGTGAGAAGATTGAAAGTTTAATTAAAACCAGTGGGCTTTTAATTAAACGGGCTTGGGTCCTTTTAAAGTATATATATATCCTTAAGCCTTAAGGATTAAGATAAAAAACAAGGATTCAAAAGGTTTAACCCTAGCCACCATACACTCTCCCTCTCTCTCTCTCTCTCTCGAACTCTCTTTCTCTCGGCCTCTCTCTCTTGTCGAAATCGAAAAGGACCCCAAGGGGGTTTCGGCCTTGGTGGTCGACGTAGGGCACACACACAGAGAGCTTTCAAGTTGTTGAGAATTGGTAATCTAGGAGCGGTTTAGCAGCCAGTTCGTTGGAGGTGCAGTAGTGGTAGACTACTTTAGCAATCCCAAGCTTGATCAGGTATATTTTCTTGTAACCTTATTTGCGGATTGTTGTAGATTAGAAACTAGTTAGATCATTGGTTAAAAAGATCCTAACCCTTTTGGAGTTTAGAGGGTTATGTTCAATCCAGTTCCGCTTTAGGATTGAACCAGTAGAATCAAACCTAGGATTGACCAGTTTGTGTCATTAGGTGGTTTGGTCAGATCAAAACCCTTCAGAAATGATACTTTGTCAATGCTGCTCATCTTGAAGACATAATTCCAAGCATCTACAGTGACGAAGTTGTCGAGCTCACACCTCCAGAGTTGAGGGGTCTAGTTGAACATCAGAGAAGAAGATATGAAAATATCTTACATGCTATGGCTTGCATGAAAAGGTGTGGGCAGCTCATAATGAATTGACTGAATATTATCAAATACAAGTTTTCAGGTCAATCGGGCAAATGAAAACTACACTGGAGAATAGGAAGCAAATGAGGCACTGGCTGGTGGCCCTCGGGATTCGCAACAAGTCTAGACATGATGTGTAATTTATTTATTTCTTTTTGTGAATCGTTGCACACCTCACTTATGGGGAGAATGTTATATTATAAAAGTGAGGGTGCAATATGTCAATATTGTAAACTTGGGCAAATGCTATAAAAGACATTTGCCCCCACTATTCTAATTAAGCTTTGCATTACTCTCATCTCTTGTTTGTGTATTCTCTCTAGTTCTCGGCTCTCTCTCTCTCTCTTAAAACCGAACACACAAACACACACAAACACAAACAAGATCATCATCTAGCATTGCTTCATCCTTTACACATAAAGGGACCATCATAAACTGTTTAGGTTTTTAAGAGTATTGTAAACATAATTGTCTTTTGAAGCATTTGTTAACCATGATTTCTTCTTATGACTTGAAGAATTTGTTAACCATGATACTCCTGAGAACATAAATTTAACCAAATCAGTTCTCAGCTCATAAATATATTCATAAATACTTCATCCCATCGATCTTACATATCTACACGCTAACACACACGGTCGATCACTCCTCTGCACACACAAACACTTCATCCCATCGATCTTACATATCACATACACTACCAACACACACCCCTAGGCCTGGGCCACAAGGGCAGCCGCCTAGGGCCCCCCAAATTCAATGGCCCATTAGCTATGTGTAATCTATCTATCTATCTATATATATATATATATATATATATATATATATATATATATATATATATATATATATATATGTGTGTGTGTGTGTGTGTGTGTGTGTGTGTGTGTGTGTGTGTGTGTGTGTGTGTGTGTGTGTGTTTGTCTGAAGCCCGGGAAAAAAAGAGTAAGCCCATTAACAATGCAACCCAAGACTTTAAACAGGCAACTAATACACGGAAGGTTAGGGGAACGGCCGACTCCATTGAACAAATGAATTGGCGCCTGGAGAATCGAAGCAACCATCGTGAATTGGAATCGACGCGACTTGCGAGCGGGTCCTCAGAAATGGAATCGACGATTACGAGCGGGTGTCTGTTCCTCAATCGAACCAGACAAATGAATGAAGTGTTCCTCAATCAATCAAAGTATCACTACCGAGAATGACATCGACGCCTCTGTTCACTGTTCCACAAACCTCGAATGATCATCGACACCTTTGGGCTTTGTCAATTGTCATTTGTGAATCCTGCGAAGTACTAACTCAGTCTTGACGAACTCACGAACCCTAAGTCCCTAACTCGACTGTCAAAGTGTCGAACCCTCAACCCTGTGAAGTACTAACTTAGTAAGTTTTTATAATATCAATCCTTAACTCTTAAAATTTCAGTTTCTTAATTTGTTTAATTGGTTTTTTTTGTAGTTTTATTCATCAACAATCTATATAGTTTTTTGTAGTTTGTTCATTGCAATCGAGTTTTCCCGGCTTTATTCTCATATCAATATCATATAATCAGAATCACATTTCTTGTTTATGTTTTGTTTTAGGCTTGTAACTTCACAATCAGATTATCAGAAATGCAAAACTTGTTCATCTTCAATTCCTATACTATCCACAATTCGGTAAGTCTCATTCTTTTTTATCTGAATCACAAAATTTGTTTATTTGCCTAATTGTATATCTATTCTGCTATTTGTGTCGTGTTTGTGATCTGGGAATACGACATTTGTGAATTTGACTATGATATTTCTAAACAAAACCAAATATTTGTGATTTATGAATTAGGTTGAACTTTTTTAAATTTTCTTATAATACCTTGTGCTGGGCTTATGCGTGCAACACAGTGTAGTGATGTAGTGTTTAATTATGTTCTTATATGTTTGTGTAGTGATCCCCCATCGTGGTGATTATATGATGTTTATTGAAATTCTCAGTGATATAAAAATTGGCAAATTGATGTAGATAGTAATGGTATCACATCTATAAATGCTCAAAGAAGCAAACTTTTATAAAAAAATTATTCATGTTGTTACAGATTTCTATATTTAGAGATATATATGTTTTATGTGAATTTTACTTATATGATAATGTAAAAAATTTACATTAGGGGCCCCTTCTTAAGTCTCTGCCCAGGGCCTAAAATAGGATTGGACCGGCCCTGCACACACCCTCCATCGATTTTGCACACCACACATCAATACTTCATCATCGATCCACTTGACACAATTTCCCATGCACACACACCATTATCTTCACGGTCGATCATCAATATATATATATATATATATATATATATATATATATATATATATATATATACACACACACACAAATAAACACACCTATCGATCTTGTTATTATTCACACACCTACTCATACATACAAACACTTCTCTCACATGTACTCCATCGATCCAACATGCACGTACCACCACACACACTACTAACACCCACACACACTTGCTATCGACCTTAGGCATATATATTCACGGTCGATCAACTATATACATGCACACATATAATTTCTATCTGCTACTCACATGCAAACACATGATCTGATCGATCCAACATATCAATATATAAATTAGCACTCATCGATCAAGCATGCATACATTCATATCATATCATCAAAATCGATCTCCATGTATCCATATGTTTATACCAATCGATTTTATACACAAGAAGTACACCCATCGGCCTCAGCCCCTTTTCTCATTAAATAATCACTTTATATAACCTAAGCATGTCAAATAAAGTCAATAAGAAGATAGAATTTGTTTTCTCCCGATCTCCACCTCATCATCTTCTATAATAAACCATTATATTATCACTTTGATATTAAACTCTTTTAACAATCTTATCTCCATTGTCATCATTTTCAAGCGTTCATAACTTCATAAGAACTCAAGAACACATTCAAAATCCATATGAACAAACACCTTAACTCCTTAAATTCTATTTTCATATAAAAAATTCTTGATTCCAATTCATAAACTCATAAAATTCTCACTAGGCATGCTTCTTAATCATCAAGAACACATAGAAACCATTTAACAATTACAAATCAAAAACTCACTTTCCATAATCATCATCAACTTCTATCATGCTTTTCTTAAAGAATTTTGAACATGGTAACAACTATAAATCATGTTATTAGTAACCAATATCAAGTTTCTATCTTGAATCAAAATAACAAAAACCAAGATGGTAGAATCAAGTTTCCAAGTTGCAAACTTTTTCTCAACTTCACCTTAGAAAACACACACTTAACATATACAATTTCACACTGCAAAGCATATTTATTACCTAAAATTCGATCACCTCTACCTATTCACAAAGTTCAGTATTTAAAACGCTATGTTCGAATATATAGTATGTCACATATACGATCCATCTCAAATAATTAATTACTAACGAAGTAATATTTGGAATCCTCATCTAAAAATGAATTTAATGATACCATATAAGTATGCTTTTAAATAAACACATGGACAACTATTTGAAATACTCACGATACAACTAGGCCAGATTGAGGATGTTACACTTATGTCGAAGTGATTGTCATTAATGTGTAATTTATTGGATTTATGTAATCGCGTGTCAGTTGTTTTATCCGTGAGTTAATTTAATTTAATTTTTTTATTATTGATTTAGTTAAGTGTTATCTTTATCTTAATTTAAATTGGTTAGTCATATTAGTTTGACTCTAGAAAGTCAAAATCAGAAATTTAAAATTTAAGAAATGAACGGTTAGAATTAAATTTTTTATTATATAAAAGTTACAGATCATCTAATATTTTTTTCTAATTAGTCTTTTACATATATTAAAGATGAGGTTGCAGGTTATTTTTATTTTTTATTTTTTATTTATTCAAATGTTTTTAATGTTCAATTCTTGGATGTATGCATATGTTCAAGAATGATTTTCTTACGTAACAATCAAACATTTAAAAAAAATATTAGTTTATAAGCAATAAAATAATCCAAACACTTTTTAATCTAATACGAGAAAGTTTTAAAACCGTAATTTTAAAACTAAAGGTGTAGAAATCCTACTCACGAAATCGGAACTCTTATATGAAATCAAACCTTGATCCCAAAATTCGAAGGTTTGATGTCAATGGAATTTTTGATGGCCTCGATTTATGAGTTCAATGTTGCTGACCAACCTGCACAACAAGGCCTTAGATATCAAGAAGACATTTGGTAAGGCGCCCCCTTCCTCGCAAGAGGTTGGGGGATCAAATCCTGCTGCATGCAATGGGTTGGGGTTTTTTCCCTTATGGGTTTCTTCCATGGAGTGAAGGTGTGGTGCTCGAACCTTGGTTAAATCCAAATAACGAGGGGTGGTTGAAAACCCACCACCAAGCAATTCGAACCCACACTAGAGAGGCGGGGAAGTGTCCCCATTAATTTGCCGGTCAAAAAAAAAAGAAAAATACAATATTTTCGACTTTCTTAAAAACTAATTTTTTTATATTAAAGTCAATAAACAGCTCAATCAAAATAATATTGCAGTAACAACCCATAACGTAGAAACTAAATATATGAACAATAGAAAGAATTATTAAATAGCTAGCTAAGTGACCCGTTTATCAACATGGAGATGATACAAAACAATTTTAAATTTATATAGTTTTAAAAAGTACTAACACGTTTAAAAAATTACAAAACATAGATAGGAATATAAAATCTCGTAATAAATGATAAACATTACAGAATTTTGAAAATCATACATGTTATCATTAGATTTTCTATAGTTACTCTTTATAAACAACATTCATGGTTTTATTAGTATGGTTTCCTTCATCCCAAATTAAAATTGCATAAACATAACACAAAACATAAATGAAATAATCAAATATAACTGAAGATACCTGTTCAACAAGTAAGATAAGTTCAACAATTGATGAACTTCTTTGATTGTCATTAAACAATGGTTTCCAGATGAGCATTACCTTGACCTTGATGATACCATGATCAAACTCACCCTTCACGTCCTTTAGCATGGTGAACCCGTCTTCTTTCACCACTATAGAAACAATGGCTTTTGAAGTTGAAATCGCCATTGAAAGCTATGGAATGTATAGTTGTGAAACAATTGTAGTTAGACTATTATGAATGATTAAATAGGTGAAATTGTGGAAACTATAGGATATTTCGAAAATTATAAGTTTGTTAGGTCCTTGGATTTCGAAATTTAATTACTTAAAGATAGGATAGGATGTGATAACACACTTTTTTAAACAAATTATCCTAAAATAAATTCAAAATTTTCGAATTTTTGCTTTATTTGAATTTAGATATGCTAACTAATCACCTGAAATTATGTAAAGGTTTAAATTATATTTCAATTTAAGGATAATGCAGATTTAATGTTATAAAAGGATAAACTTCAAAAGTTTAAAGACATTATCCTAACAAATACATTTTAAATATTCAAATTTTAGTTGTTATTTAAAGATTAGATTTCCTAACTGATCACCTAAAATTATGTAAAGGATTAAATTAAATTTGAAATTAAGGATAATGCAGATTTAAATATATAAAAGGATAATTCGAAATTTGAAACACATTATCCTAAAATACATTCCAATTTTTAAAAATTTAGTTGTTAGTTGAATATTATATATGCTAACTTAACACCTAAAATTATATAAAGGTTTAAATTAAATTTGCTATTAAGAATAGTGTAGATTTTTAATATAAATTTACTTATATAGACTATATCATACATATTTCATTTAAAATTCTACTAAAATTACTAATCATATTCTTGTAGTACAAAAAGTTAAATTATGTTCTTATAATAGCTAATAATAAATTACACAAATCCATAATTGTTTATATACACATAATTGTTTACTAATCCATAATTATTAAATACATAATTAAAAATTGTTTACTAATCATAATTGTTTATATTCTTATTTATCTTCTTATAAATAGCAAATACACGCCTCTATATACGTACGTATAATGTCACTTGCATTTCGTAATCTATTAAAAAGGTTACTCGACCTTATTTAATGCATCATCTACATCACGAGTTTAATAATAAAATGCATATGGTAAAAGTGAAAGATTCGTTATCCAAGTTAAGATAATTTGTCGGGGAAATCGTATTACTACAACGGTTTTTATGTCAAGTCTTGAGAACTTGAATATGATACAGATAGTCATGCATGAGGAGATTAGCATTTTGTAAACAATTGCATTCTGTGAGTTTATATATTAAAATCGATGGTCAAACAAATATTCTTTATATAAGTACATATGAAGATTTGCTTAAGATGGTTTGAAATCGTGTTAAATTACTTACTATTTTCTTAACATTGAACTAATGTCGATTTTGAATAGAAATATGATCAATGTATAACCTGAATTAATTAATTCACTCTTAATGTGATTCATTCATCCTCCTCTACACAACACAACAAATACTCTGTATGTATGTACATTTTATTTTCATATCACGGGTTTTGGATTTCTATTATTAAGGCTGCAATTCCTATTGTTCAGGATGTGAAATTTCAATCAGAAAAAAACTTACTTGGTTTCCTTGGATTTATCAAAACCCGTTATCGAAGAAGGCAACAACGAATTCAGATCCAAGAGTTGTTTATCAAAGAAGGCAGCGAAGAATCTCCAAGAACCCAAACAATCGAAGAAGAAGGATAGGGAAGTCGGCGATAGGAAGTTGAGTAAACGTATACCCGTGTTAAGCTAATCGAACAATCAGAATCGAAGAAGAAGGATAGGAAAGTCGGTGATAGGAAGTCGCCGAGCGTATACCCTAGAAAGCTAATTAAACAATCGGTGTTCCCTTAAGGATTTGAAGCGTATGTGATGTAATAATTTTCTAATTTTCGATTTTTTTAATTTTTTTTAAAAGATAAAAGGTTGTTATTGGTGGAGATTTTTTTGGAAGGGGTTTGATAATGTCATCAATCCATTTTTTTTAATAATATTATAAGATTATAAGATAAGATATAGTAAAAAATAGATCAAATTAATTATAATAAAAGAATAATATTTAAATATAATAAGCCATGATGGAATTAATTATTTATACTTGTTTCGTTGTGGTTCTTTGTTTTTAGTTATTTAAATAATTATTTTTACTAACTATCTTATCTCTTATTAGAATTGAATTTTAAAATTTTAGTTTTTAATTTTGATTATTAAAAGATAAATATTAGACTTTCAATTTTGATAAAAGAAATTATTAGGATTTAATTTTGATTAAATGATGGATCAAGTTATTTTAATTAAATTGATGAATATTAATCTTTTATTTATATTAGAAAATTATAAGATAATATGACTTTACACTTTTTTGACTTATACTTTGAAGTGGAATATAAAGATGTGTGAGAAGAATTTCATAACTCTCCATTTTTAAAGATAGCAACAAATTTCTTTGCAAAATATTAAGCATGTATTTTATATGGCTATATATTTTTCGTGGGTTCAAATAAACCTGATTACATAATTAGTTTAACAATATAATTACTTGTAAACAACTTTGTAATATAAAAAAAACCAATAAAAATAAAAAGTTTCTTTTAACAACTAAATACAAGCACCTACCTAATTTTACATATTTTATATACGTCATGTTTTGCCACATTATCAACACAAGTTGCTTCATTTTTAAAATTTTGTAACCCAAGAGACTTGTTATTAATGTGATTTTTTTCTTGATGTCGAATATTCAAGTTTCAATATAAATATATGTATAAATTAAAGGATATGTTTTTATCATTCGAAAAAAGTTACATTAAATCTTTCTATAATAAAAGTTTTCTTCCTTGCCGACACACGTTTATTTGTAGATATCAATCAAAGTAGACATGGAAATGATGGGTGATATACCAATCCTTACTTCTTTAGGTTGTGAGCATTCAACCCATGGGAGAGGCAAGGGTTGGCAAGGAATGTACGGGAAAACCAATGCGCTCCCTCAGCCCACGGGTTTCGTTCCTAGGAAGGTTGTCTAGCCGACATCTTTCTCTCTCTCTCTCTCTCTCTCTCTCTCTCTCATGATTCGCTCTTTGCCTTCTCTCTATTTATCTCCTTTCTCTACATTTTTTAAGCTTTTTTAAACGTAGAGAAGAGTTGGGAAGGATATGTGTGGGGGTCGAGGGTTGGAAAAGAGAAATAGAAGGGTTGTGAGAAACGGGTGTTGCTGGTATTAAGGCCAAGCATATAGTGTCTTCCACACCCACCATTAGATTCAAGATGGCAACACCAAAACTACATCTACTTTCACCTCCCAAAAGCAACATCTAGGTTCTTCATTCCAAAGAAAAAACTACCCCACCACATCGTTTTATTCTCTCTATCTCTTTATTTTTTCTCTCTACTCACTTCCTTTGTATTTCTTCTTATTTTCTCTTGTCTCTTTCTTTATTTCATAAATAATCAAATTAATAAAGTAGGAGAATGATATAATAATGGTTTAGTCAATCTCCTTTTTTTAAGAATTAATTATATTGTTGGTCTCTATAGTTTATATAAAACTATAGATTTAGTCCTCGTATTTTAAAAATTATAAAATTGATTCTTTTGATCTACTTTTCATTTCAATGTTGATCTACTTAAAATGATAAAATGTCCCCCTAACTTTAATTTACTCTTTTATTTGTGAGTTAATTGCATCTTTGGTCAACATGCTTTGCACAAAACTACAGATTCAATCCTTGTGCTTTTAAAATACGATATTGATCTTTATGGCCTACATTTTGTTATAAAGTTGGTCCTTAATACACTTAAAATGACAAAAATGCCCTCCTAAATTTAATTTATTCTTAATTTTAAGCTTTATCATTTAATTATTATCCAAATAAATAATATATGACCGCTATAATAAATAATTAAGTACTATTAATAAGGAAGAATTTAATTACATTTTAGTTAATTATTTATTATAATAACTAAATGATAAAACTAAAATAAAATAACAAATTAAAGTTTTGAGAGCATTTTTGTCATTTTAAGTGCGTTAGGGACCACCATTAAAACGAAAGGTAGACCATAAGGATCAATGTTGTAATTTTTGAAGCACGAGGACTAAATCTCTAATTTCATGTAAAAGAGAGTTAATTACATTTTTGGTTCTGTACTTTACACAAAATTACAGATTTAGTCCTTGTATTTCAAAAATTATGACATTAATCCTTATGATTTAACTTTTATTTCAATGTTGATCCATAGTTCACCTAAAATGACAAAAGTGCTCTCCTAACTTTAATTTATTCTTTTACTTAGTTTTATGCATCTTAATGTTATAATAAATACTTAACTATTATTAATAAAATGATTATTATTAAAATAGTTAAAAAAACAAACAAAACATACCTCACCCTTCACATTTGATCTCCCATCCATCATTCCTATCTCCTCATCCTCTCCCCTACCATTGCCACCACATCTCCGATGGCCACCACCTGTTACTTTTTTGTAACGCCCCAATTTGAAAATTTGATATTTTAAAACTAAAACCACCTTTGAAAACATTCACATCTGATATAAGCTAAAGCGGAAGCGTACAAGGTTTAAAAATGTGTTCTAACATAAGTTATATACACATGTACACTCATATATTTGATACTAAAAGCTAAATATAATACAAAAGGCGTTAAGTGTTTTCACAAAAGACTATCATAAAAACTAAGGTCAAACAGGAGCCTTGCCCTGGTCCTTGCTACCTGCAAAACACAACACATAATATCTGATAAGCTACGAGAGCTTAATGAGTTTACCAGGCTGTCAATCATATAAGCACATGTATATAATCACATATAGATAGCACACGTGTAACAAGAATATGCCAACCACTAGTTCTAGACCCAGGGCAGCAACTGAGCTACATTACTGTATTAAATCTGAGCCGCTACTACACAAAGCAGTATGCTATGAACACATATGAATGTCACATGATTTTATTCTGATACGATAACACACACAGTGCACATATGAGTAAAAGACTTAAAAGACTCACCTTATAAGCACTTCACGGTTATAACACTGTATAAGAGTTGTGTAGTTGACTAATCACAGTCCTACATCAATAATATAACACATAGTATGGTACCCGCGCTATGCGGCGGCGGCGAATAATTTTTGCTTGGTAATTATCTGGTTTTTAAAAAGAGGGTGATTTTTTATGTGGTCGTACAATTTTAGCAAGTTTACAACTTTGGAAATATATTTACTTTTCTTTTGATAGATTTACATTAAAGATATTTTTTTTAAGTTTCCTTATATATGTTACTCTTAAATATGGGAATGAATGAAGGATATTTTAGTAAATTTAAATGACTTAAAATTTAAGAGATTAAGGAAAAGTTGTAAATGAATTATATAGTAGTAACATATATCAACAACACCATTCTGAATGCACATATGAATACTGAGCAGGGGCAAGGCACACCCGTGCCCTTCTAACAGGTACTGCCAGATGCCCTTTAGGCATGGGCGTACTCTAAGTCACGCCCGTAACCTATGTAGGTACGCATGTGCCTGCTCACGCCCGAACCCCAAGAACTAGGGTTTGTCACGGTCACTTAGGCACGATCGTATCCTCGTAGGTATGTATGTGCCTCTACATAAACATGAGCAGTTCCATGACTGCTTTTGTTGTAATCCGACCAAAACACAACTAACTTCAATTCTAATCATTTTAAAACGATACATGGGTGTTTTCCTACACCCAACACAGCTCATAACACCAAAATAACAACAATTAACATAAACAACACTATGATTCACCCTTGTGAACCATTTGACCCATATACTCTTGAATTTGATCAAATTAATTATACCTTAATGCTTCAAGTACTGATATGCAACTATTAAACTGAAAAGATCTTTATTTTCTTGTCAAAATTTCCAAAGCAAAATGTACAGCAGAGAGTTGTGCAAGTAAGTATGTGTATGGAATGTTCATGTAGGTGCTTTGACTCCTTAAGAGTCACAGTTCATCTATCACTTTCACAATATAGCAAAATAGCACCCTCCATGTAACGACCGTACTTTGGGAGTATTTCAATTATATAATTAGGATTACCAAAGAAATTAGTTCAAAAGATAATTAAACACGTACGGTTTGAATTAAGAATCTTCTTCAAACGCTCTTGAATATTTAATAAGATAGACATCAAACCGTTTATGTGCTCGTTAGATTATTAGTGTTCCCATTTCACGAGCTATGAATGGTTGCCTAATTATAATAGTGGTTATAGTTAGATCTTGAAGAGAGGGTTAAGTTTATAAAATAAAGAAAACATAAAGGGCTCAGCTGCTAACTATCTAAATTTTGTTTAAAGCAACCCTAATTCTCTCAATTAGAGCCGTCGGCCTCTTTGTTTGTATGCGTTTTGTTTGTGGTTCAATGGAGCGCAAACCGGGGGTAGAAAGATCGAGCAATTGAAGCCATCTTTTGGAGAAGACTGGTTCGTGAGGATCAAGCATGTAAGAGGACCAATTGCCATTGAGGTATGTTTTAGAACTAATATCGCTTATCAGTTTTCGAGGGCGGGAAGTAGACCGTAGGGAAGTAGGTTTCTTTTCGTGTGATGATTAGACTATGGGTACGTTTGCGATGTCGAACGATTTTCATTTTCTACATTGTGATTATGTATGTAGTTATGGTAGTAAAAGGAGTTCACTATCATTTAGATTTGCGTATGCAATATTGAAGAAACTATACCCCTCAATCACAAGTTCATACATATATACAAGTCACGTATTATTGTAGTAATGTATATATACATATTTATTAAATAAATTTCATGGATATGTCTCGCGAATTGAAAAGATGGAGAAGGCAGTATTGGCATGCATGTGTTTATGTGTTTGTGAGAACAAACAAACAGGTGTTTAATTGTGTAATGGTGGTGTATACGAGAACAAGAAAGAAAAAAAAAGAAAGGTGGAAGTGTTTGTGCGATCTACGAATTAAACCGAGAATAGTGTGAGATGTATGTGTGTTTTACAAGACATGGTTGCGAAAATTTATGATTTTGGTGATTCGTTAGTGACAAGTAAGAGGTGTGAGTGTGCATGAACACACTAGTGACCAAATTTGATGAGTGTATGAATAACTAGTGACCAAGTTTCAATGTATGTGCATGGAATTGGTCGTAAGTTGACGTGTTTCGTTTATGTCCGATTGTAGGCTGATTCAAGCGGGTGTGTTCGGGGATAAATCCGATTCACGGTATTATTTGCAGTGCTTTGGACTACTGGTGAGTTCAATGGTTTTCAAAACTGAGTACAAAGACAAAACCATTTTCGAAGTGTTTAATTAATTCAACTCGATTGATTGTTTGATGACTACTTGACTACGTGATTTACATTACTTGATATGATATGCATGCTTACATGATTTGATTAATTGTTTATGGTATAATATGCATGCTTGAACTTAGAGGACGGGGGTAGATACCTTAAATGCTCTTCATGAATATGGACCTAGTAGTACCTTAAACCTTCTAGGATAAAGTGCTAGCCAATATGAGTCACCGGGTTTTCTAGATAACTTGTGTGGCAAATGGTATGCGATACCTCGGTATTTGTGTACTGGAGTGATGTGAGACCAAGAGGTTGAGGTCATATGCAGAACATCACGAGTGTGTGAGGAGGAGATGGACGGTTGCCTCCGATTGTACTTGCACACTAAACGACAATGTGTGGTATTGAACCTCACACAGTCGGAGTAGCGAAAGCGGAGATACTCTCGGGATTTATGTTTCGGGTGGGGGTCGCGACCCACTTGGTGCATAGGTTGGCCGGGCACGTGAGTAGTGAACTTTTGGGGTTTTCTTGTGGGTTTAGACTCTACAGTAGGAACACCTTCTCGATATATGATACGACACATGATATGATTATGATTATGATACGATTATATGATGACCATTATTTTTTATGATTGATATTTGACCCGGTATGTGTTTATGAATTCGGTTACGGGTTCGGGTCAAATACACGATGGGTCGGGTGTGGGTAATTATTTATTATCGTATTCGATCTAAACTACTGTTTTACGGTTTTCGTATCCTAACTCTTATTGACTCACGAGGCGTAAGCTGACACTTGTTTCTTGAAATGTGTCTTGTACCCGTGCAGGTGGCTTAGGTGTTCGTGCTGGTGAGAGGGGTTGCTTGGGTAGTTGATTACTAGATATGATACCATTTGGACATTCGTTAATTGTTTAATTAATTTGATTGATTTATGAAAAGAATTTTGATTATGATTTACGATAGTGACACTGTGGTTTTAATGGTTTCACATGAATTGAAATTTTATATTGAGACTTCCATTGCTAAAGATTATTTAATTATGAAAAAAAAAAGTTTGTTGAGAAATTTGAAAATCACGGTGTTACACTCCACTTCAATAATTTCACTTAATGACATCTCAGGTCCCTATATTTTATATAAAACACATCTAAACACATACATGCTAAACTATCACACATATAACACATATAATAACTAGCACATAATCATGATATCGAACCTGGGTGTTACATTTTATGGCCATCTTGTCATTACCATCTCCAACCACCTATCTTTTCTTTCTCCCCTTCAATTCCCCACCCTTTTCCGAAAATCCCTCTCTCTTTATTTATATATTATTAGCCCTTATAACCGCCCACCCACCATTTCTTGAAAAGACCCACACCTCACTGGACCACCACTTTAATCACCACCTCGTCTTATCCAATCACCACTAATATCACTCAAATCATTGCCAACCTAACCATGAAGGGTTTTGATCTGACCAAACCACCTAATGACACAAACTGGTCAATCCTAGGTTTGATTCTACTGGTTCAATCCTAAAGCGGAACTGGATTGAACACAACCCTCTAAACCACAAAAGGGTTAGGATCTTATAACCAATTATCTAACTAGTTTCTAATCTACAACAATCCGCAGGTAAGGTTACAAGAAAATATACCTGATCAAGCTTGGGATTGCTAAAGTAGTCCACCACTACTGTACCTCCAACGAATTGGGTGCTAGACTGCTCCTAGATTACCAATCCTCAACAACTTGAAAGCTCTGTGTGTGTGCCCTGCGTCGATCACCAAGGCCGAAACCCCCTCGGGGCCCTTTTTGATTTCGACAAGAGAGAGAGGCCGAGAGAAAGAAAGTTCGAGAGAGAGAGAGAGGGAGAGTGTATGGTGGCTAGGGTTAAACCTTTTGAATCCTTGTTAAGCTATCTTAATCCTTAAGGCTTAAGGATATATATACTTTAAAAGGACCAAAGCCCGTTTAATTAAAAGCCCACTGGTTTTAATTAAACTTTCAATCTTCTCACTTTGACCCCTTGGACTTTACTAGTTAATTAATTAACTATTAATTAAGTGGTCCGTTAAATATTAAAACTTAATATTTAATTTCTCTTTAAATAATAAATAACTATTTATTATTTATTCTCTTTCTAATAATTAATACAAACTGATTAATTATTTATTTCTCTCTAATCAATAATTAATTCTACTGATCAATTATATACTTTTCTCTCTAATAATTAATCCAACCTGATTAATTATTTCCACACAGATTTATGGTAAAATCCAACTGTTCTAATATGGGTGTGTAGCAGTGTGACCCTTTAGTCTCTTATAACATTGGATACAATGTGCCCATTAGTTATCTCTGCATATAATCTAACAGACTCCCACTTATGCAAGATAAGTAATAGTTACTGCACATTGTTAGCCTAAGGAGATCCCTAGCCAGACACTTAGGATAACCAGGTTATAAGAACTCTTATACCCCAAATTAACTTGTCATAAAACTTCATAAGCAACCTGCTTAGAAGTAACCTGTTATAAACTAACTGTTTATCAACTAGACTATCATAAACTACATGTTTATGAATGGGTACGGTCATTATAGGTTTGTCCCTTGCAGCGCGATATTTCAAAACTGCATGATAAACGACAAATAACAGATCAGTTCGTTTGGGCACGGCCGTGCACTTACCAGTTTCTCTAATCAGTCAAGGGTCCCAGAAATATCTCTCCTAATCAAGACATGGAGGTGCAATTACCATCTTGCATATTTGCATCTGGCAATACGGCTCCCACTGAATCTAGACACGTCCCTTATGACCACCCTGTTACGGCGTGGCATTAGAACGCACTAAGGAGACAGTGGTTACCGCATCCCAAACCAAATACCTCAGGCTTAAGGATAACCTATGTGATAAATACTTTTGACATGAATCCACGAAGTATTTTTCACGGTGGGTCAATCCAATATTCGTATACCTAACGAATATCCGTAGATTTTGGTCCGCAAAAACCTTTCGCAGCTATATTTGATATACCTTCGAATCTACCCCAAAATTACGATGACTTCGTAGCCCTATCATGGTTCCCATCAAGATAAGTAGTCACGGATAATATTTTGAATAAACCTAGTTTATTCCTGGATGAACTAAAACATACAAAATTGTGAAGAACAATGAAACTAATTTCTGCATCCTCCATATTCCACCCTGGAATAAAGATGCGTAATTTCTACCATTTCATTGACTCAATTCACGACGTTTATCCAAATTACTTTATTATTTTACATTGTAACTTATCACGGATTACAGAGAAAATAATATGCGTATAAACCTAAAACTCAAGACTAGTACTTTAAAGTACTCCTTCTTGGTTTTGCTAAAATCGTTCTTGCAACCTAGGAACCATTTTAGACTTACTTATTTTATAAATTCCTTAAACTTGGAGAGCTGGAAATAACTCGTAAGTTTCTGACTTTATAAAATAACCTCCTTGTAATTAAAAACTTTAATTACATTTGTAGATGCATTAAATCTTACTAGATTTTATATCCATTTGAAAAGATAAACCTTCTTACTTTACTTTGTAAGAAACTTGAAATTAGATTCTCAATGTATACCAACACTTATCTAATATCATTACTAAGAATGTTAAAGAACATCCTATTTCATCATTTCTAACATTGACCAACAACATTTAATTAAAGCTGACTTACTGAACATTTTAGAACGTGTATAATTTTTATTTAAGTCATAATTTGACTCAAAGTCTTGCAATGAGATCTTTATTGAGTACCTCTCAATAAGTCATGCATTCCTCGGATTAGTCCTTTCTCAAGAACTTACTATTTTAGATAACTTCTAAAATCATCCGATAATTATATACTCTAAAAGTTCAATCATGTATTTATCATACTAGTTAGATCAATTCTTGATTAACTTGATAAAAACACTAGTCAAGGTGCTCCCACTATCTTTTATGAAAAAGTGCATTACTTTAAAACATCCTTTTAGGCTTAGTCAATCCCTGACTATCATGCCTAAAACTTGTGTTCTAAACACATGTTTTAAAACTTAGGTTTTGTAAAAAATTGTTTCATGAAACCAAAAACTTGGATCTCCATATATCCATATTTCTAATTACAGAAAGTGGTCTCATGAAACTTACCATAAGTTCAAAACACTTGTGAAGGCATTTTAAATTTCTTTCCTTTTAAAACATTTAGTATAAAACTCCCTTGATTATAGTAACAACCATAATCACTTTTATACTATCTTAAATGTTTTATCAAAAAACTATTTTACTTAGAAATAATGACTATTATTTCCATTTGTTCAAGACCTTGAACATTCACTTTTCACAAAAACTTAAACACTTGTTAAATTAGAAAAACTATCTAATTTTATAAACAACACTTGTTTATTTAAGTATTTGAATAGTGAGGTCAACATTTATATAACTACAACAAATCATAACATAAGATTACTATGAATCACCAATCAAGTCAATATTTGACTTATTGGTATTCTTTTAGTCACAACTGGACTAATCCTGATTCATAAAAATACGTGCACGGATGTGAACTGAATAATATAAATATCCATAAAACTATAAACTTAAACAAAAAGTTTCCAAAAACCAAAAAGATAAAATTGTTCAGATAAACTTAAAGAGTTTTAATAAACAAGGAAATAGAATAAATAATAATATCCGTAAGCTGCACGTGGGATCTCTTTCATGCCGGGCCGCATCACTTTCCATCTCTTCCTGCAATAAACGATTGCAAGATATTAGAATACTCGTAAAAACTTTTACAAGTGGAAAGTGATAAAGAAGCTATTCACACGATACCTGAGGGGCCAGCCTTGCCACCTGCCTCGTGTCCCTTCGGACAATCTCTTTTCCAATGTCCGACCTCACCGCACTTGAAGCACCGATTCTTGTTTCTTGCCTTGTTTGGCTTCGGCTTCTTGCCCTTGTTGTCATTACTAGCCCTGGGTGCATTCTGGCTGGGCTGGGCCTTGCCCTTCCCCTTTCTGTTGCGCCCCTTCCTCTTCTTATGAGCGTCATTGCCCACCATGAGAATGTCCTTAGACTTGGTCCCGATACTCTGCTCCGCTGTCTTTAGCATGGAGTGCAACTCAGCCACGGATTTCCCCATGTTGTTCATGTTGTAGTTGACTATAAAAGGCTTATAGTCGTCTGACAACTAGTTGAGTATCATATCCGTTGCTATCTGCAACGGTACTGGGTGCCCAAGCCTCTCTAGGTGGTCCATGTAACCTTTCATTTTCATGACGTGGTTACTGACCGAGGTCCCCTTAGCCATTTTGCACGAGTTAAATGCCCTTGTGGCATCATAACGTTCTGTGCGAGCTTGCTCCTGGAAGATATCCCTCAGCTGGCGGATCATGTCATAAGCAGGAGTCTCCATCATGCTAGACTGCAACTCTGGACTAATAGTTTCAAGCATGAGGCAGCTAACATCCAGGGCGTCGTTGGAGCGCTTCTGAAAAGCCTCCCTGACATCTGCCCTAGCATTGCTGGCAGGGGGATTTCCTAGAGGTTGTTCTAGGACATGCCACTTTTTCTCGTGCCTTAGCACGATCCGGAGATTTCTCTCCCACGTGAGAAAGTTTGGCCCGGTGAGCTTATCCTTCTCTAGGATAGAGCGAAGAGAGAGCTTGTTAGTGCTGGTAACGTTGGTTGCCATCTACAAATTAAAAACTCGGTTTAATTTGTAATTGCAGATAAACTTTTCTAATTATATATTATCAAACCCATAAATAATATATATTAGACCTAGGACCTATATTTCACATACTTGATGCAAGGTTTGGGCACTTCCCGCCAAGTCATGCTATTTTTTGTAGGTAACACCCTGTACCAATCGTACCTAGCTGATACGACTCCTAGAACCTCGTAGAGTACTTAGACCTAGTCTAGTATGTTTAACTCTACTCTAGTGCTTTTTGGGCCGAGACTCCCGATTATCACCAAAATAGATCGCACCACCTAAGACAGCATGAATTCTAGCCTGGACTCCCGATTATCGCAGAATCTTTCATGCCCTTTCCCGCAATGGTTTGAACCCGGATGCCCAAGGTTTGGGCACTTCCGACACCCGAGTATCATTTAACAGTCAAGGTGTACCATTAGGTGGGTAGCACACTGATCTAAGATTTTTCTTGGGTTTTAATTAAGTTCAAAGAAAAACTTAATTTTCCAGTTTTGAAAAACCATTTTAAAACTAACTGTTTTTAAAAAAAATACGATTTATATGTGTACCTGAACTAGGTGCACAAAAAACGGCTTTTATAAGTTCCAAACTTATAACCTTGACAAAACTTTAAATTTAAAAATTTAATTAATACGACTACCAGACTGAAGTCATATCCTAGTTTGTCATAATTCGTGGTTTTTCACTGTCTAATAACAACATGTTATTAAACCCCCTTTTATTTACCATCACATACATATCATTTGCAAATACGAAAAACAATAAATAAAATCACAACCACGCAGATAATAATAAGCATATAAAAACCTATAGTTTTGCCAACTAATCCTAAGGTCAAACCTAAGGACAAAGAACTTGGATTCGCCTTCTTGATGTATTACTCCCACTAGCATTGACACCTCTTCCGAAGTACCGTGCAATTCATCACCTTGAATATCTTCTTGAAAACTATCTTGATCGAGGGATTAAACTACAACTAATCTATTACAAATACAATATTGAATGGGGCTGTAAGTGGCACGCAGGCCTCCCCGAACCAGTACAATATTACAAATAAGAAGGGGATTGTAATTGGCACGCAGGCCTTCCCAAAACCAAAATAAAAGAAGAAATGGAAAAGCGATTCCTAAGTCGGCAAAACTGTAGCTATATGTATCACAACCACGCAATTATATATAAGAATTATATATATATAACAACCACGCAGTTATAATATATAAACAATAAACTGTGCTGTTAAGCACATAACCTGATTTGTTTAATCATTCTCATTTACCCTTTGATTAATAACTATCAACCAAAAATGAGAATTATGATCTTCTTAAAGTATTTAAAATTACTTGACCAAAATTAGTTTTCCAACAAACTTTGAGAAACTTGTCTTCATTCAAAACTTGAACGAAAAAACTATGTCGGGTTTCATTTACTAGTTTTCCAAAAAACTTAAAACCAACAACATTTGGCAATTGTAAATATCATCTTGTTCAATTCTCCATTACTTTATATATAAACTTTTATCCTTTTAAAATTCATTTAAAATAACTAAACTAGTCATAATAAATAAATATCTAAAAGTATATATATTATTTTAACTAAACTAATTAAAATATAAAATACTAGTTTATATAACACTTATTAATTTTAAACTTAAAATTAATAATTCTTTTGCATTTAATCGGAAACCCAAAACTGGGCCAACTATTCCTGGGCCGAGAACCCCTTGGGCCGAGGACCACCTGGGCCGTAGCCCTTTCTGGGCCGTGGACCACTAGCTGAACCGCCATCCCTGGCCGCCACTGCCTCGCCGCCGACCGTCGCCGACCACCCCTCGCCGCCGCAACTGGGTTGCGCTGCAGTCGACCGCCAGCCACGGTGGTGGCGTTGGTTTCCGTTTTCCCGATTAAAATATTTTAAATCCTTTTAACCTATTAAAACTAATTGTTTTAATATCCTGATTAAAAAAAAACGGATTTAGTTTCAAAAACCAAAAAGATATCAATTATTAATATTAACTAAAGCTAGTTTTATTAACAATTGATTATCCTAAAAACTAAACATTAACCTTTTTAAACAAGAGTTCAAAAAATTACTGGTTAAGATAAAGTTTTAGATAAAAGGTTTATCCTTTTCAACCGTTTAAACACAAACCTGGTTTAAACCTAACTGGTTAAAGTCAAACCTTTTATAAACTGGATAAAACAGAAACCTTGTTTTTATTCCCTTATGGTTTTCGAAATTTATATGGAGAATAACAAGATGAAGAAGATCATTTAAACCTAAACCAACCAACAAACCGGATTAACTAGGTTTTTACCAACTTAAACAAACTGTTTAAATTAAACTTAATTCAATCCTATCCTTATCCAAAAAATCATGATCCTTTTAACCATTCAAACTAACTATTTGAATTTCCTGATTAATAGGATAAACCTGATAACAAAAACAAACTGTTTTGTTACCTACTTGATTTTCAAAAAATTCAAGAACAAGTAGGGAATTAAGAACAAAACCTTAATCCTAAAAACAGAGAAACCTAGAAACTATAGATCATAGAGCCAAGGCTCTGATACCACTGAAGGGTTTTGATCGGACCAAACCACCTAATGACACAAACTGGTCAATCCTAGGTTTGATTCTACTGGTTCAATCCTAAAGCGGAACTGGATTGAACACAACCCTCTAAACCCCAAAAGGGTTAGGATCTTTTAACCAATGATCTAACTAGTTTCTAATCTACAACAATCTGCAGATAAGGTTACAAGAAAATATACCTGATCAAGCTTAAGATTGCTAAAGTAGTCCACCACTACTACACCTCCAACGAACTGGCTGCTAGATCGCTCCTGGATTACCAATCCTAAAAAACTTGAAAGCTCTGTGTGTATGCCCTGCGTCGATCACCAAGGCCGAAACCCCCTTGGGGTCCTTTTCGATTTCGACAAGAGAGAGAGGCCGAGAGAAAGAGAGTTCGAGAGAGAGAGAGAGAGAGGGAGAGTGTATGGTGGCTAGGGTTAAACCTTTTGAATCCTTGTTAAGTTATCTTAATCCTTAAGGCTTAAGGATATATATATACTTTAAAAGGACCCAAACCCGTTTAATTAAAAGCCCACTGGTTTTAATTAAACTTTCAATCTTCTCACTTTAACCCATTGGACTTTACTAGTTAATTAATTAACTATTAATTAACTGGTCCGTTAAATATTAAAACTTAATATTTAATTTCTCTTTAAATAATAAATAACTATTTATTATTTATTCTCTTTCTAATAATTAATACAAACTGATTAATTATTTATTTCTCTCTAATCAATAATTAATTCTACTGATCAATTATATACTTTTCTCTCTAATAATTAATCCAACCTGATTAATTATTTCCACACAGATTTATGGTAAAATCCAACTGTTCTAATATGGGTGTGTAGCAGTGTGACCCTTTAGTCTCTTATAAATTGGATTCAATGTGCCCATTAATTATCTCTGCACATAATCTAACAAACCACACTCTTTGTTGTGGATCTGCTTGCTGACAATAGGGCATCACCCACAAGGGTTTCTTTGCTTCAAGGTTTTATCAAATCTGTTCTTCGATCGCCATTTTGTTTATGCTATTCAATTAAAATGTTTTGTTCATTGGTTTTTAAAATCACCCACAAATGTATTCATTCAGTTTCTCACTTTTGTTCATTAATTCTTGGATCCAAGTTTGATACTTACAATTTGGTTTTACCACCTGCATATGGTTTTAATTAAGTCTTGGTTTTGATTATTGTTGTTTTTTAGTTCTTGTTCTAATTCAACATGTAAGTGGGTTTTAGATCTATAGACGGTGATGGTGGCGACAATGGTGGGGATGAGGTAGTTTGATTTGGCTTGTGGTGTTTGTTTGGTGGTTTCCATTGGTGGTTTCCATTGGTGGTTGGTGACAATATATGGTGGTGGGTAGTCGTATGGTGGTAAAGGGTGGTGGTGTTGGTGATGATAATTTAACCAGTATTAAAAGTAATTAGGTGATTATATGATTTTTATGTTTATTTATCATTTACTTATATTCAACTAATAATTAACTTTGAAAATGTGTGAAACTTAAAATAAAGAATAAATTGAAGTGGGGAGACTATTATTGTTGTTATAATTGAATTAGGGATCAACAATTCAACATTAAAATAAAATATGTATCTTAAGAATTGATTTATACAAACTAGATCTATAATTTAGGGGGTGTTTGTTTTAACTTATTTAAGGCTTATTTTTCGGGCTTATTTTTTATAAGCTAGTGTTTTCGACTTATTTTTTTGACTTTTGAGCTTATTATGAGTTACAAGAAGAAAATAAGCCGAACTCTTAAAAAATAAGCCAGAAAAAATGGACTTATGAAAAATAAGCCGGAAAAATAAGCCCTTCATAAGCTAAAACAAACACCCCCTTAATAACCTTATTAGAAAAAAAAAGATGTTTACATCATCATCTTTTTTATATACGAAATGTAAAATATCATCCCCGTATTTATATATATGATTTTCTATAAATCATATTAACCAAAAATTTAATTAACTTTTCTTTTAACATAAACGGACGCCGTATTTGGCAAGTCCGAAGTCCGAATCCGAGCTCTAGAGTCGTGTAGAGTCGTCACTTTTCAACTGGACTAGATTCGAGAGAGAGAGAGAGAGAGAGAGAGAGAGAGAGAGAGAGATGAGGGAGGGCTTTCGATTCTACAATGGCGATCAGCTACTGCTAGGGTTTATGTTGGGTTTTTTCTACTTATGCGATCACTCTATCGTATCAATCGGAGCTTCGATTCATGAGTACCGAAGGGATTATTTTACTCCTCAGTTGAATGCTTTCCTCTTTCATGGCGGCAGTGAAGGTCTATTTGCTTCCAAACATCACCAAGATCAAGACAATCATACTTCCCTTACTAACAGCAAACCCCTCGAGGGAAAATCCTTCATCAGGTTTCACTTTCACTTTTTATCTTCAACTTGATCTTGATTTGAATTATAATCAGACCCCCAATCGAACTTAATACATTCGCTATCATTGCTCTGTATTTGTTAATTAATTGTTGAGAAACGCCATAGAACTGTTATGTTATTCGATTCTTACTTGATTAAATTCTCTTAAATCTGACTAAATTAAAGCTTAATACTTGTTATATGTGCTAATAAAATCACCAATCTGCGAACGAGACCCTTAATTGAATAGTTCACAAATTTGGGAACGAGATTGCTAAAAATAGGATGAAATAGGGTAAGATAACCTAAATTGAATCATTCAGTGAGCAGTTTGGTATGTGGCGCAGTTGAATATGTGCTAACAATGTATTGATTCGCTACGGGTCTTTTTCTTTAAAGTCACATGATCAGCTGCTGATGCATGTGTCTGCATGTGATACATTTTCAGTCAGCCCAAGCTCTAGCTGCTTTACGTGTGTACTGTGTATTTTTGTTTGTCTTTCTTGTTCAACACGATCTATGTTTCCACTTTCTACTAATATGGTAGCGTGAAGCATATGGTTATCACTTCTCAGCTTTGTAGGAACATTTGATGGATGGTTATGCTGCTAGCATCTATGGAGACATTATATTAATTTATAGATTGATGTATATTATACATGGAATTCTTTTAATAAATTTTCATGTTGATGATTATATAATTTGAATGATTTATGGAAATAAAACATTACTGCCCTGTAATGCTTAACATCTCGTTACACAGCATAAGTTCATATTAATTTTGTTGAAAGAAGTATGCATAAACGCCCTATTATACTTGGGTGGGAGTAAGTTAAAGGTACATGAAGAGTGTAATGAATGTGTGATGAATAATGATTTCATGTCTTGTATTTATTTGTCTCCTTAATAATATCGAATGAACGATAAAATATTTAAATTATCATTTACCATAATTCCATGCGGGATGAGATGACAAGAATCTCTTGTTAGAATTAGTGTACAGATAACTTATTGATTTTGGTTTTAATTACATAGCATATGGAGATGTTTGATTGAAATTGTCTGATAGATCAGTTGTTTCTTTTGTCTACAAAGGTTTGTTGTTCAACAATGACCCCTAGCAGCAAAAGTAGTTCATTCCATGTTTCTGTAACCATCGTCTTATAATGATTTTTATATGGAAGTTGATGTCTTGACTAAAGGTGTCAAGATGGGCTGGTTGGGTAATGGGTTAAATTATTTTTTGGGGTAGAAACGGCTAGGGGCGGACCTGCCCTTTGTGGGGAGGGGTCAAGCGCCACCGGTCCTTTGACGGTTCGCAGTGTTAATTTTCGACTTTTTGAGACGATGCTACCGGTAAATTTTCGGGGTGCACCGGTGATGCCACTAAAATCAAAGGAAAAATGAAAGTTTTCTAAAAAAATGATAAAAAATAGTTTAATCTTTCAATCTATACCTTTAAAATCAAGTTTTAGTTAACATTACTTCATATAAATTGTGTTTTGTTTTAAATTTTGGCCCTAAAATACCAGAATAACAGTCGAAATCTCGTTAATCCGACCTGATTAACCGGAAACCCGAGAAAAAACCCGAACCACACCCTCACTTTTATTTAATTTTATTTTCGCATTATATGTTGCTACCGGTCAAAAAAAATTCTGGGTCTGCCCCTGGAAACGGCCAAACAGGTTACATTTCAGTATGGTTTGAAAAGGTCCAGGGCAGGTCGACCCAGAATAACTTCTTTGTCTATATTATTTATTTAATAAACAACTAATATGTTAGTTATGATTGGAAAAAGTTAATATATTTCAGTAGGAGTGCAAATCTTTGACCAAAACAATTAGGAGGCTGTATACATTGAAATAGACCTTGGACAACTTTCAACCTGTGTGGCCCATTCAACTTATATTCAAAAAGGGTAACTGTATAAGTTTCTTGTACATTTCCCGACTGCTCAAGATGCTTTCTCTCCTACTTTACTACATAGTCATTAATAACCAAACTACCAACATGTGTAAGGTTTTCTTAATCTTCACTCCGTTTTAATGTTTGTTATATATCTGTCATATTTTCTTGTGTCACGTTTGTTAACGTTTTGTTTGAAATGTATACTTATTGATCTCATAATATTCAAATCAAGTAAGGTTTAAAAGTTTGGTTGACATATTTTGACTATGTAGTTCTTGTGAATGGGTTTCTAGTTTGCCAGTAATCTCAGACTATATTTGCTAACAACAATTCAGGTTTGAAAGCGTAATCTTCAAGAGGTCAGAAGAATCAGCTAAAATTCAGAATGATATGCAGAGTAAAACTGGACTAATTGAAGCTATTATTTTCGAGGTGAAAGATACAGAAAGAATCGGAGGCAATTTTCTAAAAAACAATTCAAACGTGCTATGTTGCAATCCAAAGCTTGCTTCAGATGGGTCCTGCACTGTAGGTGAGGTTATTATCCAGAAGGAGGAAAATAACCCTGAATGGCCAAAACGTATCCAAACTTTCTTTGCAGGAACAGAGCAAGAAGCTAAAATGCCAACTCAATCAGTTGAGATAAATAAAACCGGGATGTATTATCTTTATTTTATGTATTGTGACCCACAACTCAAGGGTACAACTATAACTGGTAGAACCGTGTGGCGAAATCCAGATGGTTATCTGCCTGGAAAGATGGTCCCGCTCATGACCTTTTATGGTTTCATGTCTTTGGCTTATCTTGTACTTGGGCTCGGCTGGTTTTTAAGATTTGTTCAGTTTTGGAAAGATATAATGCAGTTGCACTATCACATTTCTGCTGTAATTGCTCTTGGGATGTGTGAAATGGCGTTTTGGTATTTTGATTATTCAAATCTTAGTTCAACGGGAAATCGGCCCGTGGGTATTACGATATGGGCGGTGACTATTAGTGCTGTTAAGAAAACTGTTTCAAGATTACTGCTTTTGGTGGTTTCAATGGGATATGGTGTGGTGCGGCCTTCGCTTGGTGGCGTGACCTCGAAAGTGTTGATTCTTGGTGTTGTTTACTTTGTTGCTTCTGAGGCACTTGAGCTTGTTGAACACTTGGGAAATATTAATGATTTTTCTGGAAAAACGAAACTGTATTTGGTGTTGCCTGTTGCGTTTTTGGATGCTTGGTTTATTTTGTGGATATTCTCATCTTTATCCAAGACATTGGAGAAGCTTCAGGTACTGTTGTTCTTACAAATCTTTCTGATTTTATGCTGCTTTGAATAAGGTAATAATTATTGTTGGACGAATGTATCATGTATGTGACTTTAGGGAGTGTCTGATGGCTGAATTGTAGGAAAAACATTGTTGGATGGGAACTTACAAGAAAAAAATTAGAGGTGCCAAAATTAGTGGGTTATGGGTCAGTTTGACCCTCAACGCATTATGTTTATGAAGTTTTAGTTATTTACTTCTTTTTTATTAAAAAGTGGTGTGTTAAATTAATTTGATTCCAAAATATTAAATTATTTCACTAATGAACTACTTTCTTTTATCAAAACAATTTAAGAGGTTGTATCTATTATACTACACTTTGGGTGTGTTCAGCCTGTTTGAGGTGGTTTCTTTTTAACTATTTATTTGTTTAAATTATTACCCGTTTGACTTGTTAGAAATAAATCGTATCCCCAATCTACACGTTGATTTAGTGAATGGGTCAAAGTTGTCACCTCTAGGATTAATCATCATTCCCCTTTACTAATTTTGGCACTAGAATATATTGCTCGAGGTTGCGGGTCGAGAATAATATTTGGTCAATATAGATTGTAGCCTGTCCTTTTTGGAGGGAATCAGGGAAAGATTCATTTTCTCTTTCATGCTCATGCATAAAGAACATATAAAGAATATACAGCTGTAAACTAGGATGTGGCTATAGTTATCTTATACTTGATATAATTTTGATTATGAGTTTAGATGAGGAGAAGCATTGCTAAACTCGAAGTTTATAGAAAATTCACGAATGCCCTTGCACTTTTTGTGCTCGTCTCTATTGCCTGGGTTGGTTATGAGGTAAGGTTTATCTTTCCTGTGATACTACTGTTGTGGGATCTTTTTGCTCTCTGTAATCTTTATTTCCAGTAACTGTTAATTTTATTTGAACGAGTGTTGCAGCTATACTTCAATGCGACTGACCCAATTAGCGAGCTATGGCGTATTTACTGGATTATTCCCGCTTTCTGGTCACTGCTTGCTTTTTCTCTGTTGGTAGTTATATGCATCCTTTGGGCTCCTTCCCAGAATCCCACTAGGTAATTTCTTCGAGTTATATTTTCTTTTTCTTTTTTTGGTAACATTTTACCGTTGGGGTTCTGAACTCGGATATGTGAGGGGCGAATGATGCTTGGAACAAACATCGTTGGTCTCATTAGAATTGCTACATAGTAACTTTTGGATTAAAGGAGACAATTTCAGCTCATTAACTTATGAACGAGTTGACTCGAGCTACATTTAATCTCAAATGGATCAAATGGGTATTATATAAATCAAAACATTAGCTACAAAGGAAAAGGGTCAGATGGGTTGAACTGTTTCAAACATGTGGAGAGTAGTATTAAGTGTATTTTTAATGTGTGTCCGTCCGCTTCTTTAAAAATTAAGTTGTAATTAATTGATATAATGGTAATATTATAGCGGTATATGACACTAATTATAATACATTAATTACATTTAAATTGACATAATAAGATTATATATTGATGTTTGGCAAGTATATTTATGTAATATGTTTTAAAATAAACAAAACCAAACAATAATAATATCTTAAAAGCAATTTAAAATTAATACATAAGTTCAATAACAAATTCCACCATTAAGTACCATTTTATAACTTGTATAAGCCGGAGGTCTTTTGGGGAGCAATCTCTCTACCCCTGGCAGAGACTGTGTACATCCTACCTACCCTATCACCCGCCTAGACGGGATGGTGTACTTATGTTATTTTATTGGACACACTAGTTAGTTAAGGAAAAGTAAACTTCATTGACGAAAGTGTTTCAAATCATCCCAGTCCCACTGTACCAGTGTACCACTATGAAAAATTTACCCCGTTTTGAACATACCCTTTTTGACTTAGAACCCAAACCTGTCCATTTTTCCATCTTTATTTTTTGGATCTACGGTCGCTTGTTGGCTTATTTTGACAATAAAATTTAATGGTTTTTTGAAGTATATTTGGAACATTTCTGTTTATGGTAACTTGGTAGGTGTATAGTCTAGAAGTATTTGCGTGCCTATTGCTAGTTCCACTAACCTTTGATTACTCTAACTGGTTTCACAAATTCTTTCTTTTTTAATCATTGAAGAGTGTTTTTAGCAGTTTTCTTTTTGTTAACTTTTTAAAGAACATCAAATTTTCAATTTTCCCATTGTCATTATCACAAAGAAAGAGTCCTGTCGATATGGGTTCACAAGATTTTCTTCATTCATGAAGCGTGTTTAAATCATTTCATAACATGATTAACCATTGTAAGTCACTTACTTCATCATTGTTTCTCCTTCAAATAGTTTATGATTCGATTTAGGTCTATAAATTCGTAACCTTTTCTTTCATTAGTGGACGATATTCTAGACATTGTTATTAATCAACCAGTTGTACACTCAAGTCTACATGTCTTATAGCTCTTGCAATTTCACAGGACAAAGGGTATGGGTCAAGTAGAAAGTCACTATAAGTGTAATTCTAAAAGACCCGTCCATTTTTCCCCATCGAGTAAAAATGGCGTATTATATCGTCTTTTTTAAAGTTTTAAGGAATAACATATCTGTTGTGTGGCTTTTAGATACACGTATGCAGGAGATACAGCAGATGACTATGATGAGGAGGCGATATCGCTTACAAGTGGAGTGAAAGTTGATGCTGGTGAAGTTGGAATAATGATGGAAAGGAAGGAAAAGAAAGGTTCTGCCTCAAGTGATCATCTTATCGGGCTAACCGAAGACTTAGCAGAAGACAAAAGAGAATGAATGTTGCTTTAGTTGATCGGTTCGTGTAAAGCTTGTGTCATGTATGTATAAAAAGGTGGCAAACGGCAAACGGTAGTTAACTTGAATCTTGATTGCCTTTTTTATGAAGGTATCAATCACTACACAGTACACACAAATGAGAAAATAGTCACTTGCAGGTAATGAATGCCTTCTGTTTTTTACATTGATCTCTCTTGGGTGCTATAAGTGTGTGTTTTAGATTCAATAAATGTTTTTCTGACCCAACATGTATGTCAATATGTAAACAACGGATTAGTTTAGCAGACTAACAAGAAAAACAAGTGTGTATAACTATTATTACGTTTGCAACTTAAAATTTTGATTTATTATTGTAAATATAAAATTTTGATTTATTGATTTGTCTTCCCTCTCGCTTTGCTAACAAGATCTCTCTCGTTAAAACCAGCCCTCTCTGACCACCCTGCAACTTGCCAGCCAACAACATTGATGTCTTTCTCTAGAAAGAGCGCAACAAGCGAGGTGGTGGTGGTGGTGGTTGGGTCGTTGAGTGAACCAACCTCCAATGAAGGAGAGAGGTATATCTTGATAGTGTCACCATAACTGGAAACGGCCAGCGATGGAACTAGGGGTGAGCATAGTTTTGATAGATCGAAAAAACTGATGAACCGGACCGAGACCGGTCTGAACTGGGTCTGGTCGGTCCGGTCTCCGGTCCTTGTTTTTTTATAGATTTCGGGTTTTGGTCCGGGCATGCTTTAAACAACTAAAAGACCGAAAAAACCGATGAACCGAACCGGACCGGTGAGACTAGTCGGTCTGGTCTTCGGTCCTAGTTTTCTATACATTTCAGGTTTCGGTCCGGTCCGGTCCGGTCCGTTTTTGGAGCAGATCTCGCCCCTAGATGGAACTAACAATGACAAACTTAATTGGAGACGAGAAAAAGAAAATAAGGTAGAGGGCAGGGTTATGAGCAGAGTAGTATCATTTTTTACTAGTGTGCATCTCATGAGAATCAAATTTCACAGTCCTTTTAAGTTATCTAATTTTTAGTAGAATTATCAATCTACCCTTCAAAATCTTATGATATTTTAGCCGATTAGTTTGTGAATTAATAGAATGTATACCGCGCATACTCAAATTTGTATAGGAGGTTGATAACTCAACACTCATATGTGAGGTGCATCTTATCCACATGCAAATATACCTAATCTTGGTCAAACATTTTTTTATACATGTCCTAAAACACATTGAAGAAAAGCCAATTTTACACAAATCTGATACCAAATATGACAAAAGAAGTAAAAACAAGATGTACGCTATGAAAAACCAAAAGAACATCTATTGCCGGTACATATAGTTCAAAATGGCCAAACACTAGCAGGCCTTCCATGACAGACAACAAACATGTATAAATCTTAATCACCTTCTAACTATTATCATCGAGTAGATTAGAAAGAACGGTGTTTACATCAATGTGAATAACCACCATAACAATATTCTACAGAACCCTAACCATCATAAACACCTCTTATGACAATTATAAACACCTTTTAATATGAGTTCATGCTTACTAAAAAGCTTGTTTTGTGACTCATAACATTTTCTAACTTACCACTTAGTTTCATAATAAATTTATTTACTTTGATTGAATAAGTTTTTGATGAAATTATGATTCTTGTGAATTTATAAAAAATATCATGACTAAATAATAAGGCAACAAAAAAGATAACAGAAAAAAAAGATTATTTATCTATGAATAAGAATAAAAAATCTAAACAACGTATAAAGCATTACAGAAATAAAGAAGAAAAAGAAAAGAAACATAGAAAAACACCACACAAAAATCAAATAGCTAGCACTTGACAATAATCCCAACTCATAAAGGGAGAGAAGCATCGAATGCTAATATAGTCGACACTCGACACCAACAAGCAAGATTAAATCCAAACTCCCAATTACCAAGAGTCTTCCTTGTTTATTCTTGTTCTAAAAAAGAGTCGAAACTATTATACAATAACAAAATCGATTGAGAGACAATATGTAAAAGAGCCTAGCAGTAAGTGCTTGTACCTTGTGTTTTAGTACTTGTACAGTGACTTTAAGTGAATTAAAATAACTATTTTGTGTGACTAACGTGTACTGTGTTAATTAATGTGATTATGTAAAAAGTGTCAAACGTGTCTAGAAGTGATGTCGTGTTATACGGTTTCGCGTAATGATTCCATAGATATCCCCGTTAGGTAAAACGGGATGGCGTGTGTCAAGTTGTAAGTTGGAAAGGGGAACAAAATACCCCGTGTTGTAATAATAAACCCAAGGTCGGCTTAAGTAAAGCCTTATCCCCTGGGTCTTGAAAAAAAACACACACTTTACACACACACAAACATACGAACACACATACGTACATGTCTTGGAGTTTTTGAAGAATTAATCGAGAAGCAAGCTGATTCGAGTGACAAATTTTGTTCTTATATCATCATCTTCACCAAGCTGTAAGTATTTTCTAGATTAAACCTAGTTTTTGAGTTCATGAACAAGAAACACCATTTTGGTGGTGTTTGGTGTGTGTTTGAATTGGTTGTTGTGTTTATAGGTGTTTCTAAGCTTCCCTTGATGTCGTGTAATGTATGTAAACGATTGAATCCTGTTTCAATCGAGTTTATGGTGTCAAAAACGTGATTTGCAGAGCTGTGTCGAAACAGGGATGAAGGTCTGCTGTTCGTGACCTTCCTACGGGCGTAGGAGATAAGTCATACGGCCGTAAGAGGCCTTTTATGTCTACTGCGGCCGTAGGCAAGGTTTCTGCGGCCGTAGGATATGTTTTTGTGTGGATTAGCGTCTACGGACGATGAAACAAGGTCTACGGGCGTAGGTATGTAACTTACGGTCGTAGGTCACCAATGAATAGCTACTACGGGTGTAGGAATAGGTTCCTGCGGCCGTAGTGTGTGATTTATTGGAAAGGACCTCTGCGGGCGTAGGGACTTGATCCTACGGCCTTAGGAAGGGTTTGGCATGTGTCCTACGGCCGTAGGACATGTACACTGCGGCCGTAGAAGCCTGTCCAGTGCTGACAGTTTGTGTCACTTGCGTTTTAACCTATGTGTGCTACGTGTATGTGATAACCAAGCCTGAACCTAATGTGTTAGGTGATTCAGACGACTCCGTGTGTTCTTGGGATTCCCGGATCCATATATGCCTTCTGTGATATCGAGGTGAGTACCGGTTTCCCATGAGACTCAGTAAGTAGGGCTGTTGTGTGCCTGTGATACGTGCCATGTGTATATATATGAACGTGCGAGGTATAGTGGTACTGTGACATAGTGTTATAAGTGATAGCATGTGATATAAATTGTGATATGTGATACGCATGCGTACTGTGGACCCTATGGGTCAAACGTGTTTATGATTCCTGTCCGGACAGACGCAGTGGTTGAGGTCAGTTTGCTAACGCGGCTGGGTCCCTTGAGTGTTATTCAGGGATTAGCGGTTCCTGCGAGTGATTTTCCGGGGTAAAGGTTCTGCAGGCCGCCGTTCCTCGACATACAGTGAGGATCTTGGTCTATGATCAGATCCAAACGGAGTCCTAGTGGCTCAAACGTGATGGTGGGCTGCTCTTCGCTCCCCCACCGATGCGGATGGTTGTGACTGATTCCCCAGCTTGGATCGTTGAGCCAGGCTAGCTACCTCGCAAGATATGATCCCGCTAACATGTCGGCACACCGCTACGTGATAGCTTAGCATTGTGTGCCTTATTGTGACGTGATAGCATGCTTATTGGTGCTTTTGTGATATCTGTACTCACTAGCTAGTGTAGCTAATGTTTCGTGATATTTCCTCTTTCGCGGGTTAGTGATTGGATGGCCTGGCGAGGCGGGTTGCTGTGGGTAGTGTTGTTATGTACATATCTTTTGGAACACTTGTAATTAACTCTGATACTTGTAACGATGGTCAGTACGTAGTTGTAACACTGGCTGATATTTTTGGGACTTGGCTTGATTCGTTGTTCTTGATCACCAAGTCGATAAACGATACTTAATATGTAATATGTGGTTTGATCCGCTGCAAACCTTTTGTGTAATTAAAGTTTTAATTTACTCAAAATTTAAGCTTGTGAAACCGGTGTTACAATTAGGTATCAGAGCCTAAGTTTGAGGGAATCGGGTACTTGTGAAAGTATTCGAGCTGAAACTCGGGCTTGACCATCGTTAAGTGTTCCTAGAGGGGTAATTGGGGTTGAGTGAGAGTGTTATGTGTTTACTGCTCAATGTGAACTAACTTGTGTGTTAGTAATTTTGTGATTAAGTGTACTAAACGTGTTCGCCCTTTGTGTATAGAAAGTAAGTGAAAAAATGTCTGAGAGGCGTGCTACCACCGAGGAAGCGTTAAAGCAGATGGAGGACGAGGCTTCTCGTACTCACGTGGAGACAGAGAAGGAGTGGTCATGGCATGATACTCAGGGCTCTAGACCGGAAAGAGATTCTGAGGCTTACATTCGGTTGCTCGAGGAGGAGCTTCGCTCGACTAGGGAGCTACCGAGGGAAGCTATTAAGGGCAAGCAACGTGAGCCCTGCTCTTACAAGAAGTTTAAGTCTTGCGGGCCGAAGGTGTATGAGGGTAGTGATAATCCCTCAGAGACTATCCGCTGGTTGCGTGAGACTGACCAAGTGTTTGAGTCATGTGATTGTGAAGCTGAGAACCGTATCAAGTATGCGGTTCGTATGTTGAAAGGCAAAGCCCTGGATTGGTGGGATTCTGTGAAAGATACGCTGAGCAAAGAGGTGATCGCTGCTTTGACTTAGGAGCAGTTTTCTGAAAAAATGAAGAGTAAGTACTGTACCGATTATGACCTTGAGAGGATGGAAAATGAGTTCAACAGTCTCCGTAAGGGGTACAAACTGGTGGAGGACCTTATCCATGCTTTCACTGATAAGGTAAGGTTTATACCACATCTTGTGACCGGTGAGAGAGCGAAGATGTGTAAGTTCGTGAATATCCTGCCGCTAGAGTATCGAGCTCATGTGAGAGCTGCTGTTTCTTTGGATCGGGCGTTTGAGATAGCCCGACAGATGGATGGTGATCGTCGCCAGTGTAAAAGTGATCAGACTGTGGAGGGCCAGAAGAGGAAGTTTCAGCAGTATTCAAAATCTGATACTTCAAAGGGGAAATCGGCTGCTGGTGGGAAATCTGAGTCGAGCAAGAAACCGAGGTTTGATAATCCTTGGTGTTCTATGTGCCGTACTTACCATTCGGGTAACTGCTCGAAGGCTACTACCAGATGCATGAGGTGTGCTCGTTTAAAGAGAATGTTTGTTTTAAGTGTCAAAAGCCGGGGCACAGGATTACATAGTGCCCGATGAGACAGAGGGGTGATACGGGAGCTGGAGGGTCTTCTGCTGGACCTAAGAAAGATGGCGCTCCTCACGCCAAGGGTCGGGCTTTTCAGATGACAACTGAAGAAGCCAAAGCTGCAGGAGACGTGATTACTGGTACTTTTCTTGTAAATTCTGTTCTAGCTTGTGTGTTATTTGATTCTGGAGCTACACATTCTTTTATATTTGTGGCTTTTCGTGATAAACTGCAATTTCCTGTGTCTGTGTTACCTGAGCCGATTAAAGTCGAAATTGCTTGTGGTAAGGTAGTTTCGGTTAAGGATAGTGTTACTTGTGCTAACCTCGATGTGGACGGGAATAGTTTTTCCTATCTCTTTTCTTCTCATGCCAATTGCGGGCTTTGATGCGGTGGTTGGTATGGATTGGCTCAGTGGTTTGAACGCGGAAATTCTGTGCTCGAAAAAGATGGTAAAGATCCCTTTACCCGATGGGTCTTGTGCTGTAGCTCGAGGGGAACGTCGAGAATATGATATTCCTCTTATCTCGGTGATGAAAGCGAAGAAGTCGATTTCTAAAGGCTGCGAGTTTTATCTAGCTCACGTGATTGATGCAAAGCTGGAAAAGCAAGTGGTCAAAGATATTCCGGTAGTGTCAGATTATCCGGAGGTGTTTCCAGACGAATTGGCGGGTTTGCCGTCGGTGAGAGATGTGGAGTACAAGATTGATCTTGTTCCAGGGGCTACACCTGTAGCTAAAGCTCCATACCGTCTTGCTCCTTCAGAGGTGCGAGAGATGATGACTCAATTACAGGAGTTAGTTGACAAAGGCTTTATCCGTCCGATTTCATCCCCGTGGGGAGCTCCTGTGTTATTGGCGAAGAAGAAGGATGGAACCATGCGTATGTGTATTGATTACCGGGAGCTGAATAAGCGAACGATAAAGAATAAATACCCTCTTCCGCGTATTGATGATTTATTCGATCAATTGCAGGGAGCAACGTGTTTCTCTAAGATTGATCTTCCCTCTGGCTACCATCAGGTGCGCGTTAGTGAAGATGATATTCCCAAAACTGCTTTCCGCACTCGATATGGCCATTATGAGTTTCTGGTTATGCGGTTTGGCTTAACCAACGCGCCTGCTGTGTTTATGGATATGATGAATTGGATTTGTCGTCCTTTCTTGGATAAATCCGTTATTGTGTTTATCGATGATATTCTTGTGTATTCTCAAAGTGAAGCCCAGCACGAGTTGCATTTGCAGCAAGTTCTTGAAACTCTCAAACGAGAGAAGCTTTATGCAAAGTTTTCTAAGTGTGAATTTTGGCTTCTTGAAGTGCATTTTCTTGGTCATGTGATCTGCAGGGATGGTGTCAAGGTGGATCCGGCGAAAGTCGATGCAGTGATGAACTGGGGGGTTCCCCGAACTCCTTCTGAAGTTCGTAGTTTTCTCGGTCTAGCTGGGTATTATCGGCGGTTTATCCGTGATTTTTCTAAACTTGCAGGTCCCTTGACAAAGCTTACTCGGAAAGACGTTGCTTTTGTGTCGTCTGAGGCGCAAGAACAAGCGTTTCAGTCTTTGAAACGACTATTGTGTGAAGCTCTGATTCTCTCTTTGCCCGACGGGTCTGATGACTTCGTCGTTTATTGTGATGCTTCTTATTCGGGGCTTGGCTGCGTGTTAATGCAGCGTGATAAAGTGATAGCATATGCGTCTCGGCAGTTAAAGCCACATGAAGGTAACTATCCGACACATGATCTTGAGCTAGCTGCTGTTGTGTTTGCTCTGAAGCTGTGGCGGCATTATCTGTATGGTACCAAGTGTATGGTCTGTACGGATCACAAGAGTATGCAATACGTGTTTACGCAGAAAGAGCTCAATATGAGGCAGCGGCGTTGGCTCGAGTTGATCAAAGATTACGACTATGAGATCCGTTATCATCCTGGTAAGGCCAACGTGATGGCGGATGCTCTTAGTCGCAAAAGCTCGTCGGCTGGGGCGAAATTCATGAAACTTGTGGTGGTTCCTAATATTCTTGCAAGATTGAAGGAATCACAATCCGTGGCCTTGTGTGACGAGAATCTTGCAGCTGAAGTGATGCGGAAGCAAAAAGATCTACTTACGGATGATAGCCGTGGGCTAAAGACTTTTCAGTCTCGTGTTTGGGTGCCTCTGAACGGGGGAAATCGTGAGGTGATTCTGCAAGAAGCTCACCAGTCTCGGTTGTCTGTTCATCCGGGTAGCACCAAAATGTACCGTGATCTGAAATCTTTGTACTGGTGGCCTACTCTAAAGCGAGACATTGCTTCCTACGTGGAGAAATGTCAAATTTGTGCGCAAGTGAAGACTGAGCACCAGAAACCATACGGTAATCTTCAGCAACTTGAAATTCCTGAGTGGAAATGGGATAACATTACGATTGTAAATTCATATATTGTATAGAAATAGGAGTTTCTATGTAATATACTCATGGAGTATATATAGGGATATGACATGTTGTAATGTGTAAGGTTTTGGGCATAATGAATGAAAGAACTATGTGTTTTCTATGGTGTAAAACATATTCTCTCTAGTTCTATACATGCAAACCTTCATATATCCTACACATTATACTTGAATCACTTGTTATATGGGACTAACAAGTGGTATCAGAGCTAAAGGAGTGATGATTAGATCTGAATTCAACAAACAAAAGTCGAATTTTTGAAGATCTTTGAAGAAAAAGGGGTATTTTCGGGTTTGAGATCAAAGTCTAGATCAAATGGAATTTTCAAGTGTTAGTTGATTGGATTAAGATCGCAAAGCATAATGAAACATTCGACATTTGATTTCATAGCAATAGGATAACAAATCAGTGGCCAAATTGAAGATTTTTGAGTTTTTGAATTTTGGAAGTTCTTGAAGAAATTTGATCGATTTGGCTTATTTGATTGATGCTTGTGATAATTGTTGATAGAGAAATGTAAATCGGGAGTAGGCAAAGTGATCTGGACAAGAAATCATCAGATTTGGGCAAAAATTCGAAAATTTTTAATCTGAGCGGGATGATCTTGAAGCTGTCGGAATTCCAGGTTTGAAGGGGTCGGAATTGCCCTTTGAATCATTCGGAATTGCTGAATTCCGAGAATATTTTGGTCGGATTTGTCGGATTCCGAGAAGAAATCAGTCGGAATTGCTGAATTCCGAGAATATTTTGGTCGGATTTGTCGGATTCCGAGACTTTTGATCAGATTCCGAGAATTTTGATCGGATTCCGGGAATTTTGATCGGATTCCGAGACTTTTGATCGGATTCCGGGAATTTTGATCGGATTCCGAGACTTTTGATCTGATTCTAAGCTTTTGTCGGATTGCGAGACATTTTATCGGATTCTGAAACATTTTATCGGATTCCGAAACATTTTATCGGATTCCGAGACATTTTATCGGATTCCGAAACATTTTATCGGATTCCGAAACATTTTATCGGATTCCGAGTTTTTATCGGATTCCTAAGTTTTATCGGATTTCTCTAGTTTCTCGGAATTCTCTCTGTGCTTAGAGTTGCCTATTTTATTGGAATTCAAGATCACCCGGATTTACACTCATTTTTCAAAATTTTAAGATTTTTGATCATTTTTGCCCAGCCAGGGGCTCTGCCCCTTGGACCCCGCCAGGGGTTGCCACCCCTTGGACCCCGCTATCTGGGACGCTGCCCCCGAACCCCCGTCGTCGTTGTTGTGACTGAATTATCTTGTCACCTTGATTCCTAAGTCATGTGTTTGGATTTTTTGGCTGAGTCAGGAGTTCTCAAAGTTTCAGTTATCATTCTGATGTTTCTAGATTCGGGTTTGCTTTGGGTCATTGTTACCATATATTGGAATGTCTAGTCCCTTATGTCTAGTCATCCGGCTCTTTCTTAACTGATTTTTGGGTCTTCTTTCTTAGTGTCACCAATTTTTGGTCTCAAAACCAGATTTTGGCCATCCATTCCTTGTTTCTTTTGAATCTTGGTTATCTTTTATCAGTCATCTCCGATGTCCCAGATCACAGTGTTGGTGAAATTGTTTGAAGAATTAACCAACACCAGGTTTCATAAGTTTTTTTTAGATTTTGTAAGTTCATTCGTGTGCTCTCAAATAAGAATGTATCCGACTCCCTGATCTTATTACAGTTCACAGTCAAATATCCTCTTATGTGTACCCAAGTTTGTTTGCATCCGTATGTCTTTCAGAATTTTTTCCACTTGTTGTTATCTGGTGAAGGTTGATTACACGGTATTGGGAGACTTACTTGACAACATTAATTTCCAATATCAGCTTACATCCAATACAGAGTTATAAATCTTCAAGAATTCAGATCAAATCATTACCACTCCTCAAGGATCAAGAGTGGTTCAAGTATCTATTCAAGTCAGGAAATGTTTGAAGATTATTTTGACTTGAAGTGTAGGATCCTCCCCACCCCTCTTCCATGTTTTTGCAACTGAATCTCATGGTGATGTCTTTTATGCATGATGCTCATAAAGTATTATAATCATCATGAGGGGGAGAATAAAAAGTGAAGAAATTTTACATTGTTGATTCAGTTGTTGAGGGTGTCTACTCAAGGGGGAGAGAGAAAAAGAAACATCGGTCTATATCATGTCTAGGGGGAGTCAAGATTATCAGACTTATGAAGACATGGAAACAATCTGAGCTACATTGTAGGGGGAGACAAAAAGAAGATTCTTCCCAACACATCAAAAGTGTTTATGCTTCCGCTGTCAAAGGCTCAAGATAAAACAATGTTTCAGACTGATGTATTTGGTGGGACGCTACATCCAAAACTGCTTATATAATCTAAGGAAAACTTAGATTACTGGCGTGTACACTCCTATTTCAATACAAAGGGGGAGATTGTAAATTCATATATTGCATAGAAATAGGAGTTTCTATGTAATATACTCATGGAGTATATATAGGGATATGACATGTTGTAATGTGTAAGGTTTTGGGCATAATGAATGAAAGAACTATGTGTTTTCTATGGTGTAAAACATATTCTCTCTAGTTCTATACATGCAAACCTTCATATATCCTACACATTATACTTGAATCACTTGTTATATGGGACTAACAACGATGTATTTCGTGACAAAGTTGCCGAAAACCCTCAGAGGGCACAATGTAGTTTGGGTCATAGTTGACCGTTTGACAAAAAGTGCTCATTTTCTGGCTATCAGCGAGTCTACCTCGTTGGATAAATTAGCAAAGTTGTATATTGCTGAAGTTGTGTCGTGCCATGGAGTACCATGTTCTATTGTGTCAGATCGCGATCCGCGGTTTACTTCTAACTTCTGGCAGAGTTTACAGCGTGAGCTTGGCAGTCGTGTTCACTTGAGCACGACGTACCATCCTCAGACAGACGGCCAGTCAGAGAGAACTATCCAGACTCTGGTGGACATGCTTCGCGCATGTGTACTTGAGTTCGGTGGAGCGTGGGATTCACATCTGCCGTTGATAGAGTTTGCTTATAACAACTCATACCATTCCAGTATTGGAATGCCTCTATTCGAGATGCTATACGGGAGACGTTGTCGCACTCCTACGTGTTGGTTAGAGCCTGGCGATAAGCAGTTCGCCGGACCAGAGATAGTGCAAATTACAGCTGATAAAGTGAGAGTGGCACGTGAAAAGCTGAAAGCCGCTCGTGATCGACAGAAAGTGTACGCTGACCCGAGACGTCGGCCAGTTGTGTTTAACGAGGGCGATCGGGTTTTCCTGAAAGTCTCTCCGTGGAAGGGTGTTATCCTCTTTGGCCGTAAAGGCAAGTTGAGTCCGCGTTTCATAGGACCATTCAAGATCCTGCGTAGAGTCAATGATCAAACTATGTCTCTAGAGTTACCTCCAGAACTTGCGGGTATTCACAATACCTTCAACGTGTGTTACTTACGCAAGTGTAAAGTAGATGAGAGTCAGATTCTGCCATTGCAAGAGCTGAGAGTTGATGCTTCAAAGCGCCTCGTTGAGGAACCAGTTGAAATTCTCGGCTCGAAGAGTAAAAAGCTGCGTAAGAAAATGATCAAGCTCGTTCTCGTAAAGTGGAAGTATAATCTAGGTTCGAATATGACCTGGGAGACTGAAGATGATATGCGAGCTCGATATCCCCACCTGTTCGTGAGTGATCAGATTCCGAGGACGAAATCTTCTTAAGGGGGTAGATTTGTAACACCCTGATAAAGGGCCTAGCAGTAAGTGCTTGTACCTTGTGTTTTAGTACTTGTACAGTGACTTTAAGTGAATTAAATTAAGTATTTTGTGTGACTAACGTATACTGTGTTAATTAATGTGATTATGTGAAAAGTGTCAAACGTGTCTAGAAGTGATGTCGTGTTATACGGTTTCGCGTAATGATTTCGTAGATATCCCCGTTAGGTAAAACGGGATGGCGTGTGTCAAGTTGTAAGTTGGAAAGGGGAACAAAATACCCCGTGTTGTAATAATAAACCCAAGGTCGGCTTAAGTAAAGCCTTATCACCTGGGTCTTGACAAAAAACACACACTTTACACACACACAAACATACGAACACACACATACGTACATGCCTTGGAGTTTTTGAAGAATTAATCGAGAAGCAAGCTGATTCGAGTGACAAATTCTGTTCTTATATCATCATCTACACCAAGCTGCAAGTGTTTTCTAGATTAAACCTAGTTTTTAAGTTCATGAACAAGAAACACCATTTTGGTGGTGTTTGGTGTGTGTTTGAATTGGTTGTTGTGTTTATAGGTGTTTCTAAGCTTCCCTTGATGTCGTGTAATGTATGTAAACGATTGAATCCGGTTTCAATCGAGTTTATGGTGTAAAAAACGTGATTTGCAGAGCTGTGTCGAAACAGGGACGAAGGTCTGGTGTTCGTGACCTTCCTACGGGCGTAGGAGATAAGTCCTACGGCCGTAAGAGGCCTTTTATGTCTACTGCGCCCGTAGGCAAGGTTTCTGCGGCCGTAGGATGTGTTTTTGTGTGGATTACCGTCTACGGACGATGAAACAAGGTCTATGGGCGTAGGTATGTAACTTACGGTCGTAGGTCACCAATGAATAGCTACTACGGATGTAGGAATAGGTTCATGTGGCCGTAGTGCGTGATTTATTGGAAAGGACCTCTGCGGGCGTAGGGACTTGATCCTACGGCCGTAGGAAGGGTTTGGCATGTATCCTACGGCTGTATGACATGTACACTGCGGCCGTAGAAGCCTGTCCAGTGCTGACAGTTTGTGTAACTTGTGTTTTAACCTATGTGTGCTACGTGTATGTGATAACCAAGCCTGAAACTAATGTGTTAGGTGATTCGGATGACTCCGTGTGTTCTTGGGATTCCCGGATCCATATCTGCCTTCTGTGATATCGAGGTGAGTACCGGTTTCCCATGAGACTCAGTAAGTAGGGTTGTTGTGTGCCTGTGATACGTGCCATGTGTATATATGTGAACGTGCGAGGTATAGTGGTACTGTGACATAGTGTTATAAGTGATAGCATGTGATATAAATTGTGATATATGTGAAGTCAGTTTGCTAACGTGGCTGGGTCCCTTGAGTGTTATTCAGGGATTAGCGGTTCTTGCGAGTGATTTTCCGGGATAAAGGTTCTGCAGGCCGCCGTTCCTCGACATACAGTGAGGATCTTGGTCTATGATCAGATTCAAACGGAGTCCTAGTGGCTCAAACGTGATGGTGGGCTGCTCTTCGCTCCCCCACCGATGCGGATGGTTGTGACTGATTCCCCAGCTTGGATCGTTGATCCAGACTAGCTACCTCGCAAGATATGATCCCGCTGACATGTCGGCACACACTACGTGATAGCTTAGCATTGTGTGCCTTATTGTGACGTGATAGCATGCTTATTGGTGCTTATGTGATATATGTACTCACTAGCTAGTGTAGCTAATGTTTCGTGATATTTCCCTTTTCGCTGTTTAGTGATTGGATGGCCTGGCGAGGCGGGTTGCTGTGGGTAGTGTTGTTATGTACATATCTTTTGGAACACTTGTAATTAACTCTGGTACTTGTAATGATGGTCAGTACGTAGTGGTAACACTGGCTGATATTTTTGGGACTTGGCTTGATTCGTTGTTCTTGATCGCAAGTCAATAAACGATACTTAATATGTAATCTGTGGTTTGATCCGCTGCAAACCTTTTGTGTAATTAAAGTTTTAATTTACTCAAATTTTAAGCTTGTGAAACTGGTGTTACGCAATACCGACACAGCAAGATAACAATCAGTAGAAGACGTTATTTCTTGACTTTCTTCTCATCAACAAGCCTGTTTATTCAAAGACCATCACTCACTCACTCACTCACTCTACTACCACCTTTCAATGTCTCTCAATGTCACAACTCAAATAAGTTAAAAGGTTGTGAAATTTGTTATATTATTTGTGAAATTGTGACTCCACATTTTGTTCAAGTCTTAACTGTAGTAATAGATCTAAAACAAAGAAAGTTGAAAAGACTCCACATATACTATTGTTTCTTTAGATTTACTCAAATTGACAATTTTACAAATTATTTACTTAAAATAGTAAATTCTAGAAATTTTAATCAAACTGTTGATTTTAAATCAAAACTCTTTAAAAATTAAAATTTAAAGTTATGTTTAGTTCATGGAATTTCTTGGGATTTCAAATCCTAAGAAATCTGTTTCGACAAAAAGGAAAGGATTCTAAATAACGAGATTTCTTTAAAATCCCATTAATTGCTCTAGACCAAGGAACTTCTTGTAGGACCGTGGGGGTTCTAAACTAAAACACTCTAATGCTAGGACTGATCTAGGATGAGAAATAGTGCGAAATATCTATTTCCCAAACCTCCTAAGGATTCTAAGATCTGCTTAGGTGTCCGGCACACAGTTAACACGAAGAACACACAGAGTAAGACGAAGAACAACTCTAAGAACTCACACAGAATGCTTAAGACTGCCCTTGGATTCGAGATTAACACTAAGTTCGTGATTACCGAGGTTAAACGTACGATTACGAAGGCTCACTGAGGCTTATGGTCGATTACGTACGATTACCGGTCAAACTCTGCAATTTTGCGATTACCCGATTACCATTCTAATACGCGGTTAATGAGTATTTATAGTGTAATTAATTTCACTACGCACGTAATGTATCACACTTCGCACGAGGCGAGTCCAGTACGCACGTACCAGTTGTTTTAATGATAATTAATTTAACTTTAATCGACCACCTCACCACGCATGTAGTGAGATTCACTACGTACGTAGTGGACTCATCACGCACGTGATGACATTCACACATATTTAAACTTCCAAACACAAATCAACACATGACTAAGTACTTGTAAGCTTAAGACAAACATAAGGAAACACTTAGAATATATAAACATGTAAACCATTAATCAAAAAACATTTGAATTAACATTTCAAGTAAACATGTATGTATTGGATTGATAAGAACTAGGGATTTACAATTATGCACCAACAAACTCCCCCTAAGACCTAGTTCTATCAACAAAACTTGCACTAAGCAAACAAAATGACAATCTAGCTGTTACAACGTTGTAGACTTGACTTCATCAGATCCAGCATAGATGTCGAATGCAAAACAAACTCGAACGACCTTTTGAAATTGCAATGCCAAATCCATATACTGATTTTTGTAGAGGATTGGATTGTAGTACAAAACAGTAATGTCGTCCTTCCCAAAAAATTTAATCCACATAGGATCAAATACTTTAACCGTTTCTCCACCAGACATGTCATCATCCAATACAATCACTGCCTCAGTTGTTTTCTCGTTAAAGTACCACCATTTAAACCTTGCGCTCCACCCAGTAGGCATGGTTCTCAACGGTAACTTTTTCATACAACGAGGAGCTTTGCAGTTAAGCACTTTGAGCTTTCTTCCTGTTAGTGGATCAATCTTAGTTGGATGACTCTTGACACCTGGCACATAAGGCTTTAAGTTTTTCCATCCAAATCGAGCCTCACGCTTCACCAGCGTCTCAAACCATTTTGCCATGCTGTGATCGTCACAATTTAAAAGGGACAGACGAGCAAGTTGTCGGATATCATAAAACGGTAACGTTTGAATATCATTTGCTCTCTGGAAGTACTCAACTCCCCTTTCCCTCTTAATTGCATAAACGTTAAATTCAGGCACATAGCACCAACCAACTATTTCACCATCAGTCTTTTTACCAAGAGTTTGATAAAACTTTGAATATTCTGGTGAGCTTGCAGCCTTTTTCTCCTTTCCTGCCTGACGTTCAAGATAGCGTTGAAACTTCTTTCTTCTTGCCTCTCTTTCTTCTTGCTTAGACTTTCGATTACCTAGATATTTATCTAAGTCGAAATCAACAGTTGTTTGTTCTCTCGCTTCAGCTCGTCTATTGATTTCCTCAGCATTAGCTTTTTTAAAGAGATCTACAAGGTCAGGCAGGTTATCGTCCTTTTGTTGGCCAGGATAGTGCTGATCTGTTTCATCCTCAATCTCTATGTCATCGGTATCAAACACCGGTTCCTGTTCTGCTTGAGGTGGTGGCACAAAGCTTTGATCCACCTCTTCTAGAATTACGTCCTCGACAGGAATCTGCAGCAGTTCGGCAATTTGTTCTTTAGTCAAGAATGGAAGTATTTCTCCTTCCTCTGCATCATACTCATTTTGAGAAACAATTTGCCCTTGGATACTCAGCAGACAAGACGATTGAGGAATCTCAGCTTTCAACGGCTGAACAATTAAAGGATCTTCACACAGAAATAGGAAACCATAACCATGTGTAAGTTGAAAACAAACATTTCATTTCAAAATAAACATTTAAATACACATGATTGTTTCAATTTTATACATAATAACTAAATGGTTACAAAGTCACATAGACTAAAAATAAACCTCGTTTATCTCCTGAGTAAGCCCCAGCTGGTTCAGACTCGGCAAACTCCTTCAGCTTTAGCACCTCTTCGTCTTGCTTTTCCACGTGTGCCTTCAGCCTCTTGAACTCTTGAGTGTATTCAATTAAGATCCTTTCCATGGTCTCATTCTTTTTCTCCAACTCAATTATTTTCAAATCTCTCTCTTCATCCCTTTTCACCAAGCTCTCTATTTGCACATCTTTCTCCACATCTCTTTTCAACAAATCCTCAATCTGTGCATCTTTCTCAACCATTTTCTGTTTCACTTCCTCTAACTCCAGCTTCCTTTCTTTTTCGTCTTTAATCATATCTAGCACGTAGCTTTGGAGCTTGCTCAGACTTTCTTCGACGGCTATATTTGGTAGCTGAGAACCAGTTTGAGACGGTCCTGCAGCACCTTGAGCAGCGGTAGTGACTGGAGCGGCTGTTACTGTGGAGGGTTTGACAATAATCTCTGCAGAAGCAACCAGCGGCTTGAACTTGTAAACTTTCTTCTTCTTTTTCTCAGGCTCTTCTACTGCAGCCTTTTCCTTCCTTTTTCTAGTCAACTCATCCTCATCCTCCTCGAAAAAGTCATCAACATTCATATCGTCCAAGCTTGCGGGGATAGCCTCTCCCCCAGTGGGATCACGAGCCTCTTGGCTCTGAACTTCAGGTTCCTCATCCTCATCGTCAGACACTATTTCAATATTTTCAACCTGAGATGTTGAGCCCTCGTTTCTCCATAAATGTTTTCTTTCTGGAGCTTGATAATCTTTGTTTCCCAGGTGGCAGATTAATCTTCTTTTCGGAGGAACTGAGGTGCCTATGTATCTGCTCATTTGTCACACTGTCTGATCATTCATATGTTTCAAATTGATTCGATCCCCATCTTCTTTTACCAACCCCTCAACTTGAGCATCAATCACTATCTGAATAAACCTGGGATACATCAAGAACTGCCCCTCCTTCTTGGACAAGTTTTCCTTTAGGCAGTTGAAAATAACCCTTGAGATGTTGAATTTAACATTTAGCACAAGCGCCACAAACAAATGAGAGAACGTTTGATTTAGCTGATCATGGCCAGTTCTCCGTGGCCCCAAACAATGAGATATAACATGCATCAAGTAGCGATACGGAGGGCAGAATTTGGTTTTGTATACAGATTCATTTCTAATTTCACCGGTGTATCCACACCTCAGCAGACAGCCCTTCACCCGGCAGACGTTCAGAGAGGTTGGATCGGTGATATCGTCTCCGAGCTCGATCAGCTCATTTAATATCCCTTCAGAAACAAACACGGGTTGTTCTTTCACCACCCCTTTAATCCCACACATATCTTCATCATAAACGGCAGTTCTCCAGAACTCTAGTTGATGCGAGGTGTAAGCAGTGCATGTAGTTGTGATTGCTGTATAGATTCTAGACCTCATCAAATAATCAATGATCTCATCACAATCCCTGGTCAATTTATTCTTAGTCATAAAGGCCCGAATATTGTGCATGTCACTTGCTTTAAGATCCGCCTTTGCCTGACTGCCAGATGCAGTCCCAGTGATGTTTTGAGTCGAGGAGCTTCCAATTTGTGCAGGTTCCATTGTTTAAATTCTGTGGAATAAAAATTTATGCTCATTATAATGAACCATCCAACAATTTCAACACACAGCTAAAATCTGAAGATTAAAAATTAAACGTTCATTTCAAAAAATTTGAAGTTTTCACCACGCGCGCAATGACCATCATTACGCACGTGATGAAAGGTCTTCGTGCGAAGTGGTTTGACGTAACAAAACTTTAATTTATTTAAACCATGATGCACTTCGCACGTGATGCACACAGATCGCACGAAGTGGAGTTCACTTCGTGCGGCCGAAACTCATCAAGTTCATCGTCTTCATTACTGAGTGCGTGCGAGATGGAATCATTTCGTGCGAAATGACCTTCACTTCGCACGACTAACATTCAAGCTTCAAGAACAGTTCGTCGCAACTTTTAACTTAAAACCCTTGATTTATGATGTTTTTGTTTCGATTTAGTGATTAAAGATCATCTAATTAAGTCCATGAACGTTCCTTTTCACTTACATCTAACAAATTAACACATTACGATCACTTGTAATCTGGTTTTAAAGTTTTTAGTCTTTCAAACATAAAATCGAGTATAACTCGAGATCCAACCGTGGGATTGAAGCGAAAAACATACCAAAATGATCACAACACAAAGGCGAATCACATGAATGAAACGAATAACTCTTTCAACACAAAAGTCAGAATCAAAATCGAGAGAGAATAGAGTGTACTGTAGAAAATATGAATGCGTAATGACGAATACGCACGGAACCAACTTATATACCCTATTTCACTCCGTGCGAAGTGATTTCACTTCGCGTGTTGTTACCTGAAGTGTACATCCGAAGTGACTATTCATTTCACACGTGATGAGCTTCACATCGTGCGAAATGGGATTCACTTCGCCTCTTGATCCTTGACCGCGGAGTATGCATACACAACGCACGATTTATCACACAGTTCGTGCGAGGTGTTCTTACTTCGTGCGAATTGAATTTCTGACATAAAGTTAGAATATTTCTTGATGATCCTGTACTCAGCACACAGCGGTTAGTAACTTCAATGCAAGTCATAAACTTTTAAGCACTCGAAAACACAAGAAACTATATAAAAACTAAACACACTAAAAAAAAAAATAATAACACACCAAAAATCTTTCTGTATTTTTCTGATTATAAAGAAAATGAAAATGCAGACTGTTAACAAATTAAATCTTAAAAACTAAGAGACAGAAATGAAAACACTAAAGATTTGCAAAAAGTAAATTACTGAAATTAAATCCTTTTGTGAGAAGGTTCCAAGATGGAATTAGTACCAGCAGATCTATACTTAGTTATCATTCATTTCAGAACCTTAGACACAAATATACTCTCTCAATTTCTGTCTGTTAATCTAACTTTCCTCAGATAATGACAGATTTGATTTCAACATTTTCTGATTATCTAGAACTGAGTACATGGTTAAGACTATCTCTTTTAAAATCTCACAGTGTTTTGACTTACTCAGTAGGATGCACAACTTGAGTACCCAACCACCATGCTTATGTGCTTTGTGATTTTGTCAACGCATTTTATGCTCTTTGACATGGAGGTCAATTTTTCACCTCTTCTGATAATTTCTGTTGAGCTTTTGTCACTGCATTTTATGCTCTTTGACAATTCAAAACTAATAGATCTATCTGTTGAGCTTTTGTCACTGCATTTTATGCTCTTTGACAATTCAACACTAATAGATCTATATATCTATTTCTTTTGACATCTCAGATTGGGGTCAATTTTTCACCCTCTTTTTACATTTTGCTCATTGTCATCTAAGCACATTTGGCATGGTAACAGGTGTGTGCACCAGACTAAGTTAGTCTCAACTGTTATTGACTTGTAGACTTGGAATGTCTCGATAGTTTGAATCTTTGATGGATTTCCACATGCATAACCACTTATCAGCCTAGACTCTCATCATATGCCTTACACGCCATCTGTTTCTTATCTGATTTGACTCAAATTTTCAGACAGTTTTCTCAAGAATATGTACATGCCTTCAGTCCTAATTTTACTAAAGATACTTTGTATTGAAAGCCAGTGTACCATCATTTTCCATTTGAGTTGGATCAACTTCTCATTTTTTTTTATGTTTTTCTGATTTTTTTTGTATTTTCTATGTTTTTCTGATTTTTTTTGTATTTTCTATGTTTTCCTGATTTTTTTTGTATTTTCTATGTTTTTCTGATTTTTTTTGTATTTTCTATGTTTTCCTGATTTTTTTGTATTTTCTATGTTTTCTGAACTATCTCCCCCTAGAATACTAAAGAAACTAAAAACTAAGAAAATAGAAACGCAAAGACACACAGAAAATAAACTGAAGTCACACAGACAAGGACACTATGTCGCATCATCGGGGATAACCTCACACTTGGTTTTCATCCCGTTTTCATTCACTAAGAATAAAAATCGGGGTTTATCAAATGCCTTTGTATACAGGTCTGCTTTTTGGAAATCAGTTTGAATAGACAAGACATCAATTAATTTCTTTTCCCAGCAGTCCCGTATAAAATGGTATTTGATACCAATGTGCTTGGTCTTATAGTGTTGTACGGGATTTTTAGTAATGGCTATAGCAGCAATGTTATCAACATAAATGGGAGTAGTAGAGAACTGCAAACCGTAATCCCGCAGTTGTTGTTGAATCCAGATGACCTGAGAACAGCAGCTCTCCGCCGAAATATATTCAGCTTCACACGTAGAAAGCGCAACTGCAGTCTGCTTCTTACACTGCCACGTGACAAGTCTCGATCCGAGAAACTGACAACCCCCAAAGGTAGATTTATGATCCTTTTTGCATCCACTATAGTCTGAATCACTGTAGGCTGTCAACTCAAAGTTATCATCACAAGGATACCACAGTCCAAGATTGGGAGCATCCTTCAGATAGCAAAAGATCCGCTTGACAATCATCAGATGCTTGACGTTAGGATTGGATTGGTATCTTGCCATTAGACATGTGGCAAACTTGATATCTGGTCTGGATGCCGTGAGATACATCAGAGATCCAATCATTGCTCGGTAAAGAGATTCATTCACCAACTCCCCCTCAGTATCTGGAGATATGCCGTGATTGACAGGAAGAGGTGTTGCAGCAGTCTTTTCAAAAGACATTTCAAACCGTGCTAGAATTTCAGCAACATACTTAGACTGGTGTAGGAAAATCCCTGTCTCTGTCTGCTCCACTTGAAGTCCCAAGAAAAACTTCATCTCTCCCATCGAGCTCATTTCAAACTTCTCTTTCATTATCCTTGCAAATTCTTCACACAGAATTGAATTTGGAGAACCGAAAATAATATCATCGACATATACTTGCACTAATATCAGGTCTTTATCTTCACCTTTGAGAAATAACGTTTTGTCGATGGTCCCTCTCCTGTACCTGTTGTCAGTCAGATATTGAGAGAGAGTCTCGTACCATGCTCGCGGTGCTTGATGTAGACCATATAAGGCTTTATTCAGTAAGAAAACTTTGTCTGGATGAAGGGGGTCCACAAACCCCGGAGGTTGATTGACATACACTGTCTCTTGAATTTCTCCGTACAGGAACGCACTTTTAACATCCATCTGATAGACTTTAAAGCGTTTGTGCGAGGCGAAGGCAAGAAATAAACGTATAGCTTCCAGCCGAGCGACTGGAGCAAACACATCAGTGTAGTCTATGTCAGGAATTTGTCTGAAACCCTGAACTACTAGCCTTGCCTTATTCCTGACAATCACTCCCTGATCATCCCGTTTGCACTTCAGAACCCATCTGCAGCCAAAGGACTTAGCACCCTTTGGTTTGTTCAATAAGCGCCAGACGTTCAGCTTTTGAAATTGAAGCAACTCTTCTTGCATTGCATTAATCCAGGAATCATCTTTGAGTGCCTCAATATGATATTTTGGTTCAATCTGTGAGAGAAATCCCGAACATAGACATTGTGTAAAATCCACAGACTTAACCAAATTTGCACCCAGATCGGAGATTTCTTTCATCTGTTTCAGTCCCGGGGACTCTGAAGAATGAGATCCTGATAGTGTTGCCACTTGCCTCCTTGTTTGAACATGAGAATGAGGATCACCAATGATTTGTTCAGGAGGATGGTTTCTATCAACTCTACTGGATCTCTGCAACTGAGCTTCTATATTAGTTTCCAGATTAGTAACCACGGGTGTCTCCTCAAATGTTAAAATGTGGTTATTTGAGGAATTGACAACACCCTGTGAACCCTTGTCCGGTGGGGTGTGTGGCTCATCTTCAGAGTCTGATTCAGCATCACTATGTGTCGACGTGTGAGTACTAGAAGACGGATTTGGTGTGGTGCCCTCAGAGGAATTCTGCATGTCATACAACATCTGAATTGCTATATCATCTTCTAGAGCTACTGGTGGCAGATTAAATGAGTCAAATAGGTTATCATAATCAAATAACCAAGCATCACCAGTTTTTGTCGGAGGCGAAGTATTCCGTTGCACATCCACTTCAAACCATTCTTCCACACATTTAGAGGTTAAGTTGAAAACCCGCTTATTCGGAATGCTGTACCCCAAAAAATATCCCTTCTCAACCTTGGAACTGAATTTACCTTCGGCTTCACGTTTTAACATTGTGCACGGAGCACCAAACGGTTCAAGATGGCTGATATTCGGTTTCCGATTATTCAAAAGTTCATAACATGTCTTTCCCAATCGTTTGACCACTAAGACCCGGTTAAGTGTGTAACAAGCATTTGCGACAGCTTCGTTCCAAAACCTTACGGGCAAAGCAGAGTCAGCAAGCATGGTGCGTGCTGCTTCTATTAAGGTCCGATTCTTCCTCTCAGCAACTCCATTCATTTGAGGAGTGTATGCAGCACTGAACTGATGTTGGATACCCTTCTCATTACACAGCTTCTCCATCTTCTGATTCTTGAACTCTGTTCCATTATCTGATCTGAGTTTCCTGATCTTCAGCTTATAGATAGTCTCTAACTTGTTGATCATGATTTCTAACGTCTCAAACGTTTCAGACTTCTCGTTTAAGAAAAAAACCCAGGAAAATCTTGAATAATCATCAGTGACTACCAAACAGTACCTATCTCCATGAATGCTCTTGTACCGCACAGGACCAAATAAATCCATGTGAAGTAGTTCAAGCGGGATTGAAATGGAATGGTACTTTTTCAACTTGTGGGGTTTCTTCGTCTGCTTCCCCATTTTACATGAAATGCAATTGTCTGGTAGATGGAAGCTTTTCAGATTGACTCCCGTTACGAGCTCATGGTAAACTAAATGATTCATCTTCCTCAAGCTCAAGTGACACATCCTCTTGTGCCATAAAATGGAGTCCTTTTCAGTTGCCTTTGTAAGAAAGCATTGATGCTCCACCTCTTTCACCGAAGCATTTGACATGTCCAGAACATAAAGATCATTATGTCTTGGGGTTGACATTAAAATCATATCTTCGGGAATCTGAAATTCTTTCTTTAGCACATAGCATTGTTTGTCGTCAAACATCACTTTGAACTCTTTATCACAGATTTGAGAGACTGACAGCAAGTTGTTTGCTAGCTGCTCGACATAGTTGACTTTGTCAAAGCTCACTCTCCCATTAGACAAGAAACCTTGAGCTGTGATGTTCCCTCTCTTATTTTTCTGACATTTGTAAGAAGGCTCATATCGCCTGTCATGTGCCTGGATGCTCCACTATCAACAATCCACGTGTTATACCGGCGAGCACCCTGAACAAACAAGTAGAGGGTTAGTTAGCATTGGGAACCCATGCCCGAATGGTCATGGGTTTCCCATCTTCTCCAACAACTTGCACATTAATCCACATACCAGTAGCTTTGGAGTCTACATTGGTATCTGGACTATTTGACATTTTAGATTCGGGTTTATTGATCCATTTTAAGTCTTGACGGGGAGTAGCCTTGTGATAAACACTAGAAGCATTGATCACCTTATGAAGTGGTTCCTTCCCCATCTGACTAACCTCGAAACTTTTGGGTTTACTAGAAGTTTCCCCAACACTCCTTTTGAGCTGATAAGGGGCAGTTGATTTTTGATTATTTTGATTAAACGTTTTATTTTTCTGAAAATTTTCAGAAAAATCAACTTTCCCCCTGCAGCTCTGTTGTTGCTGATCACACTTATAACTGAGGTGACCAGGTCTCCTACACACATAACAAATCCTGTTTGACTGATGTTTTGCAGGATTATGTGGCACTTTTTGCTCAACTTGACATTTTGATTCTACTCCTAAACCACATTGTTTTGGCAAAATTTTAACTTTTTCATAAGGACGGGTTGCAGGAGACTTTGCACCCTCCTTTTCTATGGTTCGGAGTGCTGCTTGCACATTTTTCATTAACGTGCCTTGTCCAGAAGAATTACCTAGAAGTTTTCTCATACCAGATTCAAGATTTTCTTCTTGTTTGACTTCTTTCTTCTGATGCTCACCAACTTTCCCTTTTAACTTTAACTCAGATGTTGAGGTTGATGCAACAAATTGATCAACCTTAGGAGGAAGTTGGTCAGCTTCAGAAAATACATCTGTTTTCACCAATTGGTTCAAAACTGGTGGTGGACATTTAGTGTATGCCTTTTTGTCTTTCTCTGAATCGGAACCTTGAGGTCTCCGGTCGATTATGTGCTCAAATAGATAAGATGAAGTTGAATAACTTTTTAGTTTCTGATTGAGAGTCTCATAATCTACCTTAGAACTAGCAAGATCTCGCTTTAGTGTATCTATCTGGTTGATGTAAAAAATTATGGCATCCTGTTTGTTTAGCAATGCTACCTCTAGTTCTCTAATCTGTTTGTTCTGGCTTTCAATTTTATCTTTTAGTGTCTTTTCCCTACCTTTAATGATTGAATTTTCATGCAATTTAGAGGTAAGACCACTGACTTGAGATTTCACCGATAAAATATTTTGCACATAGTCATTGCACGAAGCACAAGGAATGCCAGAATTGTTACTTACCTTTGAATCAGCAGGTTTGCCAGTCATGCACGCCTTAAGATCTTCTGATTTAGTTTGAGCAATCACTGGCGTTGGTTCGGCAGCTGGCACTGAAACTGGTTTGACCTTGTACTCATCAGTAGGCAGTACAGACTCGTTATCATAAACGTCGTGGACACTGTCTGCCTCAGACTGTGAATCGTCATTCAGGTTTTGAACACTGGCCAGGTTGGTCTCAGCAACCTCAAAAGCATCATTATCTTTAAAATGCACAGACCAGTCAATCCCCTCATCTTTCTGAACAACTACCATTGCCTTAGATGATCCCTCATGAGATGTTTCAGCTTTCTTTGGGGTAGTGGAAGTTGATGATTTTCCAGGAGATGTCCTGAATGGATACTTGGGTCCTGAGTTCTTTGGCTTTTCACATTCTCTTGCAAAATGACCCTTTTCTCCACAGTTGTAGCAGGTTACAGCTGATTTGTCGAAGCCCAGCTTTGTATCCTTAGTTGCTGTAATCTGCATCCCAGTTCTCTTGACCAAGGCCTTTGCTCTCCTTACCAGATTAGCATAGGACCATAGAATGTCCTGTCTTTCCATTTCATCGTTGTCTATCTGGTCATAATCTTCCTGAGTCAGGTAGGCATTTCCGATTTTACCCTTTAGCAGATCATCATATGATGTGACCAAAGCACTAAGCATCCCCATATGCTCCTTTACTTCTTCAGTGCTGACATGCTTGAAATGCTCAGTGTTTAAGGCAGGCATATACGTTTTGCTTGAAGGAGCAGAATATGGTGGTCCACTTGTAGTTTCAGGAGCAGACTTTCTTGATGAACAAACGTTAGATGTAAAGGCTGTCTGCAATGGAGCATTTGATGAAGTGACTGGAGAAGCAATGGGTCCAGTACAGTATAATGAGGGATTTTGCACATAGCTGCTCAATCTGTCCAGATTTTGCTCCTCCTGTTCATGCTCTTTCAGCTTAGTAATGAAGTCATTCAGATCCATGCCTTCAAAATCTTCACCATTTTTAAGAATCATAATGAATGGCCTCCAGCTTTTGGGTAGTGCCTTGGATAAAGTCTCTACTTGTTGTCTTTCTGAGATCTGCACCCCCAAACTATCCATTTCACTGAGAAGATGGTTGTATCTGTTGATCAGATCTGGAAGCTTTTCATTCACGTATGAGGTGAAGTGGTCAAACTCTTTTCTCAACTGTGAGGCCTTAAGCTCTTTCAGAGATGCATTCCCCTCGTTCCTCTTTTGTAGCGCATTCCACAAGGAGCATGACGTTCTATACCGTCGGAACTGGTGGAAGATCTCATTAGGAATAACTTGGATCAGATAAGAGTAGGCTTTCTTCTAAGCATCATAAGCCTTCCTCTGATCGTCACTCATCTGATCATAGGGAACTTCGATATTCCCTTCACCTTTAGGCACGACATAATCAGCAGAAATGGCCCGGTGCAACCGTGGATCAACCCCATCGATAAATATTTCAAAACGTGGTTTCCAGAATGGGTAGTCTTCCATGGTTAACAGTCTAGGCACTTTGTTAATACCTCCTTGTTCATTATCCATAATTAAGTTACTTAGGGCAGTTATGGTTTGTTTGGCAGCCATAGCACTCATGTCAGACATTATGATTAAAGCCTAAAACAAACGTAAACACTACGTACGAAGTGAGATTGGTTCGCAAGAAGTGAACACACTACGCACGTAGTAAACTGTACTACGTACGGACTGACAAAAGATCACACAGTCTTAGGTATGTACGGAATGGGGACTAGTACGCACGAAGTGACTTGACTACGTACGAAACAAGTAAATTGCTTTTTAAGAAAATATTTGACACACAGACTCAATACGTGCGAAGTAAGAAGCACTACGCACGTGTTGATGACCCACTACGCACGCGCAGACACACAGGCTACCGAAGATTCTAGAGGACCAACCACACACTACGCACGCACAGAAGATCAATACGCACGTACTGAAAGTCACTTCGCACGGCTAACATTTAACAGTTTAGACCTTTTAACGTAAAAACTTAAACTTTTTGACCCAAAAATGCCCTGTTGACGATAATACGCACGAAGAAACACTTAGAAAACGACAAAACGGAAGCACCTAAATGACCAAAACGACACCTAGATCACGAAACCTAAGGAAAAGTGATCAATCAAAGCACAAGGCTCTGATACCACTTTGTAGGACCGTGGGGGTTCTAAACTAAAACACCCTAATGCTAGGACTGATCTAGGATGAGAAATAGTGCGGAATATCTATTTCCCAAACCTCCTAAGGATTCTAAGATCTGCTTAGGTGTCCGGCACACAGTTAACACGAAGAACACACAGAGTAAGACGAAGAACAACTCTAAGAACTCACACAGAATGCTTAAGACTGCCCTTGGATTCAAGATTAACACTAAGTTCGTGATTACCGAGGTTAAACGTACGATTACGAAGGCTCACTGAGGCTTATGGTCGATTACGTACGATTACCGGTCAAACTCTGCAATTTTGCGATTACGCGATTACCATGCTACTACGCGGTTAATGAGTATTTATGGTGTAATTAATTTCACTACGCACGTAATGTATCACACTTCGCACGAAGCGAGTCCAGTACGCACGTACCAGTTGTTTTAATGATAATTAATTTAACTTTAATCGACCACCTCACCACGCATGTAGTGAGATTCACTAAGTACGTAGTGGACTCATCACGCACGTGATGACATTCACACATATTTAAACTTCCAAACACAAATCAACACATGACTAAGTACTTGTAAGCTTAAGACAAACATAAGGAAACACTTAGAATATATAAACATGTAAATCATTAATCAAAACACATTTGAATTAACATTTCAAGTAAACATGTATGTATTGGATTGATAAGAACTAGGGATTTACAATTATGCACCAACACTTCTTCCTATATATATATATATATATATATATATATATATATATATATATATATATATATATATATATATATATATATATATATATCTGTGTGTGTGTGTGTGTGAAGGTTCAAATGAGAATGAGAAATTAAATAAGAATGAGAGACTCAATCTCAGCCATTCATTTTGTAAGTGGAATTCATAGATTGAAAGCGTGGGGGAATCGAGTGTGGCAGGGTACATGTGAGGAATTCGTAAGTGGGTAATGACATTGAAAGAGGGGGAATTGGACGGCTGGTGTAAAATCCTGAAAATGGCCTAGTAGTACCTAGTTGTACTTCGTGCTCAAGTGGTTGTGCCTTGATTTTAAATATGTGTTTAATGGTTATTTATGTTTTTAGTTAGTTAAAGTGGATATGTGAGGTGTTATAAGAAAGTTGAGATTAATATGTAAAAGTTATAAAGTGATAAACGGTTTCGTATAATGATTCCGTAGATATCCCCGTTAGTTTAAACGAGTTAGCGTGTGACAAGTAGTAAGTTGAATAGGGGATCAAAATACCGGGTTTTAATAAAAGACTACCCAAAGGTGGTTCCTTCTTCTTGTACCCTCTGGAAGACACAAAACACACACACAATTACACATACTTACATATGAGAACACACACACTTGCTCTCGTGAATTCTTGAAGGGAGAAATAAAAAAGGATCAAGTTGTCTTCAAGTTCAGTAGCAAATTCAAGTGGTTAATCTGTTCTTGTCCCTTCTCCTTGTAAGTATTTCTCCATAGAAGCTTAGTTTTGAAGTGTTAATGGAGATAGGTTAATTTTGAAGATTGAATTGAGTGTTAATTGATAAATTGAGTCAAGGAACATGTTAGAAGTCTTGTATGGATGTTAAATGAAGTATATGAATGATTGAAAATGAGTTTGGGTCGATTTGGGTGTCAAAAACGCGAGTTTACAGGTCTGTTTCGCGAACAGAGACGAAGGCCTGCTGTGCAGGTACTTCCTGCGGCCGTAGGGATATGTTTCTGCGGCCGTAGGGGGTGTTTAGTTCCTGCGGCCGTAGGAAAAAGTCTCTGCGGCCGTAGGGAGGTGTTTTTCAGGTATGTTGAAATTAAGCCTTCTGTGGCCGTAGGAAAAGGTTTCTGCGGCCGTTGGAGGGTATTTTATGTGTTTTATGAGGTTTACCGCATATGGGCGAAGGAGATAAGGTTTGCGAGCGTAGGTACATAACTTACGATCTTAACCAACCCTAGAATCATACTTGCGACCAAAAGGGGTTTCCCTTGCGATCGTAAGGGATGTTATTAGGGGGCTCTTACGACCGCAAGGCTTGTACTTACGATCGCAAGCAGGGATCCAGGGCTAATAGCTTGTTTAACTTGTGTTTTGACCTAAGGGTGCTATGTATAAGTGATGATAAGACTTGTGTGTATTGTGATAGGTGTTCGAGAGGAACCGGAAACCGTTGATCGTTGTGTCAGCTTTCTGTGAGCTTAAGGTGAGTACCGGTTTCCCATAAGGATCAGTAAGTAGGACTAACTGTAGTTATTCCAATGGTGTTATTGGTGTTGTCTTATATGCCTGAGGGATAATGTGATAGAGGTGATATTATATGAACTGCGGTGCCATGAGGTAAGTTACTGTATGAAATGTTAGATTTGAAATGATACGACACGTGTTAATTATGAAATGCTAGCATGCTAATGGAACTGATAGGGGTTATCTGGGAAATGTGGCTACGGGTAAAAGTGTGGTTAATAGCGAAATGTGTTTATGTGCAAACTAAGAGTAATTGAGAAGTGTGATTGTCGTCCGGACAAGTAAGTGTGGGAATTGCGGTAAATGTGGGAATTGCGGTAAGTGTGGGAATTGCGGTAAGTGTGGGAATTGCGGTAAGTGTGGGAATTGTGGTAAGTTAAGGACTGAGGTTCTTGACATAAGTTCTGAGGGTCTTGGCCTATGGATAGGATTCACGTGGCTCTGTAACGTGTCGGGTGGACTGCTATTCGCTCCCCCCACCCGTACGGTTGGTTGTGGCTGATTCCCCAATTTGGGTCATTGAGCTGGGCTGGCTCCCCCGCGAGATATGACCCTGCTGACTCGTCGACACACCGCAATGTGGTAGACTAGCTTGTGTGCCGTACCTGAAATGTGCATCCATGCTTATTGATATTTATGCGAAATCTGTACTCACTAGCTAGTGTAGCTAAACGGTGTATGAATTTCCCTTTTTGCAGGTTAGTGATTATGGGCCTGTGAGCTGGGTACACTTGTGGGTATTTCTGTACATATCTTTTGTGAACGCTTGTAGTTAGTTTTCATGTTTCGGTGGTCGGTGTCTAGTTGGTAACACTGGTAGTTTTGGGACTTGGTGTAGTTTGTTATGTTTCTTATCAAGTCCGGTATCAATACTAATATTTTGTAATCAGTGGTTTGATTCCGCTGCGATCTTTTGATTAATCGTGTATAAAAAGTTTAAATTGGCGCTAATTTTAGGCTCGTGAAACCCGGTGTTACAGCTGGGATTGAGTCTCCCATTCTAAAAAATATTTAGGTTCTCATTTGAACCTCTCACTATATAATATATATAAGAAAGATGTGTGGTGGTGTGCGGCGCTCGACGGCGACCATGAAAGGTGTCCATATAGGTAGAGTAGTGAAGGAGTAGTATTGACGTAAATTAGTGAAAGAAGGAGTATAATTGTTATAGTAAAATAAAACATAAATTCAGTTATGATGTAATAATAGGTAATTTTATCTCTTATTTATTAAGAGGATTTCAGAAGTTAATGAAAAGAAAAGATTACAGCTCTTATATTTTAATACCTCTTATTGATTCAGATTAAGATCTCTTATTGAATCAGATTAAGATTAAGACCTTTTTCAGAAAAACAAATAACCTTTAATATTTTAAAATCCCATACTCAATTTACCATTTTACCCTTACAGCAAACAAAATCGGGTGTCCCTCCTCTCAAACCCACATCCAGTCGCCCCCCTCTACTCTGCCCTCGCGTCCCCTGCGTCGTCGCCGACTATCTCCCGTCGCCCACCTCTGCCTCATCGCCGCCCACCTCCCGTCGCCCACCTCGGCCTCGTTCTCCACTGCTCATCTCCGGCGACTGCAACGGCCCTCGGCGACTGCACACCGCGACTGCAACCGCCCGCGTCTTCTGCCTCGTCATCCACTGCTCATCTCCGGTAATCATTTCACTCTCTCGATTAACCCTTGTGTTCTTTGCCTCTTCATCCACTGTTCTCTCGATTTTAGCTTGCTGATTTATGTGTTTTAGAAACTGAAATCGTCAAGTCCCAAACCAGTGCTGTATCATAGCTTAACTGATGTTAGAAACTGATATGAAGGATTTATGTGTTCTTGGATCCCTGATTTTAGAGACTGATATTACAGATTTATTTGTTTTAGAAACTGAAATCATAGCTTGCTGATTTATGTGTTCTTAGAAACCGATATTAGAAACTGAAATCAAAGCTTGCTGATTTATATGTTCTTAGAAACTGAAATCAAAGCTTGCTGTATGATCTTGATCCATTTCAAATTGATATTAACTACTTTCTTTGATTTATATACTAGTTTGATACTTGGTTTACATACTTGGTACTTTGTAAATCAAAGTTGATTTATGTTTGATCTTGGTTTATATACTTGGTAGATCAAAGTTGCATGGCATGTCTCGACTTAGTTTAAAACACACGCAAACATAAAGAAAGAAGAATGAAATAGTATTAAACACAAAAACTATTTAACATATAACTGAAGGACAATTCTGTCATTTGTCACATAAACAATCCAAATCCTTTGATTGAATTTCAAAACAAGCAGGATTTCAGAAATGCAAATCCTGTCAGATTTTGTCAACCAAACACAGGATTGGATTCACAATCCTGACAAATACAAATCATGCCAAATGCAAATCGTTTAACAGAATGCAAATCCCATAAAAAAATCTGCGAACTAAAGGCCCCCTTAGTGCTTATTAAAATACTTAATGTAATAAGCAACAACATAAAATAAAACTCGAAAATATGTGCTACTTCCTGATTTTGATAAAAAAGAAAATCATTAATGACCTAGGTTGAATGGGGCTGGCCATTTTTGCTTTTGATAAAAAAAGTTGACTTTTGTTGATCGCCTAGCCCGAGTTTGACCGGAACCGAGTAATTAATCCGAATAGCCATTGTCATCCAGCCCCGCCTAGTGTCTAGTCGCTGAGTACTCGGCCTAGGACACTGAATTTTACAAATAATTTACTTAAAATAGTAACATTCCAGAAAATTTAATCAAAATGTTGACTTTCAGTCGACCAGTCGTATTAAACCCTCTGCAAATTGAAATTTAGAAGTTAGAACTGTTTCCATTACCCAATTCTTTAACCTCTCGCCGGCACACTTGATCCAATACTCTGTCTCGGCTCTCAAATCTCGTCTTCTTGGATAGTAGGTATGTTTCTTGACGTTCTTTCATATTTTGTCGTTCTTGTCTTCATGTTTCATTTTGTAGTCTTTTGGATGAGCATCTGTAGACTGTATTGCTGCTCTTTGCAGTGATTTTGACAACTTAATCTTGAATAAATCAGTAAAGTGGTAGCTTTTAATGGGAGAGAATGCTGATTAATTTAGGGTTTGCCAATATTCGTTGAAATTGTATTGTTAGGGTTTGTTGAAATTGGTTGAATTGACTTAAGTTAGGGCTTTTTGAAATTGGTTGGTTTGATTGAGCTGATATTTTATAGGACATTGTTCAGTAACTTCTTCACATTCTGCTAGAACTTATTCATATTCTGTTTTTGCTCTGTTTTCAGAGGTTTTAGGGTTCTTACTATGGGGCTGTTTGTTTTTCTTTCTTATTAAGTGCTGTCTAGATAAAGTATTTGTCCCGATAAATGAGGTCTGTAAGGGATAAGTGTATTGTTGTTTGTTTTATGTGTTAAATGAATTGTCGGAATAAGAAAAAGAATAACTTTATTAGCTTAATATGGAAAGTATCATACTCGTAACTTATTATGTTAAGTCAACTTTCTAGATTAAGTAATAAACAAACAATACGATTATAACTTACCAGAATAAGTTATTTCTCCATTAAGTTAATTAAGTCAAAATCATACACTACCTAAATCTTTATCAAAAAATTTGGGGGTTGGGGTTGGAATTTGACAAATACCAACTCTAAACTTTCATGGCATTTTGATAGGTTTTGTTTGGATCATGTGCGTTTTCTTCAAACTTGGTTGATCTTCAAGATTCTCGTTTTTCAATAAGTTAATGTAGCACCTGATTGGGTATTCGGGTGCTTTTGTAATGAAAGAATCATAGTAAAAGATGAAATAGCTTCACTTTTCTATCAAATTAGCAACCCACAGGTTATAATGGTTTGTTTTTGTATGGGTCAAAAGCAGTCGGGTTGAGTTGACCAGAAATACTGTTTGGGTTGGCTCAAACTGTTGTCCCTGTGAAAACTTTTCCTGGCTGCGCTGCTGGACACACACATCGACTAAAGACTTCTTTTATAATCTTTCTTTAACTGCTTAATTTTTCAGCTAGACTGTAAATTCATGTAGCTTTTTTCTGTGCATGTTGACTGATATGTTGTTCGTTGCATTCTGCCTGTAGTTTTAATCACCAGATTTACTACTTGTGGGAGAATTGATGATCATATCTACTTTTTAAAAATGTATACACCTTGGCTTACAAAGAAGCATTTCATTTTGATCATTTAATATAGTAAGCTTTTGTTTTGTAGGTGATTCTATATAGCGGCTGAAGGATGGTTGAAACTCTTTTTGAAGACATATTTAGGGTTGATCAGCTCGATCCTGATGGAAAGAAATTTGACAAAGGTGAATTCTTGAGTCTTACTTCATCTTATTTATCTTTGTTTATAATGATGCTCTGAATATTTTTTAAGTATTATGGCAAAATGAGGTTTGTTTGGGAGGCAGAGTACTTGTTTAAGTAATCCAAGCCTGTTATGAGCTTGGTCTTGATCAACAGAACTTTTATTGTGTTTCAGTTTATGAAATTAGCAGAAATTAGTAAATTAACTGTTTGGTGCTTTTCAGAGCAAGTTAGCATGGAATCGTGAATTCTTGTCAATATCACGTAAGAAGACGATAAGCAAACAGTTTAATTGATATTTGTTTGTGAAATGTGTATTGTAGTTAATCGTGTTGAAGCACGAAGCGATCAGTTTGATATGTACATGCAGCTGGATGTGAATACCGAGGTTTACCCTATGCATGTTGGTGAGAAATTTATGATGGTTCTAGCATCTACCTTGAATCTGGATGGAACTCCCGACAGTGGATTTTTTTCTCCGGTAATTTTACCATATTATTTTTATATATACAAGTTCATGTTCAGATTATTGAAATAACATTGAATTACGTTCAGTACAAGAATTTATCGAATTCTTTGGGAATTTCCAGGGTGGCAGAAAGTCGCTTGCTGACAAATTTGAATATGTGATGCATGGAAAACTGTATAGGATCTCCGAGGAAGGCTCCGGGGCAAATGTTAAAGCGTATGTTAATCGGATCATTGTAAAATTATGTGCTTTTATCTTATTAATAAAATTGGATCATTTTTTTTATTTTGTAAGTTTCATTTTATCCTTTTAAAATACAAAAGTTTTATCATATTTACCCATTTCGTCGTAAATAAAATACTAAATAAACCAAACAAAAACAAGTTTATGAAATCTGGTCAAAAGGACTTGTTTTGTAACTTGCGCGTGTTTTTACAGGGACATTTATGTTTCATTTGGCGGGTTATTGATGTTGTTGAGGGGAGATCCCGCGATTGCAGCTAAATTTGAGCTTGATCAGAGGTTGTTCATTCTTATGAGGAAGGTAAAACCATAAAACACATTCACTTTTTACTATTTAACCTTTTTATCTTCATTCGAACCCGAACCTCCTGATGCATTTAACTCAGACCGGTTAGCTTAATGTGGCTCCGGGCTCACAAAAATTTTCCTTTTTAATGTAGGTGGACAAGGCTTAGCTCAACACATCTCAATCAATCTCTGTTCTGGAGCAAGCTAATGCTAAGTAATGACTAATGAGTATTTATTTTTATAAATCAGATGTAAACTATATCGACAGTTATAACTTGCTCATACACTATCTCTACTTTCGGTATTGTTTTTTTTCCTTTGACCGAATGGTCTAGCGAAACAACCTTCTTCGTGGCAAGAAGGTTGTCGCTTTTCCAGTCAACAAATAACAAAGCGAATTATTAACAACCGTGTATGAACAAACAATCCGGTGTAGCATTATTAACAATCGCAATAAAGTTTCGTAACATCTTTGTCGCGAAACAGAGCTTGTCAAGCATCAAGAACTCGACCATGAATGTATGATTAGTAAAAATCACGATAAAGTTACAATATTAACGACAATATTATCACTTACCTCCCAATGTTACACGTTCAAGAGCGAGCCAATTAGTCCACGTAACCAAGTTTTAACTGGTTTTGAACATACTACTCGGGGTAGGGCTAAATGTGTCAAATTTTATTGAACACTATCGTGAGTATTTCTTAACAAACGTAGTATCGATTTAGAGGTATGATTGTTTACATTTTACCTCTTTCATATCCCTCTGTTGCAGGATTGAGTACTGTTGTTGTGATATAATCATATAATCTAATCATATGGACCAAAAGTCGACTCTATTTTTAGAATAAAAAGATCCTATATTTTATCAATGAAACCTATTTTTAAAAACTTTTCATCAAAGAAAGACTTGATCAAACTGTGGTTTATACACCACACAAGTCTCGGTTCTTTCTGTCTGCAAACTTCTCTATGATTAACACTTGTAGACATTACAACATTTTAGTCTTAGTACAACTTTCACAATTTGCATACTTTTTTCCTTTTTTCCTCTTATTTTGTTAAAATTAACACCCAATTCTCATTTCTTCTGTACTTTAATCTCAAATTCAACCAAAACCCATGTCGAATTCGCAAAAGAAACGTTAAAAGGGGAAGAATGTTTCAATAAATTTTGAGACTTTGGTTGAAAGTTTCATCAAAACAGTGATGAGTTTCATATATTCAACCCATTTGATTGAATGTGACTGAAAATCTCATCAAAATCAGATCTTGATAATCGGTTTTTCTACGGTAACTGCCATCTTCGAAGAAATTATGAGGGAAGGAAAATTAGGGTTTACGATTTGTGTTTTGATTTTGTTGTGGGAACCGACGTTCGGGAGATTTGTGGTTGAGAAGAATAGTTTGCGGGTGACATCACCGCAAAATTTAAAAGATACATATGAATGTGCAATTGGTAATTTTGGTGTTCCTCAATATGGAGGAACATTAGCAGGTGCAGTTGTTTATCCAAAGTCAAATCAAAAGGCATGCAAGAGTTTCAGTGATGATGTTTCTTTTAATTTCAAATCTGGTGCTGGCCTTCCGGTTTTTCTCCTTATTGATCGTGGAGGTAAAATTATCTGTTACTTGGTTAGTTATGTTAGAATTGATAATCACGCAAAGTACGAAATCTACTGTAAAATTTATAGAACTGGACAATGTGATTGTCGCAAACAGGGTCAAATATGAAAGGTTACGTTTTCTCAGGAACCGAGGTCCCGTTTGTTTTACCGTAATGCGAATGAATGTAAATGATTTTAATTTCATCCATGTTAGTTATGAAATGACATTCCATTACCTAAATGAATATTAATACTTGAAGGAATATAATTCCTTTCCAAATAATGTTACCAAACACAATATACAACAAAATTTGATTTCAATTCCATCATATTCCTTCACATTACGGTAAAACAGGGACGTGGTTTTTGTATAAAATAAGGGTTACACTTTTATGTTAATGACAAAACATATACAAGTCATGTTTGATTATAATTACTGAATCGTTTATATTTTCCAATTCAGAACAAGCAAAAGGAGAACGTGTATATATGTGAAATGTTCAATATAGTCCAAAGTTTTTGTGTAGTCCTGAGGGACAAATCTCAGCCACGGGATTAAAAAAAGACAAATGCCCAACAGCACCTCGGGACACCACCACTGCCGCCGACCACCACCTCCGGCCACCCCAATCACATGTGATTGAAGCACAATCACATGTGATTACCGCCAACCACCACCACCGACCACCACCTCCGGCCGCCGCAATCACATGTGATTGCACACCGCCAACCACCAACACCGACCATCACCTCCGGCGACCCAATCACATGTGATTGAAGCCACAATCACATGTGATTGCACACCGCCAACCACCACCATCGACCATCACCTCCGGACACCACCACAGCCGCCGACCACCACCTCCGGCCGCCGCAATCACATGTGATTGAAGTCACAATCACATGTGATTGCACACCGCCAACCACCACCACCGACCATCACCTACGGCTACACAATCAAATGTGATTGAAGCACAATCACATGTGATTGCACACTGTCGGCCACCACCACCACCACCGATGACCAGATCTTTTTTTGAAGCATCAAACGACGAATCTGAGACCAGATCTGAACTCCTCTCATCAAACCGAGTTGAACCACCACCATCCCCACCCTAAACAACTCCGGCAGCTGGCGAATTTAGCCTCGTCGGCGCTGGATCTGAGAAATAAAACGCCGGATTTTTTTTGAAGCATCGAACGACGAACCCGAGACCAGATCTGGACTCCTCTCATCAAACCGAGTTGAACCATGTGCGGCACCACCATTAACTCCGGCCGTGGTGGTCGGATTTTGCAGCGGCGGCCATGGTGGCCGGAGTTTGCTCGATTTCTCGTTAATGGAGGATCGTGAGGATGATCAGGCTCCATAGTCTTGTAGAGGAATCAAAACCGATCACCCTCACCAAAAATCACGATGATCCGACGGTGGGATCGCCGGAAAATGCTTTGTTGATCGTGTGGCTGAGATTTGTCCCTCAGGACTATACAAAAAAGATGAACTATATTGAATACAACTCATGGAGGAGTAATAAATTATTATTTACAAACCTTTGAAATTAATATTTGAGAGCAAAAGGGAATATGAAACAAAGATCAATCTTACATGTAGCGTAACTTTCTTTTTTCTTGCCTCTATGTAAATTATTTATTTTCAACTAAAACAATCTATAACGATAGCAGTCGCATTGAAGTTAACACAAGGGGTTTAATCCTTCTTTAACAGAAACTAATCCGTATATAACAGTTTTTAGGTGTACATAACAAGGTACAAACAGTTAAAACACATGGTATAAGTTGATAGTGTATAAAGTTGTGTATTACCTCTTTTGTTGGGTTTGTATGGCCATGTGAGTCCCCTTCGAAACCACATTTTTTTAAATAACTTAATGATAAATATTCAATCTTATATAAAAAAAATTAAATTGCATAATTTTTAAAAAGGATCAATTCTATATAAAAGTTTTATGTCAATTTTATAAATATTTTCTAACAGTTTACAAATTAACTAAATGAAATTTCTTAAATTAATATTATTTTGATTAATGTATATTGTAATATATATTTTCGACTACTAGGTATCATATTTTTTAGATATTTCATTTTAAAATAAAAACATGTAGGTATTATATATTTTTAGATATAAATTTTATGTAACACTATTTAATTAAAACTTATAGAAACATTGAAAAATTATAAATGATTAAAAATAAAGACGTGACAATTCATTATATTTTATAGTGTTGAATGGAGTGTATAATTTAAACTTTAAAATATAAAATTTATAGAAATCAATATTTTTAAATTATTGATCTGGTTATTGTTTTTTTAGTTTGAAATAAGATTTTTTTAAAATTTAGAATTGACTTTAAGATGATTAGTTTGAATAAACAAACAAGCACGGTTAAATGAGTAAGTATTAAAATCTTCTTAATACCTTATTTAACGAGTTTGTGAGTGTGACAATTCGATAAACAATCTATAGTTCTATACTATAATGCATAAACCCCTCATAGGGTTACAATATTTGACATTCCAATATATAAAAAAACACTTTGATCTATAGTTCTATACTTAAACACAAACAATCCTGAATTTTGATAATATTTCTTGGCAGATTGTTATTTCACATTGAAGGCATGGAATGCACAAAAAGCAGGAGCTGCAGCCATTCTGGTTGCAGATGATAGGCCTGAGCCATTGATCACCATGGACACACCAGAAGAAGAACACACCCGATCTAATTACTTACAAAACATATCTATCCCGTCGGCACTCATAAGTTTATCACTTGGTGAAGCCATAAAAAAAGCTTTGAAGAAGCCTGAAATGGTGAAAGTGAATCTTGATTGGAGAGAGTCTCTCCCTCACCCTGATGATCGAGTTGAGTACGAGTTCTGGACAAATAGCAACGACGAGTGTGGGCCAAAATGCGACAGTCAAAAACAGTTTGTTAAAGATTTTAAAGGGGTGGCTCAAATATTAGAGAAAAAAGGATACACTCAATTTACACCACATTACATTACTTGGTATTGTCCTGAGGCTTTTATATTGAGTAAACAATGCAAGTCTCAGTGTATAAATCATGGAAGATATTGCGCTCCTGATCCCGAGGAGGATTTTACTCGAGGATATGATGGGAAAGATGTTGTTGTTCAGAACTTACGACAAGCGTGTTTTTATAAAGTGGCTAATGAATCCGGGAAACCATGGCTTTGGTGGGATTATGTGACTGATTTTGCTATTCGGTGTCCGATGAATGAGGAGAAGTACACTAAAGAGTGTGCAGAAGATGTGATTGCATCACTTGGTGAGTTCTAAAGAAACTTTTGTGATCTTATTACAGTCTAAAGAAACTATTTGTGCAATAAAGTTGAGTTTTTTGGTTGGCATCTTGTGCTATCTTTCTCAGGTGTTGATGTGAAGAAAATTAAAGAATGTGTGGGTGATACAGAAGCAGATGTGGAGAACCCAGTGCTCAAGGCAGAGCAGGAAGCACAGGTTCATTGATCATAGTAGAAAAAATCTTTTTTTTAACTTTCTTTTAACAGTTAGAAGAATTTTTGTTACTTCTTTACTTTTGTTAATATCTATGTTATAGTTCACATATTCTGTAACGAGGTCAACGTTGTAATTTGCAGATCGGTAAAGGTGCCCGTGGAGACGTCACAATACTGCCAACTCTCATAATAAACAACAGACAGTTTCGAGGTATGTTTCCAAGATCAAGGGTCTATTTTAAAATTATGCTAAATAAACATTGACAGTGTAAATTACCTTTAACTTTTTACTTTCTGATTTTATGTTTGGTTTTCTGATAGTACAATTTAGTAAATGTAACATATAACGTGTGTAACATATAAAAGATATATTGTGTGGCTTGATTCAGGTAAGCTCGACAAAGGAACAGTTTTGAAGGCCATTTGTTCAGGATTCGAGGAGACAACCGAGCCGGTCATTTGTTTAAGAGATGGTCAGTTCGACATTTGCTTAGAACTTAAACTTCAGCACTGAATGTTATATGTGAACTTTAGTTCAAATATTATAAAAATAACAGACATTATTATTACATAAAAATAATTTGAAGCATGTGGCGTTTTATGTTGCGTTCAGGAATCGAAACGAATGAGTGTATGGAAAACAATGGTGGATGCTGGATCGACAAATCTTCAAATATCACAGCATGCAGGGTATGGAGAACCTTTTCTCCTGCTGTTTTGTAGTTTGATTTTTTGTTTTCAAGAATCTTGTTTTTTTGTTTGTTTTGTGTAGGACACATTCAGGGGGAGAGTGTGTCAATGCCCAGTTGTTCAGGGTGTAAAGTTTTTCGGTGATGGTTACACACACTGTGAAGGTAATTTATATCATATAAATTCCTATTTGTTACCATGTCTTGTGCCCCAGTTCGTTAACGAGTGCCCAAGTTCGTTAACGAGTGCCCATTTGTTATTCTATGTTGCAGCTTCGGGAGCTTTACGCTGTGGGCTTAATAATGGAGGTTGTTGGAAAGATAGCCAGCAGGGAAGAGCTTATTCCGCTTGTATTGTTAGTCCTCGATCTCTATTTTTCATCGAACATTGTTTTCTTTTAATAAGCTTACTCACATCAGCGATTCGTCAACATATATTTCTGTCAAAATCCATATTACTTTTGGCTTTTGTTTTATGCTTTAGGATGATCATACTAAGGGTTGCAAGTGCCCACCAGGGTTCAGGGGGGATGGAGTTAAAAGTTGTGAAGGTATCATCTTCCTTACATTGATGATTTGAACTTGGATTATTTCAGATAATTCAGGAGTGGTTTCTAGATATCAGATAATAACCTCTTAAAAAACAAACAACGCCTAAATGTCTAACAGATTACTACTTTCGTTCTGAACTTTACGATATGTGTTTCAGACATAGATGAATGTGAAGAGAAGATAGCTTGCCAGTGTCCCGAGTGCAAATGCAAGAACACATGGGGTAGTTATGAGTGTAGATGCAGTGGTGATTTGCTCTACATTAGAGAACACGACACATGTATAAGTAAGCGTCCTCGTTTCCCTTTTACACTCTTCATTATGAAACACGAGATGTGTTCAAGTCTCCTTATCTCAAACCTTGTACTACCCAAAATCTATATTGGCACGAAACCTTGTTAGTTCTATGCATTTGTCGTATGAATACTATGTGCTTGTTGAAAACAGGTAAAGATGCTAGGTCAGGAGTTGGATGGGGATCTGTGTGGCTCGTTGTTCTTGGTTTGACAGTTGCTGGAGGCGCAGCATATGCATTCTACAAATACAGAATCCGGGTACATATTATCTAAATTAACCCCTTTTGTTTCATTCTCGTTATAATTAATAAGGCGAAAGAATTTGTATGTCGCTACTCACTACTAACAAACATTTGATTTTAGAGCGGTGTTAGCATCCACTTACTAACAAATATTTTTCTTAGATCTTATGATCTTGTGAAGATCTTAGGTTAATGTTGTGCTTTTTTTTTTTTTACGATTAATCTATTGTGCAGACATACATGGATTCCGAGATCAGGGCCATCATGGCACAGTATATGCCATTGGATAATCAAGCTGAAGTTGCAGTTCAAGGATCGCAAGGGAACGTCTAGTAGAAGACAACAGCAACAGAAATAGAAAATGAACAAGTTTAAAAAAGTTGATACATTGATCAGAAACAAACATCTATTTGGTAACGACGAATGCTATAGACATATATGCACATTACAAGTGCTCGAGCTGCAAAACATTTGATGACATACTTTCCTATGAATGCATTTCTATATATCTACGATTTTCTTCTCATTTTTCGACCCAATCGTCCCTTAGAGTAGTTTGTAAGTTACGATATGATTCACTTGGTTCATTGGAAGTTTTGAAAAAATAAATGATCGACTTTGGGGATGATGCAAGATGTGCCCCAAGTCGATCGTTAAATGATCACACGGAAGAGTTTAAATGATTCGTGTAAATGCATTTGTTCATGAATTGATCCTTAACGAGCATTTGATTGCCCGCGCGTTGCGCTGGGTTACAGGCGACATATTTTTTTGTAATTAGATATTTACTTACATGACTATTTTGTTTTATGAGGACCTTTAACTTCAGATGTTTGTAGTGTTTAATGCTTCTCTTGCCTTGAAGGAAACTGTAGGATCAAGAAAACCAAACAAACTTAGATGAGGCTATGATATTAAAATAAAAATTTAGGCCCTGTTTGTTTCACCGTAACGCGAAGGAATGGAAATGATTTTAATTCCATCCATGTTAGTTACGTAATGACGTTTCTCTACCTAAAGTAATATTAACACTTCGAAGAACTTAATTCGTTTCAAAATAATGTTACCAAACGCAATATACAACGGAATTTGATTTCAATTCCATTACATTCCTTCACATTACGGTGAAACAACGTTCAGTTGTAGTACAAACCCTTAACTGACCTCTTGATCATTAAATCGATGTTATTTGGTTATTTCTTAGTTAGTTTAGTTATTCAACCTGACTCTAGCAAAAACATTCAAAAGACTAATGCGCATACATGAACAATGATCCACAAATTTCCAAAAGCTTTAAATGACACACATGATGGAACTTCTGTGGACGATAACATTAAAGCAAGATACTTAGCTAGCTACACCCTTGTAACCATTCACTTTTGGAAAGAAGCCACCTAAATCCTTTGAAACTACCAAGGTTAGTTTGTTGATTTAGCAACTGTACATCTGGTTCTTTTGAAACAGACCAAGTCAAACATAAAAATGAGCTTCCTTTTAGCAATTTAATCAATTGAAGACTGTAATTGCAAAGATCTCAACAATTTGGACCAACTCACTGGTTTCCACACAACACAGTGGACTAATTTAAAACTACATAGAGATCCTACAAACATATGAGAGTTAAAAACATCTCAGCATCATATAAAATGTGTGAGAAAAGTGAGACAATCAGAAGAGGTCATGACAAACTAAATTAGCAAATCATAGTATCCAATAAATAAATAACTAACTATATTGAACTCATGTAATCCAACTCTAAACTTGTAGTCAGCCTTCTAGAATCTATCTAGGTTGTTCATGAAGTCTTGTGCCTTTACTTAACAACTAATTATTAAGTTTTAGTGTCCAAAGTTTAAGCATTGCTTAAGTGCCCTTCAAACAACCAACCACTAAGATCTTTTAAATTTAACAGTGCATAACGTTGATATCCAAGAGATTAGTAAGTTGATTGATGGATGTGAAACCTGTAAAGTTGATTTCTTGAATGGCAAACAAACATAAAATAGATTCAATGTTTGACTTTAACACTTTCTCCTAATCTTTTAACTTTAAGTTGAAGTTGTGGCAAGTAAATACCAAAAAATAAGAAGCCCCAAACACTCTCATCACAAATCGCAACCGGAAAGAGAAGAAATACTTGACGTCTTACTTACCATTTGGGGAGGCTTAAAATCATCTCCAATTCCTGAATCCCTCTCCGTCGTTTGTATGAAATCCCATTAAACCACCATTCATGGACGAAATGTCTAACACACTCACATACTTGTTCATAAAAATCAATTTGTAGTTGCGACAATGGAGAGGCAGTAAGTATCGAGAAGGTCGACAGGTGAGAAAGGGAAGGGGTGGATTGAAAGCAGCCCTCATGGACTTCAGAAAGGAACGAAATCAGCAAAGGAGAGAGGATGAAGGCGGCCGACTTCTACTACCCCAACCGGAGACATAGAAGGGTATGCGAAGAAGAAAACGAAACAACGCAAACAACAAATGTATCGAGAGAAAGATATTATCACGTTAAATTGGTAATTTGACAAAACTGCCCTCAAATTTCTCATGAGAAATTGCATAATCAGTTCTCCGATTGATAGAATGTATAATTACTCTTTCGGTTAAATGAACATGAACTCGATATTCTTCCTTAACAACGCCAAGTTGATCTCTGAGGTAAAGAGATTCATTTCCTTGGTATAAATTGACAAACAATAATCAATTTTGTCTTGTTCTAACTAGTAATTGGTTTACTCTTCAAGAAAGGAAAGTCAATTTTAACATTATAGTTGGTAAGTATAGATTGTTAGGGGAGGGTTCATGCGAGAACCGTTGTTAGTGCGAGAACTGCGAGAACCAATCTCAGTCGTTCCTTGGATATGGGAAGTATCATGGATGGAGAGCGTGGAGGGATAGAGTGTGGCAGGGTGCATGTGAGGAATTCATGGGTGGGCAATGACATTGAAGGAGGGGGAATTGGACGGCTTAGATTGGTTCTCGCGGTTCTCGCGCTAACAACGGTTCTCGCATGAACTTTTGTCTAGATTGTTAAATCTTGTAGCTAAGATTGCCAATTTTTGAGGTGACTTGAAAAAAGTCAAAAGTAAGTTGACATGAAAAAAATAAGGCCGGGTTACGGTTAATCTGACAACCCAAAAACCCGTATGACCCATTTAAGGGTAAAACCATTAAACTATAAAGAAAAATTAGTACTTAAATTTATATTTTAAAAAGGGATTGTGAACTCAAATGAGTAAAATGACATTTAGGACATTAAACTCGTCAAACAAAAGTATAAAACCCTTAAAAACTTATAAAACAATAAAAGATTTAAATCTAAAATAATATAGTTTTGGTACTTTAGCATTTAGCTACTTGGATGATTGATGTAATCATATTTATACATGTTTTTACACGTATTTCACTTGTGTTCAAACCCTTTTTAATGGTGAATTGTGTAGGAGTGTTGTGTGTCTTACACTAAGTCAAAGGGGTAAATGTGTAAGTTTCCAAAGGATCTTAGAAGGCTGTTAATTGTTGGAGCTTGTAACAGCTGAAGGTTGGATGTCAGATGTCGAAGGTTAGGACCTTCATCTATATAAGGTCCATCCATCTCCTTCAGCTAGCATCAGTGATCAGATTGTTCTTTCTTATTTCCTTTGAAAGAGTTCTAGAAAATTCCTTTTGTAATTTTCATAATAATGAGAGTTTAGTTCATTCTTCTTCCTTCAATTCAGTAGTTATGTTCTTGATTTTCATCTTTGATACTACAAATTGGTATCAGATCTCCAAGCCTCAAACGATTCTGGGAGAAAGAAAGGTCTGAGGGTTTTAATAAAAAAAGAAGGAAGATTACGGTAGCTTCTAATCAGAGTTTTGCAATCAAGGGGGAGGAAGAAGATTCTCAGTGAAGAAGATCCTTAGGAGGAAGGTTCTTGAGAGGGTTCTTGAAAGGCTATTGGGAAGAAGTTTGTCAGGAAGAAGGGCTTCAGGAAGAAGATTCTCAGTAAAAAAGTCCGTAGGACGAATTGATAGGATTTGTATGTATAACCATCTAACCCTGATGACACGTCCAATGTCATAAGACACTCAAGGGTCACATCTGTGAGGGCATGTAATTTAAGATATTGTACAATCACTTTTTGGGAGAAAGGTTTTATGACAGTTAGTCATAAACCAGTACACAGAGTTATAAATTACCAGGATTGATTAATTAACAAGTAATATATATTTATTAGTTAATAAATATGTATTGTTAATTATCAATATTTAAGATTAAGACTTTGCATATTATCTTAAATAAAGGTTATTGCTAATTAGTTATTAAAAGAGAAAAACATCTATATATATATGTATGTATGTATATGTATATATATATATATATATATATATATATATATATATATATATATATATGGACATATATATATATATATACATATATATATATATATATATTATATAGATAATATATATTTTGCATTTTAAAAATTATTAGTAAATGATAATTAATGAAGGTTTCCTATTTAAAGATCACAAGGATGTTATCTATGAATAGGGATTAAAGAGGCTTGATTAGGTTAACTTGAACAAAAGGAAAAACACTCTCTCCCTCCCCTCTCCCCTAGTTCGGCCGAAAACACCCCAAGCAAAGGGGGTGTTTTGATTTTGGTGTCCTACACATCAAGGAGATCAAGAACTAGCATTGTGATTAATCCTTCTAGCGAATTCTTGTAGTGCCTCATTACGGGTGGAAAATCTTGAGCAATCTAAGGTGAGGTATGATCTTCATCTATATCATGCTCTAGCGAATTCTTGTAGTGCCTCAATTGGTTTTTGGATAAGATTTGTAGTTTTAAATCTTTGATCAGAAAGGTTAAACCAGTTAGGTTTAACCGGTTAAAAGATTAAAACTATGAACAGATTATTAACTCATAAATATGTTTGTTTATATATTCGAAATACAGGGATTGATATATATCATGTTAATCTCAGTTTTATTGTTTAGTATTGTATGTTTATAGTTTTCCAATTTTTAATCAGAAAAGTTAAGCCAGTTAGGTTTAACCGGTTAAAAAGGATAAAAACTATAAAAGGTTTTATAATTATTCATCTCTACATGTTCATATATATACATCATAAATGTTAACTAGTTAAGTTAATATGGATAATCTTAAAGTTTTTAGTCAAAAACTAGTTAGTTTATGATTATAGGATAAACTTTAAAGATTTAAAATTCTAAAATGTCATCAACAAGTTTGGTTGAAAAAGGTTTAAAGTTTAAATAATTAAAAACAAGTTTATGTTTTTTTATTTTAAACTTTTGGATAAAATAGAATTACTAAATTTTAATGTTTGATGAATATATATGCATGATTTCCGAATTATTATTTTTGATCGGAAAAGGTCACCGGAAACCCCGGGATCACCGGCGGCAGCCCCTTTGCGGCGACAGCCCAGCAATGGTGGCACAATGATGGTGGCGGACCGGCGGTGATAGGCCAGCCACGGCCCAACAGTAAGCTGAGGCCAAGTGGCGTCGGCGGCGAAGGGCAGTAGCCCAGTTGGGGTTTTCGACCCACTACTCGCAGCCCACCTACGGCGGCCCAAACCAGATCGTGGCCCAGCTGTGGTTTCGGTCCAGCAGCGGCCCAAACCGTGACCCCATTGCGGCGGTCCGGTGGTCCAGTGATCCGAGGAAGGTTCGGCCCAGTCGGGTTGGCCCAATTAAGATTCTTTGATCATTTTATTATAAGACCCAATAGAAAAGGTTATAAATAAATATAGTTTTTGATTAATGTAATTAAGAACACAAGTTTCTTGTTTTTAAACTTGGGCTTATAAAATTGATCATAATCAATTTGGGCTTCTCGGCCCAGTTAGGGGTAACCGAGAATGGGTCTCGGCCCATAGGGCTTGGATTATAAAATATCGTTTATATTTTAGATATATAATTCGGAATAAGATAATACAAGGTAATATATAAATATATATTAGTTTTACGGATTTAAAATTGATATATTAATATATAGATTATGGTTAAAGTTTTATTTGAACTAGTTAAGTTAAAATATAGGTTTTATTATATTTTTGTAGTAAAATATAATAATTAGCCATAATGATGTATTATTATTGGACAAAATGAACAAGGTTAAATTTTAATCAATTGAGTGTTTTTGTAGAAAAACACATTTGGTGTAATAGTTATTATACCATTAGTTTGATAATTGATTAAAAGGTTTGACATTTGTCAAGTTTTTTCTCATCTCGATTAATAGTTTAATTAATCTGAGAATGAATGGGAAAAGGTTTATATATGTTGCTTGAATTATTTATTGTTTATATTTAATGCGTGGTTGGTTGTTTATATATTGTTTATATATAAATGTTGAATGGGTTTGACTTGTATACTAAGTCGCATTAGTATTGTTAAGTCGCGTTTGTAGTTTATACATGTCGACTACAAATGTTTGACTTAAACAAGCCAACAGTATATTATTGTTGTGGTTAGACATGTAGGTTATAGGTTTTGCCAACTTAGACCTGTGGTTGTGTTTTTCTTTTTCCTTCTTTATTTTGGTTTTGGGGAGGTCTGCTGTTAGAACACCTAAAAGTGAGGGTGTTTTATGTAAATTTACCAATGGCTATATAAAGCCTTGGTTCGATAGATAATACAAGTTTTGCCTTCATTCTACACATTCTATCTAGGTGTTTGTGTGTGTTTCTCTAAGCCAAGCAAAGCTTCATCTCATATTCGGACTTATCAAGTGGTATCAGAGCCGATTCTCTCTTGGAGTTGGTTCTATATTCTTGTTCGATTCACAATACAAGAAACTGAAAATCTAATCTTGATCAATCAAGGAAACAATGAAGATTTCAACCTAGAAAATATGTTCGATTCTGTTCATCTTCGATTCTGTGCTGTTCGATTTGCTGTTTTGAGGAAATTCACTGTTCGGTGTTCTTCACAGATTCGATGATGTTCTTCGTGATTAATTGAAGTTTTTCAACAAGCAATTATTATTTTGCATTGAGATTGATGTTAAAAGTCAATTGATCATGATTAGCTGTTGTACGATCTGATTTCAACGATTCAAACTTCAAGAAAAGTGAAATTTCGGAACTAAAGTTTCAGTTAAACGTTAATCAAGGTTTTTCGATTTATCAAATTGTGTTTGATTTTGAATTAGAATTGATTCAATGGCATTTGGATTTGGTTGAATTGAAATTTGGAAGTTTTCTGGAAAGGTTTGATTTGATCTTCATTGGTTTCTGAAAATTTCGAAATTCGTGTTCAAGAAAATCAAGAACAGTTCAGATTCGACTTTTTGATCCATTAAAGTGGAAAACACCTACTAAAAGGTGTTTGTAGGTGAAAAGCTGTTACAATCGTAGTGGGTAGGTGAAAAACCAGTTCGACCGAGATTTTGTCTTATGCTCGATTGAAGATAAACAATCTAGTTCGATCGAGAAATTTGAACTACAGTTCGATCAAGGTTGAAACACTCAGTTCAAAGGTGTTTTGAACTCATTCTCTAATGTTTGATCAAAAGGTTTCAATTGGAATTCGATCAAAGTTAACGATTTTTTTGTTCATTTGAAGGATTTTATTTGCTTTCGATTGACTAGATTGAATTTGATTCAAAGTGATTCTAATATGTTCGATTGGTTAGATTCGAGTGCAATTGAAAGTTCACTACACAATTTGGTGGAATTGCATTCGATTCAAACTGTTAATTGTCTATTCGGTTGAACAAAAGACTATTTAGTTCGATTGGAAGTTGACAGTGGTTCAGTATTCAATTCATTTTGGTAGAGCAGTTCGATTCAAAGATTAATGATTGCATTCGATTCGATTAATAGTTCGATTCAATTGATAGTTCTATTCGAAGATTACTGTACTGATTTCTGTTGTGTTCGATCGAATTATCCAGTTCGATTCAAGTTGATAGTGTTTGAAACTTCCAAGGTCATTACCCGGTACGATTACCGGATCGCATTCGATTACATTAGTCAGACTAGTTGCAATTTCTTTTGATTGAGACAGATTGCAGTGAGAGTTTAAGTGAATTTGAACAAGTCATTTAATTTCAAAAGAGAAACGATCATCAGAATGTCAAATTCTAATTAGATGTTAGCAATTGGCACTGATACAAAACCTCCGGTTTAGGGTTTAGGGTTTAGGGTTTAGGAATGATTACCATGTTTGGAAGGGAAGGTTCATGGACTTCCTAGAACACAACGATACATATGGTCAAGCAATGCGAGATTGCATTGAACATGGTAACAAGAAATTTCTTAAAGTCATTCCTGTGAATCCAGATAAGAATCCTCAAATTTCTGCTAAGAGAAGAGAAAAGTCATTTGATGAACTCACAGCTCAAGAGAAAGAAGTGAAAAAAGCTGAAAGGTTGGCTAAGTATTATCTCAAACAAGGTTTATCTTCTGAGATATATACAAAGGTGGATAGTCTTGAGACTGCAAAGGATATTTGGGCTGAGCTCAAAAGGCAACTACAAGGTACTCAACAGGGAGAATATATCAAAAAGACACAATTGGTGAATAGTTTTCATGACTTCTCTGTTGAATTACTACATGAAACTTATAGTAGGTTTTGCTGGTTGCTGAATGAGCTTAGGTCAAACAAGATACCTCGATCAGATCTTGATCAGAATTGTCTCTTCCTGAAGTCTTTAGGACATGAATGGAGTGAGCATGTGAAACTGTATAAGCATGTTAACAAAGACTTGACACAAGTTACCTTTCATAATATTTTTGAAGATCTGAACCAGTATCAGGCTGAAGTCTCAAAATCCATGCCAAAAGTTTCCACTACTGATCCTCTAGCTCTAGTAGCTGCTGACAAACATTCCAGAGAAAGCACAAGATCTAACAAATACAAGCATGTAGTTTTCAGTGACTCAGATCCTGAAGATTCAAATGCAGATTCTATGGAGGCAGCTTTTTAGGCTTTGTCTTTTGTAACACAAACCTTCAAGAATCGGTTTAACAAGACCAACAACAAACAAAGGTTCACCTCGAGCTCCAAACGTCCTGAGAACTACAGGTCTACTGAGAAACCAAGATTTCAATGAGAAGAGAAGAAGGTTGATAAAAGAGGTGAAATGAAATGTTACAACTGTGGAGGATCAGGTCATCTGATAAGGAATTGTCCTCAAAAGAAAACCAAGGACGCTGAATACTACAAGCAGAAGTACCGCCTTTCAAAACAAAAAAAGGCTGGGAAAGTTTTAATGGTTGAGGAGGATCAATTCTTATCTGATACAGATACAGACAATGATCTTGAGACTGAAGAGCAAGCACAATTTTGTCTCATGGGAAAAGATGCAGAATTAGATGAGGAACTTAGTCCTACCTTTGACAACCCAGATACAGAGTCAGAACAGGTAGAGACTGCACAGGTAGATACTAACATTGATTTGCTTGCAGGTTTTAACCGTGCACATATTCAAACAATTCTAAAATGAATGAAAAACCTAGAATTAAATGTTAGTAATCTGAAAAATAAAAACAAATCATTAAAACAAGTAATTCAAAGTCAAGATCAAGAGGCTCAGGGAATAATTGATCAACTTGAAAAAGAGTTGCAACTGTCAAAAGATCAATTGAAAGAAACAAGTTCCAAACTCTTAGACGTAACAAATGAAACACAAACAATCATTCATGATCTAAAGGCTGAACGCCTAAGTGCTGAAAAAGATTCAGAGGTTCTCCAAACCAAAAATTGTGAATTGTCCACTAAGATTAAATAGCTTGAAGACTTTATAATAAAAAGAAATCAAAGTGAACAAACAATCTTCTTGAACAAACAAAAGGAGAGACCTTATAGTCGATGGACATTTGAAGGCTTAGGATTTGAGAATCCTCATGTGTTAAATAAAGTCACTTGCAATCAATTATTCAATGCAAATCTCTTCAATATGGGTCTTACAGCAAGAATGAAATTTGATGGACAAGAGGAAGAACAAATTAAGGAGGAGATGAAGAGAAGTCTTCCGCAACATGCAGAAATATCTTTCGATTACACTGCCCTGAATGAATCATATAATTCTGATTTTCCAAAGACTTCAGTTTTCAAACACACTTCTTCTATTTATACAGATGAAGAGTTGTATGCTCCTTCTGTTTCCAAACCTCTGTTGGAGTATATTCCTTCTGTTGAGTTATTGAAGCGATTCTATACTCTTTAGGAATATTGCTTCACTTCTCAGATCATAAATGATCTCATTTCTTTGGTTCTTTCTCATGAATCAAGTTCAAATATTCATTGTTCAAAATCTGATGTATCATCTACTTCAGATTCATCTCTTCATGTTGAGCTTTTCATTCTTGCATGACAAGTTGATGAGTTGAAGTTAGCAAATGAAGTTCTTCAATTAGAGCTAACCAATGTTCAGAAAAATGATGAAAGAATCATTGACAGGTTGTGTATTTAGAAATTTGAACTCGAGACTCAAATCAAGAAGTTGACATCAACTCCACAAGTGAACAAAGATTATGACACGTCCACTTCAATCTGCTTAATGTCTGAAGCTTCTTCAAACTTAACTTGGCAATGGCATAGGAAGTTGTCTCACTTGAATTTTAGAAGTATCAACAAATTGATAACCGCTGACTTGGTGAGAGGCCTGCCAAAGTTAAGATTCAAAAAGAACACTCTTTCTGTGCATACTGTGCAAAATGCAAAATCCGAAAGACTTCTCATTTGCCCAAACAAGAGATGAGCACAACTATGCCACTTCAACTTCTGCACATGGATCTGTGTGGTCCAATGAGTGTACAATCTCGTAGTGGGAAGAAGTATATCTTAGTCATGGTGGATGACTACTCCAGATATACCTGGGTCAAGTTTTTGCGTTCAAAGGATGAAGTTGCTTCAACCATAATTACATTTATCAAGCAGCAGCAAAACAAGCACAATCAGAGTGTTGGTGCCATTAGAACTGATAATGGAACAAAATTCAAGAACAATACTCTGAAAAGCTACTTTGAACTTGTGGGAATCACACATCAATTTTCTGCAACATACACACCTCAACAAAATGGTATGGTGGAACGACGCAACCGAACTCTGGTTGAGGCTGCTCGTACAATGCTATCCTATTCTGGTCTCCCACCTTCCTTTTGGGCTGAAGCAATCAGCAGTGCCTGCTATACGCAGAACCGTTCTTTCATACATAAACGTTTAAATAAAACTCCATATGAACTGGCAAATGGAACTGTACCTAATATCAAATATTTTCATATATTTGGTAATCGGTGCTATGTTCTCAATGATAAAGCTAACTTAGGAAAAGTTGCAACAAAAGCAGATGAAGCAATTTTTCTTGGTTTTTCACAAGAGTCAAAAGCATATAGGGTTTTCAATAAAAGAACATAAAATGTACAAGAAAGCATAAATGTCACATTTGATGATTCATTAAATGTTACATCAGTTCCACCAGTACATTCTCAAAACGGTTCTGAACATGTCCGTTTAGAACCGGGTCTTCAAATTCAAGATACAAACATTGCTTCCAGTTCAAATGCTAATGATTTAGATTTTATGTTTGATATCTTCCAATCTGAATCTAATCCTGTTCATCATGTTTCTAGGACTGAACCTGATCTTCAAGAAAGTGTTACTATTACTCCTCCGACAGTAACATAATCAAATCCGTTTATTGATATTTCTCTTGAAGAAACAACATCTGGTTCGATTACACGTCCTGAAGAGGCTACTCCTGAAGAAGAAGAATTTGTGAGTCCGCCTATATTTGATTCAGCTCCAAATCCGACTACTGAAGTTGAGGATCAAGTACCATCTTAGGAAATTTTCTTTCCTTCAACTTCAACTCCCTATGAAACAAAATGGACGAGACACCATCCTGAAGATCAAATAATTGGCAATCCAAATGTTGGTGTTCGTACAAGATCTGCAACGGAAAACTAATGCTTATATTCAAATTTTCTGAGTATCATAAAACCCACGAAGGTCTCTGAAGCACTAAGTGATCCGGATTGGGTTGTAGTTATGCAAGATGACCTTAATAAGTTTGATCGGTTAGCAGTTTGTAGACTAGTGCCACTTCCACATGGAAAATCTGTTGTGGGGACCAAGTGGATTTTCAAAAATAAGAGGGATTTTGATGGTGTAGTTGTTCGAAATAAAGCTCAACTAGTGGCAAAAGGCTACTTCAAAAGGAAGGCATTGATTATGATGAAACTTTTGCTCCTGTGGCCCGAATTGAAGCTATCAGGCTTTTTCTAGCATATGCTGCCAGTCGTAGTTTTAAAGTCTTCCAGATGGATGTGAAAACAACATTTCTCAATGGAATTCTCAAAGAAGAGGTTTATGTTTCACAACCTGAAGGATTTGTTAACTCTCAGCATCCAAATCATGTTTATATTCTAGATAAGGCCTTATATGGACTAAAACAAGCGCCTCGTGCATGGTATGATGTCTTATATGAATATCTTCTCAGTGCGGGTTACACAAAAGGAACATCTGATACTACACTGTTTGTCAAGGCCAGAGGCAAAGATAAAATTTTGGTGCAGATATATGTTGACGATATTATCTTTGGCTCAACAAATCCCAAGTACAGTGATGAATTTGCTAAGACTATGGCAAATCGGTTTCAGATGAGCATGATGGGGGAAATGTCATTTTTCCTTGGTCTACAAGTAAAGCAACTGAGCAATGGTATATTTCTCAGTCAGTCCAAGTACATAAAGGATTTACTTAAAAAGTATGACATGCTCAATTGTTCAGCAATCTCAACTCCTATGGCTGCGAAAACTAAGCTATTAGCTGATTTGGATGGTACATCTGCTAATCTGAAGACCTATAGGGGTATGATTGGTTCGTTACTATACTTGACAGCAAGCAGACTAGATATCATGTTTTCCACCTCTCTGTGCTCGCTTCCAGGGCAATCCCAAAGAGTCGCATCTACAAGCAGTTAAGCGGATCTTTCGTTATCTCAAAGGAACTATGGACTTGGGTTTATGGTATCCTAGAGATTCAAATCTTGACTTATATGCCTACTCTGACTCAGACTATGTTGGTTTCATGATAGACAGAAAGAGTACCTCTGGCAGTGTGCATTTCTTGGGGGATAGATTAGTCTGTTGGGCTTCTAAGAAACAAAACTGTGTATCTACATCAACTGCTGAAGTTGAATATGTTGCGGCTGCAATGTGTTGCTCACAGAGTTTGTGGATCCGTACACAGTTATCAGACTTTGGTCTACAGTATGACAAGATCCCCTTGTTTTGTGACTCGCAATCTGCCATTGCTATCTCATGCAATCCGGTACACCATTCAAAAACCAAACATATTGATGTCAGGTATCATTTTATAAAAGATAATGTGGAAAAAGGTTTAATTGAGCTTAGGTATGTTCATACTGATAATCAACTGGCTGACTTATTTACTAAACCATTAGACGAATCTCGTTTTAATGATTTAGTCTCTAAGCTTGGCATGCTTAATATGAATGTATGAAATACTGCTTTTCCTTTTTCTTTATTATTTTTTTTAGCTTTGAATAGGTATTACACAGTTTGTTCGTTTTGCAGGTCATCATTACTGAAAATACTGGGGAGTGTCTATATCTTTACACATACTGCATATTTGTAGGGGGAGAAATATAGACATTTTCAAAATACATAAATTTTTTGTCTTTCACACAATCGGAAATTTTTGAAAATTTGGTGCACATATTGAGGGGGAGTTTTTCTTATGTATTTTAAATAAATAAAAGATTAATTGAAATTAGAAAACAGAAAAAGAAAAAAAATTGGAAAATAAGAAAAACTGAAAAAGTTGAACTTTTGAAAGTAATACTGATCGCAGTTGAATAATCGAATTCAATCACATCGATTGTATTGAATTTGATTGGACTTGGAATCAAATGTCGAGTTGCATTCGATTAAACTATCGCCTTGAGAAATTACAAAGGTTTTAATCGAACCGAGTTGAACTGGAATTCAATTTTAGCAAGTCAATCACATTCGATTTGAGTCCCCAATCAACTTCAATTGGCTCGGTTGAATAGCACATGATTAAGTTCGGCCGTGTCTTAAGACTCCAATCGCATTCGATTAAGTTTGAGACCGAATCACATGCGATCGACCCTGTTCGACCGTGTTTAAATGTTGAAATCAAATTGCATTCGATTGAGTTTGAAAATAGAATCGCATTCGAATGACCCAGTGCGGCCGTGTTTTTCAAGTTTTGGTCCAATTAGTGCTTTACACGTGGCAATGTCATGTCAATTACTTTTTACTATTACCCATACGATTATCTTCTTCAATTCACTTTCACTAAGCACCATTGCAGACCTCGGTTATTTTCCCTCACGAATTCAAACAAAATTCTGTCAAAATTTAAAATTTTTACATCAATCGACTCGCACGCACAAGGTGAATAATCCCTACGGGGGAATTTTGTTTATTTTGATTTTTGATATAGTTTTAAGTCGAAACAGTGTTACGGTTTTAAGGGTTTTACGGACTGCTAATTTGATTTTTGACAATCGATTTGACTTTGTTTAACCACGAATGAAGTATGATTAGTCTTAGGATTGCATAAGGAATATAGATCTACAAAAAGTTTTCAAAAAAAAAAAATTTGAGATGTGTTCTTCGTATGAGTTTTCACTATAAATTTGAATTTTGGTCAATAACATGATGTTAGGGTCATATTTTGCCTATACTTCAGTGTGACAAAGTTGTTCGTATACATCAAATTGGTGTGTATTGAAGATCAAAATTCATTTTTGATAAGTTTAAACATCATGTGCTCTATGAGAATTTCAATGTTTTAAGGATTTTTGGTTCAAAATTTCAAATTTTTCAAAACAAGTGTATGATCAAAATAAGTCATCTTAGTATCAAAAGGTCGAGTTTGATCTAAGTTTGACTGATTTTTATGAGTGTGTGGGTTTGATACTTATTTTTTGTTTTATGAATTTAACCTGATGTGTTCTTTTGTGCAGATATAATGGCAAACATGGAAGGTGACACCACATCACATGTTTTTTCTGTGGCTCCGAGTCAGCCAACCCAAAACCCTAAACTAGACGAGCTCTTAATGCTTAGGGCAGAATTTTTGTCTATAGTAACTCATGATAATAGTCAGTTCATTGACTTAGCCACTTTGAAAAAATCCTAATTACCCTGTCCTAACTGAAATTCTTCGTGTTCATCCACTGAATACTTACTTACAACCCTGCTACTGCCGGTACTCATGTTCCCGAGGTGTATACTCAACAGTTTTGGAAAACTTGTCATATACACACCAGTCATTCTGGAAATCTTTCTATCAGGGCAGAGGTTGATGAGTACATTGTTGTTCTTACTATGGACAAACTTAGGGAAATTTTCCACCTTCCTACTGCTGACAGTCGTACTCCAGCAGTCACTTTTGATGAAATTCTTGATGAGGAAGTATGTGTTGCTGCAATCCAATCCTTTGGTTACTCTGGTCCATTGGAAAATAAAAATCAGTTCAAAAGGAATAATCTGCATCCAATGTATAACATGTTCATGACCATACTCCAGAAGTGCTTAACTGCCAAACATACTGGGTATAAGTTCCTTACTGAAAACCAAATGCGGATTTTTGTTGCTGCGGGAAACCACTTACATGTGGATTATGCTCAATTGATATTCAATGATTTTAAAGCAACAATGGCACAAAAACATAGTCAGAAAAAGACAGGTGCAAAGTTCTTACCTTACTTGAGGTTCATTCCAATGATTATCCAACATGTCATGGATCAGAATCAAGCCATTCCTCGGAGAGCAGGTTCACCTTCTATTGCTCCTAAAGTTTTTAATGTAATTAAACCTGCTATTCCAGATCCACTTCGTGTTCCTCAACCTTTCCTTGTATCTTTATTGGATCTTTGTGAGCAATCTGATTTAATTGTCAGTTATAGGGAGAGTGTAGGGATACCTCCTATGGTTAGACCAGAGCCGGTCCAACCTACCCAGGGAGGAGTAGCACCAAGTGAGGTTGTAGAGGATTGGTCTCAGACATCTATGGGAGATGCTGAGAGGGAAGTGCAGAGAGAAAATCTTGAGAGGGTTGGTGAAGAAGGTGAGGGTGATACACATAGAGAGGGAGTAGATATGTATGAGCCAGCTACTGTTCTTGAAATTGTTGAATCTTTAGCTGTTAATACTAATGAGCAATCTGATGGTTCTACTGAACAAATACATCTTTCGAGCTTAAATTCTGAGAGTACTGAGTCTGTTACTAACACTATGAGTACTCCACCTGTTCTTATTGTGTCATCTCCTGTGGGTACTCCATATGCTTCTATTGTTCATACTTCTGAAAGTACTCCGTCTTATATGAAACTAACTGATCCTCATGATCATTCTCCTATTGTTAATACTCCTATCGTGTCAACTGCTGACTTGACTTCCATTGTTCAAACTCCTATCAATCAGGCAGGTCTTACTTTAATCCTGGATCCTACTCGGCAACAAGTTGTAGGTCCTCGGGTTGTTCAAATAGCTTCTGATCATGCAAGAGAACCATCTTTTGAGGTTGCTTCTGTTACACCTGAGACTTCATTATTGTCTTCAAATCAGTATGCTGGGTATGGAAATGAAGATGAAGATGATATGAGTGTCAGTTCAGGGAGAAAAGAAAATGTGAGCATTGAGATTCCACTAAACCTAGAAAGCCGGGAAACCACATATGCTATCGGGCCTGACACTGTTAGGTCTGATATTGAGATAGATACGACTATCCCAACCGTGCATGTTCAAACCCCACCTAGCCACTTAGAAGGTTCTCAACAATCTTCTACTTTATTGCACATGGCTATTGCACATTGTCTACGACCATCTCCTTCGGATACGGGACGTATTGAAAATAGAGGACTGCCTCCCTCGTCCTCGCCTGTTGTTTCTGAGCACATTGATATACCGTAGATTTCTGCATTTCTTTCTAAACACAAGGACACTATAAATGCACTGGTCACACTAATCAAAAGTGTACCTGGAACATCCACAGGTGATACTACTGATGGTATCATTCGAGGATTGGATGGAAATCCTGCTGGAGTCAACATCTCTTCAGCTCCTTTAGGTGGTTCCGCCTTTGTGGCTGGTACCTCAACTGGTATTCTTCGTGAAACCAGGTTTGTTACACAAGAACAGTTACAAACATCAATTCATCAGGCTGTTGCTCCTCTTCATGCCAAACTTGATCATATTGATTCTAAGCTTGACCGAATTGAATTGTTGCTTCAAAACAGATCTCAGGCATCTACTACGTCTCATGATCCTAATCTTGCAGATCTTCAAAGTGAGATAAATTCAAAGTTGGCTGAGATTTCTGATAGATTGAAAGTGGTGGAGACTGCATGTAAAGGTCAAGCTGGCACATTAACAAGGAGACGTGACGATCATGATGCGGATGATCACCCCGAGGGGGAGAAGCATCGAAGAGTATATATGGGAACAAGTGCCTTGGTACCGATTACTCCGCTGAATCAGATCTTACCTTTTGGTGAAGGTTCGAGTGGGAATCAATGTAGTGATTTTTAGGTTGATGATGTTTTTAGTCAACAAGATATGATTATTTTTTAACAGAGGCATCCTGTAAGTGAAGAGGGGGAGATTGAACAAAGTGATTATAATGAACAGACTGAGGAGACTGAAATTCAAAAGGATACTTAAATGCATGATTTTTATGAAGATATTGAAAATGAGGACATATTTAATGATGTGGCTGAAGAGATTGATGAATATGTAACATCTGTCACAAATCCTAAAGCTCTTCATACTCGGATTGTGGATAGGTTTGAAGATGATGAGCATCCTTCTGAGATAGAAAAGAGAAGAAAAGAATGGAATCGCAGAGTGAAAAGTCAGGTGAAAAAGAAGACTTTTGATGTTTCAAGAGTTCTGAGTGGGGTAAACTTTGAAGTTCAAACTATTTTTCCACCTCCATCAGGACAATTTTAGACATCAGCTGCAGATTTAATTAGACAAGAGCAATAAAAGATAGCAGTTGAAGAGTTTGCTAAAAATACAGAATGACATTTGCCACCAAATGTGACATTTGCCACCAAATGTGATTGTATACAGGAACTCCGACTCTTGATAGAACAAATATGTACACAATACAAGTGAAAATAAATCCAATCTGGAGAGATTACTCAGTGAATGGTCCATATCTTGAAGATAGAATTTTAGAGATATATGTGGACGAAGTTGAAGAAAGAACACCTCCAGAATTAAGACATTTGGATGAAAATCAGAAAAGAAGATATCAACATGTTCTCGAAAGGTACAGAACTCCAAAAGAAAAGATAATCTCAGAATACCCAGTCACCAAGCTTCTCAATATCTACAGCGATTCTGCTTTTGGTCATACAATTGTCTGGTTTGAAGTTGAAAGAGCAAATAATCAAAAGTTCACTTTTAATGAAGCAGACGTGAGATATATTAACTTACATGATATCAATTTCATCTACTTGTATCTGTCAGAAAAACAAGGAAAGAAACCAAATGAAATATTTGGCAGATCTGCTCTAATGAAATACATGAGAAAGTTGATGGAGTATATTGAAGAACATGATATGCAACTGGCAGCTGAGAACAATTATGAAAAAGTCAATCTTCGGAAACCTCAACAGAATCATCCAAACTTGGATCAAATGGAATTGTTGACGATAGTTGAAGCTGGTCATAAGTTCTTCAATGGTGAACCAGTTGTTTTAAGGAATTCAAAGAAAGAGAAAACATTCGTACGTATGTGCGATGCTTTAGCTTATTCTAACGGCACGCTGAGGATCTTGTACAATAGTCTTGAAACGAAAAATGCAAACTCGGAGAAGTCTATCACAGAGCAGGAGAGACAACAAATAGGTCAATACATTGAAAAATCCAAACGATCACTGGAGAGCAGAAGGATTATCAGAAAATGGCAAAGTTATTTTGGACTATGTAACAATGTACCTTGATTGTTTTATCTTTTGTAGTTCAAATCTTTTGTAATAGAAACACTCCTCACTTAGGGGGAGATTGTTAGAACACCTAAAAGTGAGGGTGTTTTATGTAAATTTACCAATGGCTATATAAAGCCTTGGTTCGATAGATAATACAAGTTTTGCCTTCATTCTACACATTTTATCTAGGTGTTTGTGTGTGTTTCTCTAAGCCAAGCAAAGCTTCATCTCATAACCTATCAAACCCTTTTTACAATGTAAAAGTAATAGAATAAGATTTTATGTATTCTAGTTTATTTTGTTGTAACCAAATCCAAAGACGAAAGATTATTCAAGACGGAGGAACAAGACGGAGTTACTCGGGTTAAGACCGGAGGTGTGAAGGCCGATGGGAGCAAGGAGATTATTTATAAGTTTGAGCCACGGGATCTTATTAGAATAGTTTGTCCTTAGTTGACCCTTTAGGACATAGTTGGCAAAACTATAACAACTAATTATCTGCGTGGTTGTGCTTTACTTTTAAGAACTTTTTGCGACTATAAAATTAAAGTAGGAGGTTAATAATGGTTTTTTTTATTAATCAGAGGTAAACCACGAAAATAATAAAATTAGTATACGATAATAGTTTTATAAAATTTAAATATTTTAAGATTGTCGTATCAGCATTTTAAAAACAGTTTGTTTTTTTCAAAATGATTTTATTATAAAACGTATTGTGTACTTAGTTTTAGGTATACTAAGATATACAGATTTTAAAACAGTTAGTTTTAAAATGGTTTTACAAAACTGGAAATCAAGTTTCTCAAACTCAGATAAAACCAACTAAAATCTTAGACCAGTAGTGCTACCCATCTAGTGGTACACCTTTCCTACTCCCAGTACCTTGGTGTGTTGTCGTGTCCAAACCGTGCACACTAGGGTTCAAACCGATGTGGGGAGGGGGTTAAAGACTTTGCTTTTTCGTGATATGACGGGTCAAAGTTCACCCCGTCCTAGGTGGTGGGGTCTACTTTGGTGATTCCCTGATGTGATAGGCCCAAAATGCACTTAGTGTAAAGATAAACATACTTAGATTATTTATCTAAATATCTCTACAAGGTCTAGGAGTCGTATCAAGTTAGATACGATTGGTAAAGGAACCTACCTACCTGAAATAGCACGGGGTTGGTGTTGTCGTGCCCAAACCGTGCACCAACACGTGTGAAATAAGGATCCTAGGGCTAATACTTATCATTTAAGGGTTTTTATCGATTTGTATTTAGCAAAGTCTATTATGTGTTACTAATTGAACTATATAATTGAAAAATTGTAGATGGCAAATGTATTTAACACTAATAACCTCTCACTCCATTCTATCCTTGAAAAGGATAAGCTCACTAGACCTAACTTTCTCAACTGGGAGCGCAATCTTCGGATCATGCTCAGCCCTGAGAGAAAGTAGAATGTCCTAGAGGAACTGGTGAGAAATGCCCCAGCCAATAATGCAAGGGCTGATGTTAGGAAAGCTTACCAGAAGCGTGTCAATGATGCGCTAGATGTAAGTTGCCTCATGCTTGCAACGATGAGTCCAGAGTTGCGAACAAGCATGATGGAAACATCGGCCTATGACATGATCCGTCAGCTGAGGGACATGTTTCATGAACAGGCTCGCTCAGAACGCTACGATGTCACGAAGGCTCTTAACACTTGCAAGATGGCCAAGGGCACTCGGTTTAGTACCCACGTCATGAAAATAAAAGGGTACATGGACCACCTGGAAAGGCTTGGACACCCGGTACCATTGCAGCTAGCAACATATATGATACTCAACTTGTTGTCTGATGACTATAAGCCTTTTATAGTCAATTATAACATGAAAAATATGGAGAAATCCATAGCTGAGCTTTATTCAATGCTCAAGACAACGGAGTCGAATATGGGTAATAAGTCCAAGGACATCCTTATGTTGGATAACGGTGGTGCTAAAAAAAGGAAGGGGCGCAACGGAAGAGGCAAGGGTAAAACCGAGCTAGGACCATCTGCACCCAAGGCCAAGGCAAATGGCAAAGGCAAAGGCAAGGGCAAAAATTTTGAACCGAAAAAAGCAAGAACCGAGAACCGGTGCTTCAAGTACTGTGAGATTAGCCACTATAAGGTCAACTGCCCGAAGCGTCATGAAGGTGGTGGAAACGCCAATTGTAACTTCGATGACTAACTTCAGTATTTTTTCTTTCAACTTATTATATAAGTGGTGTTTGACATTTTGCGATCGTTTATTGCAAATAGGTCAGTAGAAGCAAAGGGTGCCAAGGAATGTAGGAGGATACTACGTGCAAAAGACAAGGATATTTATAATTCATAGCTTATTATCTATTTTAAAAATTTTATTTCAAAATATAATGTGTTTTGGGATTCTCTTTTATTCAAATATTAATGAATTATTAGTTCATACATCCTTGCACGTGGTTTGTGATTATATCTGGTCAAGTATGACTAGAGATTGACTAACAAGTCAAAGTCTTTGACTTATTAGTATTTAATCCTTATGCATTGTTTGCCATTTGAGTTGTATGTTAATAGTAATTGCTCAACTAAACTTATGGAAATCACTTGAATCAACACAGTTGTTGTGTATTAGAAGGTTTGTCTAATCAAGTAATTATAAGTATTTATGAAAACAAGTTCAACGTTTGAACTAGAAATTAAACACTTGAAATAACAGTTATTATTTCTGGGACGTGTTTAAGGAAAAAAACATTCATGAGTATGATTATAATAGATATTGTAATCAAGGGTACTCACATGTTTTAAATAAGAACCTGTACAAGTGTGTTATACTTGTAGTGATATAAAGTTTCGAGAAACCAATTTCCGTAATAGGAAATAGTGGATATGTGGAAAATCCAAGTCTAAGGTTTCGTCAACTTTAAGATTCCTATTAGAAATCTAAGTTTTAGATTTATGCTTAAACATACTTAGATGCTTTGTCTAAAAATCTCTACAAGGTCTAGGAGTCGTATCAAGTTAGATACGATTGGTAAAGAAACCTACCTACCTGAAATAGCACGGGGTTGGTGTTGTCGTGCTCAAACCGTGCACCAACACGTGTGAAATAAGGATACTAGGGCCAATACTTATCATTTAAGGGTTTTTATGAATTTGTATTTAGCAAAGTCTTATATGTGTTACTAATTGAACTACATGATTAAATTGTAGATGGCAAACATTTTTATACTAATAACCTCTCACTCCGCTCCATCCTAGAAAAGGATAAGCTCACTGGACCTAAATTTCTCAACTGGGAGCGCAATCTCCGGATTGTGCTCGGGCATGAGAGAAAATGGTACATCCTAGAAGAGCCGGTGGGAAATGCCCCAGCCAACAATGCGATGGCTGATGTCAAGGAGGCTTACCAGAAGTGTGTCAATGATGCGCTAGATGTAAGCTGCCTCATGCTATCGACTATGAGTCGAGAGTTGCAAATAAGCATGATGGAGACATCAGTTTATGACATGATCCATCAGCTGAGGGACATGTTCCAAGAGCAGGCTCGTTCAGAACGTTACGGTGTCACGGAAGCTCTTAATACTTGCAAGATGGCGAAAGGCACTTCGGTTAGTACCCATGTCATGAAGATGAAAGGGTACATGGACCACCTAGAAAGGCTTGGACACCCGGTACCGTTTCAGCTAGCAATGGACTTGATTCTTAACTCGCTGTCTGATGACTATAAGCCATTCATAGTCAACTATAACATGAACAATATGGAATCCATTGTTGAGCTACATTATATGCTTAAGATAGCGGAGTCGAATTTGGGTAACAAGTCCAAGGACATCCTTGTGGTGGAAAATGGAGCTGCTAAGAAGAAGAAGGGGTGGGTGCAACGGAAGGGGCAAGGGTAAAACCGAGCCAGGACTGTCTGCACCCAAGGACAAGGAAAATGGTAAGGGAAAGAAATTTAAACCGAAGAAAGCAAGAGCCGAGAATCGGTGCTTCAAGTGTGGTGAAATTGGCCACTATAAGGTCAACTGCCCGAAACGTCACGAGGGTGGTGGAAACGCCACTAGTAACTTCGTTGACTAACTTCAGTATTTTTGCTTTCAACTTATTATATAAGTGGTGTATTAGACTTTTGTGATCATTTATTGCAAATAGGTCAGTAAAGCAAAAGGATGCCTTTGAATGCTACAGGACACTACGTGTGGAAAGAAGGATATTTATGATTCATAGATTTCTACTTATTTTAAATTTCAATTTATATATGTAACGGTTTTAAAGACTTTTTATATTAAAACATTAATGAATTATTGGTTGATATATCCTTGCGCATAGCTTAAAATTTTATCTAGTTAAGTGTGACTAGGGGATAACTAACAAGTCAAAAGTCTTTGACTTATTAGTACTTAGTCCTTATGCATTGATTGCCATTTAAGTAATATGTTAATATTGTAATTGCTCGACTATACTTATGGAATTACTTGAAGCAACACTTTCACAATCATTGTTGTACATTAGAAAGTCTATCTAATCAAGTAATTATGAGTATTTATGAAAACAAGTTCAAGATTTGAACTAAAGTTAAACACTTGAGATAATAGTTATTATTTCTAAGGATGTGTTTAAAGTTAAAACATTTATGAGTGTGATTATAATAGATATTATAATCAAGAGAACTCACATGTTTTAAATAAGAATCCATACAAGTGTGTTATACTTGTAGTAAGATAAAGTTTCGAGAAACCAATTTCCGTAATAGGAAATAGTGGATATGTGTAAAATCCAAGTCTAAGGTTTCGTCAACATTAAGATTCCTATTCGAAATCTAAGTTTTAGATTTATACTTAAAATCAGTTTTTTGACTCTTGTGTCAAGTTTTGACCAAGTTAATAAGGTGTTTGAGTAATGCTATGTTTTCATAATAGTCAGTGGGAGCAATTGACATACGCAAAGGTGTTTATCAAGTTCTGATAAATTAAAATATATATATGTTTGCGTAGAAGCTAATTGTTAGGATGAACACAGTGTTTATTAGCTTGTTGAAATTCAAGTACATATATAATTCAAATGACGGGAATTTTGAAGATTCAAAACAAGTCCGGGTAAATGGACTAGTCCCAGAAAGTCATAATTATATATTGAAAATCAATGTCACCAATATTAATATATTAAAAAAATTAAGTGTTGAAAAATAATAAATAGATTACTAGATAACAGAGTGTCTAATTTTATTTACGGGTTAATGTAAACAAAAGGAATTTATTATTTTAGTCTATTTCTAGGAATAGAAAAGTATTTATACATCTACAATATAACTAACTATGGTCACACTCACAATCAAAACATCGGGATGCAGAGGGAAAAACCTAAAGTATACCCTATCATAAGACATGGGGTTCTTATGAAGTTTTATTATAAAACAGTTAGTTTTATGAATTATAAAACAGTTGGTTTTATAAAGATTTAATTATCACACCTGGGTGTAAGAGTTCTTATTGCTTTGCTAACATAAGGACTTCTCTAAAGGTACCCTTAGGCCAGTGTCATCAAAGTACACAGGTTGATGGTAAGCACAAGTGGGAGTCTGATAGGATTTGTGTGCACAACCGTCGAACTCTGATGACACGCCCAATGCCATAAGACACTCAACGGTCACACCTACGAGTGTGCGTAATTCAAGAAGTCATATAATCACACTTTGGGAGATAAGTATTATTACAGTTAATCATAAACCAATATAGAGATTTGTAAATAAACCAGATATAATTAATTAACAAGATTATATATATTTATTAGTTAATAAATATATATTGTTAATTATTGATATTTAAGATTAATATCTTGGATATTATCTTAAAAGGGTTATTACTAATTAATTATTATTAAGGAGAAACAATATATATATATTATGTATATTTTGTATTAATAATAATGTATAAATCAAGGTTACTTAACTAAGGATAACTATATTGTTATCTATAAATAGGGGATTTATACACTTGATTAGGGTTAACATTTTGCAACACACAAAAATAAACTCTCTCCCCCTCCTCTCTCTAGTCGACGGCCGAAGGTACCCCCAAGGGTGTGGGGTTGTCGATTTTGGTGTTCCAAACACCAAGGAGGTCAAGAACTTAGTGTGATTCAATCCTTCTAGCGGATACTTGTTGTACCTCATTACGCGTAGACTTTCTTTGAGCAATCCAAGGTATAATTCTTCCCTTTATGTATGTTCTTGATGAATATGGTGAAATCGATGGATGATTCATATGCATATGTATATCGATTTCTTGTATGCATGTATACATGTTTGATTGGTTGTCTATCTTGTCTTATAGTTTAAACTAATCATAGATTACATGATGGTGCTATTTTCGATAATATGGACATACACACACATGCTTATATCGATTTTTCTATACGAACCTGTGATTAAACAAGATCTTTTAACCTTTATGGTTTTAAGGATTATAATTATTATTTTAGTTCCGCTTTATAAATAATAATTGTTTATAGCTATCTACAATTCTGAGTTGGTTCAAACCAGTTTGGTTATGAATCAGGATAACTCAAGTTTGAATTGTACCCTAAAAAACCCAACATGAACCAACATAGTAACACAAATAGGCACCGTGAATTGAGACAATGGATTAACATTAATTCTATACTTTATTCGAGGAGGGTGAATATAGATAGTACATTATTAATATCATTACTCTTCACAGATTTTGTATGTTTTGGTAATATCCGTGAATAAAAGATTATTATTCAAAATCTTGTCCGTGACTACCTATCTTGGTGGGAACCTCGATTAGGGAGATAATAACGTCATTGTAATCCTTGGTGGAGATTCATAGTGATTGAAGATAGCTACAAGGGGTGTAGGCCAAGGATGTATGAGTATTCACCAGGGGTGTGAATATTAGATAGTGACATCGTAAAGAATACCGCGTGGTCTTCGAGTCAAAGGTATTCATCACATAGGTTGTCCTTAAGCCTAAGATATATGGTTTGGGATGCGGGAACTTCTGGCATTTGGAATGCATCTAATGCTACGCCGTAACAAGGTAGTCATAACGAGCGTATCTAGTGTCATGGAAAGCATATTTCCAAATGCAAATAAATGAGAGGCATTTTGCAACTCCTTTCAGGAGAGATGTTTCCGGGCCCCTTGATTGATGTAGACTGTGAAAGTGCATGGTCATGCCCAAAAGAACTGATTTGTTCTTTGTCGTTTATCACTCAGTCAAAATCGGATAGTCAAGAAATGGTTCTAAGTATTCAGAGTTGACTCAAACCATGCTCACAGTCACAATCAAAATATCGGGATGTAGAGGGAAACGCCTAAAGTATAACAGAGGGTTCTCATGAAGTTCCTACTATAAAACAGTTGGTTTTATAATTTTTAAAACTAGTTGTTTTATAAGATTTCATTATCACACATGGGTATAAGAGTTCTTATTGCTTGGTTAACGTAAGGACTTGTCTAGAGGTATCCTTAGGCTAGTATCATCAAGATACCCGGGTTGACGGTAAGCACAAGTGGGAGTCTGATAGGATTTGTGTGCATAACCATCGAACCCTGATGACACGCCCAATACCATAAGACACTCAAGGGTCACACCTGTGATCAAGAGGTTGTACAATCACTGGTGTGTGCGTTTAGGGTGCGGACCGGATTTCACAACGGTACAAATGCACACGACACGGCTGGGCAGAGAACCCATCGCGTGTAGCAAGATGTGCTGGTAAGACCGATGATTTATATCGAACACGGGTAAGCGTAAAAGCTATGGCTACTCTTATTCCAAACTGCTGTCTAGTTAGATAGATAGGTGAGGATAAAAATAGACTAAATACTAGGCAGGAAAAGTAAATAAAGCAGGAAAGAAAGTGCCAAGTCACGAATCCTCCAAATAAATATTAATAGTAACGTTAGCTAATCCGGTTATATAATGAATAAAATTATTAAGATGATTTCTAAATCAATCATTTATCAATTTATAACAATCTTAAGATAACTCTGATTTAATCCCTGTATTATTAAAACACCGGTTAGATAAAACATTGCTTTCCGGGTGTTACCCCGTTTTACTTAAAATGTCAGTATTTATCTCCTAATGAAATAATAGACAGGATAATTACCATAGTCTGTCAACATCCGGTAAGAAGATATATATTTAGATATTAAGATAATATATAAGTTCAACACCTCAAGTAGGTCTATGAGCAAATGTCCCTGTATACATATACCAGACTTATACGTATCATACACCTCAAGTGGGTCTATGAGCAAATGCATATAAATATGAGTCTGTTTGTATATATATGTATAAGAATACAGATATCCTAAGCAAATGGTTTTTCAACACTTACGATACCGAATACCCGCATGAAATGATAGTATTATAAAATAACGAAATATACGTTTCATTATTTCAGAAATACCAAGTCTTAAATAAAATCATCACAATATAATCCTATGCATAACAACTACATATTTATATCAATTTGGATTCATTGTAACGAAGCGAAAATAAAGGGAAGAGATTACCAGTTTGTATTATACAAGGTAGAAATACTTCTGGACAGCATCCTGACTCGTACAAATTTGCTGGAACTCGTTTCCGAAGAAAGAAAAACAACTACAGCTACGAAAACTATAAATCTACGATACAAGCTACGTATTTACATGGATAAGAGGTGAGGAAGCCTCCAGAGCTGCCCGAAGGCGCTCTGGAGTCACCTGAACTCGCCTGGAGTGGTGTGTGTACGTCTGGAAGGTGTAAGGGTTGTAAGAGAGGTGTGTTTTCGGAATGAAGCTTGGCTTGCTATTTATAGGCGTGAATGTGGATTTCCGCGCCGCGTAATGATCGGTTTCCGCGGCGCGTAAAAACGCCTGACAAGATTCCCTGACAAGATTCCCTTGAAACTTGCATTCTGTTGTAACAGAATTCGATTTTTCCGCGTTGCGTAATGAAGATAAGGTACGCGGCGCGTAAAAACGCGTGACAAGATTCCCTGACAAGATTCCTTTGCAACTTGCACTAACAGCTTGCATTCTAGAAGGTTGGGTCCGCGTCGCGTAATGAAGATAAGGTACGCAGCGCGTAAACACCTTTTTCAGAAATTCTTCGCCTTTTGCGCTGTGTTTTCTCGTTTTGACGAGTGTTATCCATTTTTCCGTATTGTATACCTGAGATAGCCTTGAATACAATAAGAAAGCATTTAAAGCTCATTTTGGCTATATTTTATTTATTTAAAACAGATATTGGCAGATATCAGATATATATTTTATGTATAATTTTGCCAATATCAATTACCCCACACTTAGGATATGCTTGTCCTCAAGCATAACTGTAAATATAATAAAAAACAAATCTTTAAATTTTTAACAAATATAATTGAAGCTGAAATATTAACAAAATTCACATGATTCAGTTATTAGCATTTATTAATTTAGGAAAAATATATTCAAATATTTACACGACTTTTGCATTCTCACCTGGTGGTTCACTCTATCACTCAAGTGTATAAGGTTTATATCAATATAGTGAATCACACAAAATGTCTTGAAAATGCAATATTACCATATGCTTGTATCTAAATCAAATCTATACCACTAGAGAGTTTAGAACTGTCAAGAGGACTTTTGGGGTTAAAATGTAAAAGGCTATGGGTTAAAGGTAGGAAAAAGGGATTTTAGAAGTGGCTAAAAATAAGAATCCAGATATTAAGTTAAAATCTTTTTTCTAAGCTGCTTTTATTGAACTATCGAACAGGAATATCACAATATTTTTGTTGAGAATACAATTCATCAAGCTGTAATAGAATCAGAATCTTCTGAATGATAGCTATTCACTCAGGCAATACTGAAGAAAAAACTACTACTCAATGTATGACAACCTTAAAAATAGCTGAAGAAATGTATGTCAAGAAACTGAAATTTTTCATTTTTCTGATTTTCTAATTTTTATGGATTTTTGGGTTCAGCTGTATGCAACGGATAGATCAAAGATATTAACTTTTCATGCCCGCTGATGGGTGCATGAACAACTGAAGAATATAGGAACACAGAATGAAACTTAGCAGCATATAATTGGTTTAATTGATTCTGGAACTCAAAAATAAAATAGATTAAAAAATGGGATAAACATGGGTGATGAAACAAAAGGTTAAGGCTCAAAGTGGTTAACTAGGGTATCGAATGCTAAAAATGAGCATTGCGCTGAAAAAGGGTTAAAAATAAAATAAATTAAATAATCTAAAATTGAGATTATTTAAGTTTGAAAGAAAAAGGCTTATAACAACGGGTTTTTAAAAAGAAAGACGACCTCTATCAGTGCAATAGTCTAGTTCTCATTTTGGTGGTTTCGAAAAGATTTCAGTAACAAGTTCTGAAATATATGCAATTTAGACATTCTCACAGCAAAAGAATTCAGTATTTAATGATAACAACTGAGAAGCTCAAACACTCAATTTAAGTAGAGACTGTATTTATGCTAAGTCGTAAAATCTCGAATAATTTTCCTTTATTGTGTAATCTGAATTCATATAAATTTAATTAAAAATTTCATACAAATAATCATAAATGCGAAAAAAAATTAAATTTGAATTTTGAATTAATTTACAAATTAAAACTATGAGGATTTTGCAAAATTTTAAAAATTTTGGTGATTTTAAATTTAAGACAAATTTTATTAACAGAATTATGGATATCTCTACCCCACACTTAAAATTGTACAATGTCCTCATTGTACTAAAAAACATGAATAGATAAAAGTGAAGTAGAGAGAACTCCCCTATTTTGCAGATCGAAATTTTGGTATTGTTGCTGAGCTGACTGCCAGCATATGCGTGATTAATCGTAATTTCGATTCTGAGACCATAAATCTCACACATCATTTTATTAAGAAAAAAAATAAAACAAAAGAAAAACAAACCATTTATTCGGGTTACATACTATTCGTACGGTATGTAAGCGAACAGAATAACGCTTTGAAATGCGGAATCTTTTATAGTCAGATTTTCAAAACTGCAAAACTAAATCAACTGTTAGAATAATTTACCATATTATTACCTTCCCCGGCAGCGGCGCCAAAAATCTGGTGTGTGCGTTTAGGGTGCGGACCGGATTTCACAACGGTACAAATGCATACGACACGGCTGGGCAGAGAACCCATCGCGTGTAGCAAGATGTGCTGGTAAGACCGATGATTTATATCGAACACGGGTAAGCGTAAAAGCTATGGCTACTCTTATTCCAAACTGCTGTCTAGTTAGATAGATAGGTGAGGATAAAAATAGACTAAATACTAGGCAGGAAAAGTAAATAAAGCAGGAAAGAAAGTGCCAAGTCACGAATCCTCCAAATAAATATTAATAGTAACGTTAGTTAATCCGGTTATATAATGAATAAAATTATTAAGATGATTTCTAAATCAATCATTTATCAATTTATAACAATCTTAAGATAACTCTGATTTAATCCCTGTATTATTAAAACACCGGTTAGATAAAACATTGCTTTCCGGGTGTTACCCCGTTTTACTTAAAATGTCAGTATTTATCTCCTAATGAAATAATAGACAGGATAATTACCATAGTCTGTCAACATCCGGTAAGAAGATATATATTTAGATATTAAGATAATATATAAGTTCAACACCTCAAGTAGGTCTATGAGCAAATGTCCCTGTATACATATACCAGACTTATACGTATCATACACCTCAAGTGGGTCTATGAGCAAATGCATATAAATATGAGTCTGTTTGTATATATATGTATAAGAATACAGATATCCTAAGCAAATGGTTTTTCAACACTTACGATACCGAATACCCGCATGAAATGATAGTATTATAAAATAACGAAATATACGTTTCATTATTTCAGAAATACCAAGTCTTAAATAAAATCATCACAATATAATCCTATGCATAACAACTACATATTTATATCAATTTGGATTCATTGTAACGAAGCGAAAATAAAGGGAAGAGATTACCAGTTTGTATTATACAAGGTAGAAATACTTCTGGACAGCATCCTGACTCGTACAAATTTGCTGGAACTCGTTTCCGAAGAAAGAAAAACAACTACAGCTACGAAAACTATAAATCTACGCTACAAGCTACGTATTTACATGGATAGGAGGTGAGGAAGCCTCTAGAGCAGCCCGAAGGCGCTCTGGAGTCACCTGAACTCTCCTGGAGTGGTGTGTGTACGTCTGGAAGGTGTAAGGGTTGTAAGAGAGGTGTGTTTTCGGAATGAAGCTTGGCTTGCTATTTATAGGCGTGAATGTGGATTTCCGCGCCGCGTAATGATCGGTTTCCGCGGCTCGTAAAAACGCCTGACAAGATTCCTGACAAGATTCCCTTGCAACTTGCATTCTGTTGTAACAGAATTCGATTTTTCCGCGTCGCGTAATGAAGATAAGGTACGCGGCGCGTAAAAACGCGTGACAAGATTCCCTGACAAGATTCCTTTGCAACTTGCACTAACAGCTTGCATTGTAGAAGGTTGGGTCCGCGTCGCGTAATGAAGATAAGGTACGCGGCGCGTAAACACCTTTTTCAGAAATTCTTCGCCTTTTGCGCTGTGTTTTCTCGTTTTGACGAGTGTTATCCATTTTTCCGTATTGTATACCTGAGATAGCCTTGAATACAATAAGAAAGCATTTAAAGCTCATTTTGGCTATATTTTATTTATTTAAAACAGATATTGGCAGATATCAGATATATATTTTATGTATAATTTTGCCAATATCAATTACCCCACACTTAGGATATGCTTGTCCTCAAGCATAACTGTAAATATAATAAAAAAACAAATCTTTACATTTTTAACAAATATAATTGAAGCAGAAATATTAACAAAATTCACATGATTCAGATATTAGCATTTATTAAGTTAGGAAAAATATATTCAAATATTTACACGACTTTTGCATTTTCACCTGGTGGTTCACTCTATCACTCAAGTGTATAAGGTTTATATCAATATAGTGAATCACACAAAATGTCTTGAAAATGCAATATTACCATATGCTTGTATCTAAATCAAATCTATACCACTAGAGAGTTTAGAACTGTCAAGAGGACTTTTGGGGTTAAAATGTAAAAGGCTATGGGTTAAAGGTAGGAAAAAGGGATTTTAAAAGTGGCTAAAAATAAGAATCTAGAGATTAAGTTAAAATCTTTTTTCTAAGCTGCTTTTATTGAACTATCGAACAGGAATATCACAATATTTTTGTTGAGAATACAATTCATCAAGCTGTAATGGAATCAGAATCTTCTGAATGACAGCTATTCACTCAGGCAATACTGAAGAAAAAACTATTACTCAATGTATGACAACCTTAAAAATAGCTGAAGAAATGTATGTCAAGAAACTGAAATTTCTCATTTTTCTGATTTTCTAATTTTTATGGATTTTTGGGTTCAGCTGTATGCAACGGATAGATCAAAGATATTAACTTTTCATGCCCGCTGATGGGTGCATGAACAACTGAAGAATATAGGAACACAGAATGAAACTTAGCAACATATAATTGGTTTAATTAATTCTGGAACTCAAAAATAAAATAGATTAAAAAATGGGATAAACATGGGTGATGAAACGAAAGGTTAAGGCTCAAAGTGGTTAACTAGGGTATCGAATGCTAAAAATGAGTATTGCGCTGAAAAAGGGTTAAAAATAAAATAAAATAAATAATCTAAAATTGAGATTATTTATGTTTGAAAGAAAAAGGCTTATAACAACGGGTTTTTAAAAAGAAAGACGGTCTCTATCAGTGCAATAGTCTAGTTCTCATTTTGGTGGTTTCGAAAAGAATTCAGTAACAAGTTCTGAAATATATGCAATTTAGACATTCTCACAGCAAAAGAATTCAGTGTTTAATGATAACAACTGAGAAGCTCAAACACTCAATTTAAGTAGAGGATGTATTTATGCTAAGTCGTATAATCTCGAATAATTTTCCTTTATTGTGTAATCTGAATTCATATAAATTTAATTAAAAATTTCATACAAATCATCATAAATGCGAAAAAAATTTAAATTTGAATTTTGAATTAATTTACAAATTAAAACTATGAGGATTTTGCAAAATTTTAAAAATTTTAGGGATTTTAAATTTAAGACAAATTTTATTAACAGAAATATGGATATCTCTACCCCACACTTAAAATTGTACAATGTCCTCATTGTACTAAAAAACATGAATAGATAAAAGTGAAGTAGAGAGAACTCCCCTATTTTGCAGATCTAAATTTTGGTATTGTTGCTGAGCTGACTGCCAGCATATGCGTGATTAATCGTAATTTCGATTCTGAGACCAGAAATCTCACACATCATTTTATTAAGAAAAAAAATAAAACAAAAGAAAAACAAACCATTTATTCGGGTTACATACTATTCGTACGGTATGTAAGCGAACAGAATAACGCTTTGAAATGCGGAATCTTTTATAGTCAGATTTTCAAGACTGCAAAACTAAATCAACTGTTAGAATAATTTACCATATTATTACCTTCCCCGGCAGCGGCGCCAAAAATCTGGTGTGTTCGTTTAGGGTGCGGACCGGATTTCACAACGGTACAAATGCACACGGCACGGCTGGGCAGAGAACCCATCGCGTGTAGCAAGATGTGCTGGTAAGACCGATGATTTATATCGAACACGGGTAAGAGTAAAAGCTATGGCTACTCTTATTCCAAACTGCTGTCTAGTTAGATAGATAGGTGAGGATAAAAATAGACTAAATACTAGGCAGGAAAAGTAAATAAAGCAGGAAAGAAAGTGCCAAGTAACGAATCCTCCAAATAAATATTAATAGTAACGTTAGCTAATCCGGTTATATAATGAATAAAATTATTAAGATGATTTCTAAAGTTGATTCGGTACCAATCATTTATCAATTTATAACAATCTTAAGATAACTCTGATTTAATCCCTGTATTATTAAAACACCGGTTAGATAAAACCTTGCTTCCCGGGTGTTACCCCGTTTTACTTAAAAGATCAGTATTTATCTCCTAATGAAATAATAGACAGGATAATTACCATTGTCTGTCAACATCCGGTAAGAAGATATATATTTAGATATTAAGATAATATATCAGTTCAACACCTCAAGTAGGTCTATGAGCAAATGTCCCTGTATACATATACCAGACTTATACGTATCATACACCTCAAGTGGGTCTATGAGCAAATGCATATAAATATGAGTCTGTTTGTATATATATGTATAAGAATACAGATATCCTAAGCAAATGGTTTTTCAACACTTACGATGCCGAATACCCGCATGAAATGATAGTATTATAAAATAACCAAATATACGTTTCATTATTTCAGAAATACCAAGTCTTAAATAAAATCATCACAATATAATCCTATGCATAACAACTACATATTTATATCAATTTGGATTCATTGTAACGAAGCGAAAATAAAGGTAAGAGAATACCCGTTTGTATTATACAAGGTAGAAATACATCTGGACAGCATCCTGACTCGTACAAACTTGCTGGAACTCGTTTCCGAAGAAAGAAAAACAACTACAGCTACGAAAACTATAAATCTACGCTACAAGCTACGTATTTACATGGATAGGAGGTGAGGAAGCCTCCAGAGCAGCCCGAAGGCGCTCTGGAGTCACCTGAACTCGCCTAGAGTGGTGTGTGTACGTCTGGAAGGTGTAAGGGTTGTAAGAGAGGTGTGTTTTCCGAATGAAGCTTGGCTTGCTATTTATAGGCGTGAATGTGGATTTCCGCGCCGCGTAATGATCGGTTTCCGCGGCGCGTAAAAACGCCTGACAATATTCCCTGACAAGATTCCCTTGCAACTTGCATTCTGTTGTAACAGAATTCGATTTTTCCGCGTCGCGTAATGAAGATAAGGTACGCGGCGTGTAAAAACGCGTGACAAGATTCCCTGACAAGATTCCTTTGCAACTTGCACTAACAGCTTGCATTCTAGAAGGTTGGGTCCGCGTCGCGTAATGAAGATAAGGTACGCGGCGCGTAAACACCTTTTTGAGAAATTCTTCGCCTTTTGCGCTGTGTTTTCTCGTTTTGACGCGTGTTATCCATTTTTCCGTATTGTCTACCTGAAATAGCCTTGAATACAATAAGAAAGCATTTAAAGCTCATTTTGGCTATATTTTATTTATCTAAAACAGATATTGGCAGATATCAGATATATATTTTATGTATAATTCTGCCAATATCAATCACTTTTTGAGAGAAAGGTTTTATGACAGTTAGTCATAAACGAGTACAGAGAGTTGATTGATTAACAAGATAATATATATTTATTAGTTAATAAATATGTATTGTTAATTATCAATATTTAAGATTAATACTTTGGATATTATCTTAAATAAAGGTTACTGCTAATTAATTATTAAAAGAGAAAAACAATATATATATATATATATATATATACATATATATTATATAGATAATATATATTTTGCATTTTAATAATAATTAGTACATGATAATTAATCAAGGTTTCCTATTTAAAGATCACAAGGATGTTATCTATAATACCCTATTAAAGAGGCTTGATTAGGTTAACTTTAACAAAAGGAAAAACACTCTCTCCCTCCCCTCTCTCCTAGTTCGGCCGAAATCAAACACCCCAAGCAAAGGGGGTGTTTTGATTTTGGTGTCCTACACATCAAGGAGATCAAGAACTAGCATTGTAATTAATCTTTCTAGCGGATTCTTGTAGTGCCTCATTACAGGTGGACAATCTTGAGCAATCTAAGGTGAGGTATGATCTTCATCTATATCATGTTCTTGGTGGTATGAAAATCAATGGTGAATATATATATATATATATATATATATATATATATCGATTATTTGCATGTATGTATGATTGCATGTTTGATTAAATATTGATCTTGATTATTATATAGTTTTGACTAATCCTAAATATTATGTTTTATGGTTTTTCGATTATATACATATACTCATATACATATGTATCGATTTTATACATATGCCATATACACTTGTGATATAACTAAGATCTTAATCCCTTTTAGGGTTTAAGGATTAAAGTTGTTGTTTTAATTACGCTTCAATAAATGATAAATATTTTATTACAATTCTGAGTTGGTTCAAACCAGTTAGGTCATAAATCAGTATGACTCAAGTTAGTTTGAATTGGCCTTTCTAAAACCCAACACAAATGTTCTCAGATAAGGTCCTTCGGTAGAAGGATCTCTGGAAGAAGGTTTTCAAGAAGAAGAAGGTTCACAGTTGTAAAGAGATGCCTCCTCCCATGATTCAGATCGAGAAGTTCACTGATAAGAATAATTTTAGTCTATGGCGTCTCAAGATGTGGGCCTTGTTAAATACAGAAGGAATATGGAAACCTCTGTTTGGGGAAATACCCGATGACGAGGAAGAAGAAGCGGAGCTTAGACAACAAGAAAAGAAGGCCCACTCTATGATCTTGTTGTCGTTGTCGGATGAGGTTGCAGATGAAGATACAACAACAGGTCTATGGTTGAAGCATGAATCACTTTACATGACGAAATCTCTCACGAACAAGTTGCTACTGAAGCAAAGGTTATTCTCTTTGAAAATGAAAGAAAGTTCAGTGCTGAAGGATCATCTTGATGAGTTAAACTCAATCTTGATGGATCTCAAGAATGTTCAAGTAAAGATTGAAGACGAGGATGCAACTCTAATCCTCTTGGTCTCTTTACCATCATCGTTTGAGAACTTCATTAACTCGTTTGTAGTCGGAAGAGATACGATTATGCTGGAAGAGGTGAAATCAAGTTTACACTAACGAGAGCTACAACACAAGGCTTCAGGTCATAATTCTGATACAAATAAGGAGTTGTAGGTCTGATTTTGTCAAGAAAAGATGGACAAGATGCTATTTGGTCAGACAAAGGAGAAGGTAGAGAGAGAAAGGGAAGATCTCGGTCACGAGGAAGGAAACCCAATCCGAAGGATCTGTGTCATAGGTGTGATGATACGGGGTATTGGAAGAACGAGTTTCCTAAGAGCAAGTCGAATGGGTCGAATGCAAACGTCATTAGGGACGATGCAAGCTTTGAATTGGAATTGGTTCTCATGGTGTCAAGTTGTGTTGGAAGGTCAGATGTATGGATTGTGGACTCATGTTGTTCCTTTCATATGTGTCCAAATAGATGATGGTTCCCCTCATATCAAGAAGTGGATCATGGCAGTGTGTTGATGGGTAACAATTCTCCTTGTCGGGTGGTTGGTGTTGGATCAATCAAGATCAGGATGTATGATGGTATGGTAAGAACACTGTCGAGTGTAAGACATGTTCCAGAATTAAAGAAGAACTTATTTTTGATGAGTACGTTGGATGAGAAAGGATTCAAGTATTCTTGTGTAGGTGGAGTACTTAAGGTGTCTAAAGGTGTAAGGGAGTCTACTCTATATGTGTTGAAGGGGGAGACTGTAGTAGGTCAACGAGTAGCTGCTATCTCACAAACACATGAAGAAGCTTCAGAGTTACGCTATGACACATGAGATTGGGCCATGTTGGTGACAAGGGTATGGTGCTTCTCAGTAAACGTGGTCTGTTGGGAGGTCACAAGGTGGAGAAGCTGAGCTTCTGTGAACGTGCTCGTTGTGTGTTGCTGAATGTTGGTTTAAGTAGGAGCTTCTGGTAGAAGTTGTAAATACTGTGTGCTACCTTATCAATCGTTCACTGGCAACCGCGATTGATTGTAAAACTCCTATAGAGGTGTGGTTCACAGGTTCAACAGGTTATCAAGGGCTGAGAGTATTTAGGTGTCCTGCCTACTATCATGTTGATGATGGAAAGCTAGAATCAAGGGCTAGGAAAGGAGTTTTTATGGGATATGGTAGTGGAGTAAAGGGTTATCGATTATGGTCACCATCTGAGAAGAAGATAGTTGTGAGTAGGGATGTAACTTTTGACGAAAAGTTATTGGTTTCATAAGAGGGTCTTAAGGGGGTATCTAAGAAAGTGGAGGATAGTGGTCTTGATATGGAGTCGACTCATCAAGATATGGACCTTGATGGTAATGTTCAAAGTATGTTTGTAAAGACGGGTGCAAACTGGGATTATGGACAGAGTGGAGGAAGGTCTGTAGGAGGTCAAGAACAACCTCAGGAGGTAGATACACATGAGGATGTAGACGTCAGTTTACAAGGTGAAGGTGGAGTTGACTATGAAGCTGATGAAAGTGGTTCGTTGGCTAAGGATCCATATAGGATGCAGGTTAAACCTCCGGTCAGATATGGTTTTGAGGATCTGGCTGTGTATGCTTTGCAAATGGCAGAGGAGGTTGATAATTCCCATGAACCAGGGGCTTATAGAGAAGTAATAGTCTCGAAGGAAGTTCGTGGATGGGGGCAATGATGGAGGAGAAGTCTTGGGTTCTCGTTAAGTTGCCTAAAGGTAGGAAAGTCGTGGAATGTAAGTGATTCTTTAAAAAGAAGGTTGCCTTGGAAGGGTCCGAAGCTCTACATTACAAAGTGTGACTTATGGCTAAAGGGTATATCCAAAAGGAAGATATAAAGACGACGTTTCTTCATGGTGGTCTGGAGGACATGGTGTGTTTGCTATGGAGGTCGTTGTATGGGTTGAGGCAGACTCTAAGGCAATTGTACAAACGTGTTGATACTTTTATGATCAAGCATGGGTTTGTAATAAGGTCCTATGGCTATTGTATGTACTTTCGGAAGTTGAAAGATGGAAGCTTGGTGTACGTCATGGTGTGTACAAGGTTGGACGTGGTTCATTTAGTAAGTGTAGTGTCCAGGTTTATGATCAATCAGAAGAAGGATCACTGGGTGGAAGTGAAAAGGTTTTATAGGTACTTGAAAGGTACTTCAGATGTTGGTCTCATCTATGGGTGTAATAAAGGGTGGTTTGTTACCGGGAACTATGGTTCCGATTACGCACCAGGTTTGGATAGAAGAAGGATGTTAACAAGTTGTATGTTTACGTTGGGAGAAGCTGTGGTTAGTTTAGAGGAAACATTACAACCTTTGGCTTTGACAGAAGCTGAGTACATGGCTTTGGTAGAAGCTATGAAAGAAGCAATCTGGTTCAAAGGACTAGTGGGTGTGACTTAGCTTAAGTCAAAGTGGAGTTTGTAGGAGTGGTGTGACTTGCACTAAGTCAAAGGGGTGAATGTGTAAGTTTCCAAAGGTTGTTAGAAGGCTGTTAGTTGTTGGAGCTTGTAACAGTTGAGGGTTGGATGTCAGAGGTAGAAGATCAGGACCTTCATCTATATAAGGTCCATCCATCTCCTTCAGCTAGCATTAGAGATCAGATTGTTCTTTCTCATTTCCTTTGAAAGAGTTTAGAAATTTCCTTTTGTAATCTTCATAATAATGAGAGTTTAGTTCATTCTTATTCCTTCAATTCAATAGTTGTGTTCTTGATTTTCATCTTTGATACTACAAATTGAGCTCAGAATGATGAAAAATCGTTACTATTCACCAAAACATGTGAAATGATAGCCCTAAGAGGAATTGAAGCTAAAACGACGAAAAACGAAAGATAAGTGCCAAAAATAGGATAACAGCCGTTATCCTCAACATAACGACCGTTTTGCTTTCCACTGTGGCAATCCGTTATGGTAGAGCATTATCCCGAATATTTGACTTTTCTAGACGACCCATACTATGTTTGATCTGAGATCTGGATCTCTGCCAACCCACTAAGGATTACGGCCGTTATCTCGCTGCAGATAGTGTCTATTTAAACAACATGTTGGGAAATTGACTAAGTCATTGAAACTGTTATACATGCAAAAATCAAAACTGTTAAAACTGTTAATGGATGTTGGAAAGACAGTTTGAAACTGTTAGAAGAATTGGTGAAGAAACAGTTTAGAACTGTTAGTGAAGATTGTGAAAAAAGTTGTAACCAACAGTTGCTGTGAACTTCAAAGCTTTTATATAGAGTTCAGAACTGTTAGTACAAACTACTACAACTGTTTGAAGACCTTGAAGCCAAAGACTGTTAGAAGAACCAAAACTGTTGCATCCAATAAACAGTTTCGGTTGAGCTAAATATGGAAAACCCTATCTTTATGGATATCTCGAAATATTTGGAAGATCATCAAGATTATCTCAGAAGATAGAAGATTACCTAACTGTCAGCAAATCAAGGAATATCAAGGAGTATATAAATGCTAGATTAGAATATATAATATATACATACTCATTGTTTAAGTTTTTGCATTCATTCTTCAAGTTGTAATTTGCTTTCAGAATAGTGCTAAGCCTCTAAGTTTCTCTTTGAAACCCAAGAACAATCTGTGTTCTTCGTCTAACATAATAAGTTAGATTGGGGGAGAAGTTTGCTATTGTAATCATTCTGATTAATCAATAAAACTACTGTTTGATTGAATTGCTTTGTGTTCAAAACCTTCTTTAATCAATTAAGTGTGATTCCGCAACTTCTTAGTTGATTGTGATCATAGTTAAAGATTAACTTTTATTTAACTCTGATTTGTTATTCAAAAGTTAGTTCTTGTTATTTGATATAATCTATATCCGATCCTGACAAGTGGTATCAGAGCCTTATCCTTAAGGTTCCTTTGATCACCAGTTGAAGGTTTTGCTTCAATCTTGCTTTGTTCTTTAAAACTGTTTTCAAATCACTTTGTTTCAATGGATTCTGGTGGATCTTCTGTTAACAATGGCTCTGGGTCAAACATTCGTATTCCCATGCTCAAACCAACTGATTTTGAGATGTGGAAACTGAGAATCAAGCAGCATGTCCAATTAATGGACTATGCTTTTTGGGAAATCATTGAAACTGTTCCCACTGCCCCTGTTGATCTTGATGAGACTGGAAAACCAAAGAAGAAACCACCACCAAAGACAGATGGTGAAAAGAAGGAGAGAATGATTGAGATGAAAGCTCTCAGCATCCTCCAGATTGCAATTCCCAATGAGTATCAACATCAATTCAAGAAATTTGATGATGCTCATGAACTTTGGAATGCTCTGGAAAAGAGGTTTGCTGGGAATGCTAGATCTAAGAGAAACCAAAGAGATCTCCTTAAACAAGCCTATGAGAACTTCACCAGTGGAAAGAATGAGAGCATCACCCAAATCTTTAATAGGTTTTACAAGCTGGTAAGCCAACTAGAGAGTGCTAAGGTTAGGCTTGATCAAGATGAGATAAATAGAAAGTTTCTTAGGTCTCTAGGTGATGAATGGACTGTGTTTGCTGCACAATGGAGGACTAAGGATTCCCTTGAAAACATAGAGTTAGATGACCTCTATAATAGTTTGATAGTGTTTGAGGGAGAGATAGAGGGAAAAAGAAAAACTGTTGTCCCTAGCCACAATGCTGCTCTCCTGTCATCCTCAGGTATGGAATCAATCCATTCATTAACTAACTCTATTGATAGTTGTGCAGGTACTAGTTCTGCTGTTGGACTAGATGTGAACACTCCAGATGCTGTGCTTGAAGCTTTTCTTGCCATCCATGCACATTGAACCCTCACCAATGAGGATCTTGAACAAGTGCACCCTGATGATCTTGAGGAGATAGATCTCAAATGGCAGATGACCATGCTTACTGTTAGAGCCAAGAGGTTCATCAAAAGGACTGGAAGGCAAAACATGAATTTCAGAGCTGATGGCAAGGCTGGATTCGACAAGTCAAAGGTGAGATGCTTCAAATGTCAACAGCTTGGCCACTTTGCAAGAGAGTGCAGATCTGGTGGACAAGTCCAGAATCAAGGTCAGAGGCCAACTCAGAATCAAACCTCCTCAGCATTGGTCTCACAAGAAGGCCATGGATTTGATTGGAGTGATCAAGCAGAAGAGGCCACAAACAACAAAGCTTTGATGGCATTGACTGACTCCTCCATCAAGTTGGATTCACCAGAGTCTGAGGACATTCAGGTATCTTCTAAACTATGTCCTAGTGAATGTAGAGCTATTGTTAAAAGGTTTCGAGAGCACAATAAGAAAATGTGTGCTACTCTAAGCAAAATGGAGGAGAGGAGATATGAATCAAGTGCAGTCATTGAAAGCTTTGAAAAGAAAATAAAAGATTATCAAGCCAATGAACTGCAAATGGATTATGATAGAAAATATCATAAGTGGGAAAAAGAGCAGCTTCAAAAGGAGATTGATAGTCTGAAAAAGAAGCTAAGTGAGAAGGAAAGTAAGGTTGATGTGTTAACCAAGAAGTTGGAGGGTGTTGATATTGATCTGAGCATGTTCAAGGCAACAAATCTTAAACTTGAAACCTTGTTACAATCACAAATCAGAGACAAGCTGAAAACTGGGTTAGGATATAAGCAGACCCCACCTCCATACAATCACAACTACATAACTCCCATGTCTGATGTAGCTGATAGGTATGTTAATGAATCTTTACCAGAGGAACTAAAGTAAGCTAATCCACAATTTGAAAGTGACGAGGAAGGAGTTGTGTATGCAGTGAGTGATGATAAGAATGAGGGAGTTGTGAAGAAGGATGAAGGTATGAAAATCACATTTGTTGTGAGCCCATTCCCACAAAATCATCTTTACAACCTGTGGTGTTTGTAAAAGCATCCACTGAACCCCTCACCAATGAGCCAAAACTGACCAAAGTTGTTCATTCTATAAGCAGTTCCACAACTGTTACAAACAGTCCCCACCTTTACACTAACAGTCCCAAAAGGAACCCAAACAGCTCAAATGTTAGTGTTAAGTCAAAAGGAAAAGTGAAGGTTGATGAAGTTGTAGTTGGAAAGCCCAAGAAGGAGGCTGCAAGAGCACAGACTAAACTCAGATCTGTAAAAAGGCATACTGAAATGCCTGCATGCACATGCCAAAAGCATGGTGTACAAAAGTTTCATCAGTCAGCATCTGTTAGAGGAAATCAAAGAAATAGGAACCAGTTCTGGTCACAAAGAACTGGTTTGCCTATTGTGAAAGCTAAAAAGTGCTATATATGTGGGAGATCCAATCACTTGGCTCAAGACTGTTATTATAACCCACAGCTGTGTAGCACCAAAAAACCAAGTTTCAAAAGGCAAAATAACAGTTCTAAAACTGTTAAGTCAAAGCAGATTAACAGTTCTAAAACTGCTAAGCCAAAACAGGCTAACAGTTCCACAACTGTTTTATCAAAACCAAAAACTGTTGGTCTGGCTTGGGTGAAACTACAGAAATAAACAGTTTCTGAAGAGGGTAAAACTGGTACTCAAATTGCAAAACAGAATAAGTCACATGATGACTCAACTGTTTTACCATCTACAACAACTGTTTGTTCAAAGGTCTCAACTGTTAATCACAACAGTTGGGAACCACATGTTCTTACAAAGTATTCCTCACACAAATTAGAGAAATCTAATTTGGATGAAATCAAAAAGAACCAAACTCTGTTTAAGTATTATGACTTGAATGGTGTACCCAAGACCTGCATGGCCTGGGTACTTCCTGCTACTAACTGATTTTATTTGTGCAGAGCATTCATAGGGCCAATCATGGATCTATCTGGCATGTGGATAGTGGATGCTCAAGGCACATGACTGGAAATCCACATTGTTTGAAGGATTTCAGAAGCATCAATGGTGGATTTGTAGCATTTGGAGGAAATGCTAAGGGAGGAAAAATCACAGGTAAAGGAGCTGTGGAGGCAGGTACACTAACATTTAATGATGTTTTCTTTGTTGAACAACTTAAGTATAATCTGTTAAGTGTATCTCAAATCTGTGACAATGGAAACAAAGTTCTGTTTACAGATTCAGAATGCATTATCCTATCAAAAGATTTTAAACTAACTGGGAAGGATGTTCTTTTGAGAACACCTAGAAAGGATAATGTATACTGTCTAGATACACAAAAGATTGCTAAACATAATGTGTTAAGTTGTTTACTCTCAAAGGCATCTCATGATGAGTCTGCCATTTGGCATAGAAGGATGTGTCACATGAACTTTAAAACCATGAACTTGTTAGCTAAAAACAGTTTGGTAAGAGGTTTGCCCCAAAAAGAATTCTCATGTGATGATCATTGTGTGGCTTGTCTCAAAGGCAAGCAACACAAAACTTCTTATAAGACCAAAGAAGTTTCTTCCATTGCTGCACCTTTACAACTTTTGCATATGGATCTTTTTGGTCCAACTGCTGGGTTAGTTAAGTCTATTATTCTTAGGGTTGAGAATCAATCTGATTTGAAGGTGAAAGTCATTAGATCTGACAATGGTTCTGAATTTAAGAACTATGAGCTAAACAGTTTTTGTGAAAGCAAAGGTATTGAAAGACAGTTTAGTGCCCTTAGGACTCCCCAACAGAATGGAGTTGCTGAGAGAAGGAATAGGACTTTGATAGAGGTTGCTAGATCCATGTTAGCTGATTCTAGGCTTCCAATGACATTCTGGGCAGAAGCAGTGAACACTGCTTACTATGTTCAGAATAGAGTACAAGTAGTCAAGTCCAAAGGGAAAACTCCTTATGAGTTGTTCCTCAAGAGAAAACCTTTAATCAACTTCTTCAAACCATTTGGCTGTCCTTGCACTATCCTTAATACCAAATCACAATTAGGCAAGTTTGAGAGTAAGGCTGAAGAAGGATTCTTTGTAGGATACTCCACTCAAAGTAAAGCTTATAGAGTTTTTAACAATGTCACTAGAATCATAGAAGAGAGTATAAATGTCTCTTTCAATGAGAATAGGATCAATATTGCAGGTAATGGGCCTGATTGGTTATTTGATATTGATGCAATGTCTAAATCTCTTTCTTTTGAGTATTCTACTGAAACAGCTGCAGGTACCTTGACAACTGTTGGTGAAAATCAACAAACAGTCTCCAACAGCCCAAACAGTTTTGAAACTGTTAGCTCAAAACCAACAACTGTTGGTTCAAACAAAGTTACTGAAGACTTTGTTGTGATTCCTATGCTACAACAAGAGTTCTCCAATGCTGTTGATCCATTGATTGATGTTGAATCTTCCAAGGACATGGATTCTCATGATCCTCAACAACACACTGACTCTGCATCTCAAACAGTTGCTGATCAAGTGTGTGATACTGCTGGAAATTCAAGTGAATGTGAGTTTGATCTGTCTAATCTAGGGAATGAACTGACTGAAGAAAACATTCCTACATCAAGAGTTCACAAGAATCATCCAATATCACAAATAATTGGTGATCCAACCACTCCTATCAGAACAAGGAACATGCTGCAAAATGAAAACAGTGGTGTGGATCTTGCCCAATTTGATGTGAATGCCTGCTTTCTATCTCAAATAGAACCAAAGAAAGCAGTTGAAGCTTTGAAAGACCCTTCATGGGTGGAAGCAATGCAAGAGGAGCTCTTACAATTTCAAATTCAGCAAGTTTGGAAGTTGGTTGAGCTTCTAAGAGGCAAAAGAGCAATTGGTACCAAGTGGGTGTTCAGAAACAAGAAGGATGAGAGAGGAATTGTAATCAAGAACAAGGCAAGACTGGTTGCACAGGGCTATACACAAGAGGAAGGAATAGACTATGATGATGTCTTTGCACCTGTTGCAAGGATTGAAGCCATTAGACTATTTCTTGCCTTTGCAAGCTTCAAAGGATTTAAGGTGTATCAAATGGATGTCAAGTCTGCATTTCTCTATGGAACTATTGATGAGGAGGTATATGTGTGTCAACCCCCTGGCTTTGAAGACTCAAAGTACCCTGACAGGGTATATAGGTTGGATAAAGCTCTATATGGACTACATCAAGCTCCTAGAGCTTGGTATGAGACATTATCATCCTACCTTCTTGAGAATGGTTTTAAGAGAGGCACAATTGACAAAACATTGTTTACTAAGATTGTTAAAACAGAGATTTTGCTTGTGCAAATCTATGTTGATGATATAATCTTTGGATCCACTGATGACAGCTTGTGCAAAGAATTTGAAGTCATTATGCACAAAAGATTTCAGATGAGTTCCATGGGTGAACTCACATTTTTCTTGGGATTACAAGTGAAACAGAAGTCCTCTGGTATCTTTCTAAGCCAATCTAAGTATGTCAAAGACATATTGGACAAGTTTGGCTATCAAGATGTGAAACTGACAAGCACTCCTATGGAGACACACAAACAGTTGGGAGCAGACTCTGAGGGGGAGGATGTAGACATACATCTATATAGGTCAATGATAGGTTCATTAATGTATTTAACTGCTTCTAGACCTGATATAATGTTTGCTGTGTGTGTTTGTGCCAGATTTCAATGCAGTCCGAAGATGTCACACTTGTTTGCTGTGAAGAGGATCTTTAGATACCTCAAAGGCCAACCAAAATTAGGACTTTGGTATCCTAAATATTCACCTTTTGATTTGGTAGCATATTCTGATAGTGACTATGGTGGAGCCAATGTGGACAGAAAATCAACCTCTGGAGGATGTCAATTCTTTGGATCAAGGCTGGTTTCATGGCAATGCAAGAAACAAACAACTGTTTCAACTTCCACAGCTGAGGCTGAATATGTTGCTGCCTCAAGCTGCTGTTCACAAGTTCTATGGATCCAAAATCAGCTTCTGGATTATGGTTTGTCTTTCTTAAATACACCTATTTATGTTGATAACACCAGTGCTATTAGCATAGTTAATAATCCAGTGAAGCATTCTAAAACCAAGCACATTGAAATCAGATTTCACTTCATAAGAGACTGTAATGAAAAGAAATTAATCCAAGTTATGAAAATCCATACTGATGATCAATTAGCTGATCTGTTCACTAAAGCATTTGATGTGGGCAGATTCAACTTTTTGATCTCCAACATTGGAATGATTAACTTGGACTAACAGTTGTTCATTACTCAATGTTTTTCAAACTAACAGTTTGCAACTGTTAGTATTGTTATCTAACAACTGTTGATTTTAAGTGTTTAGGGATGAATAGAAGTGCAAATCCCAATCCAGTTTTGGACATATCTGGTTGCCTGTCCCACAAACAGTTTTCAACTGTTAGCATACGGCCTGCACAACTGTTAGGCAAAATCCATGTGCATCTGAGGGGGAGAAACTCGTCCAATAACAGTTGTACTTTCTAACAAAAACAGTCTTCAACTGTTAGTGTGTAGAATGCACAACTGTTAGTCCAAATTCATGATCTTCGAAAAGGGAGTTATTTCTAAATAACAGTTGTTACATCTTATGAAAACAGTTCTTCAACTGTTAGCGTTATTTTTGTCCGTCAACTGTTAAGTTACTAAAGGGTGTTTTGGTCTTTGCAGAATTTTGAGGATGTTTGAATTGCATCTAATATTCGAAACATATATAAGGCAATTCCCTCCTCACCAGTTCATTCACTCGTTCTGAACTTTGATCAAACGCTAAACCCCTAGAATTTTGCTCTCAAATCAAAATGGCTCCCCTTCCATTTGTCAAAGAACACAATATGCTTGCCTTCCTTACAAAACCTGCTGATCTTACTGCTTTCCACGACATGATTGACTATCTCTCGATGTCAACTCTACACACTGCTCTCACCATAAACCCAACCATTTACACTTCTCATATTGATCAGTTTTGGAAACATGCTACCCTTCGAACAACTGATGAAGTGCAATGGATTGATTCCACTGTTGATGGTTTGAATGTTTCAATCTCTGAGAACTCCATCCGCCAACTTCTTCAACTTCATGATCGCGATGGTGAGTATTCTGATTCTGTTTCCCTAGACTTTGTGCATACCGAGTTGGTTAGGCTTGGGTATGAGGGCCCTAGGGGCAAGGGTACCTTCTACAAAGGATATTTTTGCGCACATTGGAAGTATTTGATTCATACTCTCCAGCAGTGTGTAAGTCCTAAACGCACAGGGTGGAACGAGTTCGGAAGCAACATTGCATTGGCCTTAATCTGTTTGGCCAACAATCGTTGTTTCAACTTTTCAAAACTTATTTTTAATGGCATGGTAAAACATCTCGGGACCAAATATGGTCTCTTTTTGATGTACCCGCGATTTGTGCAAGTTTTGTTAAACTTTTTTATGCCAAATCTTAAAGCACACAAGAGGGTCCTAATTCCCTCTGCTCATGTGGCCTCCACATTGAGCAAGTTGATGGTTAATGGGAAGAATTTCTCAGGTGCCATAACTCCACCACTCTCTGCAATGGTGGAGTTTCTTTCAAGAAACAGAGCTGCCAGGGGTGAGCATGAAGCCCAACTTATTGCTACACCACCACCTCTGGAACCCACAACTCACGATACTCAAATAATCCCCTCTGCTACCTTTGAAAGAGCTACAACACAAGCCCCTGCACTAAAAACATTTCAAAAAAAGAGGAAAAGAACTGTTGATGCTCCTTCCACCACAGTTCATGAAACTAAAACTGTTAGCCCTGCACAGGTGCATTCACCTGTGCAGAATATCGAAAGGGAACCATTCGTGCTGTCTCCCAGGCACAATGAGGAGGTGATCACTCCATTAGAGGGTGATCATGTGGTTTTTGAGGCTGACACTACTGTTTTATCCGCAAGGGATGAACAGGACAGGGTTAACATAACTAAGACCTCAGCCACGGCAACAGAGGCTGGTCAAACAGTTTCTGGAAATCCCCAGTACCAAGAACAGAGGGGTACTGGTGAGGGATCTTCTAGAAGTGAACCACCAGTTCTATCTGCCGATGATATGTTCACAGTGGCAACACTGGCTGACATTGAGGCAAGTATGAAACTTAAAGCATTGACGAATCCTGATCTTGTACCATTTGTTGCTGCTTTCCTCTATCTCAAAAAGAGGAATTTCCAATATGACAAGCTTCTGACAAAGCATAATGAGCTAATTATCAAGCAGGATCAACAAATCAAATTGTTGTCAGCTTCTTTGAAGAAGGATACTGATGTCCTTCACGCACATGATCAAATGCTCCAAAAATCTTCTACTCGTGCCAGACCCTCCTCTCAAACAGTTCCAATCAATAAGGGGGAGAAATCTTTAGAGCCAAAAACAATTGCTGAAACAGTTGCACCAGTTGAACTAACAGTTGCATCTAGTACACAAACAGTTGCAGCTGAAGGCACAACAGTTGCACCAATTGAACAAACAGTTACAAGTGTTCAACAAGTAGAAGAAGAAGAAGAAAGGTTGTTAGCTGTGGATAGAGTGTTGATTAACAAGATGATCATGACAGGAGACTATCTAACAACCGAAGTTTTTAAAACATGGTCTAAAGTTAAACAAAATCATTTGATTGAAATAGGTGCTCAAACTCTGAATATCAGCACATTCAAGATGGCACAAAAGATTGATGATGGATGGTTGGATGGAAAAGTGTCGAAGCTGGAACCACTTGCACCTAAGCCAGGGTTTAAAGGCATTACAATTATTGAAGGAAAGAAAGATGAAAGGATGCCCCCTGTGCTAGGTAAGGGAAAGGAAGTTGTGGTTGATATTCCCAAGCTCAAGCTCACAAAAGAACAACAAGAAGAGCATGATAGGGAATTAGCACAAAGGTTGAATGCTGAGCTTGTACAGCAAGAAAAGAAAGATCATGATCTAGCTCAACAACTAGCTGCTGAATTTACACAAGAGTTGAATGAAGAAGAAAGGGAGAAGAAGGCTGGTAAGGGAGTAAAAAGAAAAAGAGTTGTAAAGAAGAAAACAGTCCCACCTCCCAAGCCAGTAGTTGAAAAGAAAAGGCCCCAAACAGTCCAAAAGCCCTAAACATTCTAAAAGTCTGAAGAAAAAGCTAAAGCTGAAAAGGTTCAAACCATTCTTCAAGACAGACTAAGTGTGGAGATTGCAGAAAGAATTGAAAAATTAGAAAAAGAGCAGCTTGGTCAAAAATACCACATTACTGAGTGGAGATTTGAATTTTTCAGGGTAGAGACTGGAAAGCAAGGATTTACTATTGTCAGGGAACTGGAACCAATTGAAAGTTATTCCAGTTTCTTACATATGATGGATTGTGTGACAAGGAGAGACATACAGAAGATGTATGCATATGGAGTAAGTCACTATGGCGGGGCAGCTGAGGTTGAAGTAAAAGTCTTGATGATGCACTTATCTAGTATATGTAATCCACTGGGAGTTATGCCCATGTTGATAAGTGATGAAAGATTTCCAATCATTACTGTGAAAGTATATGAAAGATCAAGGGTGTATCAAATGGTGATGGGAAATGCTCAAACTCAGTGGTTTGATCTTGAGTTCATCGAGCACAGTAAACCAAAGCTAATGTATATGTTGAAAGCAAGGTTTTATGGCCCTGCACAAGTGAAGGAAGATCTGATGAAGAGATTGAAGAAGAGATTGGAGCTTATACAGTCAAAGAAAATGTAATTTTTCTATCTCTTGAATTTTTGATTGTAACAGTTTGATTTTGCATGCAATGATAAATGTGTTCTTTACTTATGTTAATTTGTCTATGATTGAACCCTTAAAACAAACAACTTAATTGTATTGTTCAATACTTTAAGTTAGGGGGAGATTGTTGGGAAATTGACTAAGTCATTGAAACTGTTATACATGCAAAAATCAAAACTGTTAAAACTGTTAATGGATGTTGGAAAGACAGTTCGAAACTGTTATAAGAATTGGTGAAGAAACAGTTTAGAACTGTTAGTGAAGATTGTGAAAACAGTTGTAACCAACAGTTGCTGTGAACTTCAAAGCTGTTATATAGAGTTCAGAACTGTTAGTACAAACTACTACAACTGTTTGAAGACCTTGAAGCCGAAGACTGTTAGAAGAACCAAAACTGTTGCATCCAATGAACAGTTTCGGTTGAGCTAAATATGGAAAACCCTATCTTTGTGGATATCTCGAAATATTTGGAAGATCATCAAGATTATCTCAGAAGATAGAAGATTACCTAACTGCCAGCAAATCAAGGAAGATCAAGGAGTATATAAATGCTAGATTAGAATTTATAATATATACGTACTCATTGTTTAAGTTTTTGCATTCATTCTTCAAGTTGTAATTTGCTTTCAGAATAGTGCTAAACCTCTAAGTTTCTCTTTGAAACCCAAGAACAATCTGTGTTCTTCGTCTAACATAATAAGTTAGATTGGGGGTGAAGTTTGCTATTATAATCATTCTGATTAATCAATAAAACTACTGTTTGATTGAATTGCTTTGTGTTCAAAATCTTCTTTAATCAATTAAGTGTGATTCCGCAACTTCTTAGTTGATTGTGATCATAGTTAAAGATTAACTTTTATTCAACTCTGATTTGTTATTCAAAAGTTAGTTCTTGTTATTTGATATAATCTATATCCGATCCTGACACAACACTCCACAACAGTTGCAAGGGTCGGTTCTCTCACGATTTACACTTATAATTCCGACCAAAAACACCATATTAGTCCAACAGAAGAGTGTTAGAACCTAGAGGGAGGGTGAATAGGTTATATGCCCACTTTTTAAAGTTTTTAACAATATTATCAAGTAAGCAAAGAGTTTAGAGAATAAAGATATCACCAATGTAAGTTGCTAGACACAATGATTTATAGTGGTCAAGGAATGGTTAACAACCTTGCTCTACATCCACTTCTTGGCCTCACCCACCAAGAGTTGCTCTAGTATCTTCTCTCTTTGAAGGTAGAGATAAACCTTTGACAACTTCTCTTTTTTAGCTAACAAGAATTACACTTCACTCTTATAGACAAGGAAAAGATAACCTCACTTCACTTTAATTTGATAGGCTAGAGTTGATCCTCACTTCTCTCTAATTTTCTAGGCTAGAGATGATCCTCACACTATTACAAAGTATATAGAAAGTTGATGTAGTGTTTAAGCTTTGAAAGCTTTGGCTCTTGCTTGATTCTTGATCTTGAGAGATGGAAGAATTATCAAAGTATATGAGCTCACAAGATATAAAGAGTAATCTGTGTTTTTCAGATTGCAAAAGGTAAGTAAAACACAAGACTTGAGTTGGTTTAAATAAGGAAAAGGGTGCAAGCTCAAAAAGTGTCCAAACTGTCCACGGTCGATCCACGGTCGACCGTGGCATCCACCGCCGGTCTGCTGGAACTTTTTGAGCCATGCAAATATAGACGTTGACCTTTTATCAAAACCACACACAACTCATATTTACCATAAAGATTCACTGAAAAGTTGCTTGGAAAAAGTTAGGTTGATCTCATACTTCTTAAGTTTGAATTTCAACACAAAAATGAAAGTTTGGAAACCAATACACAAAGCATGTTAGAATTTTACCTCTTTGAGAGATTCCTTTGCTATATATAGTGTTGTGTTGTTTCAAAGATAGATTGTGTTTGGTATTTGCCAAATTGAGAAGTCTTGAACTTGTACAACCAACTTAGTGAATTTATTAAAAAGTTTGTCAATTTTTATAAAAATAATTTTATAAAAACTTAAACTTGTTTAATTGTTTATTAGCTCATATATTTCGATTATTTGCTTGTAGGTATCTTCGACATTGTCTTCTTCCCAAATGCGAATCTTGACGATTGAAACTTGACAATTTGATGAAGATACATTGTATACAAATAAATATACTTACTTATTTGTTTGAATATATATATATATATATATATATATATATATATATATATATATATATGTGTGTGTGTGTGTGTGTGTGTGTGTGTGTGTAAATGTGCACATATGTTAATGTTAGTGAATACACTTATATAAATACATTGTATATTTTTGTGTCAATAAAGAGGATATATTTTATAAGTCTATTTTTCCCAACAAAGAGTTTTAGAGATTGGGTAGAAGCAAGGAAGCAAGATCTTCATGATTTGGAGGCTTAGTATCATCAAGTTTATCATTGTTCTCCATTATTTATCATTTGTTCTTTATTTTGGTACATTATGCCTTAATTTCCAGAATGTGTAATTTAATTCCAATTGCTTGTATTGCTATTTTAGACATGATAGTTGGCTAGTTCCAATGATTCATCTAGATGTAGATGAATCCTTTTCATTAATGGTTATATTGCTACATTGATCATGTTTTGATATAAATATGTGACTTGTGTTTTCTTGTTTTAAAGTTGTAGTATGTTTAACTAGTTTGTTTTCACGATTAAATCATGTGGTTGTTTATCTCGGTAAATGGAGAAAACCTTCTTGTTAAAACCTCGATGTTTGGTTGTATGTATATTCCAAACATATGTGTTCATATGGGTTTCGCACTAGAAATGGTGGTTATCTTTGTGCATATGTATGGTATTTGCAATCATGATATTACTTTGAAAATGACGGATATTCGTTGTGTCAATATTTTGGTTAAATATATGTCCTTAACTAGAGATTTGAAAAGATCCGGTTTTGTTGTGTTGTTGAAATCATTTGAGAAATACTAAGTTTTTATCATGAGAAGCAAACCTTTTTTACGCATATTTGATTTCACAAACACGAGTTAAAAACAAGTTTACAAATACAATTGCGCGTCAAAATAATTTATTGTATCGTTATATGATCTTTGTAGCGCATAATTTATTTATACATGTAAATATGTATACTTACACCATTCTTGATTAGGAGGATTCGAAATCTAGATGAATCTATTTACTTATATTGTTACCAATATTGTATTATTTGCTTATGTGTATTTACTTGTCTTTGTATGTTCATTACTTATATATTGCATGCTTAACATCATTCTTAATGTTCACCACCATCCAAAGATATCATGCGTCAAACAATATTCGAGATTCAAGTTTTAGTAACTACCGTTTCCTGTGTGTTCGATACTCGGTTAAATATTACTATACTATATACGTGGGTAAACTACGCATGTGTGTTGTATTAATTATATTTACCATCTTTAAAACTAACTGTGCCCTGCTTTACACACACCAATGATGATACTTTAATATATTGAATTGACTTTATAATTGTATTTAATGGTTTTTTATTTTTATTTTGTCCGTGTTGTTTAATCATTATTTATTACTAGAAGTATAATACTATAACAGATCAACCTAACTAAGAACGTGTATGCAAAACTAAAAAAATTGGTTGCCCTCCCTTTGGGGCCTCCACCGACCGGTGCCACGGCCAACGTAGAAGAGGTAAATCGCGTAAGGCACACACTATTAAATGCTATCATACTACATTAACCTTACATCCTTGAAACAATAGTCTAAACCATGTACTTTTCTTAATAATTTACATTGCTAAAACAAATTAACAATGTACATAAATCGTAAATCTCCCGGCGTGTTTATCGTTCTGTCTACTACACAATCTATATAGAGACCTCTTTACGGAGACTGGTTTATTAAAAACAGATTTTTATTTAGTTGTTAAAACTATGAGGCCAGTTCTTAAGTAAATAACCGGTCCTTTAGAGAAAAAGTCATGAGGACCGGTCTAAACTAAAAAACTAGTCTCTATGGTGTTATATAGAGACCAGTTTTTGGGTTGGGAACCGGTCTCTACGACTTTTCCTCTAAAGCACCGGTTATTTACTAACGAACCGGTCTTTATGAGTTTACAACCTACAATGAAATTTTAGAGGAAAGTGAAAATTTTTAAGGAGGATATTGTAATATAGTGTAATATAGGAGGGAACTTAATAATTTTTTAAGACATTAAGACCAGTTCTATAGAGAAAACCGGTCCCCCTGATATTAGAGTGGGAAAATTACAAAATTGGAAGGAAGTAAATATTTTAGAGTGGGGAAATTAATCTGTGTTATTTTAATAATTATTAGAGAATTACATTTTTGGTTCATGTGTTTTCCATTAAATTTCACATTTAGTCCTCGTGCTTTAAAATTTACAACATTTATCCCATATAGACTTTATTGAATACAACTCATATGTTTTAATGTCTAAAGTAATAAGGTAGCCATTGTTGAAGGTCATAAAACTGCTTTATTAGTGCATGTACGTAGTTAGCTAAGGGTATCTAGGCAAAGATAGGAGCACAGAAAACAAGGAGTTTGGTGCTCGGGATTTTCTAGTTCCATCGTTAACTTTTTTTTTTTTTTTTTTAAATTTTAAATTTTAGCATTTGATGAAGTTATTTATTTACTTATTTTTAGATTTGCATTATAATTAATAATTGAGGTATGTAACGTGATACTATTTTTTTAATGTGACACGGATATTGATAGATGGAAGTGTTTTTAACTGTTGTGCTTCAATCAATTTCTCAATAATTAACAATGGTATTGTCCGCATATGTGCTGGTCAAAGTTACTGTCATCAGTTTGTCCAAATATAGCAATGTGTGCCAAGAATCATGCATGGTATAATTACATCAAAATACTAATGTTTTAAAGATGAATTGTAAGCCTATTACAAACATTTTTCATTTAATGTTGAAACTTTCAATTAATATAGTTAAAAGTTAGCAAATGTGTGGTTCCTGTCTATATATATGTCAAGGCCAAGTGAAGAAGGCTCTAAATCGGTGTATAACTCCCTTTAATAAACTCAGAGGAAAAGAGTTGGAATTGCCTATTGACATTCTTAAGATTCCAGACAACAATGGAAGTACTGTGATTACCGGATTCTCATATTTTTTTCGTGTCCACTAAGAATTTTACATAAAATTTAATATCAAACTCGGGTTGTTAATTACATTTCTTATTAACTAGTTTCAGAACATAAACAAATGTTAAACCATTGTGTGTGTAAAAGAATAAAACTATATATTTACTTTTTATTATGTTATGTTTCAAGTTTACTTGTATTATACCACGTGCATTCACGGGTCATTAAGCTAGTATAATAATAAACTAAATAGCAGTGCTAGAACTCGTGTTTTAATTATAAATTCACAAGACTTCAAATATTGTACGTTTATACTATATCATATAGAATTGTACATATATGCTTTCTGACAATAAACAAAAAAGAAAAAAGAAAAGCTACAATTGGATCCAAATTAACGACATCCCCATGGATAATATATAGGAAAAAAGAAAGCGAAGTAATTACTTGCTTATCTAGGCGCTAGTAGGGAAATTGAGGCAAGAGTGTACGAGTCTTGTGGTTGCATGTTACTTGAACTTATAGAAGTAGCTTCTGTGTAAAAGCCTGGTTGTCTTGGTTTTGGCAATTCACCTTTGCTGCTCAACATCATAACCACGGTAGCCATGTCCGGTCTATCATTTGGGTCATGTTGAACACATAATAAACCAACATGGATAGATCGCGACACTTCATAATCATCGCATGTCTTGAAAGATCTATCAGCAAATTCCCATGCTTTTTCTTCGTTATAAAGTGTCCATGCCTAAAGAGCCCAATATGTCAAGAATCAATATGCATTAAAATCAAAACAAGCAGCATATCGCATTAAGTTATAGTCTCTTGAGAATTTCTTCTTTAAAATAAATTGCAGCCTATATTAAAAGGAATACACAATCACTACAAAAAAAAGGCTTTTTTGCGGCGTCAAATTTCGCCGCTAAAACTCCAAATGTCGCCGCTATAGGTTTTTAGCGGCGACATATCACCGCAAAAAAGTCGTCGCTAAAGCTTCATACCCAAAAGTTTTTTGCGACGACAGGTTTGACTTTTTGCGACGACACACAACGGACCCATCAAGTGCCACGTGGACCATTTTTTTGCGGCGACATTATTTTTTTTGCGGCGACAATTTTAATTTATTTTAAAAAATAAAATATAACTTTTAGCGGCGACATGTTTCAATCAGATGGTTGTGGGCCCAATTTTTGTCGTTTAGCGGGGTTTTAGCGGTGACACAGCTTAAGTCGCAAAAAACGTTTTTTCTTGTAATGAATGGTGTGACATAATAACTGTATGCCATATTTTAACTTGTATTCCACTCGTGTAGAACTTCTAAACATGTGCGAATGAGTGAGGTGGAACAACAACATAAGCTTTGTTAGTGTTTAATTAGTGGAATTTGACTTGAAAACTAAGCAATTTCACATTCTTAAGTTAGTATTTGACTTATCTTACATGTCCAAGAAGGTTAGGGCTATGATCTTCATGAAAGAATCGTCTATTTCTTATCCCACTTATAATCTCAAGCGTTAAAACTCCAAAGCTGAAAACATCTGATTTAACTGAAAATATTCCCTCTCCAGCATACTCGGGAGACATGTACCCACTGCATCAAAACATTGTTCAAGTTTATATATGACATGTAAAGAAAATTTGGAAAACGTGATCGTATGAATTATTTATCTAATATGTAAAACAAGTAGAATGTAAATACATTCTTAATGAATTCTTACTATGTACCGGCCACTCTTTTAGTATTTCTTTCACTCTCATTTCCTCCAAAGCTTCTTGCGAGACCAAAATCCGATATCCTTGGGTTCATATCATGATCAAGCAAAATGTTTGCAGCTTTAAGGTCTCTATGGATTATCAATAGCCGAGAATCTTGATGAAGATAAAGTAAACCTCGAGCAATCCCGTTGATAATGTTAAATCGTTGTGCCCAGTCAAGTGTTGTACTTTTGTTTTCTTTGATCGAAAGATTTGATATGTTAGTTTTTTCTTTTAATAAATAAATGCATGAGTTGAATGTTTTCCTTTTTTTTTATAAATATCTCATATGTAACTTACTGAATAAAAGTAAATCTAGACTGCTGTTAGGCATGTACTCATAAACCAATAACTTTTCGATCACTTCATTGCAATAACCTAGAATTTTTACGAGATTCCGATGTTGAAGCTTTGAAATGAAGAGAACTTCATTCTTGAACTCTTCAGCTCCTTGTGTTGAACTTACAGAAAGTCGTTTCACTGCAATTTCTTGATTGTCCTCCAGGATCCCCTTTACAAATGCGTTGTTAGATACTTTGAATCAAACTAATGTGCTAAACTTTGTAGAAATCATGCTCTTTTAGGTCTCTAATATACAATCTCAATATTTTTGTACATATCTTATTTATGGACTTTGCGTACTTGAAAATCGTGTAAGTCCAATATAAATTCAAGATAAGACAACTTTAATATGGAAAAAGTTTAAATCAAAGAATTATAGTACCTTGTATACTGGTCCAAAACCGCCCTCTCCAAGCTTGTTATTGAATGAAAAATTGTTGGTTGCAATGCTTAATGTTGATAAACTGAACAAAGGAAGGTCTAGACCATCCTTGTCGCTAATTGAATAACTTTTCCCTATGGAAATAAAACCAAGTTCAGATCAAGAGGAAAATAGACTTATTAAATGAAGAAAACAATGCTAAATGAGAAAAATTTACCTTGTGACTTCAAAACCTTCTTCTTTCTCTTCCTGATGATCAACATACATAATCCCAACAGGATTACAAATCCTAGACTACCGATGATGGAAATGACCCGGACTTTCTTTTCACTCCCAGAACTTCTTTTATCCTTCTCTACAAGTAATACAAAATTCAACAATTACGATTTTCTCAATTCGAAAACATTGAAAGGTGGTTAATTTAATGCATGTAAACATGTAATTACTGTAAATCAAAGTGTCTCTCTTTCTTAGTTAATTAGCTAACAAGATAAAATTTTCACCTAATTCAGCTGCACTCATTCGTATGTATATCTCTTGCCCATTATTTGGACGAGTTCTCATATCGATCAATTCATTGTACCATAACAAGCAACCACTACCATGTTTGATGTCCAAAGTTGCATATGCCGTACAATTACACTCACTTGCACATTTCACCTTGCATTGCTCCAAACTTATATTATTACTGAACCACGATTGTCGGGTGTCTGGTAATTTCATAAAGGAATACTTTCGAAACCCTTCCCTAACCCCACAATCCAACTGTATTTCCCTTTGACAACCTCTTGTCCAATCTGCCATTGCCCATGCTACGGGGCTTTTAGGAATAAAGCCTCTTAGACATCCACAACTAGGAGACTGTGCAATGTCACAAACCCCATGAACCCCACATAACGCGTATCGTTGGCAATTATCTGACTTGAGGGATGAATACAAAAACCATCCTTGTGTTCGGTTGATCCAGTTCCATTGTTCCATGTTACCCTCTGGACTTATTGTCAGCTTGGTAAGAACCGATTGATTAATCAATACATATATAGCTGAAATTTCTATTTCATCCATAGAATACGAATTTTTGTACATGGGATTGGGGTGGTTATTCGTGTTGCCACTATATCCAAGACCATTCCAAGATCCTAGCCTGTATTGGATCACATCTCCTTTCTTTTGAAGGATCTGTGGAAGTCCATTGAAATCCATGCAAATCATATATGGACCTGGAGAAGGATCATCATCACTCTTCCATGATGTATAGTTTGTCACTACACCCCGTTTCAAATTCCTTCCGAACTTCATTTCCGGCATAATGGTGTCTGTAGGGTGATCAAAACTCTGCCAAATGTAATCTTTCACTCCATCTTCATCATCCATAACCATAAAATTCGAATTATCCATTAACCGAGCTACTGCATTTTTACCATCTCTGGTAGAATTCGAAGACCAAACGATTCTATTGGTTGTGGAGTCAAGGAGCACCAATACGCCTCCTGGATTGAGAGTTAGCTGACCAGATTTGTTAGTAATTGGAGTTTTTCTGTTGGCAACCCAAACAACAGTGCCTGTTGCAAGCCGTTTGTACCATATGCCCAAATATCTGTTTTCGGATGTGTTGCTGGGGCTAAAGAATCCGAGCTCAAAGTATTCTTGGGCTGAGACAATGGTTTCACCATCTCTTATGGTTTCGTTGATAACTAACGAATCTGCTGCCATGGTACAAGTAAATAAGGCGTGGAAGCATAACCAGAGTATGGTAATGGTCAACACCTCCATTACTGTATTTTTTGATCAGATAGATGATGATAACTTTTTCTTTCTTCTGTGGTAATATAAACTACTGAGTCACAATTCACAAATAATGTTGCTATGTCAAAGTAGCCGGCTTTAATTACATCCAGTTGTTGATATTCGCTTGTAACAAATATGATTGCTGGTCCCGATTGATAAAAATCAACGGTCTAGGTATAAATGAGGGGTACTTCTATTTAGATCTATTAAAAAAATTAAGTTGACCCTATATGTGAGTATATGATTTATATAGGAAAGTTTAATTGATTGATATCATATGTATATATACGTAATAGAGGGTCCAAAGAACAACACTAGTAAATAAGATATCACCTCTGACTTTAGATTCTAAAAATCAAATGGATGTGACCTAAGTACCTTATCTCCAATATTTTAAGATGGTTTGAAATTCATCTTGTTCATACTGTGATGGTTACTTTTAATGTTATGTATAATAATAATAATAATAATAATAAAAATATAATAATAATTATTATTGTTATTACTATTATATTCATGGGTGGGGGCAATCACAATGAAAGATAGAGAATTTGACGACTCAGATTGTTCTCGCGGTTCTCGTACGAAAAACAATTCTCGTTTGAACTTTTACACACACACACACACACACACACACACACATATATATATATATATATATATATATATATATATATATATATATATATAGGGTTATTGTGAGATGTGAATTATCCTAAGATGTGAAAGATGCGATCTGAACCGTCCATTTTTTTATCAGATCTATAATTTATAGAAAGTTTCTATTTATTAAAATAATTTAATAAAAATGGTAATTAGGGGTATTTTTGACCATTTCATCATTCAATCTTCCCTACAAACATGCTAATGTCTTAATATAGAATCCAAAAATACTGATTCAAAAAAATCACTGATGAGAGCATACCACGTTACAGACCAGATTCATCAAATGATATGAACAATAAAATAATTTAAAACAGCATTAACAACAACGATTCACAAAGAATGCCGGGGAAATCAAATCGTTACAGACCAGATTCATCAAATGATATGAACAATAAATTGATGAAATAGATCAGATTCATCAACTAGTTACAAAATTGATTCAAAATTAATACAAAAATTATACAAAAAATGATGAAACATAATACATGACAATTATAATAACCCAGCTCCTATAAGGATGAATATGAATAAATCTACTAGATTATGAACACAAGTTAAAAAAAAAGATGAAATGACCTACTAAATATGAACAGATTCACAACCCAAATGATGAAAACCCCCAGATGACGAATGGCGATGGCACCTCAATAGAACCGATTCAAAACCTGCTGATGAAAAACACAGTTGATTTGATGAAACCGATTCAAAAGACCAGTTGATGAAACCGATTCAAAATACCAGTTGAGAAACTGTTGATGAAAAACCTGTTGATGAAAACCGATTCAAAAGCTGTTGATGAAAACCGATTCAAAACCTGTTGATGAAAACCCAGTTGATTAAAAATGGATGACGGCGGCTTCAACAGCGGCGGAGATATGGCGGTGTGTGCGACGGTGGAGATCTCATGTATAATGGTAAACAACAACGGTGGTGGCTAGAAAACCACTGCAATCTCCTGCAAACTTCAACAACGGCGGAGGCTAGGGCAAGTGCGACGGCGATTGCGACTAGGGCAGGACGACGGCGGCTGCGGTGGTGGATTCTGCTAGGGCTGTTGCGGCGCAGTGAGGCAATGAAAGGAAAACGCAAGATGCCGGAGGCGGTGTTCAAGGGCGGCGGTGTTGATGGTTTTGCTCGGCGGCGGTTGTTTAGGGTTACAGAGGGGGGTACGTTTTCACCTGCTATCGTGAATGTAGAGAAGATGTGAGAGACGGCTTTTCCATAACTTAAACGTAGAAAAGAGAGAGGAGAGAGAGAGAGAGAGAGATTGAAATTAATTCAAATATTAATGTAGGCAGCGTGATTTAAGGTTTAATATATTATAATTAGATAGAATACCTAAAACACCTTTGGGCAGATATGGACACATGTCACCCCCGTATTGAATCTTTCACATCTTACTTTAATTCACATCTTTTTTGATCACATACCTTTATATATATATATATATATATATATATATATATATATATATATATATATATATATATATATATATATATATATATATATATATATATATATATATATGTAGGGTAAGGATCAACAAAGCCCCTATCTTAAACAAAGCCCCAAAGGCCTAATCTCAACCACTCATTTAAAAGGACAAAATAGGAATTGCAAAGTTTTAGATGAACTCAGGCGCATCCCTTCCAGCCATTCTAAAATTCATTTTTTTTACCTCTTAAATCTTTAAATGGCCATAACTTTTTCATTTTTAAGAATTTGAGCAAAAAAATTATACCAATCTACTCATTTTTTAATCCTCTTTCAAACGAGACCACTCTTCCTATCTTTCTGAATTTGTTTTGACGAAAATGATGAAAATGATGAAAATGACAAAAATTATCATTTTCGGCTATTATAAGAAAGTAACATCTATCAGTTTCATCATTTTCGTCTATCACTTTCATATCCATAATGTAACACCCTCCTATCGGGCCTAGTAGTTTACGTGGCGAAGGTAAACTATTTAGTTATTATTTATATTTGTTTGTTTAATTAATTGTTATTTTAAATGATGTTTATTTGATAATTTAATTGGACCGCGAGGTAAAAAGGTGAAATATTAGTTTTAATACTTTTTATATGTTAGTTGGACCATATGATTCGTTTTTACACAAGGGTCCCAAATAATACCTCGTTGCATGAAAATTAGTTGATTAGTACCGCTTTAATTAAGTTCCTGTACGTCATATAACAGTATAATAAACTGTGTGTTTATGTGTTAAATTCACCAGCCGACCTTAGTGGTTATATTTGACTTTTTGAAGTCAAATTTCATAAGAAACTTCACTGTGAATTTTGTGTGTGTGTGTTTATGCTATTCTTCCATTTCTTCAAGATCAACGAAGAACAACCTCTTGATTCTCTAAATTGTGTTGTTTGCTACAGATTTGAGGTTAGTTATATGATTCTTGAAAGCTCTTGACATGTTCTTCTTCATACCTTGCATAAAAACTCATTCTTGAATTCTAGGGTTTATGGATAAGTTGGGTATGTGAGAAATTAAGCTTGATTATGTATTTTGCCATGTTCATGAATCATAAAGTCACTAATTTCATTTATATATTGTGAGTAATTGCTGTGTTTTGAAGATGGAACTCAAGAAACCCATTAATGGAGGTGTATGACTAAACTTGAATTGGAGATTTCATGTAGTAGTGTTTCTAAATGTGTTGTTGGTATGTTTTGGTATGTTTAGTTACACATATATACTGATTTGTTACCAATTTCGTGTTTATATATTGTGAAATTCATGAATCAAGGGTAGAACTCCATTAATGGAAGCATTGGATGAAACTTGAAAATTTGATTTCAAGTTTTTTATGTTTATATTTTGTTTTGATGCTTTCCATGTGTTTAGTATGCATAAATATGAAGTTCTAAACTGATTTGATATCATTTGAATGATGAATTGCTATGGCTATGATGATTAGGCATGAAACTCCATTAATGGAGGTAGGAGATGAACTTGAAATTAGGAATCCATGAATAAATGATTTTAAATGGGTCAAATTCGAAATTGACCATCAAGGGATTGATTTTTATGCTTCAAATAGTTCCTACAACCTATATAGATCGATTGAAACTCAAATTATGGATTAGAAGTGTTAGTTTTGATGAATTTCAAGAATTTGCTAAATTGGAAATTTCCTAGTTAATTTAAGTTGGATTTTTGTTTGAATTAATTGGATGAGTGAAATGTATGTAAGATAGCTTCTACAAGTGATAAATGATGTTAGTAAACACTGAAAAATGAGTAGAATTGATTTGGGATTGAATTGCTAAAAATTACCGAAATCTCGCTAAAGTCGACTCTTATTGACTTTAGTCGTTTTTCCGAGTTAGGACCTCAAAAATTGAAGATCAACTCCTCATTATAAGGGGAACAAGCTGTCTTTAGAAAGTTTTTTCAAAAAATGTTGTTTGGTGTCGATACGTTCGAGTCAAAGTTGTGGTCATTTGACCCGTTTGGTCAAAAATGAGTTTTTGTACATAGTTTTATGTTTTGAGCAGAATTTTGGGAGAAAACTTACATTCTTAAAGATTGAGTTATGATTATATGATATAGAAGAGGTGTCTATGATGTTTGTGTTGGGGTTCAGGGTCACGCGCAACGGAAGCATGCAATAACAAAAACGAAATATTTAAGCATAAAAACAACCAAACTAGGAACCCCATTAGTGTACCAAACTCTACAACATGATTAAGCAACTAAAGCACAAAAGAAGAGTATTATACCCTGGATATCTCTGATGGTTGTGTGTAGATGTAGCTCCAAACTTGTTCTCTTTCACGAGCTTCCTTCTCCAATCGAAGTCCACACCGAGACACAAGGCAACCTAGATGTACTAGCACCCCTTGAAGCTAATCTTCACAAGATAATACTTCTGGAACAACCACCCACGAAAACCACCAGGAAACTCTCTCACTTTTCTCTCTTGTTTTCTTAGCAACTCAAATGTTCTAAGTGTATGTGTTAAACAATATGGCCAAGAGTAGAGAAAGGAGAGAAATGCATGCTTATATAGACCTGAAGTCGTCCCCTGATCTCCCTTAGTCGGCCCAGAGGTAATGATGAGGGATAGCATGCATTGGTGGAGAGAAGAGGTGGAAAAGTTAAAGTTGTTTCTGTCAGGCGGGGTTAGCGCCGCTATCTGCCCAACGTTAGCGCCGCTAACCGGATTTAGCGACGCCAGAGTTAGCGCCGCTAACCCCTGCCAGGAAACCAACTATCATTATTTATCCTTTCACACCCTCACCTTTTAGGTAGTTGTCAAGGTCAGCCCCCGGTGTGTGACCCGATAGGCCCATACGTCATCGGTAGCAATCATTTGACGCACGTGAATCAGTGGGCATTCTCCAACAAACTCCCACTTGCACATGATTCACCGTACTCAATGCATCGCAGACAGAGAGCGGCCTCTAGTAAGACATCTCTGCCCCCAAGTCAGTATGAGTTTGTCTTCTGCAAGAAACCAAACTGCAACTCAGGTGAAATGGTCCTATTGATAAGTGATCAATCATCCCTTTGTTCACGATATCCTTGTGAAGGTGAGACATGGTACTTAGTCATTCTCGGTCCTTCACGATTATGTTTCTCGATCAAGATTGGTGGTGACCAAAATAAGCAAGTTGCAATCGATTACCCAAATCATTGCACACTCGAGCACGGCCATGCATTTTTAGTGTCAGCGACCAATCATCGAGGGGCCCAGGAATATCTCTCTAAACAGAGGAACAAATCCTTTTTGACTACACTGCCCACCACAATGATCATACTCTGCCCAACTGCTCCCTTTATAACAGCCAGTTACGGACTGCGTTTGAAAACAATTAGAACAAAGCAAACCAAGATGATGCAGACACATGCATCTCCAGTCTAAGGATGAAATGATATTATCATCCTGATCCACTCATGACAAGTACCACAAAGTGGAGTCAGGTGTGGGTCATCCAGTCACTTGAAACCCTTTTCAAGTACAGGCGAAGTATTGCGTCCCAGTGTCCCAATCACCATTGGGCACATGACCAATCACTTCCCTCAGTCTTTGTTCAGACTTCCTTCCCATGAAGAATGACCGACTGTGGACATTTAGAATGTAAAACATTCAGGGAAGTGTAAAACATGCAAAGTTGAAACACAGTAAAGATTTAAAGTAATACCCGCAACTTGCGCATTATCAAATCTCCATTTAATAATCGATAAGTACAATAAATACAATACTGCTTAATGTTCCCAAGATAGTAAATACATCAAATACAATAACCAAATAATACAAGATACAAACTCAAACCAAATCGCTAGCAAATCTAATACCAATAGCACGTGTGTGAGCATCATGCTTTGCTTGCGATAATGGTTTAGTAAACGGATCCGCCACGTTGTTATCCATGTGTACTTTGCTGATGACAATATCTCCATTTTCGACCACATCCCGGATAAAATGATATTTCCGCGGAATATGTCTCGTGCGTCGGTGAGATCTCGGTTCCTTTGCCAATGCAACTGCACCCTCGTTGTCACAGAAAACCTCAACAGGGTCAGAAATGCTAGGAACCACTCCCAGATCAAGGATGAATTTCCTCATCCATACAGCCTCCTTTGCAGCTTCACTTGCTGCAATATACTCAGACTCGGTCGTGGAATCAGCCACCGTGTCTTGTTTGGAGCTCCTCCAGGAGATAGCACCACCGTTTAGTAGGAACACAAACCCCGATTGAGATCGGCAGTCATCCCTGTCGGTTTGGAAGCTGGCATCGGAGTAACCAGTTACCCTCAGCTCCTCTTCCCCACCATATACTAAGAACATCTCCTTAGTCCTCCGAAGATACTTGAGAATGTTCTTCACCGCTGTCCAATGTGCCTCACCAGGGTTGGCTTGATATCTACTTGTCATACTTAATGCACAAGAGACATCAGGCCTAGTACATAGCATGGCGTACATGATTGAGCCTATTGCCGAAGCATAAGGTACTCGCCTCATTACTTCCCGTTCCTCAGGGGAACTTGGGCATTGAGTCTTACTCAATACCAAACCATGTGACATAGGTATGAACCCCTTCTTGGAGTCCTCCATCCTAAATCTCATTAGGACTTTGTCAATGTACGCACTTTGGCTCAGACCAATCAACCTGCGGGATCTATCTCTATAGATTTTAATCCCAAGAATATAAGCTGCATTTCCCAGATCCTTCATTGAGAAACAACTCCCTAGCCAGGTTTTTACACCTTGCAAAGTTGGGACGTCATTCCCAATTAGCAGAATATCATCCACATAAAGAACCAGGAATACAACTATGCTCCCACTAGCTCGGATGTATACGCATGGCTCATCCTTGCTTTTAAAGAAGCCAAACTCTTTGACCTTCTCATCAAAGCACAGGTTCCAACTCCGAGAGGCTTGCTTAAGTCCATAAATGGACTTCTTAAGCTTGCAGACCTTATCCGGATACTCGGGATGTACAAAACCCTCAGGCTGTGTCATATACACCTCCTCTGATAGTGTTCCATTAAGGAACGCGGTTTTGACGTCCATCTGCCATATTTCATAATCATGAAATGCGGCAATGGCCATGAGTATCCGAATCGACTTCAACATAGCCACTGGAGAAAAGGTTTCCTCATAGTCTACACCATGAGTTTGCGTGAAACCTTTAGCCACCAGTCGGGCTTTGAAGGTGTCTACTTTGCCATCTACGCCAATCTTCTTCTTGTAGACCCACTTGCACCCGACGGGTCTACACCCCGGTACAGGATCTACCAAGTCCCAAACTTGGTTATCGGCCATAGATTTAATCTCAGAATCCATTGCCTCTTTCCACTTGGCAGACTCAGCGCCCACCACAGCGTCTTGGTATTTGGTAGGTTCATCTGAAACTACTACCATGTCGGTGCCCTCAGATATGTGAAAACCATATCTATCTGGCTCGTGCCGACTTCTACCGGATCTTCTTAGAGGTAACGGATCTACATCATTATCTCCAGCATCATCTTGCTGAGATTCAACCGTTGCCGGTTGTGAGCTAGTTCCAACATCAGGTTCTACATTGGTAGGCTCTCGAATTTCTTCAAGATCAACATTACTCCCACTAGCTCTCTTGGATACCAGCTCCCTCTCTAGGAAGACCGCCCTTCGAGCAACAAATACCTTGTTCTCCAAAGGTTTGTAAAACAAATATCCAATAGAATTAGCAGGATAACCAATGAAGAAACACCTTTCGGCCCTGGGTTCCAATTTGTCCTTTACCTCACGTCTCACGTAGGCAGGAAAACCCCAGACCTTTAGATATGAGATGGATGGAACTTTTCCATGCCACATCTCATGCGGTGTTCTCTTAACCTTCTTTGTTGGTACGAGGTTAAGGATCTTACCAGCCGTCTCAATAGCGTAACCCCAAAATGTAATGGGAACTTCCGAGTGACACATCATAGACCGAACCATATCCAACAATGTTCGGTTTCTCCTCTCGGCGACACCATTTAATTGAGGTGTCCTAGGAGGTGTTAATTGCGAGACAATCCCACAATTTCTAAGATGGTCTCGGAATTCGAAACTAAGATATTCTCCACCCCTATCGGATTTAAGCATCTTAATCATTTTCCCAAGTTGATTTTCTACTTCGTTTTGATAAGTCTTGAACACCTCAAAGGTTTCTGACTTTTGTCTCATCAAGTAGACATACCCGTATCGACTATAATCATCAATGAAGGTAACGAAGTAGCGGGAATGATCTCTAGTGGCATGCTTGAACGGACCACACACATCCGTGTGAACGATATCCAACAAGTCTTTAGCCCTCTCACATACACCGGTGAAGGGTGCTTTGGTTATCTTGCCCAATACACAAGATTCGCATACTTCATTAGACCCGTGGTCAAATGATTCCAAGATCCCATCCGATTGGAGCTTGGCGATGCGTTTCTTGTTAATGTGGCCTAACCGACCATGCCAAAGAGACATTTTATCCAAAACACTTTTGGATCCCGAATCAACATTCATGATTGATCTATTGTTTCTCAAGCTTACGCTTGTTTCATATATGCCATGACATGGAAATGCTTTGAAACATAAGGAACCATTTTTATAACATAAAATAGAACCATTCATAAATTCAAAATCAAATCCATCATCGTACAAAGCATACAAGGAAATAATGTTTCTTGCCACACCGGGCGAATAACATACATTCAATAAAACAATAGATAAGCCGGATTGAAAGGCAAGCTCCACACTTCCTATCTTCTCAACCGGGACAACCGCCTTGTTTCCCATGATGAGGTCCAACTCTCCATCAACCAAGTCTCTACTTCTTGTCAGTACCTGCACATTATTACAAACGTGAGTACCACACCCGCTGTCTAAAACCCAGGCGTTTGAAGTAGAAGTGTTATGGAGTTCAATCATGTACATACCGGAGGCAGCGGCACCTTTGGATCTCAATTTCCTGAGCTCCTCCGTGTATTTGGGGCAACTACGCCGGTAGTGACCCTTTTCCTTGCAGAAGTAGCAGGTTGCCTCTTCCGGAGAGGTGACGGCGGTAGCTACTTGCTTCCCCTTCGCCTCCGGGGTGGTTTTAGGTTTGGGCTTCGGTGTTCCCACCTTGGCCTTCCCCTTCCCCTTCGAGGCCGAAGCGGGTTGCTTCCGCTTCTTGCCACCCTCTTTGATCGTAAGGACGGCGGTGGAGGAAGTTGGCTTTGATTTGGCCATGTTAGACTCAGCAGTCTTCAACATGCCGTGAAGCTCCATTATGGTCTTATCCATATTGTGCATATGGAAGTTGACAATGAAGGGTCCGTAAGATGGTGGCAAAGATTGGAGGATTATCTCAACCGCCAACTCTTTCTCCATCGGGAACCCCAACTTCTCCAATTGATCCACATAGCCCTTCATACTAAGGACATGTGAACTCACGTTACCGCCCTCCTGCATCCGGCAACCAACAAAGGCTTTGACGCATTCGTATAACTCTTGCCTTGCTTGCATTTGGAACATGTCCTTGAGTTGAGTAATCATCTCATACGCACTCACAGTCTCGAATTGCCGTTGCAACTCGGGACTCATGGTCGTAAGCATGAGGCAAGTCACGTCATTAGTATCTTTGACGCGTTTGTCATACGCGTCTCTTACAGCCCTCGTTGCGTTGGTAGCAGGAGGATCCGGAAGAGGAGACTCCAAGACCTCAAGCTTCATTTCGTGGCGTAGGACAATTCTCAAAGTCCTAAACCAATCCATGAAGTTTGGTCCTTGAAGTTTCTCCTTTTCTAGGAAAGGACGAAATGACATGTTAACGGTGTTGGTGTTGGTGCTAGTAGATGACATCTACAAGCAAAATACGAAATTTGGTTATTTGATGTATTAATATCCTTGTTAAATAATTACCCACTTATTAAAGAAAACAAATTATGTTAACAAGGGCCAAGAGCCTCAAAGTACCCAATCCATGACGGGTATGCCGCGGATCACTTCATGGAGCTACTTAGGCCGGTAAACACTTTACCAATTGCAATCCGTGATTACAATCCTTAGTCACTTGCGAGATCCTAGGCACTCATAGCACCCATTTGGCATGTTTGATCCCTCCACACCATTCCTCATTAATCCACCATGGTAGCTCGGTATGGGCACGACAACTACCAAGGCGTTTTTAAGTCTTGGAATTGTAAATCGACCATCAAGATACACGGTGGTACTCTAGCCCAATGGCCGGCTCGGCTAAGCTCGACAACCGACCTTGCGAGTTGCCACACGCACCTTCCACACAGTTACACAAAACCGATCTCGGCTAAGCTCGACGACCGATCAAGTTTCACTAGATTCGGGTGGTGTCATCTTATGGTTGGCGTGTGATTTACTTTTGAGAAAAACGGGATTTTGAATTCTCCGGTTAAAACAAATTTTAACCTATTCTTGTTGTGGCGCGCGAGGTTTGTAAACCAATTCAAAAATCTTGGTTTTAATATATTTTGAAAAATTTTCAAGCTTGCGAAGAAACTAAACAACCAAGCAAGAAATACAAAATAAATACAACAACCACGCAAGGTAAGTAAATCCGGTAACGAGCCAATCCTATGCGTCTTGTCCGTGAGCCAACGGACAAGACTAAGTCATCTAAGGACAAATCCGAATGACTCGATGCGTGCTCCTCCCACTTGATCCATCGCGTCTCCTACCGACCTCCGGATTTGAATGAGCAAAGACACCTCCTACCGGTTCTCCTTTGGTTGCCTTCGGTTCTCCTCTTACAATTTTACAAATTTAAAAGGAAATGGCATGCAAGTCACAATTTCCATTCTAAGCTAATTCTACAAATTACAAAGAATACGAAATCGGCATGCAAGCCGTTAAAATTACAAACCGAATAAATAGATTAATTATTACAAACCAATGTGGTACAAACCACCAAATGAATTAATACATTAATCTAAATCAACCAAACACATCTCATAGGTCATATGGCTCAAAATTGTTACCGGATACGCATACTACAACCACATACAAGAAATCACACATCAACACATGGTGTGCCACACAAAACCATGTAAATCTTATATGTCTTGGTTAAGATTATCTAATCACTCAAGGCACTCATAATCCTATGTACATATGCATTAGGAACCTCAAACAAGTCAAAATTCCATAGTCATATATACACAATGTAAGTATATGCAATTAATCATTTTCATGCCTAAATGTTAATCCACATATAAATACATCAACCAAGACATAAAGCAACTTTAATCTAATCACAACTCAAATCTGGAACAATTCCAGCAAGAACAAATAGCCCAAAAAATCCAACAAAATTGATTTAAGACAAAACCATGCATTCTGCCAGTAAGGGGTTAGCGCCGCTAACTATAACTAGTTAGCGCCGCTAACTCAGTTTAGCGCCGCTATCGCGAGACGACATTAAAACAAGTCAGTTTAACAAAGAGAACTGTAGACTCCGACTTTAGCGCCGTTAACTAAGGTTTAGCGCCGCTAACATAGAAAAGTTAGCGCCGCTAAACACTGGACAGAACCAAAAATCACATTTTTCGGATTTTCTTGGCCATCTAGTGCAAAACCAGTGTAGAGCTGGCTCTGATACCACTGTTGGGGTTCAGGGTCACGCGCAACGGAAGCATGCAATAACAAAAACGAAATATTTAAGCATAAAAACAACCAAACTAGGAACCCCATTAGTGTACCAAACTCTACAACATGATTAAGCAACTAAAGCACAAAAGAAGAGTATTATACCCTGGATATCTCTGATGGTTGTGTGTAGATGTAGCTCCAAACTTGTTCTCTTTCACGAGCTTCCTTCTCCAATCGAAGTCCACACCGAGACACAAGGCAACCTAGATGTACTAGCACCCCTTGAAGCTAATCTTCACAAGATAATACTTCTGGAACAACCACCCACGAAAATCACCAGGAAACTCTCTCACTTTTCTCTCTTGTTTTCTTAGCAACTCAAATGTTCTAAGTGTATGTGTTAAACAATATGGCCAAGAGTAGAGAAAGGAGAGAAATGCATGCTTATATAGACCTGAAGTCGTCCCCTGATCTCCCTTAGTCGGCCCAGAGGTAATGATGAGGGATAGCATGCATTGGTGGAGAGAAGAGGTGGAAAAGTTAAAGTTGTTTCTGTCAGGCGGGGTTAGCGCCGCTATCTGCCCAACGTTAGCGCCGCTAACCGCCCAAAGTTAGCGCCGCTAACGCGGCTGATTTAGCGACGCCAGAGTTAGCGCCGCTAACCCCTGCCAGGAAACCAACTATCATTATTTATCCTTTCACACCCTCACCTTTTAGGTAGTTGTCAAGGTCAGCCCCCGGTGTGTGACCCGATAGGCCCATACGTCATCGGTAGCAATCATTTGACGCACGTGAATCAGTGGGCATTCTCCAACAGTTTGATGCTATATGTGTAGATATTTGTGTTAATTGCCTACTTTAAAGTATGAAATTGACTTGGATGAACTATATGCATGTTTAGTTAGTTTGTACATGTTAAAAATCAAACATAAAGAGATTATAAATGGGTTTTGATATATTTCAAGTTGATTTGTCGTATTAAGCTTAACGAGTTGGGTTTGACCCGTTTACAGATTAAATGGATCTAGATGAAACTTATGAATGTCTCGTTGATTGCTATGTGTTTAAAATCTTATATAAGATATTCTTTTTATGAGTGTATTTCCTGTTGGTTATACATTTTAAGTATAACGGTTAAGCTTTGACCCGTTTGCGAATTAACTTGACTTTTGGAGTTAATTATGATTTGAGATACTGATTTGTTTATGTTACGTTCTCAGGGGACTCAAAGACTTAGTAATATAAGAAAACTGAGTGTGGATTTTGAGGACACATGTGAGTGGACTTTGACTCACAGGTGGTATTAGTTATGATTATGATAACTATCTGGATAATAACTATTTAATCATGCGATAGATTGTTTAATCTTATGGCTATTTGGTGATTGGTATTATGATGGTTCGGAGGTTGGTATTGTGATTGTATGGAGATTGAGATTGTGATTGTATGGTGATTGGCACTATGATTATGCAATGATTGGAAATTGTGATTGTTTGATTGGTTGTTATTGATTGCAATCGAGTCCAAGATATGTGCGCGGTGAAGATTACTGTGCACATCATGTCTTTGAGGGAGGTTAGCCGGTTTGTAATGGGCTGGACTGGGTTGCTTCTGGTTGTGCGGTTGTTCCCCCTGTTACATTCGTTGCAGCAGAGGGGGTTTAACTACGCTCATTGGTAAACCTATGCTTTAGCCGGCATATGGGTTGCAGGTTCCTGTAGAACGCCGTGCCTCTGATGATACGTGGTGCCCCTATAGGACGCGTTACGGGCATTTTGAGTTTACGGTTATGCCTTTCGGGCTAACAAACGCACCGGAGGTATTTATGGATCTAATGAATCGTGTCTGTAAGCCGTTCTTGGATAAATTTGTCATCGTCTTTATTGATGATATATTGACGGAAACCGTTAGAGTTCGACGTTGGCGACCGTGTGCTATTGAAAGTATCACCTTGGATGGGTGTGGTGCGTTTTGGAGTAAAAGGGAAACTAGCCCCAAGATATGTGGGACCTTTTGAGATTATTGAACTAGTTGGTCCGGTAGCTTATCGGTTAAAGCTACCACAAGAGCTTAGTGGGGTACACGATACGTTTCACGTATCGAATTTAAGAAAGTGTCTATCGGATGAGAACTTTCAGGTGCCGCTTAGTGAAATCAAAATAGACAACACTCTCCACTTTGTGGAGGAACCAATGGAAATTATGGATCGAGAAGTCAAGAGATTAAAGAGGAGTAAGATTCCGTTAGTCAAGGTGCGATGGAACTCCAAGCGGGGACCCGAGTTTACATGGGAACGGGAGGATCACATGAAGTCCAAATATCCTCAATTGTTTGAGCACTAAACCTCTTACAACAGTATAAGATGAATTTCGGGACGAAATTCTCTCAAGTGAGGGATGCTGTGACATCCGTCACCAAATCCGGTTAGAGACTTTGTTAGTCCCAAGTGGTTCAGGTATCAAGATCTAAGGAGGGAACAATAGCTAATAATCTATAAGATATAGAGAGAATGATAAAACACCGTGAAAAACACACACATAAGTTTAAGATTAATGCCAAAGTCCACCAAATGACAACTAGTCATTTGGCTTATATACCCCTAAGGGTATTTACATATTTAGTCCTTCTAGTTTGTATGTAGTACAAACATCACCTAGAATTCAATCTTCTATTCTATACAATATTTAGTTCTAACAATCTCCCCCTTTGTATAGAAAATAGTAGATGTTGGTCTTTTCAGCATCATACGAACTCTAACAATCTCCTTCTACAAATATGCAGATTTTTTACTGCATTCTTTAAACGCTTTAGGAGACAAGACTTGAACGATTTCATTTTGAATCTTCAGTCTTTGATTGGATGTCTTCAGTGTGTCGTCTCATCTTGAAAAATAGACTCTTCAATTTTAAGAATAGTCTTCAATTTAAAATCTTGATGAGAACTTGAATCTTTAAAGTTCACAGTAACATCCCTTTTCTTGTGATTTTTGGACTTGCACCAGTAACCTAAGGTTTTTCAACCATTGGTTGTATTGACGGTTTAGCTTGAAGTGGTTTTCCGCATTCGCGATCTTGAGCCTTTAAACAAAACAATTTAGGAAGAATTTTTGTTCTCTCCACCTTGAATGTAGCTCTAGATCTTGTTTATTTCTTCAGAACTTCTGTAAATTTCAATAAAGCACTTTTTGTTCTGAAGTCGAAATCTTTCTCCTTTGTTCTTTTCTTCGCTCCCCCTTGACTTGACATGTAATGATTTTCAAAGATTAGCTCTCTTTGTCTCCCCCTCAACACATGAATCTTGTCTTCGTCAATAAGCTCAAAATCAACTGAATTAGTAATTAAAAGTTCTCCCCCTCATGATGATCAGGATTCTTCATGAACATCATGTACATGAATTCTGTATTCGGCTTGATTTTGACCTGAATATATGAACACTTGAATTTTGAATCCCTAACATGAGATTCAGTTGAATGATGTTTGACGGTGTCACCACAACGATATAACAATTAAAGCATCAGAGACCGTCTTTAGGGCACCGTCTCAAATTTCCCGTGGTATAACACCGAGATCACATAGATTCTCGTTAACACAACAGTTTAAAAAACTGTGTGACCTACGTTCAGAACTGGCATAACGTTGATTCTGGTAGGATTTCCATCTAATCATCGTGAATATCACATAAGATATCACTCCAAGATGTTCTAGTAGTCACGAAAGACTAGATATGCATTATAGATCAAACATGTGTCCTAAGAAATGAAATATATATTCAAATAAGCTCTAGACTCTATCAGTGCATGAAAGAAGTCAGGGACCGGAGTAGCTGTCCTCCTTGTTTCAATATCAACAATCTCCAAGTGAGATGTCAATAGAAATGTGCTAAATCTCCATGTGAAGTTGAAACAACCATCTTTTAAGAGATAATTGAGTAGCTGGGTAGGGTTAGTGCATTGCATCACTAGGTCCATGATGTCTATTTCAATACCAAATCTCAACTAATGAGATCTAGTAGAAGATGTGGCTACCCAGATGTATACTATTTGGTAAGGATCTTGTTTTTCTTTTGATCCTGTCTCACCCACAGCTCACTAAATATTTTTCAACTTCTCCCTTAAACTCGCTTTCCATACACTTGGACACTTGTTATCTTTCATAACCGGCATGAGAAATCATAGTGATTTACAACAAGAATGATTTTCAAGAAATTCATTGTTTTGGGAAGGATTGTCAAGAAAGATTCGAACAATCAAAGAAATGAACAAGTAGGGTATTTTGACTAAGAAAGTCACAAAATGATAATAAAAAAAAAATTTGTTAGTGATAAACAAGTGGTAGATTGAAGAATTGCTAAGATAACTATGAAGAGATAGAGAGAGAATCTCGTTTCACCTTCAAAACACACATAGTTTATTTCATGTAAGTGTGGCAATCCTTACATTTCCTTGTCTAGCACAAGGCTTATATACCTATAAGGTATATTTACAATAAGCACCCTCAACTATTGTTGAACTCCTATTCTATTACAATAATACAGTTCTAACATACTTAAACCGTATCTTTCGAAACCCTAATTTCGTTACTCGTACACATTGAATTAAATTCTAACAACCTTAGAATACTAGTTTAGAATTAGAATAATTAAAACAATAGGCTTAGTAGGTTGCTTTGTAGTATTTAAGTTAGAAATATATTTAGTTAATTATGCTAGATTATCACAATTCACCAATTTATAATAATTCTTTAAAAAAGTATAATATAATATATAATTTTCGGAAATCTATATATATATAATAAGTAAAAATTTAAATTTTAAATAATATTTGATTTAGAGATAGAGATAATCTAGTTTCCTAAATAAGAGGATTAACCTTATCACTATTTCAACTGAATAAACTTAACCCTAGCCCCCATTCCCCTCAATTTTGGCCGACCCCTCCCCTCTCACCGTCTCAAGTCGTCGACTTCATCCCCTCCCCCCTCCCCTTTGTCGTTTTTATTCAAGTCAAGAACAAGAAACAAGATTCAAGCTCCAAGTTTGAGGTTTTAATCATTGAAAGTCAAGGTAAGGTTCTAATCTTTCTCATTCTTATAATCCTCTTTTGTATTCGCTTCATCCCCTACTCATCCAACTCTTAGATCTGTAGAAAACATATTGAAACCATTAAGGTGTGTCAAAGAAACGTTTTTATGAAGGGTATTTGAGTTTTAGAAAACAAAATACATGTTCTTGATCTTTAAACAACCAAGTTTGATCACTGTTTTTCTGATCAGTGTATAGACTCAAGTTTGGACAGTCATTACGGAGTCTATACATGGAGTTTTTATTCGTATTTTTGGTCTAAAACTTAGTGTTTTGAGTCTAGTTTCTTCACATATAAGTCTTAAAATGTTTTAAGGTCATTTGGATAGTCAAAACGATTTTACCGTAGAGGTGCGCAAAACTGTCAGTATGTCCGGCAGATTTAGGGACAAAGTTTTGTTTTAAAAACCCATTGGAAAATTTGTGTTTTCGATCAAACTTTATACATTCTGGTGCGCTTCAGTAGTTAACTTTCTGTCAGTGGTGGTTTCCCGTATTTATTAAAAATAGTTAACTTCTATGAATAATTCTGGGTAAATTATGTAAATTAGTAGAGACACCCAACATTCTGTGGTAAAATTTTGGGAATTTAATTCGAACCTTTAGTATATTCTAAAAATTTCCAAAGTCGGCTTATGAAAACAGTAACTATGGAATTGGTGGCATTAGGGTTTTGTAGTAACTACACAAGTCTTAGGACTACACTAGGGTGATCAAATGCCTATACACGTGACTTATAATACTTGTATCTATTGTAGATCCCGTGCTAGACCCTTTGCAAGGCTAAGTGTTTGTGAAGAAACAAGGTGAGTTTCGTGGCCCCTTTTTCTTATATGTTTTTGGGGGAAAATGACACTCCATACATGTTTAAATTGTTTTTCATGCCGTGTTAAACTTAATTGCTATTTGTGAGACATATTGTTTGCATGCTATCCAACTATGGGTTATTGAATCCTAGGTGATGACAATTGAATGCTATCCAACTATGGGTTACTGAATCCTAGTTGAAAACTATTGATATGCTATGACAACATTGACCCAACCTATGTTCCCGGCCGGCTATAGTATGTTGGAGGACAAAACATTTGAACCTTTGGGGTTCGGTTTTACGTGCTACACATCAATTGCTACCAAGCTGAGATGTTTGGTTATCTACTATTCTACTTATACAAGTGATATGTTATCATTGTTGCAATTGACCCAAACAATGCTATGTACGGTAATCTAGTATTTTCTTTAAAACCTGCGAACTCACCAACCTTTGTGTTGACGTTTTAGAGTGTTCATTTTCAGGTAAAGCTAATAATACAACCTAAGGAAGACTAGAAGATCCTAGGCGGTCCTTAGCATGACTCAACGCTTTCAAGTCTTTAAGACGTTTATCTTTTATTATTATTATTTTAGACATGAATTATATCGGTTTTCGGGCTTGCATGCCCTGTATCACCTGCCCAGGGTTGTGGGATTTACATTCGCGTAATTTCTATTACTACTTTTGACTTTGATGTCGTGAATACCGACCTTACACGACACAAGTCCCCTCTTGTGTCGGGGAACGTCGTGACACGTTGAATTAATTGCATTTTAGTGATTTCTTTATTTTCACATCAATGTGTTATGACGATCCTCTCCGTCACACTTCGCGTTTCCGCCTTGGCGTGGTGTGACACTATAATTAATCCTAATCTGATAAATCACCTGTATTATTTAATTACCAAACAATGATGATGTTTGAATACTAGTAGTTGCCAAAATCTTTTCCCTGTGGTTCAACACTGATGTATACTACTACTGACCAGGTCATACTTTCCTGAGTCGTGTGTAGTATTTATTTAGTAATTCCATTTTATAAATTTAAAACAACAGTGTGAAAAAGCTTTTAATTATCTTAAAAAAAAACCCGTACGCGGGCTGTACACCAAGTTTTTGGTGCCGTTGCCGGGAAATATGTTTTGGCAATATTAGAAAAGATCTAATTATTGATTTGGTTTTTTTTCTACTTGCTACCTGTTGTTTTTAGTATTAGTATATTTTATTAGTTTATCTTTTCTTGTTTTCTGTTTTATTTTCAATTTTGTGTGTTTACTCAAAGCAGCTAAAAGAAAATTATAAGTTTTGCAGTGCTTGTCTCACATTGTTTGAAACGGAGATTGAAATACTTGAGCAACAAGCATTGACTACTACTAGTCTCGCGGACTTTGATTTAACCTTAGCCGAGATTGACTATTGGGAACACATGGCGATGATCACTAAAGCAATATCGACTATATTCTCAACATGCCTATCATCTAGTCGAGTTACTATTTTTCATCCTTACCATTCCCAATTGCTTTCTTTTCCTGTGTTTAGCTTTCTTTCTATTTCTGTACATTTTCTTTTTTTTCATTTTTCTTTATGTGTGAATACACTGCTGAACTTCGGAGAAGGATTAAGGAGTATCGTAATAGCATCAAAAGTTCTGAAATCCTCTTAAAATCGTTCTAAGAAGCTTTGCAGTCTGAAAACGACCCTCAAGAAATCGAAAGATTGAGAAATCACATTCGCCACGAACATATTTTGATTTATCTCAATCAAGCTTTCATCCGAAGAATCATGGCTCATACTCTAACTTTTTAAGTTTCTAGAGTCTCTAGTTTTCGTTTAAAGTTTATTTCACTCATGTGTGTCTATTATGAGAAAATTCAAAAATTAATTAAGTATTACCGTAACAATCTCAAAATCTTTGACCAGACTATCGATGACCTTGAGATAAGGGAAGAATCTACCAACAACTATCAGGAATGGAAACAAACTCAGATCGAAATCAATCATTGGGAATACATGAAGGTATGTACTTAGTGTCAAATTAATCAAAAATTAAGGGATGTTCGCATTCCTTAGTATTTGAAATTTTCGTTCAGTCTTTTCCCTCTGATAATGTGTGTCCATTCAGAAAATCTTCAAAAAAGAATTAGTAATTGTCGTATCGAAATTGATCTTCTTGAAAATTAAATTTGGGCTTTAGGATACGAATTGCTCTTTGAAGTTGACCTCTTTGAGATCTATCAAATTCATGAACAAATTCGTCAATTAAGGGAACAACAAAACTCCATTAGAGATAGCCTTGAAAGACTTTTAAGCAATCATTTCTTCTTTTAGTGGTCAAAGGTTTCATTTTCTTTTTCTTTTGTATTTTATTTGTGTATTCCTTTATGTATTTTTGCTTTCTTTCGTATTTTCCACATTCTTGCAAAATCTACTTCATCTCTTTTGTTCTCTCTTGAACAATTGAGCCCGTTGAACCTTACGGAGAGCCTGAACGTGAATTTAGACGTCGTCGACGTCTGGCACGTAGACGAGCCGCTTATAACCGAAATCGTATACGCAATATGGCTGAAGGTCCACTAGATCCACCAAATACTAAAACATTAGGAGATTTCGCTCGTCCGACTCCTAATGGAATGCACGCAAGTGTCGTTCGTCCTCCTGTCACCGCTAATAATTTCGAAATTAAGCCAAACATTATCCAAATGGTTCAAAACACAGTTCAATTTCACGGTTTACCTGAAGAGGATCCTAATAATCATCTTCAGAATTTTCTCGAGATCTGTGATACGTTCAAGATGAACGGTGTCTCTCAAGACACTATTCTCTTACGTCTCTTTCCATTTTCACTCAAAAGTAAAGCCAAGCTTTGGCTTAACTCCCTTCCTACTGGTTCCATCACTCCATGGGACGATTTAGCTGAAAAATTTCTTGAGAAATTTTTTCCATTTTCAAAAACGGCTAAACTTCGTAATGACATTTTATCCTACCAGCAACAAGAGGGAGAATCTTTGTATGATACATGGGTAAGATATAAGGATTTACTGCGTCGATGCCCTCATCATGGATTACCAATGTGGCTTCAAGTTCAAACATTCTACAATGGTTTGACTGTGGCTACACGCCAAATGATCGATGCAGCAGCAGGAGGTGCGATCACAAACAAAACTCCCGAGATAGCTCATGAGCTCATTGAGGAAATGGCCATGAACAGTTATTAGTGGCATTCCTCTCGAATGAAACAACCTAAAACAGCTGGTATCATCCCAGTTGATAATGTTACCTTACTCACTACACAAGTTGAAGCTTTATCCCAAAAGCTCAACCAAACGAAAGTAAATGTAGTGCAGTCTTGATGTGAGTTCTGCAATGGTCCTCACTTAAGTAGAGATTGTCAAACTGGCAACAATTTCGCCTCTACAGAAGAGGTGGATTACATGGGTACTCAAAGACCCCAAAACAATCCCTACTCCAATTCGTATAACCCTGGCTGGGGAAATCATCCAAATTTCTCTTGGAAATCTGGAGCGGGTACTTCTAGTAACCCCCCTCCCGGATTTTCTCAGTAAAATCAAACCCAACAAGGTTTGGGTTTATCTCAAAACCATCAACCTGTTCAAACTCAATCAAAGATTGAGAGCTTACTTGACAGATTTTCCTCAGCTGTCGAAAGTCGTTTCCTCCATCACGAAAATGACATGAAAGTTCTTCAAGCCTCATTCAAAAGCCTGGAAAATCAAGTAAGCCAAATAGCTAACTCGTTGTCGGAACGACAACTGGGTGTTCTACCGAGTAACACCTAGGCCAATCCTAGGGCCAATGTTAAAGCTATCATTCTCAAGAGTGGTACCACCATGGTCCCATCTCCGATGCCTCCAGTTGATCAACCAAGCACCCCCACCACATCCAAAGATAATACAAACTCAGAATCTACTGAATCTCAAGTTCCAGTCGAGGGAACTAACGAAGCGAAAAACAGGCTCCGCCCAGCAAGTACCGCACAAGTTAAGCCCCCGATTCCTAAATATCAGCCTAGGATTCCTTATCCTCAGCGACTAAAAAAGGAACAAATATAAGAGCATTACAAAAAATTCCTTGAACTTTTCAAACAGCTCCACATCAACATTCCATTTGTTGAAGCTTTGGCTCACATGCCAATGTATGCCAAGTTCCTTAAGGATCTGCTGAGTAATAAGAGAAAACTGGAAGACTTGTCAACCGTCATTCTTAGCAAAGAATGCTTAGCTATCCTGCAAAACAAACTTCCGGTGAAGAAAACCGATCCAGGTAGTTTCACAATTCCTTGTCAAATAGGGCAACTCTATGTTAATAATGCTTTTGCCGATCTAGGGGCTAGCATTAATATCATGCCCTATTCCGTGTTTGCAAAGCTAGGTCTAGGTGAACCTAAACCAACCAAAATGTTTATCCAGCTAGCTGACAGATCCGTGAAATATCCACGAGGGATTGTTGAAAACCTTCTGGTTGAAGTTGATAAATTCGTCTTCCCGGTTGATTCTGTTATCCTTGACATGGATGAGGACAAAAATGTTCCTCTTATCCTACGACGACCATTGTTGGCTACTTCTCGAGCCCTTTGCGATGGTAAACTTTCTCTTAGAGTAGCTGACCAGGTTGTAACCTTCGATATCCATAAATCCATGAAGCAACATTTATTCAAGATGACACCCTGTACTTTGTTGATATCTCTGATCAATATCATCTTAATTGCATACCTATTTCTTCTGAGAAAGACGTGCTAGACACGCAGATTCTGGAAAAAGGTTCTCTTCCTAAGGACCTCATGCAGCTTGAGCTGTATCAACAAGTTATTAATGCTATTCCTAAAGATGCATTAATTTCTGAGACTTTCGAAACTCTCGATGTTGATAAAGTGCCTCACTCACAGCCTTCTATTATTGAGCCTCCAGCACTTGAGTTAAAAGAGCTCCCATCACATCTAGAATATGCTTTTCTAGATAGTGATTCCAAATTGCCTATAATCATAGCTTCTGACCTCACCTCAGATGAAAAAGTGAAGCCATTGAATGTGCTCAAAAAGCACAAGACCGCTATTGCATGGAAACTTTCTGACATTAAAGAAATTAGTCCTTCTTTCTGTACACACAAAATCCTCATGGAGGATAACCACAAGACAAGTGTGCAAAGACAAAGAAGACTAAATCTACATATGCAAGAAGTGGTTAAAAAGGAAGTCATTAAACTCTTGGATGCGGGTATGATATATCCGATATCTGATAGCCCTTGGGTTAGCCCTGTCCAAGTAGTTCCCAAGAAAGGAGGTATGACCGTGATCACTAACGAGAAAAACGAGTTAATTCCCACTCGCACTGTGACCGGGTGGCGAGTTTGTATCGATTACAGAAAGCTGAATGACACAACTCGTAAAGATCACTTCCCGCTCCCATTCATTGATCAAATAATTAAGAGACTGGCGGGTAATGCTTTCTATTATTTTCTCGATGGTTTTTCCGGGTACTTTCAAATTCCAATCGCCCCGGAAGATCAAGAGAAAACCACATTCACTTGCCCCTATGGTACATTTGCCTATAGGCGGATGCCATTTGGCTTGCGTAATGCCCTAGCTACTTTTCAGTGCTGCATGACAACGATATTCCATGATATGATCGAAGAATGTGTCGAAGTTTTTATGGACGACTTCTCTGTTTTCAGAGATTCGTTTGACACTTGTCTTCTCAATCTGGAAAAGATGTTGTCTAGATGTGAAACTACCAATCTCGCTCTCAACTGGGAGAAATGTCACTTTATGGTGCGAGAAGGTATTGTCCTAGGACATAAGATTTCTAAATCGGGAATTGAGGTCGATCGTGCCAAAATGGATGTCATTTCTAAATTACCTCCCCCGATGAATGTCAAAGGCATTCGAAGTTTTCTTGGTCATGCCTGTTTTTATCGTCGTTTTATCAAAGACTTCTCTAAAATATCAAGGCCTCTGACCCATCTTTTAGAAAAAGATGCTCCGTTTGATTTCTCTTCTTAATGCATGCAGGCATTCAACACTTTAAAAGAGAAACTGATAAACGCCCCAATTTTGACCAGCCCTGATTAGTCACTCTCGTTCGAATTAATGTGTGTCGCAAGTGATTTTGCTGTCGGTGCAGTTCTAGGTTAGAGAAAAGAAAATCGTTTTCGTCTGTTCCATTATGCAAGCAAAACCCTGACAGACGCCCGGGAGAACTACACAGTAACAGAAAAAGAGTTACTGGCCGTCGTCTTTGCTTTTGATAAATTTCGGTGTTATTTAATCCTTTCTAAGACTGTAGTTTTCACTAACTATTCTGCCTTGCGATTCTTATTTTCCAAACAAGACACTAAACCCCGCCTTATTAGATGGATACTCTTGTTAAAAGAGTTTGATATTGAAATAAAAGACAAGCGAGGTGCAGAAAATCTTGTCGCCGATCATCTTTCGCGTCTTGATAATCCAAACCTTGAGGTTTTGGATGAATATGCCATTCAGGATACATTTCCTGATAAGTTTCTCCTAGCATGTCATAGTACTAATAATGCCCCATGGTTTGCAGACTTTGCAAATTATTCAGCAGCAGGGGTATTAGAAAAAGGACTCCCGCATCAGTAGAGAAAATGATTCTTTTCTCAGATAAAATTTTATTTCTGGGAGGATCCCTATCTATTCAGGATAGGTGCCGACCAAATTATATGTCGATACGTGAGTGGTCAAGAAGCAATGGACATCCTAGAGCAATGTCACTCAGGACCCATAGGAGGCCATCATGGACCTGTTTCAACAGCTAAGAAGGTCCTTGATTCTGGTTTCCATTGGCCTACTTTGTTTAGGGATGCCCGTGAATATGTTAAATCTTATGACCCATGTCAAAAGTCCGGAAACATCTCATCACAAAATGAGATGCCCCAAAACCCTATCCAAGTTTGTGAGATTTTTGATGTTTGGGGGATAGATTTTATGGGTCCTTTTCCAAATTCCCATGCAAACAAGTACATTCTTGTTGCAGTCGATTATCTTTCCAAATGGGCTAAAGTAAAGGCCTTACCAACTAATGATGCACGTGTTGTATGCAAATTCCTGAAAAAGTTATTTTCCCGCTTTGGAACTCCGAGAGCATTAATAAGCGATCGGGGTACTCACTTTTGCAATACACAGCTTGAAAAGGTATTAAAGCTTTATGGGGTGACCCATAGGTTTTCTACTGCATACCATCCACAAACAAGTGGATAAGTTGAGGTCACTAATCGTGGTCTAAAGCGAATTCTTGAAAAAACCATAGGGAATAGCCCGAAAGATTGGGCAAAAAAATTAGATGATGCATTGTGGGCAGTCAGAACCGCTCACAAAACGCCTATCGGAACCACACCTTATAAGCTGGTTTACGGTAAAACGTGTCGCCTTCCCGTTGAACTTGAACATAGAGCATATTGGGCATTAAAAACCCTAAATCTTGATCCCACAATTTCAACAGAGAATCGTCTATTCTAGCTCAACGAGTTGGGAGAACTAAGAATTCAAGCATACAACAATTCCTTGTTGTATAAGGAAAGGACGAAACTATTTCATGATGCTCGCCTGAAGGACAAGAAATTCTAGGCCGGTGATCATGTACTTCTGTATAACTCTCGATTACGTCTTTTCCCAGGAAAATTGAAGACCAGATAGACGGGTCCTTTTACAGTACATACTGTGTATCCACATGGAGTTGTTGATATTACTAATTCTGAAGGAGTTACGTTTAAGGTCAATGGCCACCGTCTCAAAAAGTATTTAGGTATCCCGATCCAGGATGAACCCCAAGAAACAATGCAGCTACACCTCGCTACACCTTAGCAAGTGTGTTTGGTCTTTTACCGGCACACCTAAAAGAACTGGAAACGCTTTCCGTCGAATCAATTTCTCTTCTATCCTGTCTATTTCTACGCACTTACGTACCTTCTGATATTCAGCATGATATTGCCATGAGACTTGAGAAACATATAAGGAGAGATCAAAATTATGCCAAATTCCATAGAGGCACTTAAATCTATGCGGCTAAAAGGCGTGCGAAACATGTAGGGAAGTGTTGGAAATGTGGTGCTCTGACTCACGAGGGCGCTTGTAGGGATTGGCCAACTTATTCTCAATCAGAGTGTGCTAGTGCTCTTCGAGAAGATCGTGTTAAGCTAAAGGCCGAGAGGGTTTTCAGATCTAATAGTATTTCTAGAGCGATGATTGATGAGTTGGTGAGTCTCCGATTAAGTAAACTCGACCCTAAGCAACGCTAGAAATCCCTAAGTCATGCCTAAGTTACAACTGTATCACTCCTTGTGTTTTCTCGATTCTGTTTTCATTCGGTCTGGAGAGACAGGAAAATACTCCGCATTTCAACGCGTCAAAATGTTCGCTTACATACCGTACTAATAGTGTGTTACTTGTACAAACCATCTGCTTGTCGCATTTTCTGTTTAATTTCGTTCCGTTTGCTTTTCCGTATATATAGTTGCTTTTTCGTACTTCCGTAAAATCTGCTTCTATCCCGATCTATCACGGAGTGTCAAAGAGTGTTTCTAAGCATACCATCATGGGTTGTATAACTGATTGAGCCAAACGAGACTTAAACGAAAAAAATTCAAATTCTGAAAATTAAGATCTATGCGATCACATAGAGAAGCCATATGATCGCATGGATGTCCGGCTATATATACAACCCCATGCGACCACATCCTCATCACATACACACACTATCTCTCTCTCTCTCATTTCTCTCTCTAAATGGTGATTCCGATCATCTCTCAGGTGATTCGAGCGTTTCTCCGTCATTTCCGTTCCGTTTTCATCATTCAAGGTACCAAAATGATCCTTACAACTCGTATAACATGTTCTTGTACTTAGATTCAAGTTTAGTTTGCGTATTATATCCTGTTCATCGATCGATTGAAACCCTAGGTTTTCGGTTTCTGATTCTCGCGATCATGCGATCGCATGGTCTACCCCTACGACCGCATGGGGTTTCGATTAGGGTTTTTCAAATGTGACTGTTTTACGATCGCATTACCATACCATGCGACCGCACGGTATCAAAATTAAGGTTTTTCATATCCAAATGATATGCGACCGTATGCCCAATACATGCGATCGCTTGACCCTGTTTTTCTGCTATTTTTCTTTTTCGAGCAAATCTTTGATCAATCAAACTTTCTTTCGAAATCCAGCAACATAGAACAACTCATTATCGATCGATGAACTGCAGTCCCCTGGTTTCACAGAGGGTATTACTGATTTTCCAGCCGGACTTTCATATCTGGATGCATGGTTCGTGATTGGGAATGGGCAATATGGTGCGCCCATTCCTAAGAGCAGTTCGGTTCCTGATCCACTCTTCCGCATCCTTCATCGTGCCACTGCTTACTGCTTATCTTCCCGCACTAACTCTTCAGTGGGCAACATCACCCACTGAGATTTATTTTATCTCTACTGTTTTGCACATCAGCAGCCTTGCCAGATCGCCGTGTGCTTGGCCCAGCATCTGTTTATTATCAGCCGGCCGCGCATTACGCAGGCCGTATATGGTGGTGGTTTTGTCTACCATCTCGCGAGGGGCATGGATCTTGTTACTCAACAGGATCGGGAGGATCTTACTTTTACTGCCCCTACTTCTGCAATCGATATGGAGGTTTTTGCCCGGATGAGGGTAGTGGTGTTGGTACAGAATAGGTATGTTCTACTTGACCATCTGGGTCACCGATGGGTTCCTCCTGGACAGAGGGCTGTTGTTGAAGATGTGCATGAATATGATGATGATGAGGGCCATGATGAGGATCGTCCTGCATCACTTGTTAGGCAGGAGAGTAGTCTAGAGCGGCATCCGTCTGTTAGATTCGGCTAGGCCAGAGACCAAGGACCGCGCATCACTGCTATGGAGAGTAGAATCCAGAGGATGGAGGAGATGCAGAGATTAGAGTACGCACATGCTGAGGCCCATAGACAGTATGTTATGAGCATGTTGCATGACATTGCGTATGTTTTACCTAGATCTGAGCAGACCCGTATACCGCCAAAGCCTCCTCAGCAGTTGAGAGATTACTACTCTGGGGCAGTACTTCATCTGCACCACCACCGCCTCCACCCCAGTAGTAGATAGGGATAGATAGTTGTTTTAGTTTTTATTTTTACTGTTTTTAGTTTAGTTTTTGTTGTACGATGTTTCATGTTCTGTGCTTTATTTGGTTTATCTGTATAACATCATAACATTATGTACTTCCTTTTGGTTGATTATATTGCCATACCATATCTTGTTTTCACTCTCGCTTTTCACTTGTTTTGCAAGTTTCTTGCTTTGGTTGAGTTTCTTGTTTTGCAAGTTTCACTCGGATTATACAGTTAGATATATATCAAAGGAGTGCAGCTCAGTCCAAGTGTAGTGAGAATATCCTAAGCCTTTACATAAATCGGTTACTAACACTGATTCAGGGAGTTTTCATATCTCTTCTCTTCCACTTATCACACTACATCACTGTTTACATACATTGTCTGTACATTGAGGAGAATGTCGAATTTTAAGTGTGGGGAGGGGATATACATGCCTGCTATAGTCATGTTCTCTTGAAAACTGTTAATGCTTTAAAATCTTAGAATTGAACTTTGTCATAAATTTTTCGCAAATTTATATCCTTTTTGACATGTTTAGATCCTCTCGCATGATAGATTATAAGAAAGTAACATTATGAGGACCTTGTTTTGTATAACATTCATGAAATTAGCTTAGCACAAGTACTTGAGTTTTGCCTAATGTTGGACTTCAATTGCACAAACCACACCTTGACACTAGAATTCCTGAGCATTTGAGCCACAACATTTCAATTCTTATTCGAGTAGCTCATGGAATTGCCACATATATATGCAGATTGTGCTTTAAATATAGAACTTGCTCATAACTATGCATTTCGGAACCATGAACTAAACTGTTGCAATTAATTGATAGAGGCACTTAGGATAACCCATTTTAGCCAATACAATTTTAGTTTTAGCCATTTTTATATATTTACCCCTAGTTCACCATTTTGAGCCTTAGCATTTCATTTCAAATATACTTGTTTTAATTCTATCTTATTTTTAAGTTTTCAGAACCAGTTTTACTCGTTTATTGCTGCTTTCCAAGATTTTGTTAGATCTTCAGTTGTCCATGCACTGCATTAGCAGGACATGAAATTCATGTGTTCCTCTTAGATTGGTAACAATTATGTTGCATACAGCTGGTTTGATCTCCAAAAAGATAGCTTAAAGAAAAACAAAACGCAAAAAAAAAATATGAGAAGATCGGTTGTTTGATTAGCTGTTCTTTGGCTATTTTTGAAGCTTATCATACATTGAGTAGTAGTTTTTTGTCAGTTTATCCGGGTGTTGTCCATCACTCAGACTATTCTGATTCGACTTCCGCTTGATGAACGGTATTCTCACCAAAAATATGTTTAAATTCTTGTCCATACAAATACAGCAGCATTAACTTGGTCCCTGAATTCTGTTTTTGTCACCTTTATATCTTCCCATTCCTACCCAAAAAACCTTAGCCACTTTACAACCCGAATAAACACCTCTTGATATATGCATATGTTTATGTTAATTGGTGGAGATTGAAGGGTTTTGTAGGGTATAAAAACATACGCAGCGGAGATAAACAAAAACCCCCTCCAGTGATCTCATCTAACTTGTACAGGAATCTAAACAAAGAATAAGGATAAAAGATTATACCTTTCTACAAAAACATTAAACTTTAATCCAGATAGCTAAAGGTAGAACACCGTTACTGCACCACCTTGAACAGGCTACTAGACCGCCACATGATATCACCAAAAACTCGATCACGCAAGCCCTACGCGTGTGTGTGTGTGTATTCGACCAAGACGGAGAACCCCCTTCGGGCCTCTTTGAGGTCAACGCAGAGAAGAGAGAAAGGGAGATGATAGGGTTTCTTTTTGCAACTTATGATTATCTTATGATTCCTTAAACTTGAAAAATGTTATTTATATTATAAACCTTATTAAGGCCCAAACCCGTTTAATTAAAGCCCAGTTTTAATTAAACTATCACCTAATTGCATAAAATACCCTTGACCTTTCTAATTAATTAATAACTATTACTTAATTGGTTTAATTAATATTTAAATTTAAATATTAATTTCCCTTTTAAAATAATAAATAACTATTATTATTTTCCTTCTCAGTAATTAATTAACTAATTAATTATTCCACACATATATAACTTGGTAAAAATCCAAATGGTTCTAAACGGGTGTGTAGCAGTGTGATCCTTTAGTGTCACATAGTATTGGACACGATGACACGTGTTATCTATCTCTGCACATAATCTAACAGACTCCCACTTGTGCAAGATAAGTAACACTCCTTGTACACCGTTGGCCTAAGGAGGTCCCTAGCCAGACACTTAGGTTAACCAAACCATGAGATCTCATACATCTAGAGATATAATCCACCAGTTGGATTATCTAGGCTTTTCCTTTTGCATCACGATATTCCGTAATGTGAGTATTAGACATGGAGCAGGGTTCTTATTCTAAATACTCAGATTTTCTCGACTCTGATCTCGACACTCTGCAGTTACGGTTTACCAAATGAAACCTATCATTCTAACCGAGCGAGGCCACGCATTTTCAGTAGTCTTAATCGTAGAGGGGCCCAGAAATATCTCTCCTAAAAGTAGGAGGTGCAAATCCCATCTTGACTATTTGCAATTTGAGCACACAGCTGCCGCTGCACCTAGACATGCCCCTTATAATCACCCTGTTACGGCGTGACGTTAGAACGCGATAAAGTACAGTAGTTACTGCGCCCCAAACCATATATCTCAGGTCTAAGGACAACCTATCAAGTTTACTTATGTTGTTGCTCCATGAAGTAAACTCGATGCGATCACTCCCAATATTTATCCCTCCTGATAAATATCTACGAATATTTGGTCACAACCTTGTGCTTTTATTCAACCCCAAATAAATCATCATATATTCATAATAGCGTTATCTCCCTAATGTAGCTCCCACTACATTAAGTAGCTACGGGCATTTAGACAATTCATAACTTGAATTTTTCATGGATGAGTTAAAACATGCTAAAAAATAGACAACGAGAAACAGTTATGTAAATACCTCCTATTTCAATCCCATGAAATGTAAATACATAATAAAAGAGTTTCAAGTTACATCTATAGTAATAATCAAAAACTTGAACTAGCTGCTATATTCTAGGTACTGCATCCCTATAGAATTCGCATGTCTCTCATGCTTAGCTCTAGCTAGCAGCTTCGTCAACGGGTCAGCAACGTTGTCGTCCGTCGGTATCTTTTGCAGTCTAATATCTCCTCTTCCAATGATCTCTCGGATTAGGTGATATTTTCTGAGTACATGCCTAGTCCGCTGATGATCTCTTGGCTCTTTAACTTGCGCCACAGCCCCTGAGTTATCACATTATATATCAATCGGCCTAGAGATACTGGCAACAACTATAAGATCCGAGATAAAATTCCTCAGCCAGACAGCTTCCTTTGCCGCATCACTTGCTGCAATATACTCTACCTCTGTAGTCGAATCTGCTATTGTATCTTGCTTCTGACTTTTCCAAGATATAGCTCCTCCGTTTAGGGTAAAGACAAATCACGACTGTGACCTAAAGTCGTCTAAGTCGGTTTGGAAACTAGCATCAGTGTAACCAGTTACACTAAGCTCGTCAATCGAATCTCCATAAACTAGGAACATGTCTTTTGTCCTTCTCAGATACTTGAGAATATTCTTGATAGCTATCCAATGTGCTTTACCCGGATTTTGCTGGTATCTACTCGTGACACTTATAGCATATGAAACTTCGGGCCTAGTACACAGCATGACATACATAATTTATCCAATTGCCGAGGCATATGAAATCAATTTCATCTTGTTCTGATCTTGACTAGATACACAACACTGAGCCTTGCTCAAAATCGTGCTAGATTGCATTGGAATAAATCCTTTCTTGGATTCATCCATCTTGAATCTTTCCACGACTTTGTCAATATATGTACTTTGACTAAGTCCGATAAGCCGCTTACATCTATTCCTATAGATCTTAATACCAAGTATATAAGCAGTTTCTCCCAAGTATTTCATCTGGAAACATTTACCTAACCAGGATTTTACTCCTTGTAATACTGGTATATTGTTTCCTATTAACAGTATGTCATCTACATACAAGACTAGGAAGGTTACCGCGCTCCCACTGAATTTAGTGTAAACACATGACTCGAACTCACTTTTGGTAAAACCAAACTCTTTGATACGCTCATCAAAGTGTAAGTTCCAGCTCCTAGATGTCTGCTTCAACCCATAAATGGATTTTAGCAACTTGAATACTTTATTAGTATTCTTTGGAACCGCAAAACCATCCGGTTGTATCATATACTCAAAATATGCTGATATGGCCATAAGAATCCTAATGGTCTTAAACATTGCCACTGGTGAAAAAGTTTCATCATAGTCAACACCATGAGTTTTCGTGAAACCCTTAGCCACTAGCCTAGATTTATAGGTATGCACCTTTCCATCCATGTCGGTCTTCTTCTTGAAGACCCATTTGCACCCAACAGATTTGCTGTGTTGAGGCAAATCTACTAACTTCCAAACTTGGTTGTCATACATGGATTTCATCTCCACCTTCATGGCTTCTAGCCATTTCTCATATTCTAAACCTGAAGCAGCATCTTGGTAGGTGGTGGGTTCTGAAAGATCCCCTTCGTCTTGAGCAACAAGGAATCCTAGATACCTATCTGGCTCATGATGAGGCCTACTAGATCTGCGAAGGTCTTGTATTTGCACTTCTTTCTCAACCACAGACTCGGGTTGAGATTCAACAATTCTTTCTTGAATCATGGGTTCGATTATCGGTGGTGGTGTTATCTCTTCCTCTTCAATTTCTTAAAGCTCTATTTCTTTTCTTGGAGTCTCTGAGTTTTGAAATAGTATCCCATGGTTTCCTTGGGATAACCCACCAAGATACACTTATCTGATTTGGGATTGAGTTTATCCGTGAATATTCGCTTAACATACACCTCACATCCCCAAACCTTGAGAAAAGACATTTTGGGCTTTTTCCTCGTCCATACCTCGAATGGTGTCTTTTCAACCGATTTTGTCGGAACCCGATCCAGCATGAACGCCGTTGTCTTGAGTGCGAGCCCCCAAAATGACAAAGGCAATGAACTTCGACTCATAATTGATCGTACCATGTCAAGCAATGTACGATTCCTCCTTTCTGACACACCATTCATCTGTGGTGTATACGGAGGTGTGAGTTGTGAAACAATCCCACATTCCTTCAAATGATCGTCGAATTCCTAACTCAGATACTCATCACCTCGGTCGGACCGAAGCAGCTTTATCTTCTTGTCCAGCTGATTCTTTACTTCATTCTGAAACTGTTTGAACTTGTCAAAACTTTTAGATTTAAGTCTCATAAGATAGACATAACTAAACCTACTGAAGTCGTCAGTAAAGGTTATGAAGTACCGGTATCCTCCTCTAGCCTCTTGAGTAAAGGGTCCACACACATCTGTGTGTATTATTCCCAGTAGCTCACTAGCCCTTTCATTCTCACTGTTGAAAGACTGCTTTGTCATTTTACCAGACAAACAAGATTCGCAAATATCATATGACTCCAAGTCAAATGGTTCTAGAATTCCGTCATCTCGGAGCTTCACTATGCGTTTCTCGTTTATATGTCCTAAACGACAATGCCAGAGGTAAGTCTGATTCAAGTTACTCTTGGATCTTTTACTTATATGATATATGTCTTTATCATCGTTATCTAGATTTAGCGTGTATAGACCATTTTGTGGAATAGCTTTAAAATAGAAAACATTATTTTTAAAACAAGAAATCACTTTACTATTCATAATATAGTTAAAACCACAGTCTATAAGCAAATCAAATGAGATAACATTTTTGATAAGTCTAGGAACATAATAACAAGGTTCTAGTTCTAAGGCCATGCCCGAAGGCAAATAAGACAATACGTTTCTACAGCTTCAGCACCAACCATGGAGCCTTCGCCTATCCGCAGGTCTATATGTCCTTGTCTTAGCTTCCTACTTCTCTTGAATCTCTGCAAATTATTGCATATGTGATGACCACATCCGGTATCCAATACCCATGATTCATAAGAAGTAATAATACAATCTATCATAAAGATACCTGAGTCATTGGGTGTACTAGTGTCCAGCTGACCTACGTCGAGTGAGTGCTCACATGAATCCTTGCTGCCACAGTCTGGGCAACAAATTTCTCCAAGCACTTCCAACCAGTCATCTTCCTGCATAGGGTCCACAACTGTTTACTCTAGCTGCTTTGGATTCAACTCATCGCTGATGCACATAAGGATCTCGTGCAGCTCCGCGACGGTCATCTCAAAATCACCGAGGACGTACATTACCATTCTCTAGTAATAGTCCGATAAAGAACCAAACAAAAGCATGACTAGCTCATGTGGCTTTGATTTTGACTCAAAACTTCCATAGCAATCCAAGAGCTTTCTCATGTTAATGAGATGATCGCTAATCGGCTGGCTTTCTTTCATTCTCGCTGAAAGAATTTCCTTCATCAGCAAGATACGACATATTCGTTCATTGTACTTGAACTTTTGCTCCAGTCCCTGAACGACCTCAAAAGATGACTTCTCTCGGAGATCATCCGTAAACTCGGATGAAGCTGTGAGAACGAGAATCGACATAACGTTAGATTCGTCAGCCAGATACTGATAGTAAGCATCATACTCATTATCCTGGGCATCTACCCCTAGTCGTTCTGGAGGCAATGTCTCTATGATGTGTAGCTTTCCCTATGCATCTAAAACATTCTTTAGATGCATCTTCCAAACAGCAAAGTTTGGACCTGAAAGCTTCCACTTGCCGACGATGAGGCTTAGAGATTCCTTGGGTGAATATAACGGAATAACAGATAAAATAGACATCTACTGAAAAAGAAAAGATAAAACCGATTCAGTAATATGATTATATCTTCTAATAATTATTACCTTTTAAAAATAAATTATTAGACTAGGATCCATATTTCACATTTCCTGATGCAAGGTTTTGACACTTCCCACCGGGACAATGTTATTTCTTGTAGGTAAACCTATACCAATCTTATCCTACTTGGACACGACTCCTAGTTCCGCGGGACATCGGCTACAAGAACCGTGCATGCTTTAGTCCCACTAGTGCATTTTGGGCCGGGACTCCCGATTATCACCAAAATAGATCGCACCACCTAAGATAGTGTGAACTCTGGCCGGGACTCCCGATTATCGTAAAGTATTTCACACCCTTCCCCGTAATGGTTTGAACCCGAATGCCCAAGGTTTGGTCACTTCCGACACTCGAGTACCGTTTAACAGGAATGGTGTACCATTAGGTGGGCATCACACTGATTTAAGATTTTTCTAAAAAGGATTTTGCTAGTTTTCTTTTTAAAAACACTGTTTAATAATGACTATTATTAAAACCCTTGTTTTATTTCATCGCGAGAATCACAACTACGCATATATAATATGTAAAGAAATAAAACAACCACAAACAACTATGCCTTAGCCTTGCCCTTAACTAATGTCGGTTTCGTGAGCCACACGAAAAACCTGACGGTCCAAAACTTAGGTGAAAAAACAACACACATGGCATGGCATTATGAAGCTCCTACTAGCTCCTGCATCCAATCCTGCTCCTTGCTCCTTGCTTCTTTCAATCAGCTTCAAGTCTATTCTATTTATACTATTCTATTCTAAAACTAAAAACTACAAATATAAAATTACAAGATAATCAAAGGCACGCAGGCCCGCTAATCTAGTACTTTTACATGATAGAATAGGGGTTGTAAGTGGCACGCAGGCCTCCCCGCACCATAGAATAGAAAAACCAATCACAACCACAAGTGCAGTAAATAAAAGCAATACACAAGGTCTAGGGCTTGGCTATGGCATCCCAAACATGTATAAACTAATACATGAAGTAAAACAAATAACATATTTCTAATTATTCATCTTGATAAAAAAATACCGATTTTAACAACCTGTTAAAATCCCCTATATTGTTGCTCTATTATTTGCAATAAAATATATATTTTAAGCTTCATACTTGATAATGAATCAAAAACTTAAAATAATATTTAAACTTGAAGTTTAAAAATAATATCCGTATTTTAACTTCACTTTGACCTCGGATACCCGAACCTCTAACTGGGTCGAATACATGGACCTGGGTCAAACAATTAACTTGGGCCGAAAAATCAAAACTTGATTTGGGCTGTAGCCCTTTCGGACCTGAAACCGCAGCCGGGCCGGCCTTGGGCCGTGGTTCCTGGGTCGAAGTCGCACCACGCCACCGCCGCTACCCTAGCAGCCGACCGTCGCCATCCACCTGCGATCGGTGACCGCCGAATCCCCTGGGACCGCCATCACCTAGCGCCGCGTTCGGACTGGGACACCGCCGCCGGTCCGACCGCCGCCGCCGATGATGATGGTGGGTCGGTTTACGTTTTTTGCGCAAATAACAACAATAAAAAAACAGATTTAATTTAAAAATTAAATCTAATCAATCCTTTTATCAAAAACAATTAATTTATCCAATAAAAATCAAAACTTGATTTTTATTATCCTAGATAATCAAAAACTTTTTCTTGATAAATCAAACCATTTTTCATCAGAATAAGAAGAAGCCTAACCAGTTCCCTACGAGGTTAGAAGTGGCTCTGATATCACTGTAGGGTTTTGTAGGGTATAAAAACATACGCAGCGGAGATAAACAAAAACCCCCTCCAGTGATCTCATCTAACTCGTACAGGAAACTAAACAAAGAATAAGGATTATAGGTTATACCTTTCTGCAAAAAACTTGAAACTTTAATCCAGATAGCTAAAGGTAGAACACCGCTAATACACCACCTTGAACAGGCTGCTAGACCGCCACAGGATATCACCAAACACTCGATCACGCAAGCCCTACGCGTGTGTGTGTCTATTCGACCAAGGCCGAGAACCCTCTTGGGGCCTCCTTGAGTTCGACAAAGAGAAGGGAGAAAGGGAGAGGCTAGGGTTTCTTTTTGCAACTTATGATTATCTTATGATTCCTTAAACCTTAAAAGATTATTTATATTATAAACCTTATTAATGCCCAAGCCCGTTTAATTAAAGCCCAGCTTTAATTAAACTATCACCTAATTGCATAAAATACCCTTGACCTTTCTAATTAATTAAAAACTATTAATTAATTCGTCCAATTAATATTTAAACTTAAATATTAATTTCCCTTTTAAAATAATAAATAACTATTATTATTTTCCTTCTCAATAATTAACTAACTAATTAATTATTCCACACATATATAACTTGGTAAAAATCCAAATGGTTCTAAACGGGTGTGTAGCAGTGTGATCCTTTAGTGTCACGTAGTATTGGACACGATGACACATGTTATCTATCTCTGGACATAATCTATCAGAGTTTTGATATGTGATCAAGCTTATGCTAATCTTAGTCTCAGATCTTGCATTTTTGCACTTATACACACACCCTGATATACATATTGAGTGCTTGAGTGGCCTCCTGGTGAGGTATGAAGTCCGATATTTGTCTTGATTCAGGTACGCGTGCTAAGTTTGCTTTGATTTTGCCATATCTTTCACATGAAAGTTTGTCCTCGTTGCTCTGATTAAGTATCTATTATGCCTTTAGACCTTTTCATTGTCAGAAGTATATACTTTTGCACTAATTTAAGTCTTTAGATATTCTAAGTTGCATTAGAGTTTGCTTAAGGACAAACAAAGTTTAAGTGTGGGGAGATTGATATATCCATATTTATACATGTTTTACATACCGACAACCCTCGCATTTAACCCATAATTAAAGTGAATTGTACGTATTATTACCCCAAATGCTTTGTCTTCACCATTGCAGGTTAAAAAGACTAAAAGTGAAGATTTCAAGTTAAACAAGTGCAAAACTGAAGAAAAATGAAGAACTGTTGAAAAGTGCAGAGCCATGCAACCGCATGTACCTACCATGCGATCGCATGGTAGGGCGGAATCTAGCTTTTGTTAGATTATGTGCAGAGATAGATAACACGTGTCATCGTGTCCAATGTTATGAGTCACTAAAGGATCACACTACTACACACCCATTTAGAACCATTTGAATTTTTTACCAACTTATATGTGTGTGGAATAATTAATTATTGAGAAGGAAAAATCATAATAGTTATTTATTATTTTAAGAAGGAGAAAATAATATTTAGTTTAAATATTAATTGGACCAATTAATTAATAGTTATTAATTAATTAGTAAGGTCAGAGGGTGTTTTCTGCAATTAAGTAATAGTTTAATTAAAGCTGAGCTTTAATTAAACGGGCTTGAGCCTTAATAAGGTTCATTATATAAATAGTCTTATAAGCCTTGGTGTTGCCATGCGATCGCATGGACCTATGCGACCTTATGTCTTTGACATGCGGTCACATGCACCCTTGTTCCAATTCAGTTTGTTGTTTCACATGTTTAAACCATTTCCAATCACTTTGACACTTCCCTATGTTCTAAAAGCTATAAGAAATATTATTTGATAGATGATTTGTATGATAATAAGATTTGTGAGTATTAGAGAGAACAGCATGCTGTGTGCTTTACTGCAATCTATCAAGTCGTCAACAACTTAATTAAAATCAATATTTGTATAACTAGCCAGGATGATTCTGAAGCCTGAGTGATCTTTCCTTGATTATCTAGCTGTTTGTAATTATTTTGTTTGTGTAAACTATTTTCTATAATTAATCCTAATCTGATAAATCACCTGTATTATTTAATTACCAAACAATGATGATGTTTGAATACTAGTAGTTGCCAAAATATTTTCCCTGTGGTTCGACACTCGGTCTTACCTGATCTATATTACTACTGACCAGGTCATACTGTTGAGAAAATGATCTCATCAGTTTAGATTTGATGAGACAAAGTTAAGTTTGTAAGATGTGTTCTACATATAACTTAAACAGAATTATGAAGCTTAGTCAGACTGAATATTCATATTGATTCAGACTGAGCATAAGATGTATATAAGCTGAGCATGTGTTCGATCAGCTTACACTATATCTTAGTAAGATTATTACTGTGTGTGATAAGCTGTGTATGTCACCTAAGATATTTTGAGCTTTCAGCTTGATGTGTTTCAAGCTGAGCTACTTAGCGTGTATACTGAGTCAGCTCAACAGAGTTGCTAAATAAGTTCTAGCTAACTCTTAGGACTTCTAAGGATGAGTTTATTAATATACGTGTTAGTTCATGTTGGTTTTCGAGTTTTTCTCGAAGAACTCAGCTTGATGAGTTTCAAGCTGAGGAACTCAGTCCGAGCAAGAAGTCGGCTTAAATATAATTTAAATTTGTTTTAAATTTATCTTTTAACTCTCTACATCTACAGGAAGGATAAGAAGACTCAAGAATCAAGATTGAAGATTGAAGATTGAAGACTCAAGATAAGAAGATTCAAGATTCAAGATTCTGAGTTATCCGATATTTAGTTAGCAAAATAGGCTGAGTCTTAGTTTGTTAGATTACGTAGGCACATGATTATAAATACTTATCTCTTAGAGGTATGACTACGATTCTGAAACGATTACAACTAAGTGTTGCAGAGCCAAATACCTCACCTCAATAGTATGTGTTACGATTCTTGAATCACTATTTGTCAGTTCAACATGATCAAGATATTCACAGATTGCCAAGCTATTCGTGTATTCGAATACTCACATTAGTTGTGAGATCGGTAAGTTTTCAATCAGTGATTAAATCCTGTTTAGAGAGTCGTCAGTTCTATAATCATAAGTTGCTTATCGATAGCTAAGTTTGAAAGATTGAGAGATTTATGTTAGGTGTTTACATATCAAGAGTTGTTTACTTGACAGAGTCTGTAATCATCTTCTTATTAATGAAAAGCAAAGCATTCGATTGTGGTTTGATTTACTTTGTGTAACACTTTATTTTGATTTGTTCAATTTCCGCAGAAACTGTATTCAACCCCCCTTCTACACATCTGTTGCTTGTTGTTATTCTCACCAAGGGACCAACAACTGGTATCAGAGTAGGCTAAACGATTTCATAAGTTGAAAGTTCATGATTCTGAGAAAGTTTACAATGTCTACAAGCAACAATTCTTCAAACTTTCCACAGATGTCTGCCAAAGGTTGTCCTGTATTTGATGAATCTGACTATCCTATGTGGAAATTCATAGCCATGTTGTTCCTCAAGTCCATTGACAATCGTATGTCTGATGTCATTATCAAAGGACCAATTATCCCCAAGATCTCTTCTGTTGTCAGTGATAAGTCCACTGATAAAACAGACAAGAGTGAAAAAGAGGTAAGAAAACTTGTTGCATCCTGCACAGATGAAGACTGGAAACTTTTCAACCTGGATGATAAGGCAAAGAGTGTTCTGGCAAATGCCCTGAACAACGAGATCTTACATACAGTGACTGGGTGTCAAACTGCAAAAGAGATCTGGGATACACTAAGTATTACATATGAGGGCACTGATCTGGTCAAGTAGCAAAGGAAGAGTCATCTGAACAGATCCTATGAAAACTTCTTTTCGAAGAAGAATGAAACCTTGTCTGATTTGTTCATAAGGTTTCACTGCTTGATAAATGACCTGCTAAGTGTAGGTGTGAAGAAAGATAAGGCTGAACTTGTGCTGAAATTTCTGGATGTGTTACCAGAAAGGTTCAATGAAGTAACCACAACACTGAGGGATGGAGGAACACTGCACGTGTACAACCTACAGTGTACCTATGGGTTCTTGCTTAATCATGAACAGATCACAGAGCACAAGAGAACTTCTCAACAACAACTTAAGGAGTCCTTGGATAAAGTAGAAATTGCATTAGTTGTACAGAAGAAAAAGAAAAGTTCCAAGGCATTAGTTGTTAAATCTGAGACTGAGACAGAATCTCAAGCTGACCACTCAGACTCAGACTCAGGTGATACTGGTGATGTTCAGACTATCACTGAGCAGATGGCCATGCTAGCCAGACGTTTAAGAAGAGCTCAACGGGGAAGAGGAAGATCTAACAGGGGCAAAGGGAAGAGTTCCTTTGATCCCAAGAAGGTTGTGTGCTTCAATTGTCAGAAGAAGGGACACATTGCTGCTAAATGTAGATTAAAGAAGGAAGAATCAGCATCAGTTGCTGATAAGAATGCTTACAGAGCTGAAAAATACAAGAAGAAATATACGCAGCTCAAGAAAGGAAATCCAGAAGACAAACCCAGTGCAAAATGATCTTTAGGTACCTTAAAGGTACACCAAATCTAGGCCTTTGGTATCCAAAGGACTCTGGGTTTGAGTTAGTTGGTTTTTCAGATGCTGACTATGCTGGGTGCAAGTTAGATAGAAAATCAACAACAGGAGGATGTCAACTGCTTGGAGGTAGGGGTGTCGAAAATAACCGAACCCGAATAACCCGACTGAACCGAACCAAATTCAGGTTAATCGGTTCGGTTTAATCGGTTTTCGGGTCTCTTATTCGGGTAACCCGATTAACGGTTGCCTTATTCGGGTCGGGTGGCGGTTTGAAAAAAAGACATTCGGGTGACCCGATTATGAATTTTAATATTTTTTTAATAATTATATATTTTAACTAATTATACATTTATACTTAGCTTTTGGTTAAAAATGGGTCAACCACACTACAAGCCCACAACTCACAAAACATCGTAGACAATTTGTAGCCGAATTCATTCTTAACGAAATTACTCAAGATCTTTATGATTCTAGACTTTTAGTAATAAATAACAGATAATCTTACACGTTTTACTTAAAACGAAATTATATGCTTTTACTTTTTAATTTACTAAAAGTTGCATTATCTAATTATAACATTATGTATTTTTCTAGAGCTATGAAAAATTAATTTCTGATTTGATCTTGTGATTATCGGATGAAAGTGAAGTGCAAGAAGGAAACAAAACATGTTTTGCATAAACTTCTTTCAAGTGTTATTAATCTCACAATGATTGTCTAATTTTCACAATGATTGAATAAAATAATCACATTGCCTAATTTCACAATGATTGAAACATAAAATGGCAAGCAATAAATTCTTATTCGGTTGTACCCGAATAACCCAAAACCCGAACCGACCCGAACTACCCAAAAACCGAATAACCCGATCCTTATTCGGTTCGGTTAGCGGGTAACATTTCATCACCTCAAAAACCGAATAACCCGACCTGAATAACCCAAAAACCGATTAACCCGACCGAAGAACACCCCTACTTGGAGGGAAGTTAGTAAGCTGGACTAGTAAGAAACAAAACTCAGTGGATACTTCAACTGCTGAAGCTGAATATGTTGCAGCAGGAAGCTGTTGTGCTCAAATTCTATGGATGCAGCATCCGCTTCAAGACTTTGGTATGAGTTTCAAGAAAACTCATATCTTTTGTGATAACCAAAGTGCTATAGCCATAACTTACAATCTAGTCTTCAACTCAAAACCAAGCACATTGAAATTAGACATCACTTCATCAGGGACATTGTGGAAAAAGGTAAAGTTGACATTAAATTTATCTCCACTGATGACCAATTAGCAGACATATTTACTAAACCCCTTGATGAAAAGAGGTTTATGTATCTGCTAAGTGAATTGGGTATGCTCAACCCCTAGCTAAGTGTCTAGAATCTGAGTTTTCAGTTTGACAAAGACTAAGTGTCTTAAGCTGAGTGCACAGTTTATAAATGCGTTTTCATAAACTGAATAACCTGTCAAACTGAATGATGAGTTCACATGTTTGGTGAGTTCCAAACATATTTTAACTACTCAGTGTGGTTAAAATATATAGTTTCAGTTAGTCTCGAACAAAATGACTAAGTGTCATTGAGTCTGAGCTATGTGCTTAACTCAAGCTGTGTGATGAGTTCACGTGTTTGGTCAGTTCCAAACCAATTTTAACTACTCAGTGTAGTTAATATACATGCTTGAGTCAGTCTCAAACAAATATGACTACATGTCATTAAGCCTGAGCTGTGTGCTCTACTCAAGCTGAGTACCAATCTCAAGATGAGTGCTCAACTCAAGCTGAGTGCTTAAATCAAGCTGAGTGCTTGACATAAACTGAGTAATAAGTTTACTCAGACTTGGTGTAACACCGTCTTTCACGAGCTTAAAATTAGCGACGATTTAAACTTTTTAATCAAAAGCTAGCAGCGGAATAAACAACGTTTACAAAAGATTAGTAAAGTTCAACTGACTCGGCTGTTAATTTACATCAAAAGAAATAAGCCAAGTTCAAAACTAACAGGTGCTACCAACTAGCGACAACCGACAACCGACCACCTGAGACACGGCGTGCACCACCGAGCCACCGTTGATCCCGAATTATCCATCCCTGGGATCCAGCCTTGCGGCTGACCATAACCATGCCAACTTCTGTCCGGACAAGTACAACAAGCAACATCTTACCCATATTGGGTCCAACACCACGCATGCGATTTACAATCAACATGTAACACAACTATCATGACAACTACATAGCTACTACATGGCAACTACATGGAAACTACATGGCAACTGTATGGCAACTACATGACAACTACATGGCAACTGTATGGCAACTACATGGCAACTGCATGGCAACTACATATCATATCACGTATACGTACATGTACAACATCAACAACATATTTCAACTAACCACATACAACTCTACTTACTGACCCTCATGGGGAAACCGATACTCACCTGGAGTCCTCACTAAGCAGATACGCCACTCCGAGTCTTCCGGTTCCTCAAGTACACCTAACACATCGCATACATGCTTGATTATCACTTACATATAACACACATGGGTTAAAACACAAGTTACACAAGCTGTTGAGACTGGACCCCTTTACTTGCGATCGCATGCACTACCCATGCGATCGCAAAGGACCACTCATACAGCCATGCGATCGCAAATATAACCCATGCGATCGCAATGGTTCATTTCCCCCCAAACACATGCTTCCGATCGCAAGAGATGCCCCCTTTTGATCGCAAACATGATTCTAGGGTTGGGTTACGATCGTAAGTTATGTACCTACGCTCGCAAACCTTATTTCCATCGCCCGTAGGCGGTAAACACCATCAAACAGACCTATACGATCACATGGACCTACCATGCGATCGCATAGTACAAATACAAGACTTAGGGTCAAAAGACTATCACATGCGATCACACCCCAATTTATGCGACGCGTCCACACATATTTCCGCGGCGCGGAAATCATAAACATCCCCCTTACGGTCGCAAGCACTTGCCATGCGATCGTAAGAACCAAGACACCCCTTACGGTCGCAAGTACTCCTCCTTGCGGCCGCAAGGACCCCATGCGACCGCATAGCTTCCCCATGCGACCGCATGCACCACTTTTACAGTGAGCACAGCTCTGTTCGAAGAACAGACCTGCAACTCGCCATTTTACCCACTTTAATCGACTTATTTCCAATTTCAACAGTTCTTACATGTTTTCTAACACCTCTACAAGTGTTCTAACATAACTCTTACTTCAAATCATGACTTGCTACATGTGTTAACACAAATTAGCATCAACACCATCAAAACCCATGAACTAGGTTTTGTACTACAAAAACTTACCAACAAGGAGACAAAGAACAGCTACTACGCTTGAATCCCTACTGGAAATCACCACAAATACTACTCCTCTTGATCTTCTTCTTGAAAATCCACAATAGCAAGTGTTTGAATGTTCGTATGTATGAGTGTATGTGTAGTTTGTGTGTGTTCTGTATCAACAAAGGCAACAAAAGGGATAAGAACATAGAGGACCGACTTTAGTAAGTCTACTACCCCAACGCGGGTATTTCGTTCTCCTATTCAACTTAAAACACAACTTAAGTTTATTCGTTTCAACTAACGGAGATATTTTTGGAACCATCATCTAAAACCGTTTAACTATTTATCGACTCTATCTATTTCCAACTTAAACCACAAAACCACATTTAACAACAAACAACAACACTTAGCAACAAAACACATTGACTTAAGTCAATGTACAACTATACAAGCATAGGGTACAACCCTTTACAACTAGGCCCTATTTTAGGGTGTTACACTTGGTGTGTCCAAAACCATGTTTTAATTACTAAGTGTTATTGATTCATGTGTCTCTGCATATTTGAGTCAGTCTTAAATAGCGTATTATACTAATTCGGTATTGGTGTAATACAACAGTGTTAATAATATTTGTGTATGTCACTGATATTATTTTACACTTGTATCCGTTGGAAGATGATGTGTTTCTACCCTCTTACTGTTACATCAAGCCGTAATTTTTCCGGCGTAACGGATAAAAATGGGATTCTAACGGTAACTTTTCTCTCTCCTCAGAAAGGTATATATACCGATCATAACTGGTTTAGAGTAGTTTACGCTAACAAATCTAACTTCTCACCTTCAAAAATATCCTTCGCAAAGAACCACAAATTGCTCAGTGCAATTCCTCGTTTCATCGATCACGAAACCCTAAATCGCTCAGTGCGAATCTAATATCGCTCAGTGCGAATCCAATATCGACAGTTACTTAGTGTAATCTTCTAAATTCAACGATGGACGGAACCGTTTTGAATCTCAGTGACAGAATGGTAAGGGGTGCTGCCTTCAAGAACAACGGATTGCCGCTGATCAAAATCAACAATCAGCGTGCCTGTCTGGCAATCCCTCAACACAAAATTAGCAGAGGATACGAACCATGGGTAAACTATATTCGTAAATGCCCATTGGCTTTCGCTTTCATTGGAGCACCATTACATGTGGTTCCTCAGCATCTGCTCGAGTTTTGGTATACGTGTGTCTACGACCAAAACAACGACGTAGTTCAAGGCACAGTGCTGAATGGAGAGAGGACAATTACTCTCACCGTAAACAGGCTAAGGGAGGTTCTTCAACTCCCTCAATCTGATGAGTTCGAGCCTGCGGTGACGAGGCAGGTGGTGAGGTCAGTCCTACCCAGAATGGGTCACCCGTAGACAGAGGGTGTTATCAAAAAGGCCACCTTTCCAACCAGTTGGGGTTTCATGGTGTCCACAGTGATCTATTCACTTGGTATCAAGGTTGGAGGATTGGACCAGGTTAACGAGTTCGAGATGCATCTGTTGTACAACATTTACTTTGCACGCAATTTGGATTATGCTCAGTTCATCTTCAATGAACTCAGGGTCCAAGTGATGAAGACCACAAGGGATCTTCATGTACCTTTCATAAGGTACCTGTCCTTGGCATTTGAAGCCGAGCTGGGGACAGCACTCTATGAAGCTGATCAGGATATGTTCCTATTTCCTACACTCAGCCCCAAGATGTTCAACAACGACATCTTCCCAGAGCAAGAGGGTCTGAGTGAGCCCATGCAACTGATAGCTGAGGCAGCTTCATTAGAAAGTGAAGAAGAGGGATCCAATCAAGGGGGAGCTTCCTAAGCTAACACCGAGGTTCAAGCTGAGCCCTCTGCTCAAGCTGAACCAGTAAACACTGAAGCTGCTTCTGGTAAGACCTTTCCACTTTCTCTTTCTTCTCATTTTTCTCCATCCACATTTGGAGATAAGACTATGGTAAACCCAACTCAGTCTAACCCATCTCCTCCACCTTCATTCCATCTACAATCCCACTCTGAAGCCACCCCTAGTATGCCTATTGCTGCTAGGGAGAATATCGGAACCTATACTGGAAAAGTTGCCATAGGTGGTGCCACTCCTAAAGGGATCACTGGAGCTGAGATCACATTATTCCCTCCACAGGCAGGATTTGAGGGGGAGACGCCTACTCTTCAGGTGTCAACGTCGAGGCTTATATCTACCCTAAATCCTAAACAGGGTGTGGTGTCTACTCAGCCCACACTCTCCAGTGCCATGGGAGAGCCCATTACTGTGCCTAAGCAGACACACTTAGGTAACATTGAAGAAATGACCAATCCCTAGGGTCAATCACCCCCCTCCAAACCAATTAGCCAACCACCTACCCATACACTTCACGTTTAGAGCCCCATTACTTCTCTTCACTTCTCACACCCACAAGCACGACCTGTCAATGTTTCATCTTCATACCAAGGTGATTCACAGGGTCCATACTCTGGTGCAAATGAGTTTGAGGGTATACACCAACCCTTTGATGATGAACCCAGGTTGCTACCCACTCAAGCTGACTTAGATGATTTGCTCACAATCTTCAAAGGTCAGTTTGATATATTGCACCTCAAAAGAAAGCAAAAAGAGAAGGACATGCTGATGATTATCGATAATCTGGATGAGGAGATGCTAAAATTGAAATCTGCAGTTGCTGCCCTACAAAAACAAAAGACTTTGACCCCTATTGATGATGACAAAAAGGGGGAGAAGGTTCAAGAAGCTAAAGCTCTACTACTTTATGCAAAGGGAGCAGATCAGATTGAGGGAGAGAAAGAATTAGAAAAAGAAGTTGAGCTGAGTGAAAAAGCTAAAGGAAAGAGACTAGCAGTGGTCAGCTCTGAAGAGTCAGAACCCCCTCAACAGAAAAGAAGAAAAATGATTCTTAGTGAATCATCAGCCTCAGATGAAGATTCTGCTAACAAAATGACTTTACAAGAAAGAGCTTCAGTGATGGCAGTGAGGAGAATGGAACAGGAAGACGTTGACCAGCTTGCGATGTCAATCAACGAGTTAAGAAGAAGATAAATGGATGTTCAAGCTGTGTTAGCATATGAGAAAAGGAGAAGAGAACAAGTATGGGCTGAGCATATCAGAAAGCAGAATAAGGATCTAGCCAAACTCAGACTGCCAATTGTGCCCAAGGAGGAAGAAGTAGAGGAAGTTCCTGTCCAGGATCAACCTAAAGGGGAAGATATAACTCAGTGTCATACAAGGACCTACTTCTCCTCTCAAGTAAATTCACTAACGTTGAGTTCAGCTAAAGGGATCATCATCATGGAGTTTGTCTTAAAAATGGTGAAACATCTTCTTTGGGGCTGAATCAACTTCATAAACTGGGATATGAAGAATGGAAGCAAGTGGCCGTACTTATCAAGCAGATGGAAAAGTCCTCTGCCAGAAGTCAAGTTAAAGATGAACTGTTGAAGCTACTTGCAAGAGCTGATTCGATGAAACTCATACCCAGGTCTGAGATTGTAACCCTACTGACTTCCTTTCACAAAATGGGGAAGGACAAGTTGAAACAGCCAGCTGGAGTAGCAAAAGCAGATAAGTATACTCTGAATCTTCCTGAAGGCTTGGAGTTCAAAGAAAACACTTATGTGGAAAAGCCTGAGAAAGGATTCATGTACATGGATAGAAATGGAGAACAATGCTTCCAGTCTTATGCAAACATATACACATGTGGGGTATCTCAAGTGTTTGCTCACAGACAAATTGTGAAAAAGACTGAACAAACTGCAAGGTTCAGATACAGAAAAAACAGAGCAATCAGATCTCAAAAGGATCAGCTTCAACACTTACCAAATCTGCAAGAAATCCTTGAAGTAATAAATAAGGATATCAAGGAGTTTGAAGAGCTGCATCCTGAATTGATTAATTCTATTGTTAAAAAAAATTAGATTAGTTCTAATTTTATAAGCACTAAGTGTGCATGATCTATATGATCAATACTTTTGTATTATAATATGTTCAATTAATACAAATATTTGTTTGATATGTTCAACTGTGTTATGATATGTTCATAATTATTAGTCTGATAAGTTCAACTTAATGAATAAATGATTAGTTATTATTCATTTACGTATTTGGTTTGTGTGTTTAACTAAAAGTTGGTATGTTCCACTTATAAGTTTAAGTTCAATTAAAATTGATAAGTTCAATTAATATTTGATTAGTTCAAATTTAAATCTTGATAAGTTTAAGATTTAAAACATAATTCTGTTAAACAAACTTAATAACTGTTTGATGGTTTTGTCATCATCAAATAGGGGGTTTTGTTGGAAAAATGATCTCATCAGTTTAGATTTGATGAGACAAAGTTAAGTTTGTAAGATGTGTTCTACATATAACTTAAACATAATTATGAAGCTTAGTCAGACTGAATACTCATAGTGATTCAGACTGAGCATAAGCTGTATATAAGCTGAGCATGTGTTCGATCAGCTTATACTATATCTTAGTAAGATTATTACTGTGTGTGATAAGTTGTGTATGTCACCTAAGATATATTGAGCTTTCAGCTTGATGTATTTCAAGCTGAGCGACTCAGCGTGTATACTGAGTCAGCTCAACAGAGTTGCTAAATAAGTTCTAGCTAACTCTTAGGACTTCTAAGGATGAGTTTATTAATATACGTGTTAGTTCCTGTTGGTTTTCGAGTTTGGTCTCGAAGAACTCAGCTTGATGAGTTTCAAGCTAAGTAACTTAGTCCGAGCAAGAAGTCAGCTTAAAGATAATTTAAATTTGTTTTAAATTTATCTTTTAACTATCTACATCTACGGGAAGGATAAGAAGACTCCAGAATCAAGATTGGAGATTGAAGACTCAAGATAAGAAGATTCAAGATTCAAGATTCCGGGTTATCCGATAGTTAGTTAGCAAATTAGGCTGAGTCTTAGTTTGTTAGATTCCGTAGGCACAGGATTATAAATACTTATCTCCTGATAAGTTTAGAGGTACAACTACGATTCTGAAACGATTACAACTAAGTGTTGCAGAGCTAAATACCTCACCTCAACCGTATGTGTTACGATTCTTGAATCACTATTTGTCAGTTCAACGTGATCAAGATATTCACAGATTGCCAAGCTATTCGTGTGTTCGAATACTCACATTAGTTGTGAGATAGGTAAGTTTTCAATCTGTGATTAAATCCTGTTTAGAGAGTCGTCAGTATCTATAATCATAAGTTGATTATAGATAGCTAAGTTTGAAAGATTGAGAGATTTATATTAGGTGTTTACATATCAAGAGTTGCTTACTTGATAGAGTCTGTAATCATCTTCTTATTAATGAAAAGAAAAGCATTCGATTGTGGTTTGATTTACTTTGTGTAACACTTTATTTTGATTTGTTCAATTTCCGTAGAAAGTGTATTCAACCCCCCTTCTACACATCTGTTGGTTGTTGTTATTCTCACCAAGGGACCAACACATACTTGCCTGAGTCGAGTGTAGTATTTATTTAGTAATTCCATTTTATAAATTTAAAACACCAGTGTGAAAAAACTTTTAATCATCTTAAAAAAACTCGTACGCGGGCCGCACACCACTAATCCTCTTCACCAATTCACGATTGGTCAAATTTTACGATCCTTTCATTTATCTACTTTACGATCCATACCTATTTAATTGATCTACGATTTAGCCTAACTCAATAAATATTCAATTGAAATTAATAACAGGTTGCAATTTATGAGTTACATATATTATCTTAATTTGTGATTCACACATTTTGATACAATTTACGATTCATCAAGAACTTTCACGATTCCCCAATCCCAAAATCAATGAGTTCTCATATCAAACTTACTAAGCACAGAATCAAATCATGCAATTCTTGTTGCATTAGAACCCTAATTAACATCATCTATCTATAGTTCTCGGTTTCATCACATAGTTCGAACACACTCAAACTAATCAAAGCCACCTAAAACGTAACGAATTGGTATCAAAATGATACTAAAATGACCACGAAGGTAAGGAGTATCATACATGTTGATTTCACTTTGAAAATCGATCAATTTGGAATTTAAATGCTTGGTTCTTCTTATTTGGTCTCGGCACACACACACAATGCACACATACTCTCTTTTTGGTGATCTTCATATTGCGGCTACAATATTATCAAATGCGGCTTTGTGCCCTAATTTGGTTTAAATACCTCACCCAATCTTTCCAAAAGGTCACAATTAGTCCTTCTTTTTAATGATTTGTATCTTAGTTACCAAGTGTAAATGAATGAAGGTGACTAATCTTTCTTATTATTAAGATGTTAATATATTTCGGAAAATGGATATTACTCTATGTCTCTCTTACGAAAGTATAGAATGCGGCCAGTTTTGTCATAGCATTTGTAATGTATCATTGTTGCTCATCTTCTACAACAAGGTGGTAACTGGTAAGCATTTCCCAAGGATGGTGTGGGCTTCATGGCAAGTATTTGTGTTCTCGTAATTGAAAGATCATTGTCCAGGCCCATGAGGAACTCATAAAGTCTTTCCTTTTCCTTACCGAGACAACAAGAGCGTTTATAGCAAGTGCAACGAGGAGTAGGAAGAAGTGACCGTATCTTATCCCAAAGTACTAGTATTTTTGTATAATAGGCTCTGACCGTCATACCATATTGTCAAGTGTTAGAGATTGCACGCTTTAATTCATAAGTGTGTGACGCGCTTTCTTCCCAAACCTTTCTCGAAGGTCTGACCACATCTCCGCAGTAGTGCTTGAATACTTGAAGCTACTCCAAATATTCTTTTTATGGCGCTAGTGATCCATCTTCGATCATGGAATCACACCACACCTAAGTCATGTAGTCAGCAACACTCATAACTGCTTTCTAGATCATGCCATTGACAAAGCCTGTCTTTGTTTTAGGAAAACGGGAATTCTTGGGTAATACCATGGACGAAGCCTATCTCGAGCCCAATTGATATAGTTATTGTCCATCAAAGCATCGTTGACGTGCATTTGTCTTAGGTAATACCATGATGGATATAGTATGGAGAATTTACGTTGGCTTGTTTCATCGGTCTTGTTTCCGGCCACAGTGGCAGCGGAATTTATGGATAGATCAAGCGATGTTTGAACCTGCTCACTATAAAGAAACTTTCCTTATTTATTTTTTCAATATCAAAAAGATATAAGGACCTAAACTACACAAGGGATACAATCTTAGCTAACAAGAAAGTTATAAACAATGAAGGAGCTAATTAGGGGATACAATCACAACTAAAAACAAGAAAAAGTTAATTAATTTTAAAACTTTCTACGCATTCTTGGATGAAATGAAAGCGGGTATCTATGTGCTTAGTTCTCCTATGAAATACAGGGTCCATTAAAGAGATTGCCGCTTTGTCGTCAACATAGAGAAGAACATCAAACAACTTGAATAAAAGCAGAAAACACAAAAGAAAGGGTTGTAACAGGATCACGACTACTTGTGCCCACAAGGGAAAACTGCTTACCCTCCCCCCCCCCCCCCCCCCGGCAAGCGAAAACGCTTGCGGCCACAAGGGGTTTCTACTTACCCCCGCAATGGAAAATGCTTAGAACCACAAGGGAGTTCAACAACAATTAATTTGTACCAATATCAATTAAGCAGACCTACACAATTAATTACCATCCAACAAAGTATTACTTACGTCCCTCATGTAAAAACGTATCTATTTGAACCAATATCACATAAATATATAAATATATATTTCTACTTATTATCTCGTAGCTCAATTATTATTTCTAATAATCATCAAAAATAGCAAATAAATACATAAACAATTAATAAATAACTTACCAGCATCAGGGCCATATTCAAGGATGATACAGTTCGTGACAAAAACCAATAATAATGGGGAGGTATCATCATAACCTATTGGCTTGATGTGATTTATTATCTATATGTAAAATAATATTGACCCCAAATAGAAACTAAAAGGTTTTCCCTTTATAATTATTGGCTTTGCAATCAACTTAATACATTTGGCAAACGCTTCAACAAAAACAAATTATATATGAACATAAAACAAAAAGCATTCTACACATATTCAACCATTAAACATATTATAAGTAATTTATCAAATATGAATATGATATTATGGAGCAATGAGTTCACAATATTATTACCTTAAACCACTAATCTTACAAACTTCAGGTTGCAACTTTGATAACCATTTAGATGATGCATCGGTTTAAAACTCTAAACGGTCTATAAGATGGACATATAAGCCTTCATATATCTCATTGCCCGTTTTTAGAAAACTAAGAAATTGTCCTTACTTTATACATATTCATATATTATAAATTAACTCCCGTGTGAGCCAACAAAATATATAGAATTGATACTTTGAAGAAACTTCTTGTTCTTCTTTAAATTTTCACATCATTATTGACTCAGGATTGTCTAACCGTCATACGAATCAACCAATTAATCAAGTAAACTTCTAGTTTATGACCATATATGATGCAATATCACTAATCTTTGTGGAAATTCTCTTACTTGTCTTAAAATATTGGTTACGTATATTTTCTTGTGCTGCTTTGTTATGTTCAATTATTTAATGTAATACCCACATTTCAGAAATTAATGAAAGAATTATTCTGTGTTGTTAATATTGAATTCATGGACTATTCTATTATGTAAGACAAGGGAATTATTAAAATCATGGACCTAAAGCCTTGGGAACCAATTACGATAATATGACTATTGGGCTTGGGTTTAAAGCCCCTTAAGAGTAAATACATGCTCATAAGAAAAAATTAGGTATTTGTGTTGTAAGAAACTATTGTTGCATTAAAGAAAAGAAAACACCTTTGTGTGTGTGGTCACAATGTGAAGGACAAAGGAGGAAGCAGGAAGACTCTCTCGTGGACCTTCATTCTCCAAGAATTAGCAAAAATCATCCAGGTAATGTTCCCAAGACCTCCCCTGATCATGTAGGAATGTTTTACTGTAACTTAGGACTGATTTTCTTAAAGTTAGAAGATTGAGGAAGTGGGTTTTCGTGACCTTCATTACCAAGAGCAAGAAAGGGATTTAAGGGTGTAAAAACTTGTTTGAATGCCTTAAAAATTGAAAGAAATAACATAGAGTTGGAGACATGTTTTGAAACGAAAATAATATGTGTTGGTTAAGTTTTAAGGGTTATGGATTTTTAAAAATGGTGGTTTTGTTTTACTGTGTTCGTACGCATGGAAGGGGATGATCAGAAGTCAGAATGAGGGAGGGGGGCTTCGAATTCTAGTTGGGTCTTAGTGATTGAATTCAACAGACGCACACGCCCTAATTCGACTTAGTATGTTTACATGTATTCATGCATGAAAATTGACTTGCTCCTAATGGCCCTAGAATACGACTTGTGGTGATCACTCAGAATTCGACTAGTGTGATACTGAAGGCTTCGAATTCCAAGCCTTAGAATTCGAAGGGGGCTACATTCGACTTGGCCTGCATATATATATATATATATATATATATATATATATATATATATATATATATATATATATACTTCGACTTGGTGACAAGCATGGAGGATTTTTCGACTGTGTTGTATAATTCAAACGAGAACAATTTTTCGTACGAGAACCAATCTGAGTCGTCCAATTCCCTCTCCTTTAATGTCATTGTCCACCCATGAATTGCTCACATGCACCCTGCCACACTGGATCCCCTCCACGCTCTCCATCCATGAACTTCCCATATTCAAGGAACGACTGAGATTGGTTCTCGCAGTTCTAGTACGAAAAACAGTTCTCGTATGAACCCTCCCCTATATGTATATATATGCGTACACAATAATTCGACTGTGTTGTATAATTCGACTTAGTTAAGTGAGGCTTGATTTGACTTAGATATGGAGATCACCTAAATTCGACATATATGTATACCACATGAATTCGATTTAGAGACAAACACCCACGATTTGACTTAGACACTTGACTGTCATTCTACTTGGGCATACTTAGCCCAATTCGAATTTCATGTTGAGGGTACAATTCGACTTGGTTAAATGAATATGTATATGCCACCTCATTCAACTTTAGGGATTGAGGCTATTTAGCAGTTAGGCCGAGGCCCAACAAGGGAAATGCACAAAGAGAGAGTACAATTAAAAATAAGGAAAACTTACTCGATACTAAGTTAACTAGATGTGTTTATATAGGTGTTTGCCGACTCTCGCGTGACTCGATCACCATTAAGCTTTTATTGTAATTGAATCGCGAGATTATGTGAGTACTCTTACTTACAACCTAACTTGGTGAATTATGTGAACGAGATATAATTGTTTATACGATGATACTGTGGTACCTTATATGTATGCAAGATCATTCACTTCGGTGACGGGAATGTAAGACCGTTCACTTCGGTGACAGGAATGTAGACCGTTTACTCTGGTGACGGGAATGTAAGACCGATGTAAGACCATTCATTACGATGACGGGAATGTAAGACCGTTCATTATGATTACGGGAATGTAAGACCGTTCACTTCGGGGACGGGAATGTGAGACCGTTCACTTCCGTGACGCGGGAATGTAAAACCGTTCACTTCGGTGACAGGAACGATGGACCGACTACGACGGTAGCGCGAATGATGAAAGTTTTATGTGTAACACCTATCTGTTGATGTGATAAGCTAATTTAGTTTGTATGTAACGACCTTGCTAAGCCTTGTGCTTACGGTTGTTGTTTAACTTTCTTTCAGGTTGTGACCACGGCGGGGCTCTAGCTCGTGCTTGATGGCTTGTCTTTACCGATGCTTCTGCAAACTTTACTTTAATCGTTTTAAACTTGTAATTCAGTTCCAACAATATTCAAGTTGTAATTCGACTTTTAGTATTCACAATTTTAGTATCTATCAAATGGTGATGCTTGGTTTGTTCTTATATGTTGTTTTAAAAAAAAAAAATTTGGGACGTTACATTTAAAATAAAAGACTTTATCTTGTCACAGTAGCAAGTCTCTCTTTCTTGAAATAAAATCTTGGTAAATTTTTTATGTTAGCTTAGCTATTACTTGTGAAAGTATTGGTTATCAATTGAAACAATTTAATTTGGAATGGTTCTAAACGGGGTGGGATGACCTAAAAAGCTTTCTTATTTTACACTAATACTAGAAACTTTTTTTATGCTTGACATGCTTTATATATATATATATATATATATATATATATATATATATATATATATATATATATATATATATATTATATTTATATATATATATATATATTACTTTTTTATATATTTATTATATATAACCTATTAGAAAGGAACATTTTGAATGAGATGTGAAAGTTAATGGTTCTGGTCGCCACTTTCATGTTGAGTAGTGCAGTTGTAAAGGGATTTTATGTTTTTGAACCAAACGAATAAGAAATCATGTAGCATATAAAACAAATCATGATTTTTCAAAAGTTTAACAATTTATTTCTTCTTTGATTATGATAAATATAAAGTTTACTTTTGTAATACCCGTACTTATACGGGTCTATAAACTAGTTATTAATTATTATCACCCAATCATTCTTAAATCCTAACTCTGAGAATCCGAGTTATAATCAATGTAAATGTAAAAGGGCACAAATTAATTACCTCAAGCGGTGAGCCGGTGACCGGAAAACAAACTTGATTCATCAAGGAAAGCGAGTAATTACCTTAAGCCATCAAGCGGTGACCGGAGTAACAAACAAACTTGATTCATCTTCCACGGTGCTGATGTCTTTTGTTCTCTTTATTAGAGTTTTCTTGCTGATAATATGTTGTGAATATAAAAAGAATTAGAGGAAGAACGGAGAGGAAGAACGGAGAGGAAGAGCTCATCTTATTTATTAGGTAATTCTATATTTATAGGAGTACAATAGATAACGATAAGTATTCAAGATTCAAATATATTATCTAGAATAATACAAGTCTCAAATATATATCTTATTTGATATTAGGGGATAAAAGACTTTTACGAATAATTATCCATAACAAAAGTAATATTCTTTTCTCTTTCTCTCTCTGTTTTAAAAAGCTATAATATCTCAACTTTATATCATTCGAACAATAGTATCAACACTGACGTCCTGTACTCCATAAATTAATTATATAATCTCCCGACCTGTTGGTCGCTCTGTGTGATCATCTTGATTCAAATTCTCATTAGCCAAGTTTTGGGGTCGTCCAGAGTCCTTGTAATAAAATCTGGCTATGCAACAATAAATTATGAAGTCTGCTGTGCAAAGTAACGCCAGAAAAACATAATACTTATCGAGCCTACTGTGGTTGATTGTGTCCCCAAACCATCCAAGCTGGCTTTGAAATATTAAGATGAAAAAAATGCTAAGCAATTTTCCTAAGCCCAGCACAATTTCAATATATTCCTCTCCATAACTATTTAGGGGACGTTGTGTCACTTGTGAAGTGTAGAAATTTAGTAGCCCTTCCCGAGTAAGTCCTTCCATGAACCCAAGCACGCAGAATTGAGGCACTAACCAAAGAAAACTCATTGAAGTGTTTGCATCCTTATCAACCAGATCGTTGACTTTTTTTAGCCTGTAAACCTCTACCTGCCACGCCATAATACAACTTGTGATTCCACAAAGCATTCCAACACCAATTTTTACCATTTCGTTTTCATGTGAACCATTATCTGATGATGTATCAAGTAGAGCACTTGCCTTCACAGAGGAGGTTAAGAGTACTAGTCCATTGGGGTTTTCAATCTGGGTTGATGAGGGGGGCGCTGCAGAAATATCATGTGATGATGTACTAGTTAAATCACTTGTCATCATGTGGGAGGTCATGAGTTCTAGTCCCGGTATACCGTCTAAGCCAAAAACTCGGTGCTCCAAGGTTAATTTAAACAAGGAACACACTGCGTTAACCTGTTTACAAATCCATCGATACAAAAATGGGATAGCAAAGCATGAGAAATCTTGAAGCACATAGTAGATCTGTACTACTATGTTGCTGCTAGAATTTAGATTGTTGAATTGTTGGAGAAAGAAGGTGTTCCCTGTTGCCGATATTAGGGCCACCACAAAAAACATTCCCCACATGGGAAATATTCTTAAAAGGCTCTTTACTACCACCATATCTTCTTCTCTTACTTCGGTATCTATTTCTACATTCCGTGCAGATCTGTCTTGTCTCAAAAATGCATTTTTTAAAAACCTACTCATGATAAAAAGTATGTCATGATTCAGGTTCAAGTGAATGTAAAAAGTGTCTAGCATCTTAGTTAGATATGCTTGTGGAGTTACGGGTACATTATAAAACATTTAACTTCCTTTCTCTTAAAAAGTTTTAAGACTACTTAATTTTAAGTAGTACAGGTTTTTTGTGCTTAAGATACAAACACTTAAAGCAATAGCGTAACCAATCATTACCTTAATTATCTCAAGTAATTTAAGGCAGATTTACCTTAAAAAAACCATTAAACACTCACAACAACTATTTAATTTATCTAATTTTAGCTAAATTACTTACTTTAATACAATTTTAACGCTATAGTATCTTTTATTTAATTATTTAATAATAATAATTTTTTTAATTATTTTCTCAAAAACTATTAAACAACTAATAAAATGGTTGATTGTATAAAAAAATAAAGAAATCAGAAAATTGAGAAAAAACATGGATATGTTGACTGACACCACATTCACACATACCATACACTACTTTTTAAATGAAACAACACGAATTATTGTCATCACCGCCGCATTGCGCGGTTTAGGGGTGTACGTTCGGATAGATCGGTTTGATCCGATCCGAATGAGTAAATCCAATTGGATTTTGGTTTTGAAAAATGCGATCCGATTCATCCAAACAATCTTAAGATCCGAACCAAACCATCCAAATTACAATTCGGTTGGATTGCTTTTTACATTTCGGTTTTCATTGTAACACAAATACATGTTTAAAGAGTCGAGATATTTTAAAAACTAGATTCGATATATATGCTATTAAAATTAAAATATAGTTGTCCAAGTTACTATAGCTAGTGGCAGTAGTAACTTTATAAATATATAATTAAAAATAATAAGTTGTAAATAAACATAGACATGACAAGTATAAATCACTTTGTTTCACTAGTGTTATATATATATATATATATATATATATATATATATATATATATATATATATATATATTCTTATTCGGTTTATTCGGTTTAAATTATAGTAACCAGAACCAAACCGAAATCCATAGTAACTATTCGGTTTTGAGCCAATCCGATCCAAAAATCCGAAATATCCGAACCAAATAGTCCGATCCAATATTTTCGGTTCGGTAATTCGGTTTTATCCGATCAGTGAACACCCCTAGCGCGGTTACAATGCTAGTGTTTAAAAATTAAAGGTTGGAAATGAAAATGACATCTTGTACATGTTGTTTTAAGGAAATGGCATGAGAATCACCATGAAACATGGCTTTATCAAAACGTACTCTTTGCCAAAATAGGAAATTTCTAGACACAGAAGCCAAAATAGGCATGTGAAACTTACATTTACCAATTTAAGCATCTATCTCGTGGAAGCATCTTGCGGAAGAGCTCTATCTTGCCAACCAATCTGGCAACATGTGTTGAAGTATCAATCTTGTATTGAAACTTTTAATGAAATAAGTTTATTTTTTCTTTTATTGTAGGGGATCAAAAGGTAAATATTCAAAGATGGAGGGTCTTTCAGTATTAGCTGTAGTTTGCATAAAAGGAAAATATTAAACATTGCTTTCATTCCTTTCTCATGTTCAATCAGCTATGCAATCTTCGGTCTGTTTTCTTTTGTGGTTCATGCACTGTTGCTTCTTAAGGAGTCTCGATGAAGGCAGCTAAAACATCAAGAGAAATTAAAGTTCTTCTACACAATCTCTCAGATTTATTTTGCTCTTGAAGCTTTTGGCCTTAGAGCCTTGAAATACTATCTCTCTGCTGATCTCTTGACATGGTATCAGAGCTCGGTTGCATCTTTTGCGATTGAGCCTGTTTTCTCACTGATTATATCTTAAATCCTAATAACGGATTTTTCTTGCATCGAGTGTAGGTTGTCGTGACTCAAAGCTTATACCTTTGGAGTTGAGATACTAACTCGATCATTATTATTGTTCTTAAAATCTGATCTAGGGTTCATACCCTTGTGTCGAATTTGGTTAATTATCTATTATTTATTGGTTCAATTGTTTGTATCTCTGGTCCAAGGTTCATACCCTTGAATCGTTTTTTATTTCCCCTTTGCGGTTTTGCCTTGCATTTGGATTGACCTTTTAAGGCTGGATTTTACTCCTGTAAATCGAACCGATCCTGATTGTCGTATCCGCTGCAATCTCTGAAATCACTGGTGAAGATAGCAATCTACTTTGTTGTTGTTCATCTGTTACTGGTACTCAATTGGTTGAAAACTACTTTGATAGTCCCGTTCGCTTTGGTGCTCGTGGTTTCTGGTTTATCTACGAAGTTTACACTGTAAGAAATCCTTTACTCACCTTGTTCTGTAGCAAGTTCCTTCTCTGGCGAGCACCTGTGTCGGGTAGGATTCAACTGCCCGTCGTGAGAATACTTGGCCTATAGTCAAGGGTCTCTCTTTCAGGTAGTTATTTTTTATTTATTTATCCATTTTTTCTTGGGCTGTTTGCATTAGCACCACCATGTCTGATAGTGATTCTGATGCTGAAAATGTGTTTGGTACCTTTATTAATAAACTTGATTTCAATCTTCACCATAAGATAAACTCATTAAGTCAAAATGGAAGTTCTGTTTCTGATTATTATCATGCCAACATGGCAGGTACTTTCCTTAACACAAATCAATTCTTTAACACCAATTTTCATAAGTTCATTACTTCGAACACGATGACATATAAAAACAAAACTGAGTATGGGTGGATAATAGACTCGGGAGCGAATCAACACATGACTACAACAGAAAAACATTTAGAAAATGTTGTTGACATCTCTGATTTAAACATTGCCGTAGGACACCCAAATGGAACGGTTGCAAAAATAAATAAAATTGGAAACTTGAGGCTAACTAACAACGTAACTTTATTTGATGTCCTTGTTGTTCCAGAGTATTGTGTGAGTCTATTATATGTGTATAAAATGACAAAAGATAGCAAACTATTTATTGGTTTTGATGAATATCAATGCTATATTCTTGATTTGAATCAAAACAAAATTGTGGGGACTGGTAGTGAGAAGAATGGACTATATCTTTTTGATAATACAGGTAAACCTGACTATGAGATCAATAATGTTACATGTTTTGTGTCAAAAAACGTGTGGCATTCTAGACTTGGTCACCCTGCTGAACAAGTCATGACTATTTTAAAAAACAAACTAAATTTTGGAAAAGACTCATGTACTCATCCTTGTGAAGTTTATCATAGAGCAAAACAAACAAGGGATCCCTTTCCCTTAAGTGAACGTATTTCCACTGATGTTGGAGATCTTGTCACTTAGACTTATGGGGACCTTATAAAGTAAGTAACAAAGAAGGGTTTAAGTATTTTCTTACAACTGTGGATGATTATTCCAAGGCTGTGTGGATTTTTATGTTAAAAGCTAAAGATGAAGTCTTTGAAAATTTTGTTACCTTTGTTAATTTACTAAAAACTCAATTTGATAAAACCATCAAAATAATAAGGAGTGACAATGGAACTGAGTTTGTAAATAGGAAAATGACGGATTTTCTATACAACATAGGAATAATTCACCAAACTTCATGTTTCTACACTCCCCAACAAAATGGGATTGTTGAAAGGAAACATAGACACCTCCTTAATGTTGCTCGGTCTCTTATGTTTCAGGCGGGATTATCTCTTAATATGTGGTCTGAGTGTGTTTTAACGGCTGCCTATCTGATTAACAGATTGTCTTCATCTGTATTGTCTGGAAAAACACCTTTTGAACTTGTTTACGGAATTGAGCCCTCACTTTCCCATTTAAGGGTATTTGGCTGTTTGTGTTTTGCAACTGTTTTAAATAAACAAGATAATTTTTCAAGCAGATCTGAAAAATGCGTTCTCATAGGATATTCTACTGTTAAAAAGGCATATAAACTTCACATCCTTGATAACAAAACCACTATATTTTCCCGAGATGTGAAATTCTATGAGGATATATTTTCATTTAAAACGAAGTCAAATATTCAAGAAAACTCATCTCAAGATACTAGTTTAAATCATTAAAATTTTTTTGACTTACTTGAACCTACTACTAAACCCTTAAGTCCAAATGATGAAGGGAGAGAAAATTTTAAACCGTTCACTTGTGAGGGCAATGAGTCATGTGGAACTGGAACTTCTGATGAAGAAAATCTAATCTCAACTAGTTCTAGCATCGACTCTAGCAACAATGACTCATCTGCAACACAAAGTGCCGAAAACAACCTTCCTGAGGGCAACTTTGAATCAAATGAGAATGCTCAAAACTCATCTGTTGACCAACCTGACTTGGATGGTCCTAGAAAATCTTCTAGAACTAGTACTCTTCCTAAAAGATATGATGATTATATTATGAATGGCAAGGTAAAATATGGTGTTGAAAAGGTTGTCAATTATTCTTTGCTTAATTCTGAGAATTTCTCGTTTGTTTCCAACCTTAATAAAAGTATTGAACCTAGCTCCTATTGGGAAGCTTGCAAATGGAAGCCCTTAATAGAAACAACACTTGGGTCTTAACTGATCTTCCTCCTGGAAGAAAACCCATAGGTAGTAAATGGGTTTACAAAATAAAGTACAAAGCTAATGGTGAAATTGAAAGATATAAAGCTAGACTCGTAGCTAAGGGTTATAGGCAAAGTGAGGGGATTGATTACGAGGAAACCTTCTCACCTGTTGTGAAAATGGTTACTGTTAGGTGTTTACATAACTTAGCTGTAAGTAATAATTGGCCTCTTTTTCAGTTAGATATTAACAATGCTTTCTTGTATGGTGATCTAACAGAAGATGTTTACATGGTTCCTCCCCCTGGTTTTTTCTCTAAGAGTTAAAACAAAGTTTGTAAATTAACAAAATCCCTCTATGGGCTAAAACAGGCTCCTAGACAATGGAATGAAAAACTGACTAATGTTTTAGTAAAACACGGTTTTGTACAAAGCTTTAATGATTACTCCTTATTTGTTAAGTCTGATGAAAAATTGTTTCTTGCTATCCTTGTTTATGTAGATGACATCATGATAACAGGGAATAATCTGTCTGAAATTAATAAATTCAAAGCTTATCTAAGTTCTAACTTTATGATCAAAGACTTAGGAAAATTAAAGTACTTTCTAGGCATTGAAGTTCTAGAAACTGCATATGGGTTATGTCTTTCACAAAGAAAATATTGCCTTGATCTTTTACATGAGTTTGGTTTACTTGGTTCTAAACCTTTGAACACTCCAATGGATCAAAATTATGTTGTTCCTGTCTCTGAATCATCCACAGAAAAACTGCTATCAAATATAACTGAATATCAAAAATTGGTTGGCAAGTTAATCTATTTATCTCTAACAAGACCTAGTATTTCTTATTCGGTTCATTGTCTTAGTCAATATATGCATGCTCCTTTACTACAATCACACTTAAAACTAGCATTATGGGTTTTGCGATACCTCAAAGCAGCACCAGGTAAAGGTATATCTATTGATATGGATCAATCCCTAGATCTGAAAGCTTATGTAGATGCAGACTGGGGTAAATGCAGATCCATAGGTAAATCAGTTACAGGTTTTTGTATCTTTCTTGGCAAATCTTTAGTCTCTTGGAAAAGTAAAAGACAAAGCACTGTATCCAGATCATCTGCTGAATCTGAATATAGAGCAATGTCTACTGCCACTTGTGAGGTAATGTGAATTCTAAAACTTATGTGTGATCTTAAGATCCAAGTGTCTACTCCAGTTCCTTTATTTTGTGACAATAAGTCTGCGATTCAAATGGCAGCAAACCCGGTATTTCATGAAAGAACAAAACATCTAGAAATAGATGTTCATTTTATAAGAGAAAAGATCAGGTGTGATAAAAACTGTTAAAATTGAATCAGAAAACCAAACTGCTGACATCTTCACCAAAGGTTTAGGAGTTAAACAACATACTCTTTTTTGCAAAAAACTGGGATTAATTGACTTGTTTCAATGTCAAGATTGAGGTGGAATGTTGAATTATCAATCTTGTATTGAAACTTTTAATGAAATAAGTTTATTTTTTCTTTTATTGTAGGGGATCAAAAGGTAAATATTCAAAGATGGAGGGTCTTTCAGTATTAGCTGTAGTTTGCATAAAAGGAAAAGATTAAACATTGCTGTCATTCCTTTCTCACGTTCAATCAGCTGTGCAATCTTCGGTCTGTTGCCTTTTGTGGTTCATGCCCTGTTGCTTCTTAATGAGTCTTGATGAAGGCAGCTAAAACATCAAGAGAAATTAAAGTTCTTCTACACAATCTCTCAGATTTATTTTGCTCTTGAAGCTTTTGGCCTTAGAGCCTTGAAATACCATCTCTCTGCCGATCTCTTGACAACATGTCACGATTTTCAAATTTTTGTAAGAAGAGTCAATATCATTTCCCAAACTTCACAGGGTTCCCAAAATAGGTCTAGTCCCATCAGTTCTTACATCCCAATCTTGCCTAGGAACATGTAACCTTGGGCGAGATTGAGCTTCTTCGGCGAGTTGGACTCATCCCAATTTTCAAATTTTCGACATGTGTCACATCCTGATTGCTCGATGAGATGGACCTGTTCGGCTAGTTGGTTCGGCGACATAAATGCTTAAATTGGTAATTGAGTGTGTAGCTAGGTCCATTTGGCTTACACATCCATATAAATGCTCATTTAGGTAATTGTATTTTCCTTCAGATCTATATACCTATTCTCAAACTTAACAACACCTATTTTGAAATTACCCAATGAATAATGGAATGTGCCACTAAGAATGCTACTTGTTATGTTGCCTATGCTGAATTAACATTTAGATTTGACTCGATAATGATATAAGAAAAATACAATCTTTGCAATTAGAGAGAGAGAGAGAGAGAGTACCGTGAGGTGCACTTGAGTAGCTTCGAGATATCCGCATAACACACTCGAAGGAAGACCATAAGGGGTCTTTCTATGAGCCCACCTTGATGATATACATTATGACCTTTACAGAAAACTATCAAAGTTACTGTCATTGTGAATATGCAAATCATGAATGCAGTTCTCCAAGATGAATTAACCCCTCCAATAGCATCAGGGGCAACCCATAGTATTGCTGAAATTGCACCTGAAACGTATGCTATACGCGACCAGATTGTTGCACGTGCTAGAGATCTTGTTTTTTGAGTCTGATCTTGCGGCCTATCAATTTGGATCACCAAGTTTTCTAAAACAACTTGTAAAAGATTGGCTCCTGATTTTCCAAGTGCTAAGAGAACTAGAGAGATCACAACAAGCCACTTCACATCGTACGGATTGAACAACCACAAAAGCATCAACCCCTGTAATGGGAGACGTGAAAATGACTTCATAAACCAACTTCATCTAAAAAGCAACAATAAACTTGTGGGAAATAAGATTAATTGGATCGAGCAAACACCAAAGAACATAATAGAAAAAAGTCATATTTATAGGACGAAGTTTGAAAAATCTAATGGCTGAGATTTCTCCTTACCTTTTGTAGTGCATCTAATATTTTGTGTGTGCATCAAAAAAATTCTGGAGAAAAAAGTCACATTTTTGGAAGTAAATTTGAAAATTTAAAACTTTAAATGTCAATTATACCCTTGAGTGGTATTTTTAATAATTAAAGAAAAAAAGAAAAAAGCCACATTTATAAGAGGAAGTTTGAAAAATCTAATGACTGAGATAACGAGAACTGTTTTTCGTACGTGAACTGCGAGAACCAATCTTATCCGTTCCTTGGATATGGGAAGTTCATGGATGGAGAGTGTGGAGAGGATCAAGTGTGGCAGGGTGCATGTGAGGAATTCATGGGTGGACAATGACATTAAAGGAGGTGGAATTGGACATCTTAGATTGGTTCTCGCAGTTCTCGTACGAAAAAAAGTTCTCGTTTAACTTTTGCCTATATATATATATATATATATATAGATATATATATGATTGAGATTAAGAGAGATGTAAGTTAAGGAGACATAGGAGAGACGCAAGTCTTGACCATTGGATTAATCACATCATTTAGTTATTTTATTATTAATTATTTAAAATTTAATTAATTAAAATATTTTAACCAAGGGCATAAGAGTCCTTCGACTAGTAACAAACCTCCTAAAATCACGTTGTACTTACAATTTATTTTAAAACTCAAAAAAATTTGATGCATAGTAAAAATTCGTAAAGTAATGATGCACAATCCATTTTGATACATATGATTCACAATCTATTATGAAAACGTCACTTCAAAGATAGTAGAAAAAAAAAAGAAGAATCATTTTTTTGATGCACATCAAAATGTAAACCATCACTTTGAAAGCCATTCACGGATTTGCAATTTTGCTCCTTCACCGTTGCAATTTCTCCCGCAGGAAATTCACCCAAGAGAGAGTGGGCAATAGAATGTGGGTATAGGGCGAATTTTAAGAAGGATAGAATTATTTATAAAATGTCCATATTGTCCTTTATGTGTTTTTATCACGTGTCAAAATCTAGTTGCATATCTTCCATCTCTCCTTAACTCACATCTTTCTTGATCTCAATCCTATATATATACACACAATTAAATGTCATCATCTAAGGGTCATAAACCTTTAAAAACCTCTTCATATGGGTAGTTATGGCCAAAAAGTCATAAGGTTTATGCCCCTTTCTGTGTGTTGGGAGATGCTCCTTTATTTTTCTTAGTTTATGTAACTTAAGCTTAACATTCTAAGTTCCATCTTGGCCCATTGGTTTCTTCCACTTATAAGAGTGTTCTATGGATTCACTGGATTCACTAGAAGAGAGAAAAGAAAAAAGAAATTCATAGTCACTATTCATTGGATCCAACAACAATCTTTTGCCGATTGCTAGAGATTGTACCATCGGATCGTCATCATTTCTGGATAATAGTTTCCTCACATCTCAGAGAAGGGTCTGACCTTGCTGATCTTGATTTGGAGGCATGTAACTGAACATATTGCATAGTTTTATGTTAGGTTCTTCCTTTATTGTTCTATGTTGATGTTTTATTCCAAGATTATGATTATTGTTGTATGCCTCTATTGTTATCCAGAGAAGAGTTTGTATTACTTTTTAGTCCTTAGTGTATTTAATGGCAGTAGGTGTTCTATGATTTTTACTCTCGTTTTGAGAGGTTTTTTAATCTAAAAATTGTTGCTGTGTTTTATATTTTCCACGCTTAAAATTAATTTTGTTGAGATTTTAGGGCTGTTTTATATTATACTTTGATAATAATTACTATGACTAACCATGTATCGCATGAGCGTCTAAAAATGAAGATGTTGAGCACATAAATAATTAAATTATATCAATGGACATCTTTTTTATCAAAATTATCTTTAAGACAATAATTCTGTTTCAACAAATGAAGAGGTTAAACACATAAATGATTACATTGTGTCAATATTAGACACTGTGGAGATATCATCAGTTGTTGGGAAAATGATCTCATCAGTTTAGATTTGATGAGACAAAGTTAAGTTTGTAAGATGAGTTCTACGTATAACTTAAACAGAATTATGAAGCTTAGTCAGACTGAACACTTATAGTGTTTCAGACTGAGTATAAGCTGAATGTAAACTGAGCATGTGTTCGATCAGTTTATATTATACCTTAGTTAAATTATTAATGTGTTTGATAATCTGTGTATGTCACATAAGCTATATATCGAGTATTCAGCTTGATGTGTTTCAAGCTGAGTGACTCAGCTTAGAAGCAGAGTCAGCTCGACAGAGTTACTAAATTTGTTTTATTTAACTCTTTGGACTTCTAAGGATGAGTTAATAATTATACGTGTTAGTTCATGTTTGAATTCGGGTTTGTTCCCGAAGAACTCAGCTTGATGAGTTTCAAGCTGAGTAACTCAGCCTGACTAAAGAAGTCAGTCCAAGAGAATTTAAATGTGTTTTAAATTCTGTTTTAACTCTCTATATCTACGGCGCGGATAAGAAGACTCCAGAATCAAGATTGAAGATTGAAGACTCAAGATAAGAAGATTCAAGATTCAAGATTCCGAGTTATCCGATAGTTAGTTAGCAAATTAGGATTAGTCCAGTTTGTTAGGAACCGTAGCAACAGGATTATAAATACTTATCTCCTGATAAGTTTAGAGGTACAACTACGATTCTGATAAAGATTACAGAGCCGGAAATTTCACCTCACCGTATGTGTTACGATTCTTGAATCACTGTTTGTCAGTGATCAAGAAACTCACAGATTGCAAGATCATTCGTGTGTTCGAATCATCACATCAGTTGTGATATTGGTAAGTAATCATTAGTTGATTCAATCTGTGAAAAATCCTGTTTAGAGAGTCGTCAGTATCTATAATCATAAGTTGATTATAGATATCTAAGTTTGAGAGATTGAGAGATTTATATTAGGTGATTATATATCAAGAGTTGCTTACTTGATAATTAATGTAATCATCTTCTTATTCAAAGCATTGTAATCATCTTCATATTAATAAAAACATTCGACTAGTTGTGGTTTGATTTACTGTGTGTAACACTTTTATTTGATTTATTCAATTTTCGCAGAAAGTGTATTCAACCCCCCCCCCTTCTACACACTGTCGCTTGTTGTTATTCTCACCAAGGGACCAACAACTGGTATCAGAGCAGGCTGAACGATTTCATTAGTTGAAAGTTCAATATTTTGAGAAAGTTTACAATGTCTACATGCAATAATTCATCAAACTTTCCATAGATGTCTGCCAAAGGCTGTCCCATCTTTGATGGGTCTGGCTATCCTATGTGCAAGTTCAGAGCCATGCTGTTCCTCAAGTCCATTGACAACCGTATGTCGGATGTTGTCACAAAAGGACCTATAATCCCCAAGATTCCTGCTACTGTCAGTGATACGTCTCCTGGCAGATCTGAAAAGGAAACAAGAAAGCCTATTGCATCTTGGACTGATGAAGATTGGAAACTCTTCAATCTGGATGACAAGGCAAAAAGTGTTCTTGCAAATGCCCTGACCAACGAAATCTTGTGCACTGTGACTGGGTGTCAAACTGCAAAAGATATTTGGGACACACTGAGTGTTACTTATGAGGGCACGGATCTGGTCAAGCAACATAAGAGAAGTCATTTGAATAGATCTTATGAAAACTTCTTTTCAAAGAAGAATGAAACCTTGTCAGATTTGTTCACAAGGTTTCACTGCTTGATAAATGACCTACTAAGTGTGGGTGTAAAGAAAGATGATGCTGAACTTGTGCTGAAATTTCTGGATGTGTTACCAGAGAGATTTAACGATGTAACTAAAGCACTGAGGGCTGGAGCAACACTGCACGTGTACAACCTACAGTCCTTTATGGGTTCTTGCTAAATCATGAACAGATCACTGAACACAAGAGAACTTCTCAACAATAACTCAAGGAGTCTTTGGATAAGAATGAAGTTGCATTGGTTGCACAGAAAAAGAAGAAAAGTTCCAAGACACTGGTTGTTGAATCTGAGACTGAGTCAGAATCTCAAGCTGACCACTCAGACTCAGACTCAAGTGATACTGATGATGTTCAGAATATCACTGAGCAAATGGCAATGTTAGCCAGACGTTTGAGAAGAGCTCAAAGGGGAAGAGGAAGATCTGACAGGGGCAAAGGAAAGAGTTCCTTTGATCCCAAGAATGATGTGTGCTTCAACTGTCAGAAGAAGGGACACATTGCTGCTGAGTACAGATTAAAGAAGGTAGAATCAACATCAGTTGTTGATAAGAATGCTTACAGAGCTGATAAATACAAGAAGAAATACACTCAGCTCAAGAAAGGAAAGCCTGAAGACAAACCTAGTGCAAAAGGACTAATTGCTGAAACCTGGGATACAGAATCATCTACCTCAGATGATGATGTATGTCTGATGGCTCAAGAAGATAAAGAGTTGGAGATAGATGAGGTTGATTATGGTTTGTCCGAGTCAACTTTTGAAGCTGACATGAAGGAAGCTGAAGAAAACAACAAGCTTAGTGACTGGGATCCTGCTTCCATGTATAAGGTCAGTAATTTCAACTCTTATACTGATGAGGAAAAGGGTCTTGCTTTTGATTATCTGCTGAATGATTTCAAGACCGTCCTTAAGTCTCAAAATGACCTCAAAGATGAGATAACTAAACTCAAGAATGAGATTAAGGAAAATAAGTCTCTCATTGATGTTGGTAAGAAAGCACAATGTGATCTTGAATGTCAAAGACACATTAATAAACTTCTAAGTAAAGAACTTCAGGAAGCTAAAGACAAAGCTGAACAACTTCAAAAGGTTACTGAGTCTTGGTGTAAGTCATCAAAGCTTGCTGAAAAGTGCATAAACCAACAAATACCTAAACAGGTAAAGGCTGTACTTGGAGGTGACTATCAAACAGCAGCTTATGTAGCTGATGATGAGATAGCAAGTACAGATTCTGAGGAAGATAGACAGCTGATTAAGTCTCAGAAGTCAGTCTCAGAGAAAAGACATGATCCATGCTTGAAATTCAATATGTTTGTGAAAGCTAAAGACCATGGAAATGAGTGCTCAACATCTAAACAGCATGGTAAGTCTGTGCTGGACAGACTAGGCACTCAGTCTGTTCAAAGAACTTCGGTCATAGAAAGGCTTAATCCAAACCCTTTCAAAAGACAAAATTCTCTTTCTGGCTCGGAGAGAAGTTACAAGAACAGAAAGACCACTGTAAGTCAGAGGTCAAAACACGACAATGGTAAGTCCAAAGTTGTGGATCTTGGTAAGTACAAGTATATCAACAGTGGTAAGTCCAAACCTGTTGAAACTAGTGAGTCCAGCAGTCATGACAAAGGTAAGTCCAAAGTCATGGAACAAAACGTTGTTAGTCAATCTTCTCATCAAAAGGATAACAAACAGAGATCTGACAAAGGTAAGTCCAAAGTCAGTGATCATCAGGTGAATCAACTTGCTAAGAAAGTTGAAAAGTTATCCACAACATATAATCCTAAAACTGAGAGTAAGTTCTCACAAGGATTATTGGACACTCTACCTCCTGTAATCATTGGAAGAAGGAGATGCTACAAGTGCAGGAGTAGAGGTCATGAGGCTAAGGACTGTGATGCAGAAATCTCAAGGCCTGAACAAGAACAAGCTGTTCAGCCTACACAGGACTCAGCTCCTGCTTAAGCTGAACAGTTAGTTCAACAAGATGGAGATGCTAAGTGCTCCTCATCTGAACCCACCAAGAAGTGGGTTCCCAAACAAAACTAATGTGTTTAGTTTTCATCTCATGTGCAGGGTTCAAGTAAATGGTACTTGGATAGTGGATGCTCAAGGCACATGACTGGGTGGAAAGGATTTCTTAGTGATTTCCAAGAAGATGAAGGTCCTAAAGTAACATTTGGAGACAACTCACATGGAAGAACTAAAAGCTATGGAAAGATGAAAGCTGACAAAGTTACATTCCAGAAAGTTGCCTATGTCAAAGGTCTCAAACACAACCTGACTAGTATAAGTCAATTGTGTGATGAAGATAATGTTGTTACTTTTAGGAAGAAAGCAGGAACAATCTATAATGCTAAGGGAAAGCCTGTATTAACAGCTAAAAGAGAAAGAGATGTGTATCTACTTGATCTTAATTCAGGTGATCCCTATACTGAAACCTGCTTGTATTCCCATTTTGTTCCTAAGCTGAGTTGGTTATGGCATAAACGTTTATCTCATCTAAACTTTAAAAATATAAATATGCTGTCCAATAAAGAGTTAGTCTCTGGATTACCAAAGATCACATTTGTCAAAGACAAATTGTGCTCAGCTTGTGAACAAGGGAAACACCATAAAGTGTCTTTTAAGTCAAAGCAAAACTTTTCAATAATAGACCCACTGCATATGTTGCATATGGATCTGTTTGGACCCATAAGTACTCCAAGCCTGAGTGGCAAGAAGTACACACTGGTGATAGTAGATGAGTTCTCACGATTCACCTGGGTAATATTCCTTAAAGCTAAAAGTGAGGCTGCCCTGGAGATAATCAGTTTTATCAAACAGGAAGAGTTGCAAAAAGGTTTGTCTGTAAAACAACTAAGAAGTGATCATGGGATTGAGTTCAGGAACTCTACCCTTGAAAGCTTCTGTGAACAAAAGAGAATATTACAAAATTTCTCATCTGTTAGAACCCCACAACAGAATGGAGTTGCTGAAAGGAGAAATAGAACCCTCATTGAGGCTGCTAGAACAATGCTATGTGAGGTAGGATTGAAACTCTATTTCTGGGATGAAGCTGTTAGTACAGCCTGCTATACCCATAATAGATCAATCATTGTCAAAAGACATGGAAAGACATCTTATGAGATGTATAAGTCTAGAAAGCCCAATATAGGTTATTTCCATATCTTTGGTTCAAAATGCTATGTGCTGAATCAAAGAGATCAGCTCCATAAGTTGGAACCTAAAGCTGATCTTGGAATATTCATTGGTTATTCCTCAATCTCCAAGTCTTATAGAATATATAATACAAGGAGAAAGGCAATAGAAGAATCAATTCATGTCTCTTTTGATGAAGACTATTTTGATAAAGCTGATAAGAGTCAAGCTGACTTAGTCAGTCTGAGTGAGCTTGAAAGGCCTAAGGAAACCAACTTATCAAATCCTATGTATGTCATAGGAGATGATAGTGATGATGATGTGTGTTCATCAAAGAAATCATCACAAACTCCAAGGGATTCTCAAGCTGAGAAGGATGATGAGTTCGTTAACCCCTTTGGAGCTGAAGTCACTCAAGCTGAGAATCTCAGTGATCATCAGTTTGTTGACAATGCTGCTGTTGAGACTGAGGATGTGTGTTCACCTCAGCGTTCTCCACATCACTCAGATTCAGAACCAGACTCTCCAACTACAACATTTAAATTCCTCAAAGATCATCCTCAAGATCAAATTATTGGAAATGTCCAAGAAAAGGTCATGACCAGATCCAAGGCTACAGCTAATTATGCTGCATACTTTGGTTTTCTATCCCAAATGGAACCAAAAGAGACTGAGGAAGCCTTAGAGGATGAGGATTGGAATGAAGCTATGCAAGAGGAATTAAATGAGTTTGAGAGAAATAAGGTCTGGAACCTTGTCCCTGCCCCCAAAGATCATTCGATTATAGGCACTAAGTGGGTCTATAGAAATAAAATTGACAAGGATGGAGTGATAGTGAGGAACAAAGCCAGGCTGGTAGCACAAGCGTATAAGCAAGAGGAAGGAATCGATTATGATGAAACCTTTACCCCTGTTGCTAGAATTGAAGCCATAAGGCTGTTCCTGGATTATGCAGCATATAAAGACTTCAAAGTCTATCAAATGGATGTGAAGAGTGCTTTCCTAAATGGAAAACTTCAGGAGGAAGTCTATGTGAAACAGCCTCCTGGCTTTGTAAGTTCAAAGTTTCCACATCATGTCTATAAGTTAAACAAGGCTTTGTATGGTCTTAAACAAGCTCCAAGAGCTTGGTATGATCACTGTCCACTTATCTACTATCCATGGATTTCACCATAGGTAGTATAGATAAGACACTCTTTATTAAAAGAAGTAAATGATAGGTGATTCTTGTACAAATCTATATGGATGACATCATTTTTGGTTCTACCAATGAATCTCTGTGTGAGTGGTTCTCCAAAATAATGTCACAAAAGTACAAGATGAGTATGATGGGTGAGATGACATATTTCCTAGGCCTGCAAATTCAACAAAAGCCTGATGGAATATTCATCAATCAAAGCAAGTATGTTATTGATTTGATAAAGAAATATGGTTTTGATTCAAGTCTAACCATGAAAACACCCATGTCACCAGCTGTCAAGCTGAGTAAAGACTCAAATGGAAAGTCTGTATGTCAGTCTACCTATAGAGGAATGATAGGTTCATTGCTCTATTTGACAGCTAGTAGACCTGATATTATGTTTGCTACATGTGTTTGTGCAAGATATCAGGCAGATCATAAAAAATCACATCTTCAAGATGTGAAAAGGATCTTTAGGTACCTTAAAGGTACACCAAATCTAGGTCTTTGGTATCCAAAGGACTCTAGATTTGAGTTAGTTGGTTTTTTAGATGTTGACTATGCTGGGTACAAGTTAGACAGAAAATCAACTACTGGAGGATGTCAAATGCTTGGAGGGAAGTTAGTCAGCTGGACTAGTAAGAAACAGAACTCAGTGGCTACTTCAACTGCTGAAGCTGAATATGTTGCAGCAGGTAGCTGTTGTGCTCAAATCCTATGTATGCAGCATCAGATTCGGGACTTTGGCATGAGTTTTAAGAAAACTCCTATCTTCTGTGATAACCAAAGCGCTATAGCCATCACTTACAATCCAGTCTTCCACTCAAGAACCAACCACATTGAAATCAGACATCACTTCATCAGGGACATCGTGGAAAAAGGTAAAGTTGACATTAAATTTATTTCCACTGATGACCAACTAGCAGATATCTTTACTAAACCACTTGATGAGAAGAGGTTTATGTATCTGCTAAGTAACTTGGGTATGCTCAACCCCTAGCTAAGTGTCTAGAATCCGAGTTTTCAGTTTAACAAAGACTAAGTGTCTTAAGCTGAGTGCATAGTTTATGATTAAGTTTTCATAAACTGAATCTTATCAAGCTGAACAATGAGTTCTTTTGTTTTGTGAGTTCCAAACACATTTCACCTACTTAGTGTAGTTATGATACAGTTTGAGTCAGTCTCAAACATATATGACTAAGTGTCATTGAGTCTGAGCTATGTGCTTAACTCAAACTTTGTGATTGGTTCACACGTTTGGTTGGTTCCAAACATTCTTTGACTACTCAGTGTGGTTAAAAGGTTCGTTTGAGTCAGTCTAAGAAGAATATGACTTGGTGTCATTACCCATGAGCTGTGTGCTCTACTCAAGCTGAGTTTCATTCTCAAGCTGAGTGCACATTTCAAGCTGAGTGCTTGAATCAAGCTGAGTGCTTGAGTTAAACCGAGTAATATGTTTACTCAGCTTGGTGTGTTCAAACTCATGTGTTATTTACTAAGTGTGATTAATTCATGACCACTGCGTATTTGGGTCAGTCTCAAATCGCGTATTATACTAAATTGTGTATAGGTATAATACATCAGTGTATATAATCTTATTGTAAGTCAATATTATTATATTACATTAGTATCCGTTGGAAGATGATTAGTTCTACCCGCTTACTGTTACATCAAAATTTTACGGCGTAACGGATCAAAAGGGGGATTTCTAACGGTAACTTTCTCTCTCCTTGGAAAGGTATATATACCGATCAAGTTCGGTTTAGAGGGTTTACGCTTACAATCCAGACTTCTCATCCTCTCAAATACCTTCCCTCCTCTCTGCTAAGTGCATATTTTCGGTTCCATCGATCTTAAAACCCTAAGTCTCTCAGTGCGCTATAGACAATCGCTCAGTGCGCATTCCAAAGTAATTACTCTGTGTAATCAAAATTTAATCGATGGAAGGAACCATTCTAGTTCTAGGTGATCGAATGGTCAGAGGAGCTGTGTTTCGAAACAACGGATAGCCGCTGATAAAAATCAACAATCAGCGCGCTTGTCTGGCAATCCCTCTACGCAAGATTAACAGAGGATATGAACCATTGGTCAATTACATTCGTAAATGCCCATTGACTTTTGCTTTCACCGGAGCACCTCTGCACATGGTTCCTCAGCACTTGCTGGAATTCTGGTATTCGTGTACTTACGATCATATCAATGACGCAATCAGAGGCACAGTGTTGAATGGAGAGAGAACCATTGCTCTCACAGCTAACAGGCTAAGGGAGATTCTACGTCTTCCTCAACATGACGAATTCGAGCCTGCTGTGACGAGACAAGTGGCGAGGTCTGTTCTGACATAGATGGGTCACCCTCAAACTGAAGGGGTGATCAAGAAGGCCACTTTCCCAACCGGATGGTGTTTTATGGTGTCCACTGTGATTCGTTCACTTGGTACCAAGGTTGGAGGACTGGACTAGATCAATGAGTTCGAGATGCAGTTGCTGTACAACATGTTCTTTGGAAGAAATATCGATTTTGCACAGCTCATCTTCAATGAGCTCAAGGTCCCTATGATGAAGGCCACAAGAGACCTTCATGTACCTTTCATAAGGTACCTGTCCTTAGCATTTGAAGCTGAGCTAGGGACAACACTCTACGAAGCCAATCAGGAGCTGTCGCTGGTGCCAACACTCAGCCCCAAGATGTTCAACAACGACATCTTCCCAGAGCAAGAGGGACTGAGTGAGCCCATGCTGTTAATTGCTGAGGCTTCGTCTTCTGAGAGTGAAGCTGAGGGATTGAATCAAGGGGGAGCTTCTCAAGATGACACGGAGGTTCAAGCTGAGCATTCTGCTCAAGGTGAACCAGCTCATTTAGAAGCTGCTTCAGGTAAAACCTCTACTTTTTCACTCTCTTCTCACTTTTCTCCATCTACATTTGAAGATAAGACTGCAGTAAACCCAACTCAGTCTAACCCATCTCCTTCACCTTCTTTACATCATAAATCCGAATCTGAAGCCACCCCTAGTATGCCTACTGCTGCTAGGAATATCCTAACATACCACCGAAAAACTGCCATTGGTGGTGCCACATCTAAAGGCATCACTGGAGCTGGGATCACACTGATCCCTCCACAGGCAGGAGTTGAGGGGGAGACGCCTTCTCTTAAGGTGGCAACCTCGAGGCTTATTACAACCCACCAGCCTTACCCGGGTGTGGTGTCTACTCAGCCCACACTTACTCGAGCCATGGGAGAGCCTGTTACTGTGCCTGAGCAGACACACTCAGGTAACATTGAAAATCTGACCAATCCCCAGGGTCAATCACCCCCCTCTAAACCAATTAGCCAACCACCAACCCATACACTTCACATTTCGAGCCCCATTACTTCTCTTCATTTCTCACACCCTATCGCATGACCTGTCAATATTTCATCTTCAAACCAAAGTGATTCACAGGGTCCAAACTCTGGTGCAAATGAGTTTGAGGGTCCACACCAATCCTTGGACGATGTACCCAAATTCCTACCTACTCAAGCTGACTTGGATGATTTGTTAACATTCTTCGAAGGTCAGTTTGATACATTGCACCTCAAAAGGAAGAAAGAAAAGAAAGTTATGCTGATGATTCTTGCTAATCTGGATGAGGAGGTGTTAATGTTGAAATCTGCAGTTGCTGCACTACAAAAACAAAAGACTTCGACCCCTATTGATGATGACAAAAAGGGGGAGAAGGTTCAAGAAGCTGAAGCTGAGTTAGTCAAAGTTGAAGCTCTATTATTATTGGCAGAGGGAGCAGATCAGATTGAGGGGGAGAAAGAAACAGAGAAAGAACCTGAGCTGACTGAGAAAGCAAAAGGCAAAAGACCAGTAGTGGTCAGCTCAGATGAATCAAAAGCCCCTCAACAGAAAAGAAGGAAAGTGATTCTAAGTGAATCATCAGCCTCTGATGAAGACTCTGCGGATAAAATGACTTTACAAGAGAGAGCTTCACTGCTGGTAGTTAGAAGAATGGAGAAGGAGGATGCTGACCAGCTTGGGATCTCTGTTAACGAATTAAGAGAAAGACAAAAGAATGATCAAGCTGTATTGGTGAGTGAAAAAGAGGCAAGAGAAAGGGCTTGGGCTGAGTAAATCAAAAAGCAGAATGAGGATCTGACTAAACTCAAGCTGCCCATAGTGCCTAAGGAAGAAGAGGAAGAAGGACCTCCGATGGAAGATCAACCAGAGGAGGAGAACATAATGGATTGCTATACAAAACTATTCTTCCCTTCTCAAATACTTTCACTTAAGCTAAACTCAGATCAAGGTATCATTATCATTGAGTTTATTTTGAAAAATGGTGAGATACCTTCTCTAGAGCTAAGTCAACTACACAAACTGGGTTATGAGGAATGGAAGCAGTGCTCATTAAGCAGATGAAAAAGTCCTCTGAAAGAAATCAAGTTAAAGATGAGTTGCTGAGGTTACTTGCAATAGCTGATTTAATGAAAGCCATACCCAGAACTGAGATAGCTACCCTACTTACTTCCTTTCATAAAGTTGGGAAGAAGAAGCTAACAAAGCCAGCTGGATTAGCAAATCTAGACTCGTACAGTCTTAATCTTCCTGAAGGCATGGAGTTTCAAGAGAATACATATGTTGAAAAGCCTCAGAAAGGGTTCATGTACTTGGACATAAATGGTGAAAAATGCTTCCAGGCTGATGCATCAATTTATACATGTGGGGTATCTCAAGTATTTGCTCTAAGACAAATTGTTGAAAAGACTGAACAGAATGCAAGATTCAGATACAGAATCAACAGAGCAATCAGATCAAAACAGGATCAGCTTCAACATATACCTAATCTGCAAGAAATCCTTGAAGAAATAAATAAGGAGATTAAGGAGTTTGAAAAGCTGCATCCAGATTAGATTAGTTCTAATTTTGTAAATATTAGATTAGTTCTAATATTTTTGTAAGCACTATGTGTGCATGATCTAAGTGATCAACAACTTTTGTATTATGATTAGTTCAATTAATACAAGTATAAAGTTTGATATGTTCAACTATGTTGTGATGTGTTCCTATTCATAAGTCTGATAAGTTCAACAAAAATGAATAACATATAAGTTCTTATTCATTTATGTAATTAGTTGGTGTGTTCAACTAAAAGTTGGTGTGTTCCAGTTTAAATTGATAAGTTCAATTAAAATTGATATGTTCAATAAATATTTGATCAGTTCAAATAATAAAATCTTAATAAGTTTGAGATTTAAAACATAATTCTGTTAAACAAACTTAAGAATTGTTTGATGATTTTTTCATCATCAAATAGGGGGAGTTTGTTGGGAAAATGATCTCATCAGTTTAGATTTGATGAGACAAAGTTAAGTATGTAAGATGAGTTCTACGTATAACTTAAACAGAATTATGAAGCTTAGTCAGACTGAACACTTATAGTGTTTCAGACTGAGTATAAGCTGAATGTAAACTGAGCATGTGTTCGATCAGTTTATATTATACCTTAGTTAAATTATTAATGTGTTTGATAATCTGTGTATGTCACATAAGCTATATATCGAGTATTCAGCTTGATGTGTTTCAAGCTGAGTGACTCAGCTTAGAAGCAGAGTCAGCTCGACAGAGTTACTAAATTTGTTTTATTTAACTCTTTGGACTTCTAAGGATGAGTTAATAATTATACGTGTTAGTTCATGTTTGAATTCGGGTTTGTTCCCGAAGAACTCAGCTTGATCAGTTTCAAGCTGAGTAACTCAGCCTGACTAAAGAAGTCAGTCCAAGAGAATTTAAATGTGTTTTAAATTCTGTTTTAACTCTCTATATCTACGACGCGGATAAGAAGACTCCAGAATTAAGATTGAAGATTGAATACTCAAGATAAGAAGATTCAAGATTCAAGATTCTGAGTTATCCGATAGTTAGTTAGCAAATTAGGATTAGTCCAATTTGTTAGGAACCGTAGCAACAGGATTATAAATACTTATCTCCTGATAAGTTTAGAGGTACGACTACGATTCTGATAAAGATTACAGAGCCGAAAATCTCACCTCACCGTATGTGTTACGATTCCTGAATCACTGTTTGTCAGTGATCAAGAAACTCACAGATTGCCAGATCATTCGTGTGTTCGAATCATCACATCAGTTGTGATATTGGTAAGTAATCATTAGTTGATTCAATCTGTGAAAAATCCTGTTTAGAGAGTTGTCAGTATCTATAATCATAAGTTGATTATAGATAGCTAAGTTTGAGAGATTGAGAGATTTATATTAGGTGATTATATATCAAGAGTTGCTTACTTGATAATTAATGTAATCATCTTCTTATTCAAAGCATTTTAATCATCTTCATATTAATAAAAGCATTTGACTAGTTGTGGTTTGATTTACTGTGTGTAACACTTTTATTTGATTTGTTCAATTTTCACAGAAAGTGTATTCAACCCCCTTCTACACACTGTTGCTTGTTGTTATTCTCACCAAGGGACCAACATATTTTAGTGTGTGTTCATCCGTTTACGTTTGTTTATCACTTAAATGAACGAACAAAAATGTACACGAACTAACAAATCCTTAAACAATCGAACACACATGCTCGTCGTTTGTCGTCCGTGTTCGTTTATTTGTTCGGCTAAAGTTAAACGAACAAACATGAACACAGATTTCTGTTCGTTTATCTGTTCGAGTTCGTTTATTTGTTCAGCTAAAGTTAACCGAATGAACATGAACAAGCCCCATTCGTGTTCGTTCGGTTCATTTACAGGCCTAATACGGCCATTGGCTAGTCGTTGAGGACTTAACCTGTTTAAATAATGCAGTTAATACAAGTAGGAAACTTAATTTGAACGGTTCTAATTATCATGTACGTTTGAAAAGGAAAAATTGAAGATCAACTTAATGTCAAAGATTACTACATGCCTCTATTTTCTAGTGATAAACCTAAGAACAAAAAAACATAGATGGGACTATTTTGCACAGACAGTTTTGCAGAATATTAGGTAGTAGGTTGATTATAATGTTTGGAACCATATTTGTGGAGACAGATGCTCGTACTCTTTGAAACAAAATATGCTCGAAAAACTAGAAACAATAAATTGTTCATAATCAAGAAAATGATGACGTTACATTGTGTTACCGATCACTTAAATCCTTTTCAGGGTATTATAAATCAGCTTGCACGTATGGGTATCATGTTTGAAGATGATATTTAAGGTTTATGGATTTTTGGTACATTACCAATTTCTTAGGAGACAATTGGGACATCGTTTTCTAATTTTGCACGAGATTGTATTATCGGCATGGAATTGGCTATATGTAGCATTCTTAACGAAGAAATGAGAATGAAGTCACATGATTCTTCTTCACAATCACATGTCTTGGTCATAGAAACGTAGAGAAAAAGACAAAGTAAAGGCCTATACAGAATCACCCCCCCCAATAGTTTCAACAAAGGACAACTAGCTTGCTGATGATAAGTGTTATCACTGTGGTAGAAAAGGATACACTGTTTCATGGTGCAAAATTCGGAGAATAGCCTGGAGGGAAGCCCTTTAATAAAAATGTCAGCGTATTGCCAAGTGAACGGGACATGAAGCACTTTCATGTGGCCTGTGGCAATTCTATCACACATAAAGTGAAGATCAATCTCGAAGTATTTAGTCCGCTGGTGTTGAATCGGATAGAAAGACAGATACACAACACTAACATTGTCACAATAAACTAATGTAGCTTTCGTGAGAGGCAACTGCAATTCGGTGAACAAGTTTTGGAGCAAAACTGTTTTTGCAATTGCTTTGCAACAGTCCTATATTTGGCTTCAGCCTCGAGCATGAGATTGTTGGCTATCGCTTATATGACCAAGATATGATATTGTCCCCGAAAAAACAATAACCGGATGTAGAGCGGCGTGTGGAGGGACAACCATCCGAGTCGGCATCAGAATATGCAATAAGACGAACTGTGGTGGACCGGTGAATCTTAAGGCGGTGTAACAAAGTACCTTTAACATAACGAAGTATGCGTTTCAGCGTAGTGAAGTGAGGCTCACGAGGGTCATGCATGAAAAGACATACGTGCTAGACTGAATAAGCCAGATCTGGGCGAGTGAAGGTATGTTACTGAAGTACCCCGACTAAGCTGCGATAAAGTGTAGGATCATCAACACGAGTTTCGTCTACAGCAAGTTTAGATTGAGTGTCTTTCAATTTAGCATATGAGCCCGTTCCAGAATTTTCTGCGCGTAATTAGATTAAGAAAGAAATATGTCTTTATTATTGCGCGTGACTGCAATACCAAGAAAATAGTTAGGGGCCCCAAGTCAGTCACTAAGCATTCCCTACGTATCTTAGTGATGATATGTTGAAGAAGCAAAACAGAATAAGCTGTCAGAATGATGTCGTCAACATATAATAATAGATATGCAATATTGTTGTCACTCTTCTAAATAAACAAAGATGAATACACGTGAGAGTGTGGGAAACCAATAGTTTTTGTAAAGTAAGCAAATGGAGTAAACCATGCCCGTGGTGCATGCTTAAGACCCTATAGCGATTTGCGAAGAAGACATAAATGGTTTGGTTTCGATGTGTTTGGAAAACCGGATGATTGATGCATGTAAACAGTCTTTGAAAAGGTCTCTTCAAGAAAGAATTTATAACTTCAAGTTGATGTATATGCCACCCCCGAGATACGGCCACTGTGAATGGTGCATATAGTAACTGGTTTAGCCACAAGGCTAAACGTTTCAGCACAATCAATCCCCGAGCGTTGACATCTGGCATTAGCTACAAGCCGCGCTTTGTACCTGTCAAGTAGACCATCTATACGAAACTTGTATTTAGAAAACCACATTGATCTAACTATATTAACATTACTAGGCTTCGGAACAAGTTCCCAAGTACCATTTTTAATAAGTACACTAAACTCATCATTCATTGTAGTAGACAAGTCGGGTCCTTAAGGACCTGAGTATGAGATGGAGGAATCGGGGAGAGAGTGGAAATGTAACGGTTGAGGCATTAAATGGGTATGTGGATGCCCACCCGAGATCGAGTTAGCATAGGGTGAGAAGGAGGCGAGGGTGGTGGTGGTGGCAACGGGCTGGGGGTGTGGAGGGAGGTGAAGGAGAAAGAGGGGGAGTATGGGCGGAAGCGGTGGACAATCCTCTCGTAGTAGGATCGAGGAAGAGAAGAAGCTTGTGAGAGATATGAGAAGAGTCACAAGAAAAATCATAATAAGGAGGAGAAGATGGGGTCATGGACCCGTATGGAAATATCGACTTGTCAAAATTTACATGGCGAGAGATGACGATTTTATTGATAGAGAGGTTACCGAAACCCGCGATGAAGAGTGAGGTAGCCATACAAGGTTCAAGTTTGTGTGAAGTAGGGAGGAGAGGGTAGCATAACCAACTAAAGATGTGAAGGTGGGAGTACGTCGGCGATGTGCCAAAGAATTTGGTGTAGGGTATCTCATTTTGAAGGGAGGTGGAAGGAAGGATGTGAAGGATGTAAACAGTCATGCGAAGTGCTTCCGCCCAAAAAGTAGGGGGAAGACGAGCCTAAAAGAGAAGGGTATGCATGACATCATTGATCTAACGAATCATTCTTTGAGACTTGCCGTTTTGTTGGGAGGTACGAGGACACGAGAAGCGAAATTGAGTACCCATAGTGGCAAATAAGTCGTGAAAATATTTATTGTCCAATTCACCACTATGGTCACACCGAAAGGCTTTGATCTCTTTTTCAAATTGGGTTTTGAGATAGTTGTGAAAATGAGTAAATTTAGAGAAAACATTAGATTTGTAACACAATGGGTAAACCCAAAGAAAATGCAAGAAATTATCAAGAAATATAACATAGTATTTTATACCACTAGTGCTAACGATAGTTTCTTCCCACAAATCAAAATGAATAATATCAAACGCAACATTCACAATAGTATTAGAACGATAAAAATAAGGATGTAAACTTGCCGAGCCGAGCCAAACACTTATCAAGCCGGGCTCGTTTTGGCTTTTTTAAGCTCGAACTCGAGCTCTGCTCGTTTAGAGCTTATAATGTTGAGGTTGAGCTCGGCTTGTTTAATATGTATGAAGCTCGGGATCGGATCGTTTAAGATAGACTCTTTTAGGCTCGGGTGTATGTTGATATTTTTATTTAAATGATATATATAATTATTAAAAATAAAACATATAAATATAAATTATATAGTATATGGAACTTGTTTAGGCTCGTTTAAGCTCGCGAGCCCACTCTTTGGAGCTCGAGCTCGGCTCGTTTATTAAATGAGCTTTAATCTAGGCTCGAGCTCTTTAAGGCTCGGCTCTTTTCTAGCTTTTTAAAGATCCGAGCTTGAATAGCTCGCGAGTAGCTCGACTGGTTTACATTCCAAGATAAAAAGGAAGGTGAATATGTTTACCTAATTGACAAGCTTATAGATAGTGTTCATAGATACTTTATTACATTGAATAAATTTACGAGAAATCGAACTTTTTAAGACACCATCTCGGGGGTGACCAAGTCTGCAATGCCAAAGAGATGAAGTAGATGAGATAAAAGAATAGGAACGAGAAGTTAAAGGGTAGAGATCTCCGGAGCTATCACTGCGGAGAAGGATCCGCTTGGTCTTGAGGTCCTTCATAGAAAAATAAAATTGATCAAATTTGATAGAGCAATTATTATATGTAGTCAATTGACAAACAGATACAAGGTTTTTAATCATGTGAGGGGTGACAAGAACATTATTTATGTGAAGAGTGAGATAAGGATTGGCAATAGAGGTGTGACCTATATTAGAAAACGGAACACCTGATCCATTACCCACAATAATAGACGGTATAATACAATAATTTAAAATAGCATCGAGTTTACGTGCGTCCAAAGCTATGTGAGAAGTGGCACAGTTGTCCATATACCATCCCCCGTCGTCAGAATCAATAGACAAAGCATTGAAAGCTTGTTCGATGGATTGTTGCGGGAAGCAAATCCATGGTGATGCCGTGAAAGAAGGGCCTAATGAACCTGCACAAGGTGTTTGGGCCTCGTGTTGCATGTGGGGCTGCAATACCTTTCTTTGAATCCTGTAGGCTGCCATAGTGTGCTGGAGTAGGCCTTGGGCCATAAAGGAAGAGCCAGGGAGGTGGATAAGCCCACCCGTAGCAAGGGAAACCTCACGGCATGGGAGGGTTTTGACCGACAGAAGGGGCAGCATTGGCACAGGGCTGGCGGCGATAAGAGGCTTTTCTATTGTGATCACTTTTTTGAGTGCCTCGGTTGGAGGGGTTTGAGCAAGAGGTGGATTCCGACACGAGAGTGGTAGGGTATGATGAGTGATCATGATGAGACATTGACGTTGTTCCTCAACTAAAAGCATAGACCTAGCTCTCAAAAGATGGAAGCTTTTCACCATGGCGAATACTGCTAGCAAGATGTTCAAATTTGTCAGCCGAACCATTAATCAAATAGGTGAGTAGAGTTTTCTCATCAACCGGAGAATCAATATTTTCCAACATGTCGGAACTTTATTTCAATCTTTGGCAATATTCGGTAACCGAAGGATTACTAATAGAGATATTTCTAAGTTCTTGATCAAGTTGAAAAGCCCTAGCCTCCTTGTTATCACGAAATAACTTTTCTAGGCTCAACCAAACATCTCCATCACTAACATTTTCTTAAGAATCATTAGCAAGAATGATTTTGACATCGTACCATAGATCCATAACTTAACCAACGAGTCGATCTTCTTGCACTCGGTGTCGGCCGACCCTTTGGAGTTGACGATCCCATCAATATAATCCGAGACGCTAAAACTGACATAATGTGTCTCAAACAACTCTCTCCATGCATCATAATTCAATTCTTCAAGGTCAAGAATCAAGGGAACATAGGCCTTAGTGTTGGTGATAAGGAAGAAAAAAGACGATCAGGAAGTGGAGAGAGGGTGGCGTCGACGGCGGCAGTGAGGGGGGGGGGGGGGGTGGGAGTCGACAATAGGGTTTAGGAACTTATAGACTTGCTGTGATACCATGATAGAAGAATATTTTCCCATGATTAATTATCATAAAACAAGGAAATATATAATGTACGTAAAAGAGGCCTTGAGCCGAAGCTAAACAAGACTAACCAACTAATGGACTAACAATACCACACAATATACACCAATACATATATACAGGTTAATATGATCGTGTGTCCTCAAGAATGGTCCAGTTCGGGCGTCCAACCATTACATTCTCATGTGGCAAGTGGTGAGGTGACTTTTAATCCTTTCCCCATTGCAGTATGATGACATATGTACCTGACCAACCGATCCGGAGGTTGGTCCGGACTGGAGAAAGAAGTATCAGAAGCTACACAAAGTGCAAGGTTCCAGAAGATGTACTATACTACCCGACAAAAGGTACATGGACATTTAATTATGTGCCAGAGCTGCCAGAGGCCAAAGCAGCCAGACCATTGGATAAAGATAGTCAGCTCTGCTAGAACAGCTGGCTGGACCGACCACAGGACAAGGACCATTGGATAAAGACCTCAATTGGAGATTCTATAAATATCTCCATCCCTCACATATCTGGTATCATTATTCACTCTCAATGCTTTCTCTATATATATCACTCTCTCCCTTATCTTCCTCTCTACATTATCTCTTTGCATATTCTTTATACTTGCCATACTAATACATATGTATACTCATGTACAAGTTCTGACTTGATCGTCGGAGGGTTGATCCCGGGGCTCCGGCCTCGGGTCACCTTCTAACGAGTCCTCTTGATGTTTGCAGCATGTGATCCAAGCTCGGGAAGATGGAGAACGGCCCGACACAACCATCTAAACCAACCTGGCGGATCGATGTTTCAACATTTGGCGCCATCCGTGGGACACAAACAACAAACCAACGTGTCTCATGAATTACTCCATTCTCTAACCATATCTACAGCTAAGTAAAACATTCAGAACCATACTGCTATGCTATGTGATCTGAATGTCATTTATATACATGCATTATGTGCCATACGAATGACAAGCTATTTATGAATACGAATTCTAGTGTATGCTCTTGTTTAAATATATACCCATACCTGTTTTTATCACTTTAGTTCGCTAAAAGACAGAAAGAAGAAGATGACTCTGTCATATTTACTTAAGAAAAAATGACGAAATAAAGATGAAGCTCAGAAGAAAGCACTTAATGATATATCAAATGTACCGTGAGTAGAAGCATAGAATACAAGTAATAAAAGCATACGTTTTGCTCTGGTTAAGAAAAATATAGACAATACCACCATCTTCTTCTCTAGCTTTACCATCTTCTGGATCTTAGTTTTACGATCCGACTGCCTTTTCCGTATCTCGATCCATACTTCAAAACATCAAAAAATGTCGTTGTAAACCCCTTTAAAACTCAGGCACTTAACATGTAACCTTGATCGAAAAACATTACAACTAGAATGAGCGGAGATTGCATACATCAGACCACAGAGCTACATCCGGCGATGCGAGTATTCTGACCAAACCTTACGCTGATCAGATCTACAGCCACCTGTACATGGATTTTAATGGACTGAAGATTCGTTTTCTCGGGGATTAAAGGTGAAACATTTGTCTCCATCTTTAGCCGTAGATGTCCGTAACCCGGTTGTAAGGAGTATCGACGAACGTCGTGGAGTCACCGATGTCATTTTTCCCTTTTGAGTTGCTCAGGTCAGTAGAGTCACCGTTAGTCACCGGCGTCTTCCCCTTAGACTTGCCCAAATCAGTCGAACCACCGGTTAGTGGGATCTTCGATAGCACCAGGAAGCAAATCAATAAAACCACCTAAAAGTCTTGTACTACCCTAGTGATTGACTGAATACTGAAAAGTTTAGCAGGCCTCTTTTTGGCAGGGAACTTTGAATAAAGATAAAAGATCTTTTTATTTTCCCCATAAATTATGTACACCTCGAGCAGACCGTTTGTAATATTATTCAAAGCCTGCTGTACACTTGTACCTAACCTAGCCTTGCATACTAGATACATAATAAATTAATATATAAAATATATTGATATTAAAGTATCTTATGGTCAAATCAATGTCAGATCCTTTAAAGATCTTTTCAAGATATGGAGTTGTACCTTTTTACTTGTAAAAATGGGTTAAACCTACGTCAAAGCAGTGGGTAAAATCTCTTTTTACTGAACACCTCACCCAACATGCATCTTTTTTGTCTTATTGAAATATTATTTGATTTGATTTGATTCTATTTTTTAAGATTATTTATAAAAATACATTATTATAAAAAATTAATATAAGTAGACATATACGTGGTCGAACCACGCAACTTCTTCATGGGTAGGTACTCCTGTAATTTAGAAAATCAACATGACAACTATTTTTCTTTAAAAAATAAAAATAAAAAAAAAAATATAAAAAAAAAAGCATCCTTTCAAATCAGCTTTATGGAGAAAAGGACATGGCCTCCTGACAAAATCTTCTAGATTCATGAATAAGATCTTTTGGGTAGTTAATTCTTTATTTTTTGATGGTCTGTGTAGACGTTGATGTATAAAAAACAAGAGAAAGGTAGCTATAACATGACAAACTACCCTACACACACACTCTCTCTCCATTATTTGTTTAATTTTGCTTTTATTTATAAATAATGATGATAATAATAATAAAATAAAATAAAAATTTGACTAGTTCTTATCGTAGCTTTGACATTTCAATTTATGAATATGATGTTAAATGTTATTTATTTAAGAATCTCTAGATTAAATTAGTTTATATATATATATATATATATATATATATATATATATATATATATATATATATATATATATATATATATATATATATATATATATATATATATATATAAAAGAACCATAATAATAACCATATCAAATGTACACTTATAGTGTATACATACATGTCTATTGAAACATATATGCCTAGATATGTATATTGTTATAGTGACATAAATATATATTATATAATTTTCATACATAAAGGGCGCGAAGTATCGTACTAATATCATGCTTTAATAGTTTTTTTCTCGAGAAGTATCATACATAAAGGGACCAACCCGATAGCTAGAGGTTTGCTACTTGATCTTTCGATCATAGTCTCACAAGGTTCATGAACTCCGGACAACTATAATCAGATTCGAAATACCTTCGGCCTAAAAATAAAGAAAAGGCTTACAAATTAAGAACCTTCAAATTAAGAATGGTTATCTTTATACACTACCTCCATACTAAAAATCGAAAAAGTTAAGCTTTGAGATTGCTCCCGAACCTTCAAATATCATTAAGACATAATTTGACCTTCAACCTCTGGCCCTAATGCTTTGACCTTCGTGCTTGTCTAGCTTATACACCAACTACTAGTGACAGTCACCTTAGATACTTATTTATAACTAAGGAACTCGCTTAATTTCTGAAACAAGAGAAAGATCGATCCATAGAGTATTGGTTATACAGTAATCCTCACTTGTATTTTAATCATATAATCGATTTGTCATCACACTTTAGTCACATGAACACACCTCCGGCATAAAGAAAATGCAACAGGGTCCGAAGCTCCTTTAGATCACTACCCTTAGCAGTCATTCAGTAACCCTCGTCTGACACAAATGAGAACTGCTCCAAAGCTCAAAAACTCGTGCTCCGGCTCTGAAGGTCATGCTCCGGCTCCGCAGGCCATGTCCTTGCTCCAAAGGTCATGCTCCGGCTCCGCAGGCCGTGTCCTCGCTCCGAAGGTCATGCTCCGGCTTCGCAGGCCATGTCCTCGCTCCGAAGGTCATGCTCCGGCTCCGTAGGTCATGTCCTTGCTCCGAAGGTCATGCTCCGGCTCCATAGGCCATATCCCTGCTCCGAAGGCCATCTTCCGGCTCCAAAGGTCATGCTTTTGTAATGAAGCTCATGCTTGTCCTAGAGCTCTAAGCTAAGCATTGATAGGGATTAGCGACATACTGCTGTAAAGCTCGTATTCAGATCCGAAGGTACCTCCAGACCACAACCTTCAATAGTCCTTGGATGGACCTCGTCATTATGATATATCAACTTTCAGATCCAAAGGTACCTTCAGAACAAGCTTCTTGTTCAATCCGCATGCAAGGACCATTCTCTAGTTGCAAGGTTAGAACCAGTCTGGACCTACGTCCGGTATGACTCTGAAGCTAACATTCTGATCCGAAGTTTCGACAAAGGTCAATCGCGAATATCATTCGGCCGTATCATTGCTAAGTATCATACATATTTTACTATATGACTTGTGCATAACCGTGTTCATGACATGCTTAATACCTGCAGAACCTTATCCATGACATGTTTAATACCTGCAGAACCTTGTTTATGATATGTATGCATAATCCTGTTACTCAATATACATGACGTTTGTTTTAATATCAAGATCCATCCCATAAAAAAAACTTATTTATAAAAGAATGTTCAACTTCGTCACAACATGAATCTAGAACCATATAAGAGATAAAACCATTCATCCTCATTGTTATTGTGAACATGTTTTGAAACTCATTCATCGTGCATGATACCCGCGTGATCTGGCCTACTAATTATAGAACTTAAATTATAGACGAGACTCATTCACTGTTGTGACCACAAATCCAGACCTACATAAGGAATATAACCATCTACTAAGTAATGTTAATAATAGATCATAGCCTACCAAGGAAACTCAATTCACTAATCACATGACAACCCGTGCATCAACCGCTACTTGATTTTCGTTTTATCTTTCGAGTTCAAGAGTGTTACTGAATTAACACTATTGAACTGAGGGACTATGATGGTAATGTACCAATATGTTTTGAAAAAATAAAATAAAAAGTTGTTACGTCGTGTATGAGAAACAATATATTATATCCCATGTCATTATTATGTCGTATCTAACAAATGCAAAAGAAACTCTTTTTTATGTCTACTCTCAGGAAGATACACACATGAACAATTTGTTGCAGGATACACACCATAACATATTTAGCGGTTTGATAAGCAGACCACCTGAACGGATCGTGGAGCACCATGAACCTGAAAAAGTACTACCTCTAAAGAGGAAAGTAGCTGCTGCAACACCTTTTGAAACAACAACAAATAAAATTTTGTCTAAGGCACAAGGGTAGATCACAGTGACGTGACTACCGGACTGGAAAACTCAATCCTCTTGTAAGCATTAAAAACTCAACAAGTTAACAACTGTTGGTTAAATATCATGCGATATTGTAAGTGAATGGAAGTACACTTTGGCAAATTATGTCAAATTTGTGGATCTCATAAACGAGCTCTATTGGCTTGTACACTATAAGTAAACAAAATCGAGCTTTGCTACCTCGTGACCTACTCGGCCCAGAAGGGCCAAGTAGAAGGAAAACGAAGACCACAAACTTCGTACACTATTCCTACTATGTCTTACGGCAAGTAGAAGAAAATCGAAGGATCGCGACTTCGTACATAAGTCGGGTGATACGCGTTAGAAAATGCGTATGTGTGCATGACACCATAAAACTTCCTTTCACACCCGCAAGATCAAGCTTCGGCTATGTTTTTGGAGAGCTCACGCTAAAAAAGAACTAGCCAAAGAAGCTTGAACCATCGGCACGTCCGAGAGACGGTCAATTATTGAATCTAGCAAATTCACAACATGTTGAACAGCCTTGCGGAACGAAACCTACATAAGGAATCTTTCTTAAGCAAGGTCCGACCACTGGATCGGCGCATGCTAAAAATCCTTGTGGAGTGAGACTCCCAACGGCATCCGATGAATACAAAGTCCGGCCACTGGACCGGTACCGGTTGAACAGCCTTACGGAACGAAACCTAATAAGGAATTCTTCTAAAGCAAGATCCGACCACTGGATCGGCACATGTTTATGAAAAATCTAGGACCACTGGATCCGAAGCTCAAACTATGCCGGACCATTGGATCCGTTGCATATCTTATTAAACAGGTAACATGAAGAACAGGTAACATGAAAAGCACATAATATGCAGAACAGGTAGCATGAAGAATATGAGTCTAGCATAATGTGACTAAAACCACATCATACTAGACTGGGGGACTTGAAGACGTATAGTGATCGGACGCATATTCAAGTACTTGTGGAGTAAGACCCGTAGCGGCATCTGATAAATACAAAGCTTAGCTACTAGTCCGACACATGGCGCATTATTGAAAAATGAAATATGCAAAAACATAAACAATATATGAAAGTAACAACAGGTTGCATGAAGATTTTGAGTCTAGCACGATGTATCAGAAGCTACATCATACTAGACTGGGGGACTTGATGACATATGTACCTGACCAACCGATCCGGAGGTTGGTCCGGACTGGAGAAAGAAGTATCAGAAGCTACACAAAGTGCAAGGTTCCAGAAGATGTACTATACTACCCGACAAAAGGTACATGGACATTTAATTATGTGCCAGAGCTGCCAGAGGCCAAAGCAGCCAGACCATTGGATAAAGATAGTCAGCTCTGCTAGAACAGCTGGCTGGACCGACCACAGGACAAGGACCATTGGACAAAGACCTCAATTGGAGATCTATAAATATCTCCATCCCTCACATATCTGGTATCATTATTCACTCTCAATGCTTTCTCTATATATATCACTCTCTCCCTGATCTTCCTCTCTACATTATCTCTTTGCATATTCTTTATACTTGCCATACTAATACATATGTATACTCATGTACAAGTTCTGACTTGATCGTCGGAGGGTTGATCCCGGGGCTCCGGCCTCGGGTCACCTTCTAACGAGTCCTCTTGATGTTTGCAGCATGTGATCCAAGCTCGGGAAGATGGAGAACGGCCCGACACAACCATCTAAACCAACCTGGCGGATCGATGTTTCAACACAGTAATTGGCGAATTTGTTTGATATGAATTATCCCCCTTTCGGTTCATGGAGCCTTCAATTTTATTAAGCTTTCAATTTCAACCTTAGCCTTAAACTTCATGAACATTGCAAATGGATCATTTTTTCTCTTAACCATAAAAACCCACATATAATAGTTCTAATGATCCTTGATCAAGAGGAAATATAAGTTACCTGCCAAGGTAAATCGGCCCACATAAATATGCGTTTACTAGTTCTAGTGACTTCCATGCCACTGTACCTCTTTTAGGAAGGATTTTCTGGTCTGCTTTGCAACCATACACCTTTCACAAACCTATGTAGGATGCTTTATGTTTGTAACCACATAATCCATTACTTGAAAGTTCACATGGCCTAACCTCACGTGCCGCAACCAAGTGTCATCATCAATACTAAATGCCGTTGTGAGGCCTGTAATGCAATTATGCACAACCTATTCTTGGAGCATTGGAGCTTCATTATTAAGTGCCCTCCTTGATATCATGAACTCTCAAAAACTTGACTAACGTTTCAACTCATACGCAATCTCAGTCATCTATCCAAGGCTTAGAATATTGTTGTGTAAAGCTGGTATAAAATATACTATTGATATCAGTCGTGGATCACCATTCGTGCATTGTAGTAGGATGTGTTAAATGATGTAACTTCCCCCTGATTACATTACATAAGAACCATATAAATAGAGTACAAATGGTAAAACCCTAATAGGCCTAGGTCCTAATGGACTCAACATACTCACTAACACTTCCCCGCAGTTTGAGCGGAGGTTTACAAAGACTCAAACTGAATTAAAAAACAAAACTAATAACATAGGATAACTGCAAAAAATATTGCACATAAAAGAAAATAAAAAGAAAAATAATAAAAAATTGCACTTCAAAGGAAATAAGTTGGCAGCACATTTTCCAAGCTTCGCAGACAAAGACAGAGACTTTTCTCTTGTCTTGAGATTAGAAGGGGATGGATGACAGCCGGCCGAGGCGACAGTTTTTTTTTGGAATGCAGATTACGAGAGAGAGTTTATAGAGACAGAAGAATGGGAGAAGGAGCATGGTAACAGAGAAGGAAATTTGAGAGAGATAACGAGGCTTAGAGAGAGAGAGGGTTATGAGAAGGAAAAGGAGAGAGAAGAGAGATTTTAGAGAGAAGATATAGGAGGAGATGTATTCCGGCAGCGGCGGCGCCGCTCTTGATGGACCGGAGAGACTGACCGGCAGCGGCAAGAACACCGGTGGATCCGGAGAAAAGAGACTGAGACAATGAGAGTGGTGGTGAAGGCTATAAAACGGAGCGGATTCTGAAGAAATTGGCGGAGATGTTTTCCGGCCAGGGCGGCGGCGGCGGAACATATATATATATTTTTTTGGAAGGGATAAGATGTATTTAGAGAGGAAGAGAGTTTAGATATGTGTAGAGAGATTTATGAAGGGTGGCCGGAAAAGTGAAGGGTGGCCGGAGAAGTGAAGGGAAAATATGAAGGAGAGGCTAGAGATAAAGAAGGGAGATAGTTGATCGCCGGAAAAGTTTAGGAACTCCGGTGAGGACGGCGCCGGAAAAATGTAGGGTTCTGGCGGGAGGGTAGAGCCTGAGCTCTGATACGATGTTGGATCATTGAACTCCTCAATTAATTACATTTCATAAGAGCATATAAATAAAGTACAAATGGTAAAACCCTAATGGGTCTGGGCCCTAATCTAATGGACTCAACATACTCACTAATAGGATTCGTTCGGTTTAAACGTACGTATGAGCCATCTCCAAACCGTACTTGATTAGTCACGTTCTCGTTGAGTTCAACAAAATACTTCCTTACACTTGTCATGTGATTAATTGCTTCGTTGTTACCAAACCCCCTGTTCAAGAACAATTTTAAGTCATTTAGTAACACCATGGTAGTCCTTTTCTCTCCGCATACACTTAACAATAGAGCCGGTTCTTCCTCTTTTGTATATGTTAAGTTAGCTTCATCTCGTTTGTCTTTTGGTGCTTTACACACCGATGCATAACGGGCATATATACTTATCATAATTAAAACATTTTATATGTTTATTGTCCCTATGTTTGTGATAATTGTTCCGTAAGTCTCGTCATCCAGCATGGTTGCCTCGGTCACCTCCTCCCCAACCTCTACCTCGACCACCTCTTTCATTTTAGGATGACCCATGACCATGTCCGCCGAAAGATCGAGGAATTCTTACCGCTAGTACTCTTCTGACTGTTTTGGCCATCCAGCTTAATGAGTAGCAAACTCTTCTCATAAGTCGTGGTTCCGCTACGGAATCATAGTTAGTATTCACGTTCTTTTAGTCTACCATAGCCTTCTTGAATTATATGAAATCCACATCCCATTATTGTTCAGTTGAGGATACGAGTTAGAGATCAGCTTAACTTTCTAGTGAACTCATCTATTGACTCTCCATCTTTCATTTGAAGTCCCTCAAATTCACTCTTGCGCATGTGAGGACTTGTATTTTGCACTCGATCCGCCCAAGATACCATGTCTTAAAAGACTCCCAAATCTCTATTGCTGTTTTCTTCTTGGTCACTTGAAAAAGAATATCCTCCGGCAACACTTGAAGGATGAAAGCCCTTGCCAACTTATTCTTCTTTTCATCCACCTATAGACCTGTAGTAGTTCTATGGAATCCCATGCCCCTTGGGCTTCCAACCCAAACTACGTCCTAATCGCCCATGTAGTGTAGTTAGACAATATCTGTTTCAAGACATCACTGTATTGTGTGTGTGTATTTCCATGTTTTCAATGAAAAAGGAATGAGAAATCTATCAAATTTCAATTGCGTGAGCACTGTTGGTGATCAGAGTATGGATAGATAATAACCAAAGGAAATAAACAGAAATAAAAGTTGCAGTATATGGGGCAAATTCTCTGTGTTTATTTCTCAAGAGCAGAAAAAAGAACTTACGAGAAAAACAAAGTGATAACATGACTTATTTAAACTAAAAATAACATAACAGAAACTCCTAAAATATGGCCACTAACGAGAAGCCATCTGCCCATAATTTCCTAACCATTTGCAATTCTCCAACGGTGTACTTCCACACAAATCGGTCAACTCCTTGACTAAGAATTACCGTTAACATTCCAACCCAAACTACGTCCTAATCGCCCATGTAGTGTAGTTAGACAATATCTGTTTCAAGACATCACTGTATTGTGTGTGTGTATTTCCATGTTTTCAATGAAAAAGGAATGAGAAATCTATCAAATTTCAATTGCGTGAGCACTGTTGGTGATCAGAGTATGGATAGATAATAACCAAAGGAAATAAACAGAAATAAAAGTTGCAGTATATGGGGCAAATTCTCTGTGTTTATTTCTCAAGAGCAGAAAAAAGAACTTACAAGAAAAACAAAGTGATAACATGACTTATTTAAACTAAAAATAACATAACAGAAACTCCTAAAATATGGCCACTAACGAGAAGCCATCTGCCCATAATTTCCTAACCATTTGCAATTCTCCAACGGTGTACTTCCACACAAATCGGTCAACTCCTTGACTAAGAATTACCGTTAACATTTTCCCCCCTAATTCTTGTGTCCTAAACTCACCATTCCAAGTAAGCTCCTCATATCTGTGAACTTGATTCGATGCAAGGCCTTTGTCAAAACATCAGCTAACTGTTCTTCTCCGCTTACATGTTCAACTCGAATCAGCTCCTTCTCAATACATTCCCTAATAAAATGGTATTTGGTGTCGATATGTTTGCTTCGTCCGTGAGATACCGGATTCTTCATAAGAGCAATTGCAGACTTGTTGTCAACATACAGCTTCACACACGAGCCTTCCCGACCCGTCAAGTCTTAAAGGAGATTCTTCAACCATACGGCTTGACATGCTGCAGCTGCAGCTGCCATGAACTCCGCCTCACAAGAAGATAACGCCACCGTGTTTTGTTTATGTGATGACCAACTAATCAGGTTGTTTGAGTAATAAAACACAGTACCTGTGGTGCCTTTCCGATCATCTATATCCATCCCGTGACTGCTGTCACTATACCCGATCAACATTGCGTCACCACCTCTTTTGTAGTTCAGGCCAAGCTTTAACGTTCCTTTCACATATCTCAGTATGTGTTTCACAGCTCGCAAATGACTTTCTTTAGGGGAGTTCATGTACCTGCTTGTAACTCCAACAGAAAAAGCAATATCCGGTCTGGTATTAACAAGGTACCTCAGACATCCGACTAGACGTCGGTAGTTTGTAGCATTCACCGAAGTGCCACCTTCATCTTTTGATAGAGCAAACTTTGGATCCATCGGGGTCTTTGTTGGGTTACAGTCTAGCATACCTGCTGATTGTAGTATCTTCTTTGCATACCCACATTGACCAAGCTCGATTCCTTTTTCGCTTTGACGTACCTCAATTCCCAAGTAATATGTGAGATGACCCAAGTCACTCATCTCAAACACATTCTTCATCTTTTCTTTAAACCTTGTTATTTTGTCCTCACATGAACCTGTGACAATCAAATCATCTACATACACACCAACTAACAAGATTGTTTTGGGATCATTGAGCCGGTACACAGCCTGCTCTTGTGTGCACCTTTTAAAACCCAACTCTTTGAGCTCTTTGTCAAGGCGCATGTTCCAAGCCCGTGGTGATTGGCGTAAACCATAGAGAGCTTTGTACAATCGGTACACCAGATGTTCTTTTCCTTTCACAACGAACCCATCGGGTTGTTCTACATATACCTCTTCTCGTAAATCACCGTTCAAAAAAGCCGATTTTACATCCATATGATGAACTGTCCAACCGTTTGCAGCTGCCATTGCAAGCAATAAACGGATAGTTTCCAAACGAGCCACCGGAGCGAACACCTCCTCGAAGTCTACCCCTTGTCGTTGAACGTACCCCTTCGCCACCAAACGAGCCTTGTGCTTCACCACATTACCATCAGCATCCTTTTTCACTTTGAAAACCCACTTAAGTCCAATTGGTTTGTGGCTTGAGGGAAGAGTTGTAAGCTTCCACGTTTGGTTTCTTTCAATTGACTCAAGTTCCTCTTTCATTGCCTCACACCAAGACCTGTCATTTGCAGCTTCCTTGAATGTAGTAGGTTCATCTCCAACAAGCATCAATTCATGCGCTTCTATTTCCACCGGATCTGTTTCTTCATAGATATCATTCAATCTTCGAAAACCCTGTACCGGTGTGTGGTCTAATGTCGATGAGCTCACATCAGACCCGGTTTTTATCGTAGGACTCACTACTCTAGTTGCACGTACTCGAGGACTCTCCGTCTTCATAGCTCGTAATCGGGGAATCAAGACTTGGTGACAACGGTAAGTTGTCATCAGTTTGAGTAGGGTTGTTCGTTTGGTTCCCATATAAAGTCTCTCTTAAATCTTCACTTGCTTCTTTGAGTTCACTGGAAGGTAGATTAATCCACATTTTATTTGATGTGGGCTCTTCAGGGTGTAACTTAGACCAGTTCCACTTTCTTTTCTCATCAAATACAATATCACGAGCTACCACCACTTTCTTCTCTACCGGGTTGAACATCCGATAAGCCTTGGTTCCTGTTTCAGCACCCAAATATACCATCGGAGTACTTCGGTTGCTGAGTTTTGTGAGCTGGTTGATTGAGTTCTTCACATACCCGACACACCCAAACACTTTAATGTGTTCAAGTGTCGGTTTTGATCCATTTAGCCCCTCGTACGGTGTCATCCCCTTCACACCTTTTGTTGGAATGCGATTAAGCACATGAACAGCATGCCTAACCGCTTCTCCCCACATTGAGTCAGGTACTTCCATGGCCTTTAACAATGATCGTGTAACTTCAAGAACAGTTTGATTTCGCCTTTCAACCACACCGTTCTGCTGTGGAGAATACGGTGCTGTTAGTTGCCTTTTGATACCCTCCTGTTCACAAAAAATAACAAATTGCTTGGAGGTAAACTCACCCCCACGATCAGTTCTCAACCCTTTCAATTTTCTTGAAGTTTCCTTCTCAATTCTTTGTTTGAACTTTTCGAAATAACCAAAGGCCTGATCTTTAGATTTCAGCATATAAACCCACATATATCTACTAAAATCATCCACAATCAACATGAAATAACGATTACCTGCCAACGTGGAAGGGGTTATTGGACCACACAAATCAACATGAACTAGTTCAAGTGGTTCCTTGGCTCGCCACTGTGCTTCTTTCGGGAACGGTTGTCTCACTTGTTTTGAAATCATGCATCCTTCACACACTTGTGTTGGGTGTTGAATCTTCGGTACGCCCCGCACCAGGTCCTTTTGAACCATCCATTCGATAAGACGGAAACTAATGTGACCCAATCGAGCATGCCACTTCCAGGCTTCGTCTTCGATTTTTGTCAACAAGCAGACGGGTTGAGTGGTTTTAATTGAAATCTTGTATAGACGATTTTTTGACCGCTCCACTTTCATGAACAGGCGACCTTCTTCATCATGAATTCTAAGAAACTGGTGAAGCATTTCAATTTTATAACCATTCTCTGTTAGTTGCCCGAGACTCAAAATGTTACTATGAAGGGCTGGAATAAAGTACACCTCTGAAATCAAATTTTGATCTCCATTTTTACACTGAAGTAGGATAGAACCCTTCCCTGCAATCTGTACTCTCGAACCATCACCAAACCGTACTGACCCGGTGACAGCCTCGTCAAGATCTGTAAAGAATTCCTTTTTTTCCTGTCATATGATTGCTTGCCCCGTTATCAAGATACCAAATATCCGTCCCGTTTTCGTCCTTTGCTTCCTTAGTTGCAGGGAAGACTTTTTCTTCATTTAGCAGCACAAGTGAGTCGTTTTTTTCACCACAAACACTCAACATAAGAGCCGGTTCTTCATCTTGCGTTTGAGTCAGGTTGGCCTCGTCACCATTCTCTTTTGGGGCCTTGCACTCGGACGCGTAATGTCCGTACCTATCACAGTTAAAACACTTGATGTGTTTTTTTGTCTCTAGGCTTGTAAGTATTGTAGTTACTTGTGTCTCGTTGCCCTTGGTATCCACCTCGACCACCTCTGCCTCGGCCTCTACCTCGACCCCCACTACGACCTCCTCTATCATTCGAGCCTCGACCCCTTCCGCTGGAAGCTGACGCCCCCATTGAGCCCTTTTGACTCGACTTTCCTTCTGTTTTTGTAAATAGTAGACTTGTTTCAGCACTCACGTTTCCCCCACGTAACTTCAGTCTATCCTCATAAGCCTTTAAACGACCAATTGCTTCATCGAAAGGCATGGAGTCGATGTCCGAATATTGCTCGATAGAGGCTACCAATTGTAAATACTTATCAGGGACTGAATCCAGCAACTTTCTTACCAGTACTTCGTCATTGATTGTGGCCCCGAGACTGTTGTACTTTGAAACCATGCCACTTAACTTCCCAGTGAACTCATTGATGGTCTCCCCATCCTTCATTCGTAGGGCCTCAAATTCACTTTTGAGTGTTTGTAGCCTAGCCTTCTGAACTCTCTCTACCCCGAGATACCGTGTTTTCAACGATTCCCAAACTTCCCTTGCTGTCTTCTTCTTGGCTACTTGAAGGAGAATGTCTTCTGGTAGGGCTTGAAAGATGAATGCCCTGGCTGATTTGTTCTTCTTTTCCTCCACCGCCACTCCGGTCGGTGGTTCTATCGACTCCCATAACCCCTGGGCATCTAACACAGCCTCCATTCTGATCGCCCAGGTTGTATAGTTTGTCAATGTCAATATTGGACATTGGAACGGTACTCCACCGCTCTCCTTCACCTGTGTGACGATAGACATGTCTTCTAGTCGGAGATATTTAGGCATCAACGAAGCTCTGATACCAAGTGTTGGTGATCAGAGTATGGATAGATAATAACCAAAGGAAATAAACAGAAATAAAAGTTGCAGTATATGGGGCAAATTCTCTGTGTTTATTTCTCAAGAGCAGAAAAAAGAACTTACGAGAAAAACAAAGTGATAACATGACTTATTTAAACTAAAAATAACATAACAGAAACTCCTAAAATATGGCCACTAACGAGAAGCCATCTGCCCATAATTTCCTAACCATTTGCAATTCTCCAACGGTGTACTTCCACACAAATCGGTCAACTCCTTGACTAAGAATTACCGTTAACATTCCAACCCAAACTACGTCCTAATCGCCCATGTAGTGTAGTTAGACAATATCTGTTTCAAGACATCACTGTATTGTGTGTGTGTATTTCCATGTTTTCAATGAAAAAGGAATGAGAAATCTATCAAATTTCAATTGCGTGAGCACACCTATTCTAGTTTGCTAAGGACACATGGAAAAAACTACTAGTTAGGATGATGAATTAGCAATACTTACACCGATATATGAAGTGTTTGAAAACAAGAGTGTGTGGAATCTTCCAACATACGAGTCTGCTGCACGAGCCATAAATATCACGAAAAGCGATGATAACGAACCTTGAATGTTGGACAAAATTGCAGACATCACAAGATCATCTCCATACTCTGTAAAATACCATATTATTACACTTATAATCGCATAGTTCGTCAAGGAATGGCTAAACATCAGACCTGCATGAGCACAGATAATAATATCCGGTATAGATCAATCAAGCACAGGAACATCGTGCAAAGCCTTCAGATTTTACAATCAATTTGATTTAGAACAGATCGAACTTACCAAAAACGAAGAGAAGACGATGGTTGTAAACGAAGTAATAATCTTTCTTGAAAAATAAAAGGACCAGAACAGAAGCGGCCAAGAAGAGCAGCCATGGATAGGAAACGAGAAACGCAATAGCCATTGGTTTCTATACTAGTTTGTCTAGTTTCATTGTTAATGGCAAACAATGCGTTCTTTAATTAATTGGTCCATTTTTTTTCAAAATAATAATAATAACAATAATATGTTATTGGTCAATGCTGTCCCCAACTAATCACACTTTTTATTTTTTTCTTTTTGTTCACTTTCATAATAATAAATGAGTATCACAATATGTACTTTAGTTTTTTTGTTTCCTTGTATTAGCGACGAAAGAAGGAACATGATTTGTACATAATTTTATTTTATCACATACAATAATTGTTGTGCATAAACGAAAAAGACAACAATAAAAGGACACAAGTATTTTACGTGATTCGTTGACCGTGTGTTAACCTACGTCCACGGTCAGGAATCGGAGACACTTTATATTACTAAGATCACAGAATTACGATATTTTTGTATGCAAAAGACCGAAACCTAGGCTAGATATTTATAATCATAGAAGAAACCTCAACTTGCCCTAACCCTCAAATTAAGAAACAATTATTAACTAATTTAGAAGATTAGCCGCCACCAACACAAAAAACAATCATGGGCTGATGAGGCCTGCTCCACGGCGTGAAGCAGGAGTGTGCACTAGTGGTGCACGCTGAGCACCCTTGAATTTCAAGTTCTAATATCTTCAAGCCATTTTCAAGTCACATTTCAACAATCTCCACCTTGACTTGAAATTCCTTCAACCACCAAGGTTTCATCGGTCTCTGAAGGGACTTTCACCTCCTGCGAATATTCACCAAGTCCAAGCAATGCTTGAGCTTCTTCTCCGGTAACGCCTTCGTTAACATATCTATTGGGTTTTCGGTAGCTATCTTCTGGATAGAAAAACTGTCTTCCTCCAGATATCCCGGATGAAATTAAGCCTCACATCTATGTGTTTCGTCCTCTCGTGATACACCATATTCTTAGCCAGACTCAAAGCACTCTAACTTTAACCCAATAACACCGGTTTCTCCACCTTCAGACCAAGACTCTACACCAGATCAAACAACCAGATACACTCCTTGATCCTTTCGTTCATTGACATGTATTCCGCCTCAGTTGTTGACAAGGCAACCATATGTTCTAAGGTAACCTTCCAACTAACAACACATCCGAACAAAGTGAAGATAAAACAAGTCAGTGATCTTTGTTTATCCATGTCACCACCGTAGTCAGCATCCACATATCCTGTTAATCCATCACCCTGTCTTTTAGCATCATACACTAGAGTGAATAGAAAGTTAGATCTACATTGGATCTCACGTGAATCGCCCCATCTATCCTACTCAGGAGAAGTTTGGTTTCAAACCCCGGTTCGAAAAGGAGGAGTAAGCCATGCTAATGTGCCTTAGATGATCCACATCTAAGGGTCAGACGCCGATAAGCACATTGAATTATCCATGTGGTTGAGATCCCTCACAGCCCTATCCCCCACCGGGGGCTACTATGCCAAAAACGAGAGAAACCCTATTCATCTCTTTCCTTTTTTCGCCCCCATGTCACCATATAGGGGGCATGGGACAGCTCTCGCACTCCTTCCATCCGTAAAGATGAGGTGGGAGAAAAAGCATAACTCCCCGGTCTCATAGGTTACCTTTCGTTCTTATCAAACGCCCCCTTCAAATAGTGCAAGATCCATTTCACAGCTCCCCAGTGAGCTTTTCCCGGATTACTCATGAATCTGATCACCACACTAACCGCATGCGTCAGATCCAACCTCGCACAAACCATGACATACATATGACTTCCAACTGCACTGAAATATGGAACTATCTTCAAGTAATCAAACTCCTCATCTGTACCCGGTATTATGCTCTGATCAAAGTTAAAGTATGTCGCCAAAAGAGTACAGCCTGCAACACTTTCTCAATATACTTTTCTTGAGAAACTCGTAATAACCTCGCTACACAATCTCGATAAATCTCCATACCCAGTATCTTTTTTGCTACACCTAAATTCTTTATCTCAAACTCACTATTAAGCAAAGCTTTTAACTCAATAATTACATCAATGTTTTTAGCTGCAGTTAACATATGATCCACATATAGCAACAGATAAACATAGGTATCTTCATAGCCTTTTTAAAGTATATGCAGTTATGAACTGATTTCTAACATAGCCATGAGAAATCATGAAGGAATCAAACCTCTTGTACCACTGCCTCGGGGAATATTTCAAACCATACAGAGACTTTTCAACATGCACACCTAGTCTTCCTTGGAATGTTCGAATCCCTCTAGTTCAGACATGTATATCATTTCTTCTAGATTCTCATGAAGAAATGCAGTTTTTACATCTAGCTGCTCCAGCTCCAGATTAAATGCACCCACCATGGCTAAAAGAACCCGGATAGTTTTATGTTTAACAACAGGAGAGAAGACTTCGTCATAGTCAATCCCTTTTTTTTGTGAAAATCCTTTCGACACCAATCTCACCTTGAACCTTGTAGGTTTAAATCTAGGAACTCACTCCATCCATTTATAGACCCACTTGCATCCCATTGGTTTCACCCGTTGGTAATGTAACAAGCTCCCAGGTTTTATTTTTCTCCAATGAAAGCACTTCTCCATTCATGGCTACAACCTAGTTCTCTACATCCTTACTCTTCAAAGCCTCCTTATATGATTTTGGCTTATCTGACCCAATATTATCTCCAACCACCAAGGCATATGCCACCGTCAATGTCACAGCTATTGACACATCCTGCATACCTTGTTGGTTTTAGAATGTTTTTCTTCCCCCACCTTGTTGCTATAGAATCATCAACCTCTATACCAGTATCACCAGCATCCTCCTCAAACGGTTCCCCTTGAGGTTCTGACTTCTATGGCTGATCATGTTGATGAGTATTACTTTGTTGTTCGTTTTCTAACACAACTTTGTCAGGATTTTCAAGCTCCACCTTCTAGTCAGCACGATGATCTTTAGTACGTGAAAATTACCACTACCTCAACTCTAATCAGGCATAGCAGATTCATTAAAGGTTACATCTCTGCTAATAAGACATTTACTAGGAGTTTTACCTTCTATGAACCACAGTTGATAACCTTTCACCCATGTTGCATACCTTATAAATATGCACTTCAGCGCCCTTTGCTCTAGTTACAATCATTAACATGAGCGTATACATGGAAACTAAATATTCTTAGATTAGAGTAATCAGTAGGTTTACTGGACCAAACCTCTTGAGTAGTCTATAATTCAATTGCAGTTTATGGAGATCATTTTACTAGATAGCAAGCAGTATTAACTAATTCCCCCTATAAATGCTTTGACATTCATTCTGCAACTCCGTTATACTATGGTGTGTGTCGTACAGTGCGGTGCCTCACTATACCTTCTTTCTTGCAGAAGTCATCAATGGAGCATTTCAAAACTCAAACCTCTTATGAATTCTCAGAGTTTGAACTTGTTTTCCCATCCATTTTTCAACCATGGTCTTCCACTCCTTGAACTTCATAATCACCTCATCTGTAGTCTTCAGGAAATATGACGAAGGTTTAATGGAGTAATCATCTATGAAAGTGACAAAATATGAACATTAACTCTACAATTTCACCGGAGAGGGACACCACAAATCCGAATGAACATACTCCAGAATCTCCTAGGATGTGTGCCGACCAATACTGAATTTCACCTTACGTTGCTTCCATTTGAAACATGCCTTGTAGAACTATACTTTACCTGTCATATTCCCACCAAGTAATCCTTGCTTGGTCAACACAAATAGGCCCTTCTCACTCATGTGACCCAATCAACGGTGCCATAAAATTTGTCCTATCATCAAGTTTCTCTAAGGACTGAGATACCGCCGCCATTCCCATAACAAAACTTCCCTACAAGAAAAACATCTCATGTTGCAGTTTCCCTTTCATTAGCACTAGGGAACCCTTTGAAACCTTCAACTACTCTCTTTCACCATGGTACTTCAAACCATTCTTGGCTAATGTGCCATGAGAAATCAAATTATTCTTTAGACTAGGAACATACCAGCAGTCAAACTTCCTTACAATCCCATCATGCATTATAATCTGCACCACTCTACTTCCCTTTATGTGAAGTACCCCATCATTACCCAGCTTCACCATTCCATTCCAGAAGGAAACAAATAGACCATGAGAGAATGTCATGTGGTGAGAAGCACCATAATCCATAATCCATAATCCAAGTACTAGCATTACTTGCACTACAAACTGTCAGAATGTTATTAGACTCACCCTTTGAATTTCTCTTTCTTTTATGTGGACAATCCTTTTTCATATGTCCCTTCTCCTTGCAAAAATAACATTTAACTTTACTAGATGCTTTGGATTAGAACGCGACCTCCCCTTTCCGTTATCCCTTTCATACGATCTTCCCTGCTTGCAAATAAACCTGAACCAGATCCCTCTTTTTCAAAAACTATCCTTGTTAGTTCATTAGACAAAAGAGAATCTTTCACATCATTAACATAAATAGTAGTCATACCATAAAGCATGGTATCTACAAAATTCTCATATGACCAAGGCAGATAACACAGTAAGATAAGGGCTTGGTCTTCATCATCTATTTTAATCCTAGCCCCTTGAAGATCAAGAATAATACTATTAAAATTATCTAGATACCTGAGAGCTTTCATCCATCGGGAGTGTGTATAGACATTGCTTATGTACAGTTTGTTCTTGAGAGAGCTGTTTTGATATCCTCACACATGTCCATAAGCAATCAGCCGTTGTTTGATCTACAACCTCCCGTAACTCCTCATCAGTAACCGACAACAATATCATGGAATGAGCCTTTACCACAATCTCTCTTTTCGCCTCGTCCTTCATATCCTTAAGAAACTTGTCTTCCCCCTCCAACGTAACCGCACATCCCTGTTGAACCAGCAGTGCCCTCATCTTGACCTTCGAAAGAGTAAAATCATTGGACCCATTAAACTTCTCTAGCTCAAACTTGTATGAAGACATCCTTCTATAAACATATGAGAGCAACACAGAGAATAAATGTAGATCTGATACCACTTGGTATTTGTAAATGAGAAAGAAAGCAATAAAAAGACACAAGTATTTTACGTGGTTTGGTTAACAGTGTGTTAACCTACGTCCACGGGTAGGAACCGGAGAGACTTTATATTACTGAGATCACAGAGTTACAATGTTTTTCAATGGAAAAGACTGAAACCTAGGCTAGATATGTATAATCATACAAGAAAACCAAGTTGCCCTAATCCTCAAATTAAGAAACAATTATTGATTAATTTAGAAGATTAGCTGCCGTCACCACCAAAAACAATATTGGGCTGATAAGGCCTGCTCCACAGTGTAGAGTAGGAGTGCAACCCATGCACCCTTGAAGACTACACACCGTATGCCTTTGTCCTGCGTCGAGCACCTCGTGATGTTGCGCCCCATGCACTAATGGCGAGCATCCTTGAATTTCAAGTTTCAATATCTTCAAGCAATTTTCAAGTCACATTTCAACAGTAATTATGACTTTTTATTCCGTATTAATCCACTAACTATGTCAACCATATATTAAGAGTATTGTGATATAAATATACATTTTTTTGTTGTGTTTAATAAAAAAGTTGTGTACGATAAAAAATGTTATGTACAAATTATCACCTAAAGAAAAAACTAGCAAAGGGACATAAAATAGGTAAATAGTGAAATTTTTAGACAAAGTACATGCTTCTGTAGAGTTATACCGTTATCTATACTACTATATAAACCATATAATAATCTCTCTCCTCTTACTATTCAAATCTCTTAAATTTCAATCAACAATACATCCTCACACTTCTTTTTATTTAAATTAATCTCATCCACTCAACATTCTTGAAACGATATGTTGTAAAACAAAAACTATTTGTCACCATAGCATTGCGTGGATACGATGCTAGTTCAATAATAAATGAGCTATACCGTTATTTAATACCTGCTACAACAGAAAGAGCCATTCAGACGCCAACATAAAAGTGATCGCCAATTGTCGAATTCCGTCTTTGGGTCACCACCAAGACCGAATTTGTCATCTTACAGTGTTGAAAAATGCTAATTATTCCTACCAAATTCTTCTACTTACCCTTTTACCCACTATGTTATAACATTTTTAGTCCATTAATTTTGTTTTTTACCCCTCAAAATTTTAATTTGGCATCACTAATTATGTTTTGAGAATTTAAGCAAACAAATTATACCAATGTACTAGTTTTTTAAATCCTCTTTAAATCAAAACCACTCTTCCCATATTTTTCTGAAAATTTTATTATGAAAATGCAACCCAGATGACGATGATAACAAAAAAGAAACCTAGATGAAGTTCAAGATGCATTTTGAGTTAAAGATTTCATCTTATATTTGTTGGGGTTTGTGGAGAAATATGACATGCACAGTGGTATAAAACTAAAGCCCAAGCCTAGTGATCTCAATTAGATCAACTAGGGGAACAAAGCACATAACATATATAAACTGCTTAGTCATTGTTGGTCCCTTGGTGAGACAAACAACAAGCAAGTAATGTGTAAAAGGGGGTTGAATACACTTTAAGCGGAAATTGAACAAATCAATAAAAAAGTGTTACACAAATCAAACCAAATCGAATCGAATGCTTCCATTAATAAGAAGACGATTACAATAACTATCAAGTAAGCAACACTTGATATGTAAACACATAATACAAATCAAATCTCTCAATCTCTCAAACTAATTGATCAAACTTGCTATCTTTAATCAACTAATGATTATAGACACAATATAATTCTCTAAACATGATTTGTTCACAGATTGAATACTTACCAAGTTCACAACAAACGTGAAGATCGAACACATGAACTATTGTTGGAAATCTGTGAATGCTTGATGACGTTGATCAACTTACAATCAATGTATCAAGAACGGTTAGGTGATACCGGTTTTCCCCCTGTGGTACTCCTTTATCCTGATTAAGAGAATTTATAGTCCTATTCTACGTATCCTAACAAACTAGAACTTATCCTAATCTGCTAACTAACTAACGGATAACCCGGAATCTTGAATCTTGAATCTTCTATCTTGAGTCTTCAATCTGCAATCTTGATTCTGGAATCTTCTTATCCGCGCCGTAGATATAGGAAAACAGAATTTAAAACATATTTAAACTCTATTAAACTGATTTCTTTCGTCAGGCTGAGTTACTCAGCTTGAAACTCATCAAGCTGAGTTCATCGATAACTTACTCAATATCAAACATGTACTAACATGTATAATGACTAACTCATTCTTAAAAGTCATAAGAGTTAGCTAGAACTAACTTAGCAACTCCGTTGAGCTGACTCAGCCTAAAGGCAGAGTCACTCAGCTTGAAACACATCAAGCTGAATATTTGACTTATACCTTAGGTAACACACATTTTATCAAACATATAGATAAACTGACTAAGATATAGTCTAAGCTGATCAACTATAATGCTCAGCTTATTACTCAGCTTACGCTCAGTCTGAAACACTATAAGTGCTCAGTTTGGCCAAGCTTCATAATTCCGTTTAAGTTATATTTAGAACATATCTTACAAACTTAACTTTGTCTCATCAAATCTTAACTAATAAGATCATTTGACCAACAAACTCCCCCTATTTGATGATGACAAAACCATCAAACAGTGTTTAAGTTTGTTGAACATAATTATGTTTCAAATCTTAAACTTACTAAGATTTTATTTTTAAACTTATCAAATTTTTATTGAACTTATCAATTTTTAATTGAACTTATCAATTATAAGTTTAACATACCAACCAATCATATTAATGAACATGAACTGATCATATTGTTCATTCAAGATGAACATATCAGACTAACAAATATGAACTTATCATACACATTTGAACTTATCAAAAAAAAAAAAAAAATACTTGTATTCATTTAACTTGAACATATCAGAATACAAAGATCCGATCACTTAGATCATACACACTTAGTGCTTACAAAAATTAGAACTAATCTAATAAATTTTTTTAATATTAGAACTTATCTTATATTTATGCTCAGGATGCGACTCTTCAAACTCTTTAATTTCCTTGTCAATATCTTCAAGAAGTTCTTTAAGATTTGGCAAGTGTTGAAGTTCGTCCTTTTGTGATCTGATTGCTCTGTTTATTCTATATCTGAACCTACCATTTTGTTCCGTTTTGTCCACCATTAGTCTCAAAGCTAACACTTGAGCTACCCCACAAATATATAAACCCGCATGAAGCATTGATTACCATCACTGTCTAAGTACATGAAACCTTTCTGAGGCTGTTCAACATAGGTGTTCTCTTGAAACTGCATGCCTTCAAGAAGACCTTAATCATACTTGCTTAATTTTGCTAATCCAGCTGGCTTTGACAACTTCTTCTTTCTAACCTTGTGAAAAGAAGTAAGTAGGATTCTTATTTCAGATCTGGGTATGACCTCCATCATATCATCTTTTGCTAGGAGCCATAAAATCTCAAATTTTACTTGGTTTCTAGCAGAGGACTTTTCCATCTGTTTAATGAGTATGGCTATTTGTTTCCATTCAGAATATCCCATTCTATGAATCTAATTTAGATCCAGGGAAGCTGTTTCACCATTTTCTAGGAAAAACTCTAGAATAACAATCCCTTGGACTGTACTAAGCTTAAGTGACTTAATCAGAGAAGAAAAATGTCTTGACATAACACTGAGTAATGTCCTCTGATTGAGTTTCAATAGGAAGCTCTACTTCTTCTACTTCTTCTACTTCTTCTTGCTTTGGCTCTATAGGCAGTCAGAGTCTGACTAACTCCTCATTCTACTTTCTAATTTGTTCAGCCCAAGCCTGCTCCCTCATCAACTTCTCATTCTGAATGTTAGCTAACTCAACTTGTACATTCTGCTGTCTTCTTCTTAGTTCTTCAACAGACATCCCAAGCTGATCAGCATCTTATTGTTCTATTTTCTCAATAGCCATCTGAGTAGCTCTTTCTTTCAAGGTCATATTGCCCGTGGAATCTTCATCTGAATCTGATTCACCAAGAATCACTCTTCTCCTTTTACCTTTTCTTGGGGCTTCTGTATCTTCTAAGCTGACAACTTGAAGTCTTTTGCCTTTAGCTTTTGCAGTAAGCTCAGCTTTAGTTTCTGTTTCTTTCTCTTTCTCCCCCTTAATCTGAGATGGTTTTTTTGCTCCATTGGCTGGAACTAACAAAGCCTCATCCTCAGCCTCAGCTTCTTGAACCTTCTCCCCCTTTTTGTCATCATCAATAGGGGTTGAAGTTTGGTTTTATGTAAGAGCAGCCACTGTAGATTTTAGTTGGGACACCTCTTCATGCAAAGAATCCAATTTGAATAATAAAGTCTGCTTAGTCTTTTTCCTCTTTAGGTGTAGTGTATGAAACTGACCTTTAATGAAAATTAATAGGTCATCCAAAGCAACTTGAGAAGGTTGGGATTTAGGTGCATCATCGAAGGGTTGGTGGATACCCTCAAAGTCATTTGCACCAGAGGTTAGACCGTGTAAATCACCTTGGTATTTAGGTGAATCATTGGCAGGTCGTTCAGGAGAGTATGAGAAGTGAAGAGAAGGTGTTTGGCTCAAAGTGTGGTGTAAATGGAATAGTGGTTGGCTTATTTGGTGAGTGAGGGGTAGTTGACCCTGGGGATTGGTCAATTCTTCAATGTTACCTGAGTGTGTCTACTCAGGCACAGTAATAGGCTCTGCCATGGCTCTAGAGAGTGTGGGCTGACTAGACACCATACCCTGGTTTGGCTGTAGGGTTAGATTGAGCCTTGAGGTTGGCACCTTAAGAGTAGGTGTCTCCCCCTCAACTCCTACCAGTGGAGGTATTAGTTTGATATCAGCTCCAGTGGTACCTTTAGGTATGGCACCACCTTTGGCAGTCTTTCTAATATAGGTTTGGAGATTTTCCTTGGTAACAGTGGGCACACCAAGGTTGGCTACAGATTGAAGTTTATGATGGATGGAAGGTGGAGGAGATGGGTTAGACTAGGTTAGGCTGACCACAATATTATCTCTAAATGAAGATGGAGAATAGTGAGAAGAAAAAGAAAATGAAGAAGTCATACCTAGTTTAAGTCTGCCAACTGATGGAGACTTTGAAGATAGAAGAGGGCTGGATGAAGATGTAGATGAGTCACCTTTAGCTTCAACTTCAAGCTCAGCTTGAGCAGGTTGCTCAGCGTGAACTTCTTGATCAGCTTGAGCTGCTCCACCTTGATCAGATTCCTCATCTTCACTTTCTGAAGATGTTTCTTCAGCAATCCATTGCATGGGTTCACTGAGTCCCTCTTGCTCTGGAAAGATATAATTGTTGAACATCTTGGAGCTGAGTGTAGTTGTGAGGAACAGATCCTGTTCAGCTTCATAAACTTCATTCCCCAGCTCAGCTTCAAGCACCAAGGATAAGTACCTTATGAATGGCCCATGTAGGTCCCTTGGTGTCTTCATCGCTTAGACCTTGAGCTCATTGAAGATCAGCAGTGCAAATTCTATATTTCTTGCAAAATATATGTTGTACATCAATTGCATCTCGAGCTCATTTACATGGTCCAGTCCTCCAACCTTGGTCCCTAGTGAACGGATCACTGTAGAAACCATAAAACCCCATCCAGTTGGAAAAGTAGCTATCTTGATAACACCCTCAGTTTCTAGGTGACCCATTCTAGGTAGAACTGATCTAGCTAGTTGTCTTGTCACAGGAGGCTCGAATACATCAGTTTGAGGGAGGCGAAGAATCTCCCTTAGCCTCTGAACTGTGGTAATTACTTGTCTCTCCCCATTCAGAACTGTCCCTCTGATTTTTCCTCTAGTCTGATCACAGACACATGTGTACCAGAATTCTAATAAGTGTTGAGGAACAATGTGGATTGGTTCTCCGATGAAAGCGAATGCCAATGGGCATTTTCTAATGTAATACACCCAGGCTTCATAACCTATGCCCCGTTTTCGCTTAGGAATAGCGAGGCAGGCACGTTGATTGTTGATTCTAATCAACGGCATTCCATTGTTCTTGAATGTTGCAGCTCGTACCATTCTATCACTGAGATTGAGAATGATTCCGTCCATTATAAAATGATTAGGTTTGAATTCGATTCACACTGAGTAAAATCGTATTTCGACCTGAGCGAGGGTTTCAAGTTTGGATGAAGGTTTGATTGCACTTAGCAATCGAGTTGAGTTTGGAAGGTACAGTGAGAGTTTCAGAAGTAGAAATATGAGAGAAAGCAAGCGTAAACTTCTGAATTTATGTTACAATCGATATATATACCTTATTGAGGAGAGAGAAAAGTTACCGTTGGAAATCCCTTTTTATCCATTACACTAACTAACTTATGGATAGATATAATAGTAATCGAGATGAAATACATCATATTCCAATGAATAATTTTGTAAAATAACATTCTTGACTTACAAAAATATTATTTACATTGTTGTATTATACCAATACATACTCGGTATAAAAGGATATAATTTGAGACTAACTCAAACATAATTCCTTATGAATTAATAACACACAGTCATTAAAACATGTTTTGGATATACCAAGCTGAGGAAACTTATCTCTCAGCGTGAGTCAAGCACTCAACTTGACATTGGCACTGAGCTTGAGATTAACACACAGCTTGAGTTGAGCACACAGCTCAGATACAATGACACTTAGTCATTTTTATTTGAGACTGACTCAAACTTATATTTTAACCCACTAAGTAGTTAAACCATGTTTGGAACATACCAAATGTGTGAACTTATCACTCAGCTTGACTAAATGAACAGTTTATTAAACATATCTAGAAACTGTACACTCAGCTTAAGACACGTAGTCTTTATCAAGCTTAAACTCAGTTTTAGAAACTTATCTAAGGGTTGAGCATACCCAATTTACTTTGCAGATAGAAAAACCTTTTATCATAAAGTGGTTTTGTAAATATATTTGCTAGTTGTTCATCTGTGGATATAAAATTTATTTTAACTTTACCTTTTTCCACGATGTCTCTTATGAAGTGATGTATAATTTCTATATGATTTTTTCTGGAGCGAAAGACTGGATTATATGTTATGACTATTGCACTTTGGTTATCACAAAAGATAGGAGTTTTCTTAAAATCCATACCAAAGTCTTGAAGCTGATGCTGCATCCATAGAATTTAAGCACAACAGCTTCCTGCTGCAACATACTCAGCTTCAGCAGTTGAATAAGCCACTGAGTTCAGCTTCTTACTTGTCCAGCTTACTAACTTCCCTCCAAGCATTTGACATCCTCCAGTTGTAGATTTTTTGTCCAATTTGCACCGAGCATAATCAGCATCAGAAAATCCAACCAATTCAAATCCATAATCCTTTGGGTACCAAAGACCTAGATTTGGTGTATCTTTTAGGTACCTAAAGATCATTTTCACAGCTTGAGGATGTGATTCTTTAGGATCTGCCTCATATCTTGCACAAACACATGTAGCAAACATTATATCAGGTCTACTAGTTGTCAAATAAAGTAATGAACCTATCATTCCTCTATAGGTAGACTAACATACAGACTTTCCATCTGAGTCCTTACTCAGCTTGACAACTGGTGACATGGGTGTTTTCATGGTTGACCTAGAACCAAAACCGTATTTCTTTATCAAATCAAGAACATACTTGCTTTGATTTATGAATATTTCATCAGACTTTTGTTGAATCTGCAAGCCTAAGAAATATGTCATTTCACCCATCATACTCATCTTGTACCATTTTGACATTGCTTTGGAGAACCATTCACATAGAAATTCATTTGTAGAACCAAAGATAATGTCATCCACATAGATCTGTACAAGAATCACCTGTCCTTTACTCTTTTTAATGAAGAGTGTCTTATCAATACTACCTCTAGTGAAGTCCATTCATAGTAGATATTTGGACAGTGTATCATACCAAGCTCTTAGAGCTTGTTTTAGACCATACAAAGCCTTGTCTAACTTATAGACATGATGTGGATACTTTGAACTAACAAAGCTAGGAGGTTGTTTCACATAGACTTCCTCCTGAAGTTTTCCATTTAGGAAAGCACTTTTCACATCCAGTTGATAGACTTTGAAGTCTTTATGTGCTGCATAAGCTAAGAACAGCCTAATGGCTTCAATTCTAGCAACAGGGGCAAATGTCTCATCATAATCTATTCCTTCTTCTTGTCTATACCCTTGTGCTACCAGCCTAGCTTTGTTCCTAATAATAACTCCATCCTTGTCCATCTTGTTTCTATGGACCCACTTAGTGCCTATAACTGTATGATCTTTGGGGGCTGGGACAAGATTCCATATCTTGTTTCTCTCAAACTCAGTTAATTTCTCTTGCATTGCTTCAATCCAATCTTCATCCTCTAAGGCTTCTTCAGTCTTCTTTGGTTCTATTTAAGATAGGAAACCAAAGTAAGCAGCATAGTTTATTGTTGCCTTTGATCTAGTGGTCACTCTTTCTTGAATGTTACCAATCACTTGATCTTGAGGATGATCTTTGAGAAATTTGAAGGTTGTAGTTAGAGATTGTGGTTCTGGACTTGAGTGATATTGAGGACTCTGAGGTGAACCTACGTCCTCAGTCTCAATTGTAGCATTGTCATCAAACTGTTGATCACCAAGATCTTCAGTTTGAGTAGTGTTCTCTCTAAAAGGATTAAAGAACTCATCTTCTTTCTCAGCTTGAGAATCTTTTGGAAGCTGTGATGATCTTTTAGATGTACAAACATCATCATCACTGTCTTCATCATCTATGACATATATAGGATTATACCTTTTGGTTTCCTCAGGCTTTTCCAAGCTCAAACTGACCGAATCAGCTTGAACTTTGTCAGCTTGATCAATACTGTCTTCATCAAAGGAGACATGAATTGATTCTTCTATTGCATTTATCCTTGAGTTATATACTCTGTAAGATTTGGAGATTGAGGAGTAACCAACAAAAATTCCAGGGTCAACTTTAGGTACCAACTTATGGAGCTGATCTCTTTGATTCAGCACATAGCATTTTGCACTAAAGACATGGAAGTAACCTATATTTGGCTTTCTGGATTTATACATTTTATATGCAGTTTTGCCATGTCTTTTGACTATGATTGATCTATTTTGGGTGTAACATACTGTACCAACAGCTTCATCCCAAAAATAGAGTTTCAATCCTGCCTCACAAAGCATTGTTCTAGCAGCCTCAATTAAGGTTCTGTTTCTCCTTTCAGCAACTTTATTTTGTTGAGGAGTTCTAACCGAAGAGAAATATTGCATTATTCTTTTTTGTTCACAAAATTTTTATAGGGTTGAGTTTTTAAACTCAGTCCCATGATCACTTCTGAGTTGCTTAACAAACTTACCTTTTTGCAACTCTTCCTGTTTGATAAAACTTATTATCTCCAGGGCGGCTTCACTTTTGGTTTTAAGGAATATTAACCAGGTGAATCTAGAAAACTCATCAACTATCACCAGGGTGTACTTCTTGCCACTTAGTCTTAAAGTACTTATAGGTCGAAACAAATCCATATGCAACATATGCAATGGGTCTGTTATTGAAAAGTTTTGCTTTGACTTAAAGGACCCTTTATGATGTTTTCCTTGTTCACAAGCTGAGCATAATTTGTCTTTGGCAAATGTGATCTTTGGCAATCCAGAGAATCTCTTTGTTGGATAGCATATTTATATTCTTGAAATTTAAATGAGACAACCTTTTATACCACAGCCAACTCAGCTTTGGAACAAATTGGGAATATAAGCAGGTTTCTGTATAAGGGTCTGCAGAGGTGAGGTTAGGTAGATACACATCTCTTGCTCTCTTTGCTATTAGCATTGGCTTACCCTTTGTATTGTATATTGTTCCTTCTTTATTCGTAAAAGTAACAATTGTCTTTATCACATAATTGACTGATACTTATCAGATTGTGTTTAAGACCTTTAACATATGCAACCTTGTGGAAAGTAACCTTGCCATCATGCATCTTCCCATATCCTTTAGTTCTTCCATGGGAGTTATCACCAAATGTTACTTTAGGGCCTTCATCATCCTGGAATTCACTTAGAAGTCCTTTCCACCCTGTCATATGCCTTGAGCATCCACTGTCCAAGTACCAATTACTTGAACCCTGCACATGAAAAACTAAACATATTAGTTTTGGTTAACAACCCCCTCTGAAGTGGGTTCAGATGATGAGCACTTAGCCGATTCATCTTGTGAAGCCGACTGGTCAGCTTGAGCAGGTGTTGAGTCCTGCATAGGCTGACCAGCTTGTTCCTTTTCAGGTCATAGAATTTCACTTTCACAGTTTTTGGCCTCATGTCTTCTACCTCCACATTTGTAGCACTTTCTTCTACTAGTAACTACAGGGGGTATGTTGTCCAATAATCCTTTTGAGAATTTGCTCTCAGTTTTAGGATTATAGGTTGTGGATAATTTCTCAACTTTCTTTGCAAGCTGATTCACCTGATGCTCATTGACTTTGGACTTACCTTTGTCATATCTAGGTTTATTATCCTTTTGATGAAATGCTTGACCAACAAACTTCTTTTCATCTCTTTCTCTGACTTTGGACATACCTTTGTCATTTTCTCTGGAATTACTAGTTTCAACAACTTTGGACTTACCATTGTCATTTTCTCTGGACTTACCAGTTTCAACAATTTTGGACTTACCATTATTGTTGTGATATGACCTCTGACTTACAGTGATGTTCCTATTCTTGAAAGTTCTTTCTGAACTGGACAGAGAATGTTGTCTTTTAAAAGGATTTGTATTTAACCTTTCAATAACAGGTGTTCTTTGAATAGGCTGAGTGCAGTCTATCAAGAAAAGACTTACTATGCTGTCTTGAAGTTGAACACTCATATCCATGATCCTTTGCTTTTACAAACTTATTGTATTTTAGACCTTGATCATGTTTCTTTTCTGAGGCTGACTTCTGAGACTTAATCAGTTGTCTATCTTTCTTAGAATCTATACTTGCTATCTCATCATCATCAGCTGCATAAGCTGCTGATTGATAGTCACCTCAAAGTACAGCTTTCACCTGTTTAGGAATCTGCTGGTTGATGCACTTTTCAGCAGACTTTGATGACTTACACCAAGATTCAGTGACCTTTTGAAGTTGGTCAACCTTATCCTTAGTTTCCTGAATTTCTTTACTTAGAAGTTCATTAATGTGTCTTTGACATTCAAGATCACATTGTGCTTTCTTTCCAATAGTAATGAGAGTTTGATTTTCCTTAATCTCATCCGTAAGCTTAGCTATTTCAGCTTTGAGGTCAACATGAGTCTTAAGGCTGGTCTTAAAGTCATTTAACAGATAATCAAACATAAGACCTTTTTCTTCATCGGTGTAAGAGTTGAAATTACTAACCTTGTACATGGAGGAAGGATCCCAATTGCTTAGTTTGCTGTTTTCCTCAGCTTCCTTCATGTCAGCTTCAAAAGTTGATTCAGACATACCATAATCAACTTCATCTAATTCAAACTCTTCATCTTCTTAAGCCATCAGACACTTCTCATCATCATCATCTGAGGTAGATGATTCTGTATCCCAATTTTCAACATATAGTCCTTTAACATTGGACTTGTCTTCAGGCTTTCCTTTCTTGAGCTGAGTATATTTCTTCTTATACTTATCAGCTCTGTAAGCATTCTTGTCAGCTACTGAAGCTGTATCACCCTTCTTTACTCTTCACTCAGCAACAATATGTCCCTTCTTCTGACAGTTGAAGCACACAACTTTCTTAGGGTCAAAAGAACTTTTTCTTTTGTCTCTGTTAGATCTTCCTATTCCCCTTTGTGATCTTCTCAATCTTGTTGCAAGCATAGCCATTTGTTCAGTGATAGTTTGAACATCATCAGTATCACTTGAGTCTGAGTCTGAGTAGTCAGCTTGAGAATCTGACTCAGTCTTAGATTTAACTATGAAGGCTTTTGAACTCTTTTTCTTCTTTTATGCAACTAATGCAATTTTATGTTTATCAAGAGAGTCCTTCATCTGTTGTTGAGAAGATTTCTTGTGTTCTATGATTTGTTCATGATTAAGCAAGAACCCATACATGGACTGTAGGTTATACATATGTAAATTTCCTCCAGCCCTTAGTGCTGTGGTCACTTCATTGAATTTCTCTGGTAACACATCCAGAAATTTCAGCACTAGGTCAGCTTCATCCTTTTTAATGCCTACACTTAGCATGTCATTAATCAATTAGTGAAACCTTGTGAACACATCAGCTAAGGTTTTATTCTTCTTAGAAAAGAAGTTTTCATAAGATCTGTTAAGATGATTCTTCTTCTGCTGCTTGACCAGATCTGTACCCTTATATGTGATACTTAGAGTATCCCAGATTTTTTTGGCAGATTGACACCCAGTCAAAGTATGCAAAATATCATTGGTTAGGGCATTTGTCAGAATACTTTTTGCTTTGTCATCAAGAGAATCTAACTTCCAATCCTCTTCTGTCCAAGATACCAAAGGTTTCTTGACTTCCTTTTCAGTCTTGTCAGGAGACTTATCACTGACAACAGCAGGAATCTTGGGGATAATTGGTGCACGAGTTATGACATCATACATTCTGGTGTCAATGGACTTAAGGAAGAGCATGACTCTGAATTTTCACATAGGATAATCAGATCCATCAAACATGGGACATCCTTTAGCAACCATCTGAGGAAATTTAGATGAATTGTTGTGTTGGTCAAATGATCTCATCAGTTAAAATTTGATGAGACAAAGTTAAGTTTGTAAGATAGGTTCTAAATATAACTTAAACAGAATTATGAAGCTTAGTCAGGCTAAGCACTTATAGTGTTTCAGACTGAACCTAAGCTGAGTATAAGGTGAGCATAAGTTGATCAGTTTATACTATACTTTAGATATGTTATCAATATGTTTATAAGCTGTGTGTGTCGCCTAAGGTATCTATCGAGTATTCAGCTTGATATGTTTCAAGCTGAGTGACTCAGCTCTAAAACTGAGTCAGCTCGACAGAGTTGCTAAGTAAGTTCTAGCCAACTCTTATGACTTCTAAGGACGAGTTAGTCATTATACATGTTAGTACATGTTTGATTTCAAGTTTGTTCTTGAAGAACACAACTTGATGAGTTTCAAGCTGAGTAACTCAGCCTGACAAAATAAGTCAGTTTAAGAGAATTTAAATATGTTTTAAATTCTATAACTCTCTATATCTACGACATGGATAAGAAGATTTCAGAATCAAGATTGAAGATTGAAGACTCAAGATAGAAGATTCAAGATTCAAGATTCAAGATTCCGGGTTATCCGTTAGTTAGTAAACATATTAGGATAAGTTCTAGTTTGTTAGAATCCGTAGGAACATGATTATAAATACTTATCTCCTAATAAGTTTAGAGGTATAACCTGCTAACCTACCATCGTATGTGTTACGAATCTTGACTCACCGGTTGTAAGTTCAACGTGATCAAGAAACTCACAGATTGCCAACATTGTTCATGTGTTCGATCTTCACGTCTGTTGTGAAGTTGGTAAGTAATCAATCTGTGATTAAATCCTGTTTAGAGAGTTAGTCCGTGTCTATAATCATAAGTTGATTAAAGACATCAAGTTTGATCAATTAGTTTGAGAGATTGAGAGAGTTTGATTTACATTAGGTGTTTACATATCAAGTGTTGCTTACTTGATAGTTTCTGTAATCATCTTCTTATTAATGAAAGCAAATTATTCGATTGTTTGTGGTTTGATGTGTGTTAACACTTTTTATTGATTTGTTCAATTTTCTGCAGAAAGTGTATTCAACCCTCCTTCTACACATTACTTGCTTGTTGATTCTCTCACCAAAGGACCAACAACTGGTATCAGGGCAGGCTGAACGATTTCATAAGTTGAAAGTTCAAGATTCTGAGAAAGTATACAATGTCAACAAGCAACAATTCCTTAAACTTTCCTCAGATGTCTTCTAAAGGATGTCCTATATTTGATGGATCTGATTATCCTATGTGGAAGTTCAGAGCCATGCTTTTCCTCAAGTCCATTGACAATCGTATGTACGATGTCATCACTAAAGGACCAATCATCCCCAAGATTCCTTTTGTTGTCAGTGATACGTCTCCTGACAAAACTGAAAAGGAAGTAAAGAAGCCTGTTGCATCCTGGACTGAAGAAGATTGGAAACTATATTCTCTGGATGACAAGGCAAAGAGTGTTCTGGCAAATGCCCTGACTAATGAGATCTTGCACACTGTGACTGGGTGTCAAACTACAAAAGAGATCTGGGATACTCTGAGTATTACATATGAGGGCACAGATCTGGTCAAGCAGTAAAAGAAGAATCATTTGAACAGATCTTATGAAAAATTCTTTGCTAAGAAGAATGACACCTTGGCTGGCTTGATTAATGACCTGCTAAGTGTAGGCATTTAAAAGAATGAAGCTGAGCTTGTGCTAAAATTTCTGGATGTGTTACCACAAAAGTTCAATGAAGTAACTACAGCACTGAGGGCTGGAGGAACATTACATATGTATATTTCATAAGAGAACTTCTCAACAACAACTGAAGGATTCTCTTGATAAAAATGATATTGCATTAGTTGCACAGAAAAAGAAGAAAAATTCAAAAGCCTCAGTTGTTGAATCTGAGACTGAGTCAGACTCTCAAGCTGACCACTCAGACTCAGACTCAAGTGATGCTGATGATGTTCAGACAATCACTGAGCAAATGGCCATGCAAGCCAGAAGATTGAGAAGAGCTCAAAGGGGAAGAGGAAGATCTGACAGAGGCAAAGGAAAAAGTTCCTTTGATCCCAAGAAGGCTGTGTGCTTCAACTGTCAGAAGAAGGGACATATTGCTTATGAGTGCAGAGTGAAGAAGGATGAATCAACTTCAGTAGCTGATAAGAATGCTTATAGAGCTGACAAGTATAAAAAGAAATATACTCAGTTCAAGAATGGAAAGCCTGAAGACAAGTCCAATGTTAAAGGACTTTATGCTGAAACTTGGGATACAGAATCATCTACCTCAGATGATGATGACAAGTGTCTGATGGCTCAAGAAGATGAAGATTTTGAAATTGATGAAGTTGATTATGGTATGTCTGAATCAAATTTTGAAGCTGACATGAAGGAAGCTGAAGAAAACAACAAATTGAGCAACTGGGATTCTTCCTCTATGTACAAGGTCAGTAATTTCAACTCTTACACCGAAGAAGAAAAAGGTCTTGCATTTGATTATCTGCTAAATGATTTTAAGACCAGCCTTAATACTCAAGTTGACCTCAAAGATGAAATAGCTAAACTGAAGAATGAGATTAAGGAAAATCAAACTCTCATTGATGTTGGTAAGAAGGCACAATGTGATCTCGAATGTCAGAGACACATTAATAAACTTCTGAGTGAAGAACTTCAGGAAGCCAAGGATAAAGCTGACCAACTTCAAAAGGTCACTGAATCCTGGCGTAAGTCATTAAGGCTTGCTGAAAAGTGCATCAACCAACAAATTCCTAAAAAGGTAAAAGCTATACTTGAAGGTGACTATCAATCTGTAGCCTGTGTAGCTGATGATGATAAGATAGTAAGTACATATTCTGAGGAAGATAGACAACTGATTGAGTCTCAGAAGTCAGCCTCAGAAAGGAGACATGATCGAAGCCTAAAATACAATATGTTTGTAAAGGCAAAGGATCTTGGAAATGAGTGTTCAACTTCTAAACATCATAGTAAGTCTGTACATGATAGATTGGGCACTCAGCCTATTCAAAGAACCTCTGTTATTGAAAGGTTGAATCCAAACCCTTTCAAGAGACAACACTCTCTGTCCAGTTCAAAAAGAGGCTTCAAGAATAGGAAGACATCTTTAAGTCAGAAGTCATATCACAACAATGGTAAGTCCAAAGTTGTTGAAACTGGTAAGTCCAGAGAACTCAACAGTGGTAAGTCCAAAGCTGTTGAATCTGCTAAGTCCAGAACACATGACAATGGTATGTCCAAAGTCAAGGCAGAGTAGTTTGTTGGTCAAACCTCTGAACAAAAGGATATCAAACCAAGATCTGGCAAAGGTAAGTCCAAAGTCAGTGAACATCAAGTGAATCAACTTGCAAAGAAAGTTGAAAATTTATCCACAACACATTATCCTATGACTAAGAGCAGATTCTCACAAGGATTGTTAGACACCCTACATCCTGTAATCATTGGAAGAAGAAAGTGCTATAAATGTGGAGGTAGAGGACATGAGGCCAAAGACTGTGACAATGAGATTAAAATGCCTAAGAAGGAACAGGCTGATCAGCTTAAGCTGGACTCAACACCTGCTCAAGCTGACCAGTCAGTTCCACCAGATGAATCTGCTATGTGCTCATCATCTGAACCTACTTTAAAGTTGGTTCCCAAACAAAACTAATATGTTTAGTTTTTCATGTGCAGGGTTCAAGTAAATTGTACTTGGATAGTGGATGTTTAAGGCACATGACTGGGTGGAAAGGACTTCTAAGTGATTTCAAGGAAGATGAAGGTCCTAAAGTAACATTTGGTGATAACTCCCATGGAAGAACTAAAGGATATGGGAAGATGCATGCTGGCAAGGTGACTTTCCAGAAAGTTGCATATGTTAAGGGTCTTAAACACAATCTGATAAGTATCAGTCAATTGTGTGATGAAGACAATATTGTTACTTTTAGGAAGAAAGCATGAACTATATACAATACTAAGGGTAAGCCATTGTTAATAGCAAAGAGAAAAAGAGATGTGTATCTACTTGATCTTATTTCTGCTGATCCTTACACTGAAACCTGCTTATATTCCCAATCTGTTCCTAAGCTGAGCTGGTTGTGGCATAAAAGGTTATCACATTTAAATTTTGAAAATATAAATATGCTATCCAATAAAGAGTTAGTATCTGGATTGCCAAAGATCATATTTGTCAAAGACAAATTGTGCTCAGCTTGTGAACAAGGGAAACATCACAAAGGGTCATTCAAGTCAAAGCAAAACTTTTCAATAACAGACCCATTGCATATGTTGCATATGGATCTGTTTGGACCCATAAGTACTCCAAGACTAAGTGGCAAGACGTACACCCTGGTGATAGTAGATGAGTTCTCAAGATTCACCTGGGTAATATTCCTTAAAGCCAAAAGTGAAGCTGCCCTGGATATAATAAGTTTTATCAAACAGGAAGAGTTGTAAAAATGTAAGTCTGTAAATCAACTAAGAAGTGATCATGGGACTGAGTTCAAAAACTCAACCCTAGAAGGCTTTTGTGAACAAAAAGGAATATTACAAAATTTCTCCTCAGTTAGAACTCCTCAACAAAATGGAGTTGCTGAAAGGAGGAATAGAACCTTAATTGAGGCTGCAAGAACTATGCTATGTGAGGTAGGATTGAAACTCTACTTTTGGGATGAAACTATAAGTACAACATGCTATACCCAGAATAGATCAATCATAGTCAAAAGACATGGCAAAACAACATACGAAATGTATAAATAAAAAAAACCCAATATAGGCTATTTCCATGTCTTTGGTTCAAAATGCTATGTGCTGAATCAAAGAGATCAGCTTCATAAGTTGGAACCTAAAGCTGATCCTGGAATTTTTGTTGGTTATTCCTCAATCTCCAAGTCTTACAGAGTGTATAACTCAAGGAGAAAGGCTATAGAAGAATCAATTCATGTCTCCTTTGATGAAGACAGTTTTGATCAAGCTGATAAAAGACAAGCTAACTTGGTCAGTCTAAGTGAGCTTGAAAAGCCTGAGGAAACCAAAATGTCAAATCCTATGTATGTCATAGATGATGACAGTGATGATGATGTGTGTACATCCAAGAAATCATCACAAGCTCCAAGGGACTCTTAAGCTGAGAAAGATGATGAGTTCATTAATCCCTTTGGAGTTGATACTACTCAGACTGAAGATCTTGGTAATCAACAGTTTGATGACAATGTTATAATTGAGACTGAGGATGTAAGTTCACCTCAGAGTCCTCAATATCACTCAGGTCCAGAACCACATTCTCCTACTACAACATTTAAATTCCTCAAAGATCATCCTCAAGATCAAGTGATCGGTAATCTTCAAGAAAGAGTAATTACCATATCTAAGGCAACTACAAACTATGCTGCTCACTTTGGTTTTCTATCTCAAATGGAACCAAAGAAGACTGAAGTAGCCTTAGAGGATGAAGACTGGATTGAAGCTATGCAAGAGAAATTAAATGAGTTTGAGAGAAACAAGGTATGAAGTCTTGTCTCAGCCCCTAAAGATCATACAATTATAGGCACTTAGTGGGTCTATAGAAACAAAATGGAAAAGGATGGAGTGATTGTTAGGATCAAATCCAGGCTGGTAGCACAAGGGTATAAACAAGAAGAAGGAATTGATTATGATGAGACATTTGCCCCTGTTGCTAGAATTGAAGATATTAGGTTGTTCTTAGCTTATGCAGCATATAAAGACGTCAAATTCTATTAAATGGATGTGAAGAGTGCTTTCCTAAATGGAAAACTTCATGAGGAAGTCTATGTGAAACAACCTCCTAGATTTGTCAGTTCAAAGTTTCCACATCATGTCTATAAGCTAGATAAGGGTTTGTATGGTCTTTAACAAGCTCCAAGAGCTTGGTATGATATACTGTCAAACCATCTACTATCAATAGACATTACCAGAGGTAGTATTGATAAGACACTCTTTATTAAAAAAAGTAAAGGGCGGGTGATTCTTGTACAAATCTATGTGGATGACATCATCTTTAGATCTACAAATGAATCTCTGTGTGAATGGTTCTCCAAATTTATGTCAAAAAGGTACAAGATGAGCATGATGGGTGAAATGACATATTTCCTAAGCTTGTAGATTCAACAAAAGCCTGATGGAATATTCATTAATTAAAGCAAGTATGTTCTTGATTTGATAAAGAAATATGGTTTTGATTCTAGTTCAACCATGAAAACACCCATGTCACCACCTGTCAAGCTGAGCAAAGACTCAGATGGAAATTATGTATGTCAGTCTACCTATAGAGGAATGATATGTTTATTACTCTATTTGACAACTAGTAGACCTAATATTATGTTTGCTACATGTGTTTGGGCCAGATATCAGGCAGATCCTAAGGAATCACATATTCAAGCTGTGAAAAGGATCTTTAGGTACCTTAAAGGTACACAAAATCTAGGTCTTTGGTATCCAAAGGGCTCTGGATTTGAGCTAGTTGGATTTTCAGATGCTGACTATGCTGGGTGCAAGTTAGACATAAAATCAACTACTGGAGGATGTCAAATTCTTAGAGGGAAGTTAGTAAGCTGGACCAGTAACATACACAATTCAGTGGCTACTTCAACTGTTGAAGCTGACTATGTTGCTACAGGTAGTTGTTGTGCTCAAATACTGTGGATGCAACATCAGCTTCAAGACTTTGGTATGAATTTCAAGAAAACACCTATATTTTGTGATAACCAAAGTGCAATAGACATTATATATAATCCAGTCTTCCACTCAAGAACCAAGCATATAGAAATTAGACATCACTTCATCAGAGACATCGTGGAAAAAGGTAAAGTTGAAATAAAATTTATCTCCACTGATGATCAATTAGCATACATATTTCCAAAACCACTTGATGAAAAGAGGTTTCTATATCTGCTAAGTGAATTGGGTATGCTCAACCCTTAGATAAGTGTCTAGAATCTGAGTTTTAGCTTGACAAAAACTAAGTGTCTTAAGCTGAATGCACAGTTTATAGATGACTTTTCATAAACTGCCTACCTTGTCAAGCTGAGGGACAAATTCACACGTTTGGTGTGTTCCAAACATGGTTTAACTGCTAAGTGTGGTTAAAATATATATTTTAGTAGTCTCAAATAAAAATGACTAAGTATAATTGAGCCTGAGCTGTGTGCTCTACTCAAGCTGAGTATCAATCTCAAGCTGAGTGGTGAGATCAAGCTGAGTGCTTGACTAACGCTGAGTGATAAGTTTCCTCAGCTTGGTGTGTCCAAATCATGTTTTAATTACTATGTGTTATTAATCCATGAGTAATTGTATTTGAGTCAGCCTCAAATCACGTTTTATACCGATTACGTATTGGTATAATACAACAGTGTAAATAATATTCTTTGTAAGTCAAGGATGTTATTTTACATACTTATCCGTTGGGAGATGATGTGTTTCTACTATATTATTGTTACATCAAGCCGTAAGTTAGTTAGAGTAACAGATAAATAAGGATTTCCAACGGTAACTTTTCTCTCTCCTCAAAAAAAGGTATATAAATCGGTTGTAAACGAAATTAAGACGTTTACACTTCCTAAACTTCTGATATTCTCTCTATACCTTCTACAAACACCTACTTGCTAAGTGCAATTCACCGTTCATTCGATTATGAAACTCTAAATCGCTCAGTGCGAACTGCATATTTACTCAGTGTAAATTAAAACAATCAACGATGGACGGAACCATTCTGAATCTGAGTGATTGAATGGTAAGGGGTGCTGCATTTAAAAACAACGGATTGCCCTTGATTAAAATCAATAATCAACTAGCATGTCTCGCCATCCCTGAATGCAAAAGAAACAGGGGATATGAAGCATGGGTGGATTACATCAGAAAATGCCTATTGACGTTCGTTTTTACTGGAGCACCTATTCACGTTGTTCCTCAGCACTTACTGGAGTTCTGGTATACTTGTGTCTGTGATCAGGATAGCGGCAAAATCCGCGGCACGGTGCTCAATGGAGAGAGAACCATTGCTCTCATAGTGCAAAGGCTAAGGGAGATTCTACAACTCTCTCAAAATGATGTATTCGAGCCTGCTGTGACAAGGCAGGTGGCAAGGTCTGTCCTACCCAGAATGGGTCACCCACAAACAGAGGGTGTTATAAAAAAGGCCACCTTTCTAACCGGATGGCGTTTCATGGTGTCAACAGTGATTCGTTCACTTGGTACCAAGGTTGGAGGACTGGACCAGGTGAATGAGTTCGAGATGCAGCTGCTCTACAACATGTATTTTGTGCGAAATTTGGATTATGCACAGCTCATCTTTAACGAACTCAAGGTCCAAGTGATGAAGATAACAAAGGTTCTTCATGTACCTTTCATAAGGTACCTGTCCTTGGCATTTGAAGCTAAGCTAGAGATAGCACTGTATGAAGCTGGACAGGATGTGTTCCTCACCCCAGCACTCAGCTCAAAGATGTTTAACAATGATATCTTTCCAGAGCAGGAAGGACTAAGTGAGCCTAATCAATGGATAGCTGAGAGGGCTTCATCTGAAAGTGAAGCTGAGGAATAAAATCAAGGGGGAGCAGCTCAAGCTGATCAAGAGGTTCAAGCTGAGCACTCTGCTCAAGCTGAGCCAGCACACATTCAAGCTGCTTCTGGTAAGATCTCTCCACTTTCTACTTCTTCTTACTTTTCTCCATCCTCCTTTGGAGACAAGACTGTAGTTAGCCCAACTTAGTCTAACCCATCTCCTCCACCTTCTATCCATCATAAAATCCAATATGAAGCCAACCTTGGTGTGCCCACTGCTACCAAGGAAAATATTCAAACCTATATTAGAAAAACTGCCAAAGGTGGTGCCATCACTAAAGGTACCATTGGAGCTGATATCACATTGATACCTCCACCGGCAGGAGTTGAGGGGGAGACACCTACTCTTCAGGTGCCAACCTCAAGGCTCATTCAAACCCTACAGCCTAAACCGTGTGTGGTGTATACTCAGCCCACACTTACTCGAGCCATGGGAGAGCCTACTACTGTGTCTGAGCAGACACACTCAGGTAACATTGAAATAATGACCAATCCCCAGGGTCAATCAACATTTACTCACCAAATAAGCCAACCACCAACACACACACATCACGTTTTGAGCCTGATTACTTCTCTTCACTTCTCACACTCTCCATCACGACTTGTCAATGATTCATCCAAATACCAAGGTGGATTACAGGATCCAAACTCTGGTGCACATGATTCTGAGGGTATACACCAACCCTTGAATGATGCACCCAAGTCCCAACCTTCTCAAGCTGACTTAGATGACTTTTTGAAATTTATTAAAGGTCAGTTTGACATATTGCATTTCAAGAGAAGAAAGAACAAGAAGCATATGTTACTGTTCTTGGACTCCCTGGATGAAGAAGTGCTGCAATTAAAATCTGCAGTGGCTGCTCTAACACAAACTTCGACCCCTATTGATGATGACAAAAAGGGGGAGAAGGTTCAAGAGATGATCTTTTGTAATAGATTAGTTCTATCTGTAATTATTTGATTAGTTCTAATAATTTGTAAGCACTAAGTGTGCATGATCTAAGTGATCAAAATTTTGTACTCTGATATGTTCAATGAATACAAGTATTAGTTTGATATGTTCAACTGTTTATGATATGTTCATAATTCTTAGTTTGATTAGTTCAGCTGGAATGAATAAATTTATTACTTCATTATCATTGTTATGATTAATTGGTATGTTCAACTTATAATTGATAAGTTCAATTAATAATTGATAAGTTCAAAATTAAAATCTTAGTAAGTTTAAGATTTAAAACATAATTTTGTTCAACAAACTCAAAAACTGTTTGATGGTTTTGTCATCATCAAATAGGGGGAGTTTGTTGGTCAAATGATCTTATCAGTTGAAATTTGGTGAGACAAAGTTAAGTTTGCAAGATAGGTTCTAAATATAACTTAAACAGAATTATGAAGCTTAGTCAGGCTGAGCACTTATAGTGTTTCAGACTGAACCTAAGCTGAGTATAAGCTGAGCATAAGTTGATCAGTTTATACTATACGTTAGATATGTTATCAATATGTTTATAAGCTGTGTGTGTCGCCTAAGGTATCTATCGAGTATTCAGCTTGATATGTTTCAAGCTGAGTAACTCAGCTCCAAAACTGAGTCAGCTCGACAGAGTTGCTAAGTAAGTTCTAGCCAACTCTTATGACTTCTAAGGATGAGTTAGTTATTATACATGTTAGTACATGTTTGATTTCGAGTTTGTTCTCGAAGAACTCAGCTTGATGAGTTTCAAGCTGAGTAACTCAGCCTGACAAAAGAAGTCAGTTTAAGAGAATTTAAATATGTTTTAAATTCTATAACTCTCTATATCTACGGCATGGATAAGAATATTCCAGAATCAAGATTGAAGATTGAAGACTCAAGATAGAAGATTCAAGATTCAAGATTCCGGGTTATCCGTTAGTTAGTTAGTTAACAGGTTAGGATAAGTTCTAGTTTGTTAGGATCCGTAGGAACAGGATTATAAATACTTATCTCCTGATAAGTTTAGAGGTACAACCTGCTAACCTACCATCGTATGTGTTACGAATCTTGACTCACCGGTTGTAAGTTCAACGTGATCAAGAAACTCACAGATTGCCAACATTGTTCATGTGTTCGATCTTCACGTCTGTTGTAAAGTTGGTAAGTAATCAATCTGTGATTAAATCCTGTTTAGAGAGTTAGTCCGTGTCTATAATCATAAGTTGATTAAAGACATCAAGTTTGATCAATTAGTTTGAGAGATTGAGAGAGTTTGATTTACATTAGGTGTTTACATATCAAGTGTTGCTTACTTGATAGTTTCTGTAATCATCTTCTTATTAATGAAAGTAAATTATTCGATTGTTTGTGGTTTGATGTGTGTTAACACTTTTTATTGATTTGTTCAATTTTTTGCATAAAGTGTATTTAACCCCCCTTCTACACATTACTTGAATGTGTAAAAGGGGGGTTGAATACACTTTCATCAGAAATTGAACAAATCAATAAAAAAATGTTACACAAATCAAACCAAATCGAATTGAATGCTTTTATTAATAAGAAGATGAATACAATAACTATCAAGTAAGCAACACTTGATATGTAAACACCTAATACAAATCAAATCTCTCAATCTCTCAAACTAATTGATCAAAGTTGCTATCTATAATCAACTAATGATTATAGACACAATATAATTCTCTAAACAGGATTTGTTCACAGATTGAATACTTACCAACTTCACAACAAACGTGAAGATCGAACACACGAACTATTGTTGGCAATCTGTGAATGCTTGATCACGTTGATCAACTTACAATCAATGTATCAAAAACGGTGAGGTGATACCGGTTTTTCCCCTGTGGTACTCCTCTATCCTAATTAAGAGAATTTATAGTCCTATTCTACGTATCCTAACAAACTAGAACTTATACTAATATGTTAACTAACTAACGGATAACCCGGAATCTTGAATCTTGAATTTTCTATCTTGAGTCTTCAATCTTCAATCTTGATTATGGAATCTTCTTATCCGCGCCGTAGATATAGGATAACAGAATTAAAACATATTTAAACTCTATTAAACTGACATCTTTCGTCAGGCTGAGTTACTCAACTTGAAACTTATCAAGCTGAGTTCATCGAGAACTAACTCAATATCAAACATGTACTAACATGTATAATGACTAACTCATCCTTAGAAGTCATAAGAGTTAGCAACAACTAACTTAGTAACTCCGTTGAGCTGACTCAGCCTAAAGGCAGAGTCACTCAACTTGAAACACATCAAGCTGAATATTTGACTTATACCTTAGGTAACACAGTTTATCAAGCATACAGATAAACTGACTAAGATATAGTCTAAGCTGATCAACTATAATGTTCATCTTATTACTCAGCTTACGCTCAGTCTGAAACACTATAAGTGCTCAGTCTGACCAAGCTTCATAATTCTATTTAAGTTATATTTAGAACATATCTTACAAACTTAACTTTGTCTCATCAAATCTTAACTAATAAGATCATTTGACCAACAAACTCTCCCTATTTGATGATGACAAAACCATCAAACAGTTTTTAAGTTTGTTAAACAGAATTATGTTTCAAATCTTAAGCTTACTAAGATTTTATTTTTAAACTTATCAAATTTTATTTGAACTTATCAATTTTTAATTGAACTTATCAATTATAAGTTGAAAATACAAACCAATCATATTAATGAACATGAAGTGATCATATTGTTCATTCAAGCTGAACATATCAGACTAACAAATAAGAACTTATCATACACATTTAAACTTATAAAAAAAAAAATACTTGTATTCATTTAACTTGAACATATCAGAATAAAAAGATGTGATCACTTAGATCATGCACACTTAGTGCTTACAAAAATTAGAACTAATCTAATACAAAATTTTAATATTAGAACTTATCTAATATTTATGCTCAGGATGCGACTCTTAAAACTCTTTAATTTCCTTGTCAATATCATCAATAAGTTCTTTAAGATTTGGCAAGTGTTGAAGTTCGTCCTTTTATGATCTGATTGCTCTGTTTATTCTATATTTGAACCTACCAGTTTGTTTAGTTTTGGCCATCATTAGTCTCAGAGCTAACACTTGAGCTACACCACAAATATATAAACCCGCATCAGACTGGAAGCATTGATTACCATCATTGTCTAAGTACATGAACCGTTTCTGAGGCTGTTCAACATAGGTGTTCTCTTGAAACTGCATGCCTTCAGGAAGACCATAATCACACTTGCTTAATTTAGCTAATCCAGCTAGCTTTGACAAATTCTTCTTTCCAACCTTGTGAAAAGAAGTAAGTAGGGTTCTTATTTCAGATCTGGGTATGACCTCCATTACATCATCTTTTGCTAGAAGCCTTAAAATCTCATCTTTTACTTAGTTTCTAGCAGATGACTTTTCCATCTGCTTGATGAGTATGGATATTTGTTTCCATTCAGAATATCCCATTCTATGAATCCAATTTAGATCCTAGGAAGCTGTTTCACCATTTTCTAGGACAAAATCTAGAATAACAATCCCTTGGACTGTACTCAGCTTGAGTGACTTAATCAGAGATTAAAAATATGTCTTGACATAACACTGAGTAATGTCCTCTAATTGAGTTTCAATAGGAAGCTCTACTTCTTCTTGCTTTGGCTCTATAGGCAGTCTGAGTCTAACTAACTCCTCATTCTGCTTTCTAATCTGTTCAGCCCAAGCCTGCTCCCTTATCAACTTCTCATTCTGAATGTTAGCTAACTCAACTTGTACATTCTGATGTATTCTTCTTAGTTCTTCAACAGACATCCCAAGCTGATCAGCATCTTGTTGTTTTATTCTCTCAATAGCCATTTGAGTAGCTCTTTCTTTCAAGGTTATATTGCCCGTGGAATCTTCATCTGAATATGATTCACCAAGAATCATCTTCTCCTTTTACTTTTTCTTGGGGCTTCTGTATCTTCTGAGCTGACTACTTGAAGTCTTTTGCCTTTAGCTTATGCAGTAAGCTCAACTTCAGTTTCTGTTTCTTTTCTCTTTCTCCCCCACATCAAGCTGAATATTTGACTTATACCTTAGGTAACACACAGTTTATCAAACATATAGATAAACTGACTAAGATATAGTCTAAGCTGATCAACTATAATGCTCAGTTTATTACTCAAGCTTACGCTTAGTATGAAACACTATAAGTGCTCAATATGACCAAGCTTCATAATTCTGTTTAAGTTATATTTAGTACATATCTTACAAATTTAACTTTGTCTCATCAAATCTTAACTAATAAGATCATTTGACCAACAGTCATCTTGCCTGACAGACAAGATTCACAATTATCTAACGATTCTAGATCTAAAGACCCTAGAATTCCATGACGGTGGAGTTGCTGTATGCGTTTCTTGTTAATGTGTTTGAGCTGACAATGCCAAAGGTAAGCCTGGTTCAATACATCTTTTGACTTTTTACTTATATGATAGATTTCATTATTGTCATCTTGTAGATTTAATATATATAGACCATTTTGTGAACTTGTTTTAAATTAGAATAAATCATCCTTAAAGCATAAAATGGTTTTCCCTACAGACTGAAAGGTTAAACCATTGTCTACTAATAAATCATATGAGATTACAATCTTGATTAATCTAGGAACATAATAAAAATCTCTAGCTCTATAATCAAACCCTAAGGTAACCTGAGACTATATGTCCCTACAGCTTTAGCACCAACCGTGGAGCCTTCGCCTAGCGGTAGGTCCATATCGCCGTCCTTAGTTTCCTACTCCTCCTGAATCCTGGCAAATGATTGCATATGTAATGACCACATCCGGTATCAAGTGACCATGATTCAAAAGAAGTAACTAAGAAATCTATCGTAAAGATACCTATATCATTGGGAAAACCAATGTCTAGCTGATCAATGTCGATTGAGTGCTCGAATCACTCCTTGCTGCCACGACTGGGCAACATATGTCTCCTAGCTCATCAAAATTAGTCGTCTACTTCTATTGGCTCAACATCAGCTTTACCAAGGATATCAGAATGCAGATGGTCAAGTATACACATCTGAAACTTGTGTATACCAATAACTGTCAGTTCCTGTCCCCCAAGCTCATTCACTACCTTTGACTGATAGTACTTAGGGACCTTATCAATAGCATGACTAGCTCTTGTTCACTGACTTGTGATCCTAAGATGGTTAAGTAATCAAATAATCTTCTCATATTAATGAGATGATCGCTTACAGACTGATTCTATTTAATCTTCTATGAAAGTATTTCCTTCATCAATAGGAAGCGTCCATAGTTGTTGCTTTCTTTGAATTGCTTCTCCAGATTCGCTTACAGACTGATTATATTTAAACCTCAAATAATGACTTTCTGTTGAGCTTGCCCTAGAACTCGAATGCTGTTGAGAGTATCAGAATTGACATGATATCATATTCGTCAGATAAATACTTATAATATGTATCTTATTCTCCATCCGGGGAAAAAATAGGTTGTGATGAAGGTGGTGTTTCAACTGTGTACAACTTCCCCTATGCACTTAGGATATTCCTGAAATGTAACTTCCAAATCGCATGGTTTTGATCTGAAAGCTTCCACTTGTTTATGATGAAGCTAAAAGACTCCGCAGGTGAATACACGAAATAGAATATAATAATGACATCTACAGAAAAAGAACAAAATAAACCGGTTCAGTAATTTGATTTAAAACATCTAAAATAGATTATAACATTTAAATAATTTAATTTTAGACTAGGACCCATATTTCACATGTGCCAGTGCACGGTTTGGGCACGAACACACCAATCCCGTGTTAACTTTGGTGGGTATTAAAACATACCGATTGTATTTTAACTAAAACACACGTTATAGATCCTCGGGACATCGAATGAAACATAATTAGTACATTTTAGTCCCTCTAAGTGCACCTTGGGGCCGTCACATTCGGGAATCACTAAAATAGACCTCACCACCTAACACGACGTGAACTCTGGCCCGTCACATTAGAGAATCGCAAAATCTTTCACCCCCTTCCCCACAATGGTTTGAACCCCGATACTCATGGTTTGAGCACAACAAAGCATCGAAGTACCATTTAATGGATTGGGTGTACCATTAGATATGTAGCACTACTGGTTTAAGATTTAAAAAGGTTTATTGTTTCAAAAAACTTTTGCCAGTTTTATAATTCACGATTTTATATGAAAAAAATTTGTAACACGTTTCCTTTAAGTGAAAAACATTTCGATATAAAAATTGTTAAAATAAAGATTTTAACTTTTACGTGCATAAAATATGTAGTAATATATCACAACCACATAATTATATAAAACATAATATAAGCCATAACCACGCATTTGACCACCGCCGGTACTTGGTTGACTAACCAAGTAACCGGCGGCCAGACTACCTAAATGGATTACACAACATACAAGCCATGAATGTTGATGCTCCCACTAGTTTCATCATATATATGTCGGGGTTTGAGGGAAAATATGACATGCACAGCGGAATAAAACCAAACCCCAAGCCCAGTAATGTCAACTAGATTAACTAGGGGAACAAAGAAGACAATATATATAAACGGATACACATAAAGGTTTAGGGTTAGAAAATTATACACTTTGACTGCTATAGAGGGATACACAACTACTACACCTGAACATGGCTGCTAGACCACCAAGAAAATACCCGCAAAATAGATCGCGCGTGTGTGTATTCCAACTACCGTCACCGCCAGCACAAGGGGCTTTACCGCCGCTGCCGCACTCCACCGTAAGGGCTCGGACCGAGGGGAGGGATTCTCCGGAATGGACTGCTCACTGGAGGGGCCATTCTCCAGAGACAATCAACGCAAGCACAACCCTTGTGGGGTAGTGGTTCTCGGCCGACGCAAAGGGGAAGGGAAGGGAAGAGAGAGTGAGGTGTGTTGCTTGGAGCTTAAGTCTTTAATGACTAAACTTAAGGTTATCCCCTTGAAATACATATATTTAAATGGATTAAGCCTTAAATCCCGACCCGTGTTTAATTCTTTAAAAACTTTGCAACAACCACCTTAAGGTTTAAATTTTATTAATTACATTACTAATTAATTAATAACCTTTAATCAAACCTTTTAATTAAATATTAAATTTAATATTTAATCTTACCAAAAATAAATAAACTATTTATTATTTATTTCCTTGACAATTAATTAACTATTAATTATCAACACACGTAATGTATTTTCTATAAACTTGGTTCGGATATGATGACATGTTTACACTATCTATGCACAAAATCTAACAATATCTGTTAAATCAAAATGAAATGCAACCCAAATAAAGATGATAATGAAAATGCAACCCACACGAACATGATGACCAAAATGCAACCTCGATGAAAATGATGTATGTAGCAATTTGGTCATGATTTCATCTAGGTTGCATTTTGGTTATCATTTTCACATAGGTTGAATTCTAGTCATGATTTTCATATGTTTTGATCTAAAAAGGAATCACATGGTTGAAGAAGGTGATGTTTGATTTTAATAAAATTTAGACATGTGAAAAAGCAGATTTGAAATCACGAGATTCATATTTCTCTGGGTTGCATTTTCATTTGTTATTTTGATAAAAAGGATGACCAAAAATGCTACCCAAATGAAGATAACCAAAATGCAACATAGATGAAAATTATAACAAAAATGCTATATCATTTTTATCTGGGTTGCATTTTTTCTATCATCTTCATCAGAGTTGCATTTACAAAATAAAATTTTCAATAATATGGGAAAAGTGGTTGATTTAAAGAGGATAAAAACTAGTACACTGTTATACATTTCTTGCTTAAATTCTATAAACTTAATTACTTATGGCAATTTAAACTTTGGGGGGTAATTTTTTATCTAGTTGTTTAAAATTAGATAATGAAATTATGGTGAAATAGTAATGGTGTGTGATTGTAATCTCAATTTTAACATTCATATTTGTCCTTTTAAATGATTGGCTGAGATTTGTTTTTTAGGTTCTATGTTAATCACACAGAATAATATATATATATATATATATATATATATATATATATATATATATATATATATATATATATATATATATATATATATATATATATATATATATATATATATATATATATATATATATATATATATATGGGAGAGGGTTCAAACGCGAACTATTTTTCGTACGATAATCATGATAACCAATCTTAGCCCTTAATTAAAATTGATCAATGGCTAAGATTTTTTGACGGCTCATTAATGCGTCATTTATGACTCATTAATGGATTATTAATGACACATTAATGAGGGTTAATTCTTGAAAGTCAAGTCTCGCGAATTTATGACGGCTCATATAGACGCAATTCACGGTTGAGTAAATATATAAATTATCAAAATACCCCAATTAATGAGTCATTAATGGTTATTGTTGGACTTATTTTTTAAAAATATGAGATCAAATTCGAATCGTTGATCAAATAAATATAATGGCTAAGATTTAAAAAGAAAAATGATGTATATTTAAAATATGAGGGGCTAAATAGGAAAGGGTTTACTTCTCTAAAATGTGTTGAACTATATCTCAAATGTTAGTGTGTGTATCCACCTTCCAAAAATGATATTGTGTGTATTAAACTTTTAGTTTGTTGTTATTGTACGTAATTTGTTACTTTGTCTTGAAAAGCCGAAAACTTTCGAAGATTGTGTTTTGATGCTTCCATTGTGTGGGTTCTTGTGGCCAATACTTTTCATAAAGTGGTATCAGAGTCACCCTACAAAGATTTAGCACATGCATGGCTTGAAAACCGGTTTTGAGAATTTTTTTTATTCTGTCCGGTGAGGGGCCGTGAAGGTTTTTCCCTCACGGGTCATGAAGGCTTTGCAACTACTGAACTTCAGGACGAAACATGAAAAAGGTTTTTTTTAACAAACAAGTGCTTATGGCCCGTGATCGGTTGTGAAGCCTTTGGTTTTCACGAGCCGTGAGGGGTCATGAAAGGTGAACAGTTTTTTTAGCGTTTAAAAGAAAGCCATATTTGTGGTTCTGTTTTTATTTCAAGAGTTTGTTTCCTTTTGTTTTTTACACCAAGTGTATTTTGGTCCAAATATTTATATGCATGTTATGGTTTTGGCATGAAATGCGCAAATGAATACACTTATATTGTGTATATATGAATATTGATGACAAACTTTGTTTTGGTTATTTGGTCTATAATAATTATTGTCGCTTGCATGCCGTTATGTTTCATTTATAATTTTAATAGAAGTTAGGTTTTATCGTGACTTGCATACCATTTCTTTTTATATGTACATCTACCTTTCAAGACCATGCATAACTAACAAAATTCATGGCCATATTATTCATGGATTTGAAGGTGGAAGATTCAATGGAAGCACTCATTACTTAGTCCTTTGGTTTTGTCCCTAGTTTTTCCCATGTTGGCTCACAGGAAAAACACATAGGATGTTTTTAAGCTTATGATATGATTTTTAAAATGCATGGTTGTTTAGGATCTTCCCATACTAGATAATTTTTTTTATTAAAGTTAAATAGAATCACACAAGGGTTTGTAAAAATTGGTTTTGAACTCTCACACTTGCTTACCTGATTATCAAAAGAAGTATAAACTTTGTACTATATACAAAATTGAAAGACGAATTTGTCACTAATTTTGTTAGTCCAAATTTGGCTTAATACGGCAAAACAAAAAACTCATTTTCGATACATAAATCACACACCGTCGGTCAGTTGATACCACCCAAATTTAGTGGATGATTGTCGAGCTTAGCATGACTCATTCATTATGAAGATGCGTGGAAGGTGAATGTTGTAACTTGTAAGACTGGTTGTCGAGCTTAGGACGAGCCAATAGTTGGTCGAGAGTATGACCGCATATCTTTGCGGACAATTAATAATTTCAAATTAGGATTCATGGGTGATTGTCGAGCTTAGCACTAGTCAACCAAGAATTTTATTTTGGAATTGGTGGAAAGGGATCAAGGATTCCAAGCGTATATTGGATATAATTGGATTCCACGTATATCTACGAGTTTCAATGATGTATTGCAGTCGCCAACATAGTTTCTAGTTTAAATAGCTTCACCGTATGATCTGCAGTAAACTTGTCATTTGAGGAAGTGAAACATGGTTCTTAGCCTTGTTAAAATAATTTTGGTTATGGATAAACTATTTTAACAAGATTTATATCAAACTAACTAAAACTACTCTGCTAATTTAGAAGGCATCTTCAAGCAATACCACCACCATGAGCAACATTTCCTTCCGAGTTTACCTCGAAAGTGAGAAACTCGATGGTAGCAACTCAATCGATTATCATAGGAAACTCAAGATTATCCTACGCCATGAATGAAAGCTATAAAACATTGAGGAAACCCTACCCCATGTGCCTACAAGAAACATAAGCACAGATGTCCGAGAGGTGTATGAAAACTCCTCAAGGACTTGGTAGGAGTAACATGCCTGATGTTGAGCACTATTTACTTTGATTTGCAAAAGCAGATGAAGAACTTAAGTACATTTAACTTGATCGCATAGTTAAAGGGCATGTTCCAACAACAGGCAAGGCAAAAGAGGTATGTGTGCCTTAAGGCGCTACTTGGTTACAAGCTCTCGGAGGGATGGAATGTAAGCGCTCATGTGTTACGTGTGAAGCAAAACGTGTAGCGCATGGAGATGTTGGGATTTATCTTAGGAGGGATCTAGCTAAGTATTTGATCCTCTAGTCCCAGCCCAATGCATATGATCAGTTCATTATGAGATATCATAAGCATATCATGGAGAAATCAGTTAGTGAGCTACATGCGATGCTCAAGACTACGAAGTCTAAAATCACCATGTATAATTCCTTCTCTTCAAATCCCGTCTTGGTTGTTCGGGAAGACCGCATCCAGAAGAAGAAGAAACCATATCCTTCCCGTAAAGGTAAAGGTAAGGTTAATGTTGGAGCTCCCAAGCCTAAACCTACCCCGTAGGCAAAGGCGAAATGGAAACTTCTCCAAGCCAAGAGTCCAAAGGAGGATAACAGCTTTTTCTACATGGAAAAGGGGCACCGACACCAAAGCTTCCTAAAGTACATAGAGAGTCTAAAGATGCTCGAGGCCATGAGAATCTCGGGCATCTCAAGTTTAAGTACGATCATGATAAAACTCCATAATACTTATACTTCAAAAGGCTAGGATTTAGACACTAGCGGTGGTACTCACGTTTGTAACATTGTGCAGGTGCTAAGGGAAAGTAGAGGCTTGGATAAAAGGGATCTAGATCTAATTATCGGTAACAAGGCTATTGTCCCAGTAGAGGAGAAATGAAGTTTCAAACTTTTTTTAGAACCGGCTACTCCATTGTTCTTAAAGATGTATTCTATTCACCTTGTGTGGAACGTAATATCATTTTTTTTCACGCCTTGTATGATGGTGGATATTATTTGATGTTATTTTAACGAAAATCCATGTCATGGTATATATGAGGCTAGCGCATACATTGGAACTAATAAAACAATCATGAACATTGATTATGAATATAAAAATAGTTTGGACAAATTTCCCTAATAGCCGCCTTAGTCACATAAAAAAGATGTGCATCGTCAAGCTTCAATAGGCTGGGATCTTGTTAGCGTTTGACCATGGTCCAAATGAAGTATATCAATCTTGTTTATTGGGCACAATTACAAAAACACTCATCACCAATATTACTAAGAGGGGAAAGGACTTGTTAGAAATAGTACACACCGATGTGTGTGGTCCTTTCAAACATGTCACAAAAGACAATTTAAGATACTTCGTTATCCTAAAAAATGACTATAGTAGATATGGATATGTATATTTGGTAAGACATAAGTCTTATAACTTTGTTGTGTTCAAGACATTCCAAAACAAAGTTTAGAATCAAGATATTAGGTCAGATTTTTGTGACCATTTAAAAAGTTATGAGATAATCTCAAAACTGACACCTCCTAGAACACCATAATTAAATGGGGTCACTGAAACGGGGAATCAGACTTTATTATACATGGTTCTGTCTATAATGAGTTGCATTTAGGTAACCATTAGTTTTTGGGGTTATGATCTTGAGACGGAAGCCAGAATCCTTTACCTCGTAACAACAAAAAAGGCCAAGAAAACACCATTCGAGATTTGGCAGGGGAAGAACGCAAGTCTACCCTATATAAGGATTTAGGGTTTTCAAACCTACATAAGACGGGAGGTTGATGAAAATTTGGAACCCTGATCCAAAAGGTGTTACTTCATTAGTTATCCTTCGTCTGGCATTGGATACTTATGTTGGGTATTGGTGGCATCTAGAAAGTGCAATGGAAGCAATAACGAGTATAAAAAATTTTCTAAAATTTACCACCAATACGCCCACCCAATGGACCAAACTCTATATATGAGCAACGCAAATAAAATAATAACAAGAGTAGGAATTATACCATGCAATAGCTTCTTTCTCGTTGACTTGGAAGTTGTGGACGTGAGAACACAATAGAGTGCTCCTCAAGTTCCAATGATCCCCACATGCTAGCTATACTTGAATGCCGCCAAGAACACTACCAATGGCTATCACCAACTTGATGTCCAATGCACCAAGATTAGTCTTCCAAGTGTGTGTCTTGTGAGAGAAAGTTCATATGTTCACCAAGGAACCATTAGCCATTTTCACCAACTCAAGAGACTAGTATTATGACTCTCAAAGAGCCAAAACTGATGTGCTAACTGTACTCATTAAGCTAGACTTAACATCCATTAAGCACTCAATTAGAACAACTATAAAAAGCAAATTAACTATCCTGTTATAGCGTTGGACATGAACGTGCCTCACGAGGCACGCCCGTGCTAGCCCAAACAGGCACACCCAAGTCACGCCCGATTTGGGCTCGTGCCTAAGCATAAGGCACGGTCATACCTCTAAGCGGCACCTCTGTGACGGCCCCAATAAATACACCCAAGGAATGCAAACCCTGGGCCCATACCTAGCCACGAGACACACCCGTACCTACAATAGGCACGGTTGTGCCTAGCCTACCAAAACCATCTTTTAGCATTTTTCTCTCTCTCATTCAAAGGTATTGCTAGAATAAATACTTGCCGTGTGACCTAATACGCATATGCCTCATCGGAAGTGGTATCAACTCATGTGTGTCAGTAGGCATACTCCAACAGACTCTCACTTCCACATGACACACCCACAAAAGGTAACACCGACATACATCGGCCTTTAGTAAGGCATCTATAGCGTAGGGTATGTCATCCAAGACAAGTACCAACCTGTAAAGAGTGGCCCTATAGATAAGTGATCATTCATCCTTTCGTTCACGATATCCTATGTGAATGTGAGGAATGGAATGTGATCAACCTCGAGATCATCCACGATTCTGTTTCTCGATCAAGACTGATGGCGATCAACAGAAACAAGTTGCAAAATTAATACATTATCAATTCAACTCGACCATGGTCATGAATTTAGTCTTAGCACTCAATCAACGAGGGGCCCGTAGATATCTCTCAAAAAAGGAACGAATACCTTCGACTACATCGTCCCATCATAATATAAAAACCTTGTTTGAAAACTTATCTTATAACAGCGAGTTAAGAACTTTGTTAGAAAGCAATCAAAGCAAGACCAAAATAATATTCAGGAAACACAATTATCTCCTATAAAAGGATAAACAATATTATCATCCTGATTACTCGTGACCACATCACTTGATCCATTATCAAGTACAGGCTAAGTGTTGCATAACCATGTATTCAATCCAAGATGAATACCTTTAGCAATTAATTGTCTCGATCTTAATTCACTTCTTCTACCATTATGAACAACGACCGATTGTGGAGCATTTAGAATAAATATTTTATTCAAGGAAGCAGTTAGACATGCCAAGATGGAACACAATAAAGGCTAATAGAAGTATCTGTTACACGCTCATTACTAAATCCCCATTTGATAATCGATACAACCAAAAGCACAATATTGCTTAATGTTCCTAACACAAACATGTCAAATTTAGCTAAAACAAACTCAAGCCAAAGTCCTTTGCAAACTTAGTACATGCAAGCCTAGTATGAAAAATCATCACTAGCTTGCAACAATAGCTTAGTTAATGGATCTGCCAATGCAATCCGTGTGTAATCATATAATAACCATATCTTTACTCTCAATCAACTACTCATAAATTGTGCGTTAGAAAGATCATGGTCCATCGTCTAAGCCTTTGTACTCTCATTGTTCTAGAAGAACACAATCGAATTAACGAAGCTTACGTCTACGGTTCTCGTCTAGGAGACATCATACTCTCATTGGTCCCGAAAAGGTCCGAATAGATTCACGATGCCCAAGACTATGGTTCATGTCTATGAACCGTCGTACCCTCATTGTTCTAGAATAGACCAATAGAATCACGATGCTTAAGACTATGTTTCTTGTATCTAAGCTATCATACCCTGATTGTCTCAAAGAATCCAACAGGGTCAATGATTCTTAAAGAACCATTCCATTTGACAACACAACAACACTACTTAGAAGGACTATTAACCCCAATCAAGATCAGCAGTTATCCTCACTAATATAGCAACTAGCTTTAGAGTAATCATTTTACTCGAAGCCCCTTTTATTCACCGAACATCAAGAAGATATCTCAATATTTCTTGAATTCCAAAATCTTTTTTATATTTCCTAAATTTTCGTACGAAGCAAGAATTCCTAACCCCTACTCTAAACCACACCAGGCTATGATGTTGTCCTTAATAAGATGTATATCAAAGACATACATTACTAGGAATTCAAATGATCCCACTAGCTCTGGAAATTATTTAAGTATCATCTTTGCCTCTTAAAAACTCAAGACTATGATTTTCTCATCAAATCAAATATTCCAACCTTGAGATGCTTTAAGTAATCCCACGAATGAATTTCTTGGGCTTGTATACTTTACAAGAATACTCTCAATGTATAAGACTCTCGGAGAGTGTTGAAACACTTCCTCAAAATTCCTATAAAGGAATACGGTCTATACATTCAACTGCCATACCTTTATAGCCATGAGAAGGTATAGATACCTCTAAGTATCCGAGTAGTCTTCAACATAACCACCGGGAAAATTTCTTTATGATACCATCCTCATGGTCAATCACAACGGAATATTTAACCACTAGTCAGTATCTAAAGGTGTATGTAACTTTATCCAATACTTGGATATCCATCATGTATTTCATCTCATTCTCACAACCTATCTTTTCCTAGTAGACTCTAGGCCTACTACCACTTCCGATAGTTGATAAGGTCTACTAAACCCATTAAAGAATCGTCTTCCTCTGGACATAAGAAGAGTGATGACATTATGCTAGGTACTTCAGCATTGCCATGCTGAGTTTCAATCATTTCTGATTAATTGCTAGTGCCAACATCATGTTCTACCATTCAAGGTTCGCTTTCCTCCCACTGGCTCCCACAGGTATCAGCTTTACACTTGCCACTGAACAATAAAACTTGTCCTTAAAATTTCATGAAACAAATATCCCATGGTCTTAGTAGAATTCCTAATGGAGTAGCAACTCTAGTTCCAGATTCTTCCACCTCACGTCTACACGTAGGTTAGATGATCTAGACATTGAGATAGACAAGCAAAGAAACTCGTTCTAGTCATATCTCCTAAGGTGCATACTTAAGCATCTTTGTTAGTTGTATATTTAGAACATTCCCCGCCATTTTCAAGCATACCCAAAACTCGGGTATGAACTTGCAACCAACCAAAGACCCGACCATTTTCAATAATTGTTAGGTTCCTCCACTATTTGACCCCGTATACCAGTGCATCCAAGGAGGAATGAATTATAAGACGAATCTTATAATTCTTATGATGGTTACCAAATTCAATATTCAAGGTACTTTACATCTTTTCAATATTCAAGTATCTTAATCATTTTGACCGCATGCCTCGTTATGGTAAGTCTTGAATACCTCAAAGGTTTCAAATACACCCATCCTCACTACCACAAAGGGTAAAGGTAACGAGGAACATGTATTTATCCCAATTATTTGCTTAAACGAATAACAAATATAAGTGTGACCGAATTCAACAAGCTACCATTCCTCTCACATATGCCGGTGAAGGATGTCCAAGTCATTTAGCCTAACAAATAATTCTCGCACTCAACATTTGATCCATAACCAAAAGTATACAAGATCCCAAACCACACGGACCTTATAGATGTATGTCTTGTTTATATGGTTATATTAACCTTGAAATAAGGATAATTTATCCAAACCTTTTGGACTCAAACATATCATTCATGATTATTCTATTAGTTTTACGCAGAAACTTATAAATGTCATGACATGGATAAACTTTAAAATAAATTTTCACAAATAAATATATGTAAAAACAAAGAAGTATCCATCGTTAAGCAAGGCATAATAGACATAATATTTCCCTAGTCATGCAGGGCAGATAATATATATAGAAAGTAATAAAATAGCTGGACGGAATGGCGATCACACTCCCAATCTATTCAATAGAGAAAACTTCCAAGTTTCCGTTCATGAAGTCTAGCTCTCCACGCCTCATCCACCTACTTCCATTTAACACTGACACTTTGAAACAAACCTTTTTTTAGCATACGTGAGTGTTGTAGTGAGCATTTCAAAAACCCAGCTATAAGAAGTAGAAGAGCAATGTAGTTAACCATGAATGTACATGAAGATGAGTAGCTATTACCTTGCCTCATGACCATAGGTGTCGAGGCCAGTGGGAGCAAGAGGAGGTTTTACAACCTATCCATGGGATCAAGCTAGTCTAGGTTGTCCTTAGCTGACCCCTTAGGACAAGTTGGCAAAACTATAACATATTTATATTAACTGCATGGTTGTTCTTTATTTTTATAGTTCATATGCGATATTAAATTTAAAGTTGGGTTAATAATAGTTATTATTAATATGAGCAAAACCACGTTATATGACAAAATTAACTCACCACAACGGTTTCATAAAATTTATTATTTTATGTTTGTCGTATCAAGTTTTATAAAAGTTTATTTAAAATGATTTTTATTATAAGGACTACAAGACGTAATGTGTACCTAGCTTTAAGGTAAACCTATTATATGGATTATAAAATTGTTAGTTTTAAACAGTTTTCCATAAATTGGAATTAATAAGTTTTTTCTTAAAACTTGGATAAAACCGAAAAAATCTTAGTGCTACCCATCCAATGGTAAACCCAACGCATTAAACGGTACTTCGATGCTCTGTCGTGCGAAAACCATGAGAATCGGTGTTCGGGGACGAAAGACTCTGTAATTTTCTGGTGTGACGTGCCAAAGTTCATCCTGTCTTAGGTGGTGCGGTCTATTTTGGTGGTTCCGTAACTGTCCCAAAATGCACTTAGAGTAGAGGTAAACATGTATAAATTTTATTATCTAAAACTCTACGAGTTCTAGGGGTCGTGTCAGTTAGATACGATTGGTAAAGGAAACTACTTGCAAGAAATAACACGGGGTTGGTGTTGTCATGCCTAAACCGTGCACCAGTGTGAAATATCGATCCTAGGCTAATATTTATCATTTAAGGGTATTTATCGATATATATTACAAAAGTCTATTATATGTTACTTATTAAACCATACTATTTTTTGGTATATGGCAAACGTATCCAACACTAACAACTTCTCTCTCCATTAAGGATAAGCTCACCTGACCTAATTTCCTCAACTGCGAGCACAGTCTCAGGATTATGCTTAGGCATGAGAAGAAATCGTATGTCCTGAAGCAGCTAGTGGGAAATGCCCCAACGCTTAATGCAAGAGATGAAGTAAAAGAAGCTTACCAAAAGCACGTCAATGATGCCTTAGATTTAAGATGCCTCATGATTGCAACTATGAGTCCAGAGTTGCAGACAAGAATGATGGATAATTCTGCATACGGCATTACCTGTCAGCTGAGAGACATGTTTCAGGAGTAAGCTCGCATTGAGCGTTATGACGGAACAAGAACTCTCCATACTTGCAAGAAGGCTAAGGGGACATCGGTCAGTGCCCATGTCATGAAAATGAAGGGGCACATTGACCACCTGGAAATGCTAGGACACCCACTCTCGTTACACTTAGCAACTGATATAATCCTCAACTTGTTGTCATATGACTATAAGCCTTTTATAGTCAACTCAAACATCAATAATATGTAGAAATCCATAGTTGAGCTTCATTTGATGCTCAAGACTGCAGAGTTGGGACAATGAAGGTGGAAAGAAGAGGAAAGGGTGCAGTTGAAAAGAAAATGGCAATAGAAAATGCAAGAAAGTAAAACCAAATAAGGCAAGAACCGAGAAACGTTGCTTCAAGTGTAGTGAGGTCGGCCATTACAAGATCAACTACCCGAAGCGTCATCAAGGCGGTGATAAGTTCAACAACCCAGGTAAACTTTATGACTAACTTTTGTTATTACTTTCTATTGAGTTAACGTATGCAATCGTTTATTGCAATAGGTCAAGGAAAGTAAACTGCGAGAGTTTGATTTGTTCTTTTTATTATTTTCTTTTAGTTTTCTTATTATTAGTTCAAGTCTGTTGATCTGTTCAACTAGAATCTGAGCGTATTCCAAACTTACTTGACTTTCATCATCTTCTTCCTCAGCCTCTTCATCATCATCAACTTCATCAAACTTCTCATCACCACTTTCCGAGTCACTGGAATTGCACTTTGCCATAATGTTGGGAAAATGATCTCATCAGTTTAGATTTGATGAGACAAAGTTAAGTTTGTAAAATGAATTCTACGTATAACTTAAACAGAATTATGAAGCTTAGTCAGACTGAACACTTATAGTGTTTCAGACTAAGTATAAGCTGAATGTAAACTGAGCATGTGTTCGATCAGTTTATATTATACCTTAGTTAAATTATTAATGTGTTTGATAATCTGTGTATGTCACATAAGGTATATATCGAGTATTCAGCTTGATGTGTTTCAAGCTGAGTGACTCAGCTTAGAAGCAGAGTCAGCTTGACAGAGTTACTAAATTTGTTTTATTTAACTCTTTGGACAACTAAGGATGAGTTAATAATTATACGTGTTAGTTCATGTTTGAATTCGGGTTTGTTCCCGAAGAACTCAGCTTGATGAGTTTCAAGCAGAGTAACTCAGCCTGACTAAAGAAGTCAGTCCAAGAGAATTTAAATGTGTTTTAAATTCTGTTTTAACTCTCTATATCTACGGCGCGGATAAGAAGACTCCAGAATCAAGATTGAAGATTGAAGACTCAAGATAAGAAGATTCAAGATTCAAGATTCCGAGTTATCCGATAGTTAGTTAGCAAATTAGGATTAGTCCAGTTTGTTAGGAACCGTAGCAACATGATTATAAATACTTATCTTCTGATAAGTTTAGAGGTACGACTACGATTCTGATAAATATTACAGAGCCGAAAATCTCACCTCACCGTATGTGTTGCGATTCTTGATTCACTGTTTGTCAGTGATCAAGAAACTCACAGATTGCCAGATCATTCGTGTGTTCGAATCATCACATCAGTTGTGATATTGGTAACTAATCATTAGTTGATTCAATCTGTGAAAAATTCTTTTTAGAGAGTCGTCAGTATCTATAATCATAAGTTGATTATAGATAGCTAAGTTTGAGAGATTGAGAGATTTATATTAGGTGATTATATATCAAGAGTTGCTTACTTGATAATTAATGTAATCATCTTCTTATTCAAAGCATTGTAATCATCTTCATATTAATAAAAGCATTCGACTAGTTGTGGTTTGATTTACTGTGTGTAACACTTTTATTTGATTTGTTCAATTTCCGCAGAAAGTGTATTCAACCCCCCCTTCTACACACTGTTGCTTGTTGTTATTCTCACCAAGGGACCAACAACTGGTATCAGAGCAGGCTGAATAATTTCATTAGTTGAAAGTTCAAGATTCTGAGAAAGTTTACAATGTCTACAAGCAACAATTCATCAAACTTTCCACAGATGTCTGCCAAAGGCTGTCCCATATTTGATGGGTCTGACTATCCTATGTGGAAGTTCAGAGTCATGCTGTTCCTCAAGTCCATTGACAACCGTATGTCGGATGTTGTCACAAAAGGACCTATAATCCCTAAGATTCCTGCTACTGTCAGTGATACATCTCCTGGCATATCTGAAAAGGAAACAAGAAAGCCTATTGCATCTTGGATTGATGAAGATTGGAAACTCTTCAATCTGGATGACAACGAAAAAAGTTTTCTGGCAAATGCCCTTACCAACTAAATCCTGCGCACTGTGACTGGGCTTCAAACTGCAAAAGATATTTGGGACACACTGAGTGTTACTTATGAGGGCACAGATCTGGTCAAGCAACATAAGAGAAGTCATTTGAATAGATCTTATGAAAACTTCTTTTCAAAGAAGAATGAAACCTTGTCAGATTTGTTCACAAGGTTTCACTTCTTGATAAATGACCTACTAAGTGTGGGTGTAAAGAAATATGATGCTGAACTTGTGCTGAAATTTCTGGATGTGTTACCAGAGAGATTTAACGATGTAACTACAGCACTAAGGGCTGGAGGAACACTGCACGTGTATAATCTACAGTCTATTTATGGGTTCTTGCTAAATCATGAACAGATAATTGAACACAAGAGAACTTCTCAACAACAACTCAAGGAGTCTTTGGATAAGAATGAAGTTGCATTGGTTGCACAGAAAAAGAAGAAAAGTTCCAAGACACTGGTTATTGAATCTGAGACTGAGTCAGAATCTCAAGCTGACCACTCAGACTCAGATTCAAGTGATACTGATGATGTTCAGAATATCACTGAGCAAATGGCAATATTAGCCAGACGTTTGAGAAGAGCTCAAAGGGTAAGAGGAAGATCTGACAGGGGCAAAGGAAAGAGTTCCTTTGATCCCAAGAATGTTGTGTGCTTCAACTGTAAGAAGAAGGGACACATTGCTGCTGAGTGCAGATTAAAGAAGGTAGAATCAACATCAGTTGTTGATAAGAATGCTTACAGAGCTGATAAATACAAGAAGAAATACACTCAGCTCAAGAAAGGAAAGCCTGAAGACAAACCCAGTGCAAAAGGACTAATTGCTGAAACCTGGGATACAGAATCATCTACCTCAGATGATGATGTATGTCTGATGGCTCAAGAAGATGAAGAGTTGGAGATAGATGAGGTTGATTGTGGTTTGTCCGAGTCAACTTTTGAAGCTGACATGAAGGAAGCTGAGGAAAACAACAAGCTTAGTGACTGGGATCCTGCTTCCATGTATAAGGTCAGTAATTTCAACTCTTATACTGATGAGGAAAAGGGTCTTGCTTTTGATTATCTGCAGAATGATTTCAAGACCGTCCTTAAGTCTCAAAATGACCTCAAAGATGAGATAACTAAACTCAAGAATGAGATTAAGGAAAATAAGTCTCTCATTGATGTTGGTAAGAAAGCACAATGTGATCTTGAATGTCAAAGACACATTAATAAACTTCTAAGTGAAGAACTTCAGGAAGCTAAAGACAAAGCTGAACAACTTCAAAAGGTTACTGAGTCTTGGTGTAAGTCATCAAACCTTGATGAAAAGTGCATAAACCAACAGATACCTAAACAGGTAAAGGCTGTACTTGGAGGTGACTATCAAACAGCAGCTTATGTAGCTGATGATGAGATAGCAAGTACAGATTCTGAGGAAGATAGACAGCTGATTAAGTCTCAGAAGTCAGCCTCAGAGAAAAGACATGATCCAAGCTTGAAGTTCAATATGTTTGTGAAAGCTAAAGACCATGGAAATGAGTGCTTAACATCTAAACAGCATGGTAAGTCTGTGCTGGAGAGACTAGGCACTCAGTCTGTTCAAAGAACTTCGGTCATAGAAAGGCTTAATCCAAACCCTTTCAAAAGACAAAATTCTATTTCTGGCTCGGAGAGAAGTTACAAGAACAGAAAGACCACTGTAAGGCAGAGGTCAAAACATGACAATGGTAAGTCCAAAGTTGTGGATCTTGGTAAGTCCAAGAATATCAACAGTGGTAAGTCCAAACCTGTTGAAACTGGTGAGTCCAGCAGTCATGACAAAGGTAAGTCCACAGTCATGGAACAGAAGGTTGTTAGTCAATTTTCTCATCAAAAGGATAACAAACAGAGATCTGACAAAGGTAAGTCCAAAGTCAGTGATCATCAGGTGAATCAACTTGCTAAGAAAGTTGAAAAGTTATCCACAACATATAATATTAAAACTAAGAGTAAGTTCTCACAAGGATTATTGGACACTCTACCTCCTGTAATCATTGGAAGAAGGAGATGCTACAAGTGCAGGAGTAGAGGTCATGAGGCTAAGGACTGTGATGCAGAAATCTCAAGGCCTGAACAAGAACAAGCTTATCAACCTACACATGACTCAGCTCCTGCTCAAGCTGAACAGTCAGTTCAACAAGAGGGAGATGCTAAGTGCTCCTCATCTGAACCCACCAAGAAGTGGGTTCCCAAACAAAACTAATGTGTTTAGTTTTCATCTCATGTGCAGGGTTCAAGTAAATGGTACTTGGATAGTGGATGCTCAAGGAAGATGACTGGGTGGAAAGGATTTCTTAGTGATTTCCAAGAAGATGAAGGTCCTAAATTAACATTTGGAGACAACTCACATGGAAGAACTAAAGGCTATGGAAAGATGAAAGATGACAAAGTTACATTCCAGAAAGTTGCCTATGTCAAAGGTCTCAAACACAACCTGATTAGTATCAGTCAATTGTGTGATGACGATAATGTTGTTACTTTTAGGAAGAAAGCAGGAACAATCTATAATGCTAAGGGAAAGCCTGTATTAATAGCTAAAAGAGAAAGAGATGTGTATCTACTTGATCTAAATTCAGCTGATCCCTATACTAAAACCTGCTTGTATTCCCATTCTGTTCCTAAGCTGAGTTGGTTATGGCATAAACGTTTATCTCATCTAAACTTTAAAAATATAAATATGCTGTCCAATAAAGAGTTAGTCTCTGGATTACCAAAGATCACATTTGTCAAAGACAAATTGTGCTCAGCTTGTGAACAAGGGAAACACCATAAAGGGTCTTTTAAGTCAAAGCAAAAATTTTCAATAATAGACACACTGCATATGTTGCATATGGATCTGTTTGGACCCATAAGTACTCTAAGCCTGAGTGGCAAGAAGTACACACTGGTGATAGTAGATGAGTTCTCACGATTCACCTGGGTAATATTCCTTAAAGCTAAAAGTGAGGCTGCCCTGGAGATAATCAGTTTTATCAAACAGGAAGAGTTGCAAAAAGGTTTGTCTGTAAAGTAACTAAGAAGTGATCATGGGACTGAGTTCAGGAACTCTACCCTTGAAAGCTTCTGTGAACAAAAGGGAATATTACAAAATTTCTCATCTGTTAGAACCCCACAACAGAATGGAGTTGCTGAAAGGAGAAATAGAACCCTCATTGAGGCTGCTAGAACAATGCTATGTGAGGCAGGATTGAAACTTTATTTTCTGGGATGAAGCTGTTAGTACAGCTTGCTATACCCAGAATAGATCAATCATTGTCAAAAGACATGGAAAGATATCTTATGAGATGTATAAGTCTAGAAAGCCCAATATAGGTTATTTCCATATCTTTGGTTCAAAATGCTATGTGTTGAATGAAAGAGATCAGCTCCATAAGTTGGAACCTAAAGCTGATCTTGGAATATTCGTTGGTTATTCCTCAATCTCCAAGTCTTATAGAATATATAATACAAGGAGAAAGTCAATAGAACAATCAATTCATGTCTTTTTTGATGAAGACTGTTTTGATCAAGCTGATTAGAGTCAAGCTGACTTGGTCAGTCTGAGTGAGCTTGAAAGGCCTAAGGAAACCAACTTATCAAATCCTATGTATGTCATAGGAGATGATAGTGATGATGATGTGTGTTCATCAAAGAAATCATCACAAACTCCAAGGAATTCTCAAGCTGAGAAGGATGATGAGTTCGTTAACCCCTTTGGAGCTGAAGTCACTCAAGCTGAGAATCTCAGTGATCATCAGTTTGTTGACAATGCTGCTGTTGAGACTGAGGATGTGTGTTCACCTCAGTGTTATCCACATTACTCATATTCAGAACCAGACTCTCCAACTACAACATTTAAATTCCTCAAAGATCATCCTCAAGATCAAATTATTGGAAATGTCCAAGAAAAGGTCATGACCAGATCCAAGGCTACAGCTAATTATGCTGCATACTTTGGTTTTCTATCTCAAATGGAACCAAAGAAGACTGAGGAAGCCTTAGAGGATGAGGATTGGATTGAAGCTATGCAAGAGGAATTAAATGAGTTTGAGAGAAATAAGGTCTGGAACCTTGTCCCTGCCCCCAAAGATCATTCAATTATAGGCACTAAGTGGGTCTATAGAAATAAAATGGACAAGGATGGAAAGTCTGTGTGTCAGTCTACCTATAGAGGAATGATAGGTTCATTGCTCTATTTGACAGCTAGTAGACCTGATATTATGTTTGCTACATGTGTTTGTGCAAGATATCAGGCAGATCCTAAAGAATCACATCTTCAAGCTGTGAAAAGGATCTTTAGGTACCTTAAAGGTACACCAAATCTTGGTCTTTGGTATTTAAAGGACTCTGGATTTGAGTTAGTTGGTTTTTCAGTTGCTGACTATGCTGGGTGCAAGTTAGACAGAAAATCAACTACTGGAGGATGTCAAATGCTTGGAGGGAAGTTAGTCAGCTGGACTAGTAAGAAACAGAACTCAGTGGCTACTTCAACTGCTGAAGCTGAATATGTAGCAGTAGGTAGTTGTTGTGCTCCAATCGTATGGATACAGCATCAGCTTCGGGACTTTGGCATGTGTTTCAAGAAAACTCCTATCTTCTGTGATAACCAAAGTGCTATAGCCATCACTTACAATCCAGTCTTCCACTCAAGAACCAAGCACATTGAAATTAGACATCACTTCATCAGGGACATCGTGGAAAAAGGTAAAGTTGACATTAAATTTATTTCCACTAATGACCAACTAGCAGATATCTTTACTAAACCACTTGATGAGAAGAGGTTTATCTATCTGCTAAGTAACTTGGGTATGCTCAACCCCTAGCTAAGTGTCTAGAATCCGAGTTTTCAGTTTGACAAAGACTAAGTGTCTTAAGCTGAGTGCACAGTTTATGAATAAGTTTTCATAAACTGAATCTTATCAAGCTGAGTTCTTTTGTTTGGTGAGTTCCAAACACATTTCACCTACTTAGTGTAGTTATGATACAGTTTGAGTCTGTCTCAAATATATATGACTAAGTGTCACTAAGTCTAAGCTATGTGCTTAACTCAAACTGTGTGATTGGTTCACACGTTTGGTTGGTTCCAAACATTCTTTGACTACTCAGTGTGGTTAAAAGGTTTGTTTGAGTCAGTCTCACACGAATATGACTTGGTGTCATTACCCATGAGCTGTGTGCTCTACTCAAGCTGAGTTTCATTCTCAAGCTGAGTGCACATTTGAAGGTAAGTGCTTGAATCAAGCTGAGTGCTTAAGTTAAACTGAGTAATATGTTTACTCAGCTTGGTGTGTTCAAACTCATGCGTTATTTACTAAGTGTGATTAATTCATGACCACTGCGTATTTGGGTCAGTCTCAAATCGCGTATTATACTACATTGTGTATAGGTATAATACATCAGTGTATATAATCTTATTGTAAGTCAATATTATTATATTACATTAGTATCCGTTGGAAGATGATTAGTTCTACCCGCTTACTGTTACATCAAAATTTTACGGCGTAACGGATCAAAAGGGGGATTTCTAATGGTAACTTTTCTCTCTCCTTGGAAAGGTATATATACCGATCAAGTTCGGTTTAGAGGGTTTACGCTTACAATCCAGACTTCTCATCCTCTCAAATACCTTCCCTCCTCTCTGCTAAGTGCATATTTTCGGTTCCATCGATCTCAAAACCCTAAGTCGCTCAGTGCGCTATAGACAATCGCTCAGTGCGCATTCCAAAGTAATTACTCTGTGTAATCAAAATTTAATCGATGGAAGGAACCATTCTAGTTCAAGGTGATCGAATGGTCAGAGGAGCTGCGTTTCGAAATAATGGATTGCCGCTGATAAAAATCAACAATCAGCGCGCTTGCCTGACAATCCCTCTATGCAAGATTAACAGAGGATATGAACCATGGGTCAATTACATTCGTAAATGCCCATTGACTTTTGCTTTCACCGGAGCACCTCTGGACATGGTTCCTCAGCACTTGCTGGAATTTTGGTATTCGTGTACTTACGATCATATCAATGACGCAATCAGAGGCACAGTGTTGAATGAAGAGAGAACCATTGCTCTCACATCTAACAGGCTAAGGGAGATTCTTCGTCTTCCTCAACATGACGAATTCGAGCTTGCTGTGACGAGACAAGTGGCGAGGTCTATTCTGCCATAGATGGGTCACCTTCAAACTAAAGGGGTGATCAAGAAGGCCACTTTCCCAACCGGATGGGGTTTTATGGTGTCCACTGTGATTCGTTCACTTGGTACCAAGGTTGGAGGACTGGACCAGATCAATGAGTTCGAGATGTAGTTGCTGTACAACATGTGCTTTGGAAGAAATATCGATTTTGCACAGCTCATCTTCAATGAGCTCAAGGTCCCTGTGATGAAGGCCACAAGAGACCTTCATGTACCTTTCATAAGGTACCTGTCCATAGCATTTCAAGCTGAGCTAGGGACAACACTCTACCAAGCCAATCAGGAGCTGTCGCTGGTGCCAACACTCAGCCCCAAGATGTTCAACAAAGAAATCTTCCTAGAGCAAGAGGGACTGAGTGAGCCCATGCTGTTAATTGCTGAGGCTTCGTCTTCTGAGAGTAAAGGTGAGGGATCAAATCAAGGGGGAGCTTCTCAAGCTGACACGGAGGTTCAAGCTGAGCACTCTGCTCAAGCTGAACGAGCTCATTCAGAAGCTGCTTCAGGTAAAACCTCTCCTCTCTCACTCTCTTCTCACTTTTCTCCATCTACATTTGGAGATAAGACTGCAGTAAACCCAACTCAGTCCAACCCATCTCCTTCACCTTATTTTCATCATAAATCCCAATCTGAAGCCACCCCTAGTATGCCCACTGCTGCTAGGGAGAATATCCTAACATACCACCAAAAAACTGCCATTGGTGGTGCCACATCTAAAGGCATCACTAGAGCTGGTATCACACTGATCCCTCCACATGCAGGAGTTGAGGGGGAGACGCCTTCTCTTAAGGTGTCAACCTCGAGGCTCATTACAACCCAACAACCTTACCCGGGTGTGGTGTCTACTCAGCCCACACTTACTCGAGCCATGGGAGAGCCTGTTATTGTGCCTGAGCAGATACACTCAGGTAACATTGAAAATCTGACCAATACCCAGGGTCAATCACCCCCCTCTAAACCAATTAGCCAACCACCAACCCATACACTTCACATTTCGAGCCCCATTATTTCTCTTCATTTCTCACACCCTATCACACGTCCTGTCAATGTTTCATCTTCAAACCAAGATGATTCACAGGGTCCAAACTCTGGTGCAAATCAGTTTGAGGGTCCACACCAACCCTTGGACGATGTACCCAAATTCCTACCTACTCAAGCTGACTTGGATGATTTGTTATCATTCTTTAAAGGTCAGTTTGATACATTGCACCTCAAAAGGAAGAAATCAAAGAAAGATACGCTGATGATTCTTGCTAATCTGGATGAGGAAGTGTTAATGTTGAAATCTGCAGTTGCTGCCCTACAAAAACAAAAGACTTCGACCCCTATTGATGACAAAAAGGGGTAGAAGGTTCAAGAAGCTGAAGGTGAGTCAGTCAAAGTTGAAGCTCTATTATTATTGGCAGAGGGAGCAGATCAGATTGAGGAGGAGAAAGAAACAGAGAAAGAACCTGAGCTGACTGAGAAAGCAAAAGGCAAAAGACCAGTAGTAGTCAGCTCAGATGAATCAGAAGCCCCTCAACAGAAAAGAAGGAAAGTGATTCTAAGTGAATCATCAGCCTCAGATGAAGACTCTGTGGATAAAATGACTTTACAAGAGAGAGCTTCACTGCTGGTAGTTGGAAGAATGGAGAAGGAGGATGCTGACCAGCTTGGGATCTCTGTTAACGAATTAAGAGAAAGACAAAAGAATGCTCAAGCTGTATTGGTCAGTGAAAAAGAGGCAAGTGAAAGGGCTTGGGCTGAGCAAATCAAAAAGCAGAATGAGGATCTGACTAAACTCAAGCTGCCCATAGTGCCTAAGGAAGAAGAGGAAGAAGGACCTCCGATGGAAGATCAACCAGAAGAGGAGAACATAATGGATTGCTATACAAAATTATTCTTCCCTTCTCAAATACTTTCACTTAAGCTGAACTCAGATCAAGGTATCATTATCATTGAGTTTGTTTTGAAAAATGGTGAGATACCTTCTCTAGAGCTAAGTCAACTACACAAACTGGATTATGAGGAATGGAAGCAAGTGGCAGTGATCATTAAGCAGATGAAAAAGTCCTCTAAAAGAAATCAAGTTAAAGATGAGTTGCTAAGGTTACTTGCAAGAGCTGATTTAATGAAAGCCATACCCAGAACTGAGATAGCTACCCTACTTACTTCCTTTCATAAAGTTGGGAAGAAGAAGCTAACAAAGCCAGCTGGATTAGCAAATCTAGACTCGTACAGTCTTAATCTTCCTGAAGGCATGGAGTTTCAAGAGAATACACATGTTGAAAAGCCTCAGAAAGGGTTCATGTACTTGGACAGAAATGGTGAAAAATGCTTCCAGGCTGATGCATCATTTTATACATGTGGGGTATCTCAAGTATTTGCTCTAAGACAAATTGTTAAAAAGACTGAACAGAATGCAAGATTCAGATATAGAATCAACAGAGCAATCAGATTACAACAGGATCAGCTTCAATATATACCTAATCTGCAAGAAATCCTTGAAGAAATAAATAAGGAGATTAAGGAGTTTGAAGAGCTGCATCCAGATTAGATTAGTTCTAATTTTGTAAATATTAGATTAGTTCTAATATTTTTGTAAGCACTATGTGTGCATGATCTAAGTGATCAACAACTTTTGTATTATGATTAGTTCAATTAATACAAGTATAAAGTTTAATATGTTCAACTATGTTGTGATGTATTTTTATTCATAAGTCTGATAAGTTCAGCAAAAATGAATAACATATAAGTTCTTATTCATTTATGTAATTAGTTGGTGTGTTCAACTAAAAGTTGGTGTGTTCCAGTTTAAATTGATAAGTTCAATTAAAACTGATATGTTCAATAAATATTTGATCAGTTCAAATAATAAAATCTTAATAAGTTTGAGATTTAAAACATAATTCTCTTAAACAAACTTAGGAACTGTTTGATGATTTTGTCATCATCAAATAGGGGGAGTTTGTTAGGAAAATGATATCATCAGTTTAGATTTGATGAGACAAAGTTAAGTTTGTAAGATGAGTTCTACGTATAACTTAAACAGAATTATGAAGCTTAGTCAGACTGAACACTTATAGTGTTTCAGACTGAGTATAAGCTGAATGTAAACTGAGCATGTGTTCGATCGGTTTATATTATACCTTGGTTAAATTATTAATGTGTTTGATAATCTGTGTATGTCACATAAGGTATATATCGAGTATTCAGCTTGATATGTTTCAAGCTGAGTGACTCAGCTTATAAGTTGATTAAAGATAGCTAAGTTTGAGAGATTGAGAGATTTATATTATGTGATTATATATCAAGAGTTGCTTACTTGATAATTAATGTAATCATCTTCTTATTCAAAGCATTGTAATCATCTTCATATATCAATTAAGAAGTTGCGGAATCACACTTAATTGATTATAAAGGTTTTTCAACACAAAAACAATTCAATCAATAAACACAAAATACTGCCAAACAAAGATGTTTATTAATAATCAATAACGATTACAATATTCATCTACACCTCCAATCTAACTTCTTATGTTAGACGAAGAACACAATATGTTCTTAGGTTTCAACAGAAACTTAGAGGCTAAAAACACTTTCTGAAAGTAAATAACAATACGAACGAATGCAAATCAATACTAATAAGAGATCTATATTAATCGAGTATTTATAGACTCTTGATCCTCCTTGATAAGTTGACAGTTAGGTAATCTTCTATCTTCTGAGATAATCTTGATAATCTTCAACTTTGATAAAGATATACTTCAAATCCACAAAGATAACATTTTCCATGAATAGCTCAACTGAAACTGTTTGTTGAATGAAACAGTTCTGGTCTTCTTCTAACAGTCTTCTATTCAAGGTCTTCTAACAGTTGTAAACACTTGAACTAATAGTTCTGAACTTTGTACTAACAGTTGTAATGCTCACAGCAACTGTTAGTCACAACTGTTTTCATACTTCACTTAACAGTTTTCAACTGTTTTCTCAAATTTCCTCTAACAGTTTTACCTTTGCATGTCCAACAGTTTCCATTACTTAGCAAATTTCCCAACAATCTCCCCCTAACTTAAAGTATTGAATAATACATTTAAGTTGTTTGTTTTAAGGGTTCAACCATAGAAAAATTAACATAAGCAAAGAAATATTAACATTAATTATGCAAAGTCAAACTGTTACAATCAAAACACATAAGAAAGAAAATTACACTTTCTTTGATTGCAGAGACTCTAATCTGTCTTTCACCCTCTTCATCAGATCTTCCTTCATGTTAGCAGGGCCATAGAACTTTGCCTTCAACATATACATAAGCTTTATTTTACCATGTTCAATAAACTCAAAATCAAACCACTGAGTTTTTCCCTTTCCCATTACCATATGATAAACTCTTGATTTGTCATATACCTTCATAGAAACTATTGGGAAGGTTTCATCAATTATCAACCTGGGCATTATTCCCAGTGGATTGCATATACTTGTTAAATGCCTCATCAAAACTCTGATTTCAATCTCAGCAGCTTCCCCATAGTGACTAATTCCATATTCATACATCTCTTGTATATCCCTTCTAGTCACATTCTCCATTAGATTATTGAAGCTAGCATAGCTTTCTATTGGCTCTACTTCTCTTACAATGGTCATCCCTTTCTTCCCAGTTTCAATCTTCAAAAATTCAAATCTCCACTCAGTAATGTGGGATTTTTGGCCTAGATGCTCTGCCACAAGTTTATCTATTCTTTCTTCCACATCCACCCTTAGTCTGTCTTGTAGGATTGTTTGAACCATACCAGCTTTAGTTTGAACTGTTTGGGATTGTTGAGATAGTTGAGGTTGAGCTGTTTGCTTTTTCTTTCCAGCTGCTGGCTTAGGAGGTGGAACTGTTTTCTTTCTCACAACTTGTTTTCTTTTGACTCCCTTACCAGCTTTCTTTTCCTTTTCTTCTTTATCTATTTCAGCAGTAAATTCGTCAGCAAGCTGTTGAGCCAATTCAAGATCTTTCTGTTCTTGTTGCTTAAGCTCAGCATCCAGCCTTTGTGCTAATTCACGATCATGCTCTTCTTGTTGTTCTTTGGTGAGCTTTATCTTAGGAATATCAACTACAATCTCCTTTCCCTTGCCTAGCACAGGGGGCCTCTTTTCATCTTTCTTTCCTTCAATAATTGCAATGCCTTTAAACCCTGGCTTAGGTGCATGTGGTTCCAGTTTTGAGACTTTGCCATCTAACCACCCATCATCTATCTTTTGAGCCATCTTGAACGTGCTAATGTTAAGAGTTTGAGCACCTATTTCAATCAGATGATTTTGCTTAACCTTTGACCATGCTTTGAAAACCTCAGTTATTGGATAGTCTCCTGTCATAATCATCTTGTTTATCAACACCCTATCCACTGCTGACAACCTTTCTTCTTTTTCAACTGGTTGAACACTTGTAGTTGTTTGTTGAACTGGAGCAACTGTTGGTTCTGAAGTTGCAACTGTTTGTGTATCTGGTGCAACTGTTTGTTCAGTCTGCACAACTGTTTCAGCAACTGTTGGTTGAATCACTACTGGCTTTAAAGATTTCTCCCCCTTTTTTATTGGAACTGCTTGAGAAAGGGTTCTGGCACTTGTTGTGGACTTTTTGAGCATTTGATCATGGACTTGAAGGACATCAGTAGCCTTCTTCAAAGTATCTGACAGAAACTTGATCTGTTTGTCTTGCTTGATGATTAATTCATTATGTTTGGCCAGAAGCTTGTCTTGTAGAAAGTTCCTCTTCTTGAGACAGAGGAATGCAACAAAGAATGGTACAAATTCCGGATTCGTTAATGCTTTAAGTTTCATACTAGCCTCAATGTCAGAGAGTGTTGACCCTGTAAACATATTACTGGCAGAAATAACGGGGGTATCACTCCTTGAAGTTCCCTCACCCGTACCCCTTTTTTCTTGGTACTGGGGATTTCCAGAAGCTGTTTGACCAGCCCCTGTTGCCGTGGTTGAGGTGTTAGCAATGTTAACACTGGCCTGCTCATCCCTTGCGGATGAAACAGTAGCATCAGCCTCAAGAACCACATGATCACCCTCTAGTGGAGTGATCACCTCCTTATCGTGCCTGGGAGACAGCACTATGGTTTCCCTTTGGATATTCTGCACAGGTGAATGCACCTGTGCAGGGCTAACAGTTTGGGGCTCTTGAACCGTGGTGGAAGGAGCACCAACAGTTTTCCTTTTCTTTTTAAACGTTATGAGTGTGGGGGCTTTTGTTGTAGCTTGAGACAAGGTAGCAGAGGGGGATATTTGAGTATCATGAGCTGTGGGTTCTAGAGTTGGAGGTGTAGCAATAAGTGGGACTTCATGCGCAACTCTAGCAGCTCTGTTTCTTGAAAGAAACTCCACCATTTCAGAGAGTGGTGGAGTTATGGCACCAGAGAAATTCTTGTCATTTAGCATCAGCTTGCTCAATGTGGAGGCCACATGAGCATAGGGAATTATGACCCTCTTGTGTTTTTGAAGATTCGGCAACAAAGTGTTTAGCAAAACTTGCACAAATCTGGGATACATCAAAAAGAGACCATATTTGGTCCTGAGATGCTTTACCATGCCGTTAAAGATCAGTTTTGAAAAATTGAAGCAACGATTGTTGGCCAGACAGATCAAGGCCAAGGCAATGTTGCTTCCAAACTCATTCCACCCCGTTCTTTTGGGACTGATACACTGTTGGAGAGTATGAATCAGATACTTCCAGTGTGCGCAAAATTGTACCTTATAGAAGGTACCCTTTCCCCTAGGGCCCTCGTACCCAAGTTTTACCAACTCAGCATGCAAAAATTCTAGTGAGACAGAATCAGAATACTCACCATTGCGATTATTGAGTTGAAGATGTTGGCGTATGGTATCTTCAGAGATTGAAACAGCCAAACCATCAACATTTGAATCAATCCATTGCACTTCATCAGCTTCCCGGAGTGTAACATGTTTCCAAAAGTGGTCGATATGAGAAGTGTAGATGGTTGGATTTATGGTGAGAGCAGTGTTGAGATTTGACATCGAGAGATAGTCAATCATGTCATGAAAAGCATTGAGATCAGCGGGTTTCGAAAGGAAGGAAAGCATGTTGTGTTCTTTGACAAACGGAAGGGGAGCCATTGCGATTTGAGAGAAAAATTCTAGGGTTTTAGTGTTTGATCGAAGTTCAGTAAGCGTAAATGAAACTGTGAGGAGGGAATGGCTTATATATGTTTCGAATAGTAAATGCAATTTGTCAGGATCGGATATAGATTATATCAAATAACAAGAACTAACTTTTGAATAACAAATCAAAGTTGAATAAAAGATAATCTTTAACTATGATCATAATCAACTAAGAAGTTGCGGAATCACACTTAATTGATTAAAGAAGGTTTTGAATACAAGGCAATTCAATCAAACAGTAGTTTTATTGATCAACCAGAATGATTACAATAGCAAACTTCACCCCCAATCTAACTTATTATGTTAGACGAAGAACACAGATTGTTCTTAGGTTTCAACGAGAAACTTAGAGGCTTAGCACTATTCTTAAAGCAAATTACAACTTGAAGAATAAATGCAAAAACTTAATCAATGAGTACGTACAAATTATAAATTCTAATCTATCATTTATACTCCTTGATCTTCCTTGATTTGCTGACAGTTAGGTAATCTTCTATCTTCTGAGATAATCTTGATGATCTTCCAAGTATTTCGAGATATCTTCAAAGATAGGGTTTTTCCATATTTAGCTCAACCGAAACTGTTTAATGAATACAACAGTTTTGGTTCTTCTAATAGTCTTCAGCTTCAAGGTCTTCAAACAGTTGTAGTAGTTTGTACTAACAGTTCTGAACTCTATATAACAGCTTTGAAGTTCACAGCAACTGTTGGTTACAACTATCTTCACAATTTTCACTAACAGTCCTAAACTGTTTCTTCAACACTTCTTCTAACAGTTTCGAACTGTCTTCCCAACATCCATTAACAGTCTTAACAGTTTTGATTTATGCATGTATAACAGTTTCAATGACTTAGCCAATTTCCCAACAATCTCCCCCTAACTTAAAGTATTGAACAATACAATTAAGTTGTTTGTTTTAAGGGTTCAATCATAGACAAATTTAACATAAGTAAAGAATACAATTATCATTGAATGCAAAATCAAGCTGTTATAATCAAAAATTCAAAAGATAGAAAAATTACATTTTCTTTGATCGCAGGGATTCAAGTCTATCTTTGAACTTCGGAATTAGCTCATCCTTTACTTTGGCTGGACCATAGAACTTGACTTTCAATAAGTATTGGAGCTTGATCTGACCGTGTTCGATGAAATCCATGTCAAACCATTCAGTAATTGCATTACCCATTACCATGTAGTATACCCTTGGCTTAGCATACACTTTAACAGATTGAATTGGAAAAGTTTCATCAGCCATCAGTATTGACATCACTTTCTTTGGGTTGCAAATACTTGTCAAATGTCTCATCAATATCTTAATTATAGGATGCTCAGATCCTCCATAATGCCTTGTTCCATACTCATACAATTCTTGTATGTCCCGCCTAGTAATGCTATCCTTCATTTGTAAGTAGCCTGAAAACTGTTCGATCTGATCATTCTCCCTTACAATGATTACCCCTTCCTTCCCAGTATCAAACCGGACAACATCAAACTTCCATTCTTTGATGTGAGACTTCTGGCCTAAATGTTCTACTACAAACTTGTTAACACCTTTTTCAACATCGACAAAGAGCCTATCTTGAATGATAGTTTTAACCATTTTAGCTTTGATGGTTTGATCTGTTTGAGTTGGTTGGACAACTTTGGACTTTTAGGATTTGGATTGTTGAGGTTGAGACTTCTTCTCAGTTGCTGGCTTAGGAAGTTGAGGTTGTTTCTTTTTCACAATTCTTTTTCTCTTAACTCCCTTAGCAGCTTTTTGATTGGTAATGAACTCTCCCCCTCTTTGATTGGAACACTTGAAGGGGGTCTTGCAGCAGCTGTCAACTGTTGTAGTACTTGATCATGCAGCTTTAGCACCTCATTAGCATGCTTCAAACTGTTGGTCAAAACCTTGATTTGCTGGTCTTGTTGAAGAATCCTTTTGTTTTGTAAGGCAATCTTCTTTTTGAGTTGTACATATGCAGCAAAGAAAGGTGCAAAGTTGGAATCCGTCATTGCTTGGTGTTGCATTCTGGCCTCAATGTCAGCCAGTGTTGCCACTGTTAACATATCATTGACAGATAAAACTGGTGGTTCACTCAATTGAGATTCCACACCAGTACCCCTCTTTTCTTGGTACTAGGGATTTCCAGAAACTGTTTGACCAGCCTCTGTTGCCGTGGCTGAGGTCTTAGTTATGTTAACCCTGTCCTGTTCACCCCTTGCGGATAAAACAGTAGGGTCAGCCTCAAATACCACATGATCACCCTCTAATGGAGTGATCACCTCCTCATTGTGCCTGGGAGACAACACAAGGGGTTCCCTTTCGATATTCTGCACAGGTGAATGCACCTGTGCAGGGTTAACAATTTCAGTTTCATGAACTTTGGTGGAAGGAGCACCAACAGTTCTTTTCCTCTTCTTTTGAAATATTTTTAGTGCAGGGGCTTGTGTTGTAGCTCTTTCAAAGGAAGCAGAAGGGATTATTTGAGTATCGTGAGCTGTGGGTTCCAGAGGTGGTGGTGTAGCAATAAGTTGGGCTTCATGCTCACCCCTGGCAGCTCTGTTTCTTGAAAGAAACTCCACCATTGCAGAGAGTGGTGGAGCTATGGCACCTGAGAAATTCTTCCCATTAACCTCCACTGCATCATCATCCGAGGCTAGAACGTCATCATCAGCATCATTTCTTCGAACATTGAACCACACTACTGAGCCTGTAGTGCCTTCCAGGTTCAAGTCGAACCTTAAACAGCAGTTGGTAGGCAACTCGTGGAAGAGAGTGAAGTTTTCAAAATCACCTCTTATACGAATATGATCAGTCATTTTATATGGCCTACGTGGGTCTGGGTGATGTGTCAAGGTGAACCTATCTCGATCATCATGCATCTCAAGAACACAAGATGAGTATTTCCACAGCTCATGCATTCGAACAAATGGGGCAGGGATGGTTACATAACTTTGTTTAGCATTAATTTCTTTGAAGTTTATGAGAAAGAAGTTAGTAGCCATTTGCAAAGAAAAGTTTGCTCTCTGGAATGCAAATGTAGGTGTGATTTGTGAAGAATGCATGCAAGCTAATTTATAGACAAACTTGTGGTTGTGAATTGGTCAATAAATTAGCATGCAGTGACTTGTCATGTCCATTCACAACACTACAAAATAAAGTGACTTACCTTTATCAGTCTGGAACTGTTCTCAATAAAGTATTTTACCTTTACCACATATCAAGGACAGTCACGGATTTGAAAAGTGTTTGTGGGATAGGCAACCAGATATGTCCAAAACTGGTTTGGGATTTATACTTTTACTCTTCCCTGAACACTTAAAAGCAACAGTTGTTAGATAACAATACTAACAGTTGCAAACTGTTAGAGTGAAAAACATTGAGTAATGAACAACTGTTAGTCCAAGTTAATCATTCCAATGTTTGAGATCAAAAAGTTGAATCTGCTCACATCAAATGCTTTAATGAACAGATCAGCTAATTGATCATGAGTATGGATTTTCATAACTTGGATTAACTTCTTCTCATTGCAATCTCTTATGATCTGCTTATTTCAATGTGCTTGGTTTTAGAATGCTTCACTGGATTATTAACTATGCAAATAGCACTGGTGTTATCAACATAAATAGGTGTATGTAAGAAAGAAAAACCATAATCCAGAAGCTGATTTTGAATCCACAACACTTGTGAACAACAGCTTGATATAGCAATATATTCAGCCTCAGCTGTTGAAGTTGAAACTGTTGTTTGTTTCTTGCATTGCCATGAAACCAGCCTTGATCCAAAGAATTGACATCCTCCAGAGGTTGATTTTCTGTCCACATTGGCTCCACCATAGTCACTATCAGAATATGCCACCAAATCAAAAGGTGAATCTTTAGGATACCAAAGTCCCAATTTTGGTTGGCCTTTGAGGTACCTAAAGATCCTCTTCACAGCAAACAAGTGTGACATCTTCGGACTGCATTGAAATCTGGCACAAACACACACAACAAACATTATATCAGGCCTAGAAGCAGTTAAATACATTAATGAACCTATCATTGACCTATATAGATGTATGTCTACATCCTCCCCCTCAGAGTCTGCTCACAACTGTTTGTGTGTTTCCATAGGAGTGCTTGCCAGTTTCACAACTTGATAGCCAAACTTGTCCAATATGTCTTTGACATACTTAGATTGGCTTAGAAATATACCAGAGGGCTTCTGTTTTACTTGTAATCCCAAGAAAAATGTGATTTCACCCATGAAACTCATCTGAAACCTTTTGTGCATAATGACTTCAAATTCTTTGCACAAGCTGTCATTAGTGGATCCAAAGATTATATCATCAACATAGATTTGAACAAGCAAAATCTCTGTTTTAACAATCTTTGTAAACAATGTTTTGTCAATTGTGCCTCTCTTAAAACCATTCTCAAGAAGGTAGGATGATAATGTCTCATACCAAGCTCTAGGAGCTTGATGTAGTCCATATAGAGCTTTATCCAACCTATATACCCTGTCAGGGTACTTTGAGTCTTCAAAGCCAGGGGGTTGACACACATATACCTCCTCATCAATAGTTCCATAGAGAAATGCAGACTTGACATCCATTTGATACACCTTAAATCCTTTGAAACTTGCAAAGGCAAGAAATAGTCTAATGGCTTCAATCCTTGCAACAGGTGCAAAGACATCATCATAGTCTATTCCTTCCTCTTGTGTATAGCCTTGTGCAACCAGTCTTGCCTTATTCTTGATTACAATCCCTCTTTTATCTTTCTTGTTTCTGAACACCCACTTGGTGCCAATTACTCTTTTGCCTCTTGGAAGCTCAACCAACTTCCAAACTTGCTGAATTTGAAATTGTAAGAGCTCCTCTTGCATTGCTTCCACCCATGAAGGGTCTTTTAATGCCTCAATTGCTTTCTTTGGTTCTATTTGAGATAGAAAGCAGGCATTCACATCAAATTGGGCAATATCCACACCACTGTTTTCATTTTGCAGCATATTCCTTGTTCTGATAAGAGTGGTTGGATCACCAATTATTTGTGATATTGGATGATTCTTGTGAACTCTTGATGTAGGAATGTTTTCTTCAGTCAGTTCATTCCCTAGATTAGACAGATCAAACTCTCATTCACTTGAATTTTCAGCAGTATCACACACTTGATCAGCAACTGTTTGGGATGCAGAGTCAGTGTGTTGTTGAGGATCATGGGATTCCATGTCCTTTGAAGATTCAGCATCAATCAATGGATCAACAGTATTGGAGAACTCTTGTTGAAGCATAGGAATCACAACAAAGTCTTCAGTAACTTTGTTTGAACCAACAGTTGTTGGTTTTGAGCTAACAGTTTCAAAACTGTTTGGGCTGTTGGAAACTGTTTGTTGATTTTTACCAACAGTTGTGGAGGTACCTGCAGCTGTTTCAGTAGAATACTCAAAAGAAAGATATTTAGACAATGCATCAATATCAAATAACCAATCAGGCCCATTGCCTGCAATATTGATCCTATTCTCATTGAAAGAGACATTCATACTCTCTTCTATGATTCTAGTGACATTGTTAAAAACTCTATAAGCTTTACTTTGAGTGGAGTATCCTACAAAGAAACCTTCTTCAGCCTTACTCTCAAACTTGCCTAATGGGGATTTGGTATTAAGGATAGTGCAAGGACAGCCAAATGGTTTGAAGAGTTGATTAAAGGTTTTCTCTTGAGGAACAACTCATAAGGAGTTTTCCCTTTGGACTTGACTACTTGTACTCTATTCTGAACATAGCAGGCAGTGTTCACTGCTTCTGCCCAGAATGTCATTGGAAGCCTAGAATCAGCTAACATGGATCTAGTAGCGTCTATCAAAGTCCTATTCCTTCTCTCAGCAACTCCATTCTGTTGAGGAGTCCTAGGGGCACTAAACTGTCTTTCAATACCTTTATTTTCACAAAAACTGTTTAGCTCATAGTTCTTAAATTCAGAACCATTGTAAGATCTAATGACTTTCACCTTCAAATCAGATTGATTTTCAATTTTAAGAATAAGTGACTTAACTAACTCAGCAGTTTCATCCTTAGTTCTAAGAAATTGAACCCATGTGAACCTGGTGAAATCATCAACTATGACTAAACAATAGACTTTCTTCCCTATACTCACCACAGATTTAGGACCAAAAAGATCCATATGTAACAATTGTAAAGGTGCAGTAATGGAAGAAACTTCTTTGGTCTTATAAGAAGTTTTGTGTTGCTTGCCTTTGAGACAAGCTACACAATGATCATCACATGAGAATTCTTTTTGGGGCAAACCTCTTACCAAACTGTTTTTAGCTAACAAGTTCATGGTTTTAAAATTCATGTGACACATCCTTCTATGCCAAATGGCAGACTCATCATGAGATTCCTTTGAGAGTAAACAACTTAACACATTCTGTTTAGCTATCTTTTGTGTATCTAGACAGTATACATTATCCTTTCTAGGTGTTCTCAAAAGAACATCCTTCTCATTTAGTTTAAAATCTTTTGATAGAATAATGCATTCTGAATCTGTAAACAAAACTTTGTTTCCACTGTCACAGATTTGAGATACACTTAACAGATTGTACTTAAGCTGTTCAACAAAGAAAACATCATTAGATGTAAGTGTACCTGCCTCAACAGCTCCTTTACCTGTGATTTTTCCTCCCTTAGCATTTCCTCCAAATGCTACAAATCCACCATTGATGTTTCTGAAATCCTTCAAACAGAGTGGATTTCCAGTCATGTGCCTTGAGCATCCACTATCCACATGCTAGATAGATCCATGATTGGCCCTATGAATGCTCTGCACAAATAAAATCAGTTAGTAGCAGGAAGTACCCAGGCCATGCAGGTCTTGGGTACACCATTCAAGTCATAATACTTAAACAGAGTTTGGTTCTTTTTGATTTCATCCAAATTATATTTCTCTAATTTGTGTGAGGAATACTTTGTAAGAACATGTGGTTCCCAAATGTTGTGATTAACATTTGAGACCTTTGAACAAACAGTTGTTGTAGAAGGTAAAACAGTTGAGTCATCATGTGACTTATTCTGTTTTGCAATTTGAGTACCAGTTTTACCCTCTTCAGAAACTGTTTGTTTCAGCAGTTTCACCCAAGCCAGACCAACAGTTTTTGGTTTTGAAAAAATAGTTGTTGAACTGTTAGTTGGTTTGGATGTAACAGTTGTAGAACTGTTAGCCTGTTTTGGCTTAGCAGTTTTAGAACTGTTAATCTGCTTTGACTTAACAGTTTTAGAACTGTTATTTTGCTTTTTGAAACTTGGTTCTTTGGTACTACACAGCTGTGGGTTATAATAACAGTCTTGAGCCAAGTGATTGGATCTCCCACATGTATAGCACTTTTTAGCTTTCACAATAGGCAAACCAGTTCTTTGTGACCAGAACTGGTTCCTATTTCTTTGATTTCCTCTCATGGGTGCTGACTGAGGAAACTTTTGTACACCATGTTTTTGACATGTGCATGCAGGCATTTCAGTATGCCTTTTTACTGATCTGGGTTTAGTCTGTGCTTTTGCAGCTTTCTTCTTGGGCTTCCCAACTACACCTTCACCAACTTTCTCTTTTCCTTTTGACTTAACACTAACAGTTGAGCTGTTTGGGTTAGAACTGTTTGGGTTCCTCTTAGGACTCTTAGTGTAAAGGTGGGGACTGTTTGTAACAGTTGTGGAACTACTTATAGAATGAACAGCTTTGGTCAGTTTTGACTCATTGGTGAGGGGTTCAGTGGATGCTTTTACCAACACCACAGGTTGTAAAGATGATTTTGTGGGAATGGGCTCACAACAAATGTGATTTTCATATGGAATGCCTTCATCCTTCTTCACAACTCCCTTATTCTTATCATCACTCACTGCATACACAACTCCTTCCTCATCACTTTCAAATGGTGGATTAGCTGACTTTAGTTCCTCTGGTAATGATTCATTAACATACCTATCAGCTACATCAGACATGGGAGTTATGTAGTTGTGATTGTATGGAGGTGGGGTCTGCTTATATCCTAAACCAGTTTTCACCTTGTCTCTGATTTGTGATGGTAACAAGGTTTCAAGTTTATGATTTGTTGCCTTGAACATGCTCATATCAATATCAACACCCTCCAACTTTTTGGTTAACTCATCAACCTTACTTTCCTTCTCACTTAGCTTATTTTTCAGACTATCAATCTCCTCTTGAAGCTGCTCTTTTTCCAACTTATGATATTTTCTATCATAATCCATTTGCAGTTCATTGGCTTGATAATCTTTTATTTTCTTTTCAAAGCTTTCAATGACTGCACTTGATTCATATCTCCTCTCCTCCATTTTGCTTAGAGCATCACACATTTTCTTATTGTGCTCTCTAAACCTTTTAACAATAGCTCTACATTCACCAGGACATAGTTTAGGAGATACCTGAATATCCTCAGTTGCTGGTAAATCCATCTTGATGGAGGAGTCAGTCAATGCCATCAAAGCTTTATTGTTTGTAGCCTCTTCTGCTTGATCACTCCAATCAAACCCATGGCCTTCTTGTGAGACCAATGCTGAGGAGGTTTGATTCTGAGTTGGCCTCTGACCTTGATTCTGGACTTGTCCACCAGATCTGCACTCTCTTGCAAAGTGGCCAAGCTGTTGACATTTGAAGCATCTCACCTTTGACTTGTCAAATCCAGCCTTGCCATCAGCTCTGAAATTCATGTTTTGCCTTCCAGTCCTTTTGATGAACCTCTTGGCTCTAACAGTAAGCATGGCCATCTGCCATTTGAGATCCATCTCCTCAAGATCATCAGGGTGCACTTGTTCAAGATCCTCATTGGTGAGGGTTGAATGTGCATGGCTGGCAAGGAAAGCTTCAAGTACAGCATCTGGAGTGTTCACATCTAGTCCAACAGCATAACTAGTACCTGCACAACTATCAATAGAGTTAGTTAATGAATGGTTTGATTCCATACCTGAGGATGACAGGAGAGCAGCATTGTGACTAGGGACAACAGTTTTTCTTTTTCCCTCTATCTCTCCCTCAAACACTATCAAACTATTATAGAGGTCATCTAACTCTATGTCTTCAAGGGAATCCTTAGTCCTCCATTGTGCAGCAAACACAGTCCATTCATCACCTAGAGACCTAAGAAACTTTCTATTTATCTCATCTTGATCAAGCGTAACCTTAGCAGTCTCTAGTTGGCTTACCAGCTTGTAAAACCTATCAAAGATTTAGGTGATGCTCTCATTCTTTCCACTGGTGAAGTTCTCATAGGCTTGTTTAAGGAGATCTCTTTGGTTTCTCTTAGAATTAGCATTCCCAGCAAACCACTTTTCCAGAGCATTCCAAAGTTCATGAGCATCATCAAATTTCTTGAATTGATGTTAATACTCATTGGGAATTGCAATCTGGAGGATGCTGAGAGCTTTCATCTCAATCATTCTCTCCTTCTTTTCCCCATCAGTCTTTGGTGGTGGTTTCTTCTTTAGTTTTCCAGTTTCATCAAGATCAACAGGGGTAGTGGGAACAGTTTCAATGATTTCCCAAACAGCATAGTCCATTAATTGGACATGCTGCTTGATCCTCAGTTTCCACATCTCAAAATCAGTTGGTTTGAGCATGGGAACACGAATGTTTGACCCAGAGCCATTGTTATCAGAAGATCCACCAGAATCCATTGAAACAAAGTGATTTGAAAACAGTTTTAAAGAACAAAACAAGATTGAAGCAAAACCTTCAACTGGTGATCAAAGGAACCTTAATGATAAGGCTCTGATACCACTTGTCAGGATCGGATATAGATTATATCAAATAACAAGAACTAACTTTTGAATAACAAATCAAAGTTGAATAAAAGTTAATCTTTAACAATGATCACAATCAACTAAGAAGTTGCGGAATCACACTTAATTGATTAAAGAAGGTTTTGAACACAAGGCAATTCAATCAAATAGTAGTTTTATTGATCAACCAGAATGATTACAATAGCAAACTTCACCCCCAATCTAACTTATTATGTTAGACGAAGAACACAGATTGTTCTTAGGTTTCAACGAGAAACTTAAAGGCTTAGCACTATTCTGAAAGCAAATTACAACTTGAAGAATAAATGCAAAAACTTAATCAATGAGTACGTACAAATTATAAATTCTAATCTATCATTTATACTCCTTGATCTTCCTTGATTTGCTGACAGTTAGGTAATCTTCTATCTTCTGAGATAATCTTGATGATCTTCCAAGTATTTCGAGATATCTTCAAAGATAGCGTTTTTCCATATTTAGCTCAACCAAAACTGTTTAATGAATACAACAATTTTGGTTCTTCTAACAGTCTTCGGCTTCAAGGTCTTCAAACAGTTGTAGTAGTTTGTACTAACAGTTCTGAACTCTATATAACAGCTTTGAAGTTCACAGCAACTGTTGGTTACAACTGTCTTCACAATTTTCACTAACAGTCCTAAACTGTTTCTTCAACACTTCTCCTAACAGTTTCGAACTGTCTTCCCAACATCCATTAACAGTCTTAACAGTTTTGATTTATGCATGTATAACAGTTTCAATGACTTAGCCAATTTTCACTAACAGTCTTGTCAGGATCGGATATAGATTATATCAAATAACAAGAACTAACTTTTGAATAACAAATCAAAGTTGAATAAAAGTTAATCTTTAACTATGATCACAATCAACTAAGAAGTTGCGGAATCACACTTAATTGATTAAAGAAGGTTTTGAACACAAGGCAATTCAATCAAACAGTAGTTTTATTGTTCAACCAGAATGATTACAATAGCAAACTTCACCCCCAATCTAATTTATTATGTTAGACGAAGAACACAGATTGTTCTTAGGTTTCAACGAGAAACTTAGAGGCTTAGCACTATTCTGAAAGCAAATTACAACTTGAAGAATAAATGCAAAAACTTAATCAATGAGTACGTACAAATTATAAATTCTAATCCATCATTTATACTCCTTGATCTTCCTTGATTTGCTGACAGTTAGGTAATCTTCTATCTTCTGAGATAATCTTGATGATCTTCCAAGTATTTCGAGATATCTTCAAAGATAGGGTTTTTCAATATTTAGCTCAACCGAAACTGTTTAATGAATACAACAGTTTTGGTTCTTCTAACAGTCTTCGGCTTCAAGGTCTTCAAACAGTTGTAGTAGTTTGTACTAACAGTTCTGAACTCTATATAACAGCTTTGAAGTTCACAGCAACTGTTGGTTACAACTGTCTTCACAATTTTCACTAACAGTCCTAAACTGTTTCTTCAACACTTCTTCTAACAGTTTCGAACTGTCTTCCCAACATCCATTAACAGTCTTAACAGTTTTGATTTATGCATGTATAACAGTTTCAATGACTTAGCCAATTTTCACTAACAGTCTTGTCAGGATCGGATATAGATTATATCAAATAACAAGAACTAACTTTTGAATAACAAATCAAAGTTGAATAAAAGTTAATCTTTAACTATGATCACAATCAACTAAGAAGTTGCGGAATCACACTTAATTGATTAAAGAAGGTTTTGAACACAAGGCAATTCAATCAAACAGTAGTTTTATTGATCAACCAGAATGATTACAATAGCAAACTTCACCCCCAATCTAACTTATTATGTTAGACGAAGAACACAGATTGTTCTTAGGTTTCAACGAGAAACTTAGAGGCTTAGCACTATTCTGAAAGCAAATTACAACTTGAAGAATAAATGCAAAAACTTAATCAATGAGTACGTACAAATTATAAATTCTAATCTATCATTTATACTCCTTGATCTTCCTTGATTTGCTGACAGTTAGGTAATCTTCTATCTTCTGAGATAATCTTGATGATCTTCCAAGTATTTCGAGATATCTTCAAAGATAGGGTTTTTCAATATTTAGCTCAACCGAAACTGTTTAATGAATACAACAGTTTTGGTTCTTCTAACAGTCTTCGGCTTCAAGGTCTTCAAACAGTTGTAGTAGTTTGTACTAACAGTTCTGAACTCTATATAACAGCTTTGAAGTTCACAGCAACTGTTGGTTACAACTGTCTTCACAATTTTCACTAACAGTCCTAAACTGTTTCTTCAACACTTCTTCTAACAGTTTCGAACTGTCTTCCCAACATCCATTAACAGTCTTAACAGTTTTGACTTATGCATGTATAACAGTTTCAATGACTTAGCCAATTTTCACTAACAGTCTTGTCAGGATTGGATATAGATTATATCAAATAACAAGAACTAACTTTTGAATAACAAATCAAAGTTGAATAAAAGTTAATCTTTAACTATGATCACAATCAACTAAGAAGTTGCGGAATCACACTTAATTGATTAAAGAAGGTTTTGAACACAAGGCAATTCAATCAAACAGTAGTTTTATTGATCAACCAGAATGATTACAATAGCAAACTTCACCCCCAATCTAACTTATTATGTTAGATGAAGAACACAGATTGTTCTTAGGTTTCAACGAGAAACTTAGAGGCTTAGCACTATTCTGAAAGCAAATTACAACTTGAAGAATAAATGCAAAAACTTAATCAATGAGTACGTACAAATTATAAATTCTAATCTATCATTTATACTCCTTGATCTTCCTTGATTTGCTGACAGTTAGGTAATCTTCTATCTTCTGAGATAATCTTGATGATCTTCCAAGTATTTCGAGATATCTTCAAAGATAGGGTTTTTCCATATTTAGCTCAACCGAAACTGTTTAATGAATACAACAGTTTTGGTTCTTCTAACAGTCTTCGGCTTCAAGGTCTTCAAACAGTTGTAGTAGTTTGTACTAACAGTTCTGAACTCTATATAACAGCTTTGAAGTTCACAGCAACTGTTGGTTACAACTGTCTTCACAATTTTCACTAACAGTCCTAAACTGTTTCTTCAACACTTCTTCTAACAGTTTCGAACTGTCTTCCCAACATCCATTAACAGTCTTAACAGTTTTGATTTATGCATGTATAACAGTTTCAATGACTTAGCCAATTTTCACTAACAGTCTTGTCAGGATCGGATATAGATTATATCAAATAACAAGAACTAACTTTTGAATAACAAATCAAAGTTGAATAAAAGTTAATCTTTAACTATGATCACAATCAACTAAGAAGTTGCGGAATCACACTTAATTGATTAAAGAAGGTTTTGAACAAAAGGCAATTCAATCAAACAGTAGTTTTATTGATCAACCAGAATGATTACAATAGCAAACTTCACCCCCAATCTAACTTATTATGTTAGACGAAGAACACAGATTGTTCTTAGGTTTCAACGAGAAACTTAGAGGCTTAGCACTATTCTGAAAGCAAATTACAACTTGAAGAATAAATGCAAAAACTTAATCAATGAGTAAGTACAAATTATAAATTCTAATCTATCATTTATACTCCTTGATCTTCCTTGATTTGCTGACAGTTAGGTAATCTTCTATCTTCTGAGATAATCTTGATGATCTTCCAAGTATTTCGAGATATCTTCAAAGATAGGGTTTTTCAATATTTAGCTCAACCGAAACTGTTTAATGAATACAACAGTTTTGGTTCTTCTAACAGTCTTCGGCTTCAAGGTCTTCAAACAGTTGTAGTAGTTTGTACTAATAGTTCTGAACTCTATATAACAGCTTTGAAGTTCACAGCAACTGTTGGTTACAACTGTCTTCACAATTTTCACTAACAGTCCTAAACTGTTTCTTCAACACTTCTTCTAACAGTTTCGAACTGTCTTCCCAACATCCATTAACAGTCTTAACAGTTTTGACTTATGCATGTATAACAGTTTCAATGACTTAGCCAATTTTCACTAACAGTCTTGTCAGGATCGGATATAGATTATATCAAATAACAAGAACTAACTTTTGAATAACAAATCAAAGTTGAATAAAAGTTAATCTTTAACTATGATCACAATCAACTAAGAAGTTGCGGAATCACACTTAATTGATTAAAGAAGGTTTTGAACACAAGGCAATTCAATCAAACAGTAGTTTTATTGATCAACCAGAATGATTACAATAGCAAACTTCACCCCCAATCTAACTTATTATGTTAGACGAAGAACACAGATTGTTCTTAGGTTTCAACGAGAAACTTAGAGGCTTAGCACTATTCTGAAAGCAAATTACAACTTGAAGAATAAATGCAAAAACTTAATCAATGAGTACGTACAAATTATAAATTCTAATCTATCATTTATACTCCTTGATCTTCCTTGATTTGCTGACAGTTAGGTAATCTTCTATCTTCTGAGATAATCTTGATGATCTTCCAAGTATTTCGAGATATCTTCAAAGATAGGGTTTTTCAATATTTAGCTCAACCGAAACTGTTTAATGAATACAACAGTTTTGGTTCTTCTAACAGTCTTCGGCTTCAAGGTCTTCAAACAGTTGTAGTAGTTTGTACTAACAGTTCTGAACTCTATATAACAGCTTTGAAGTTCACAGCAACTGTTGGTTACAACTGTCTTCACAATTTTCACTAACAGTCCTAAACTGTTTCTTCAACACTTCTTCTAACAGTTTCGAACTGTCTTCCCAACATCCATTAACAGTCTTAACAGTTTTGATTTATGCATGTATAACAGTTTCAATGACTTAGCCAATTTTCACTAACAGTCTTGTCAGGATCGGATATAGATTATATCAAATAACAAGAACTAACTTTTGAATAACAAATCAAAGTTGAATAAAAGTTAATCTTTAACTATGATCACAATCAACTAAGAAGTTGCGGAATCACACTTAATTGATTAAAGAAGGTTTTGAACACAAGGCAATTCAATCAAACAGTAGTTTTATTGATCAACCAGAATGATTACAATAGCAAACTTCACCCCCAATCTAACTTATTATGTTAGACGAAGAACACAGATTGTTCTTAGGTTTCAACGAGAAACTTAGAGGCTTAGCACTATTCTGAAAGCAAATTACAACTTGAAGAATAAATGCAAAAACTTAATCAATGAATACGTACAAATTATAAATTCTAATCTATCATTTATACTCCTTGATCTTCCTTGATTTGCTGACAGTTAGGTAATCTTCTATCTTCTGAGATAATCTTGATGATCTTCCAAGTATTTCGAGATATCTTCAAAGATAGGGTTTTTCAATATTTAGCTCAACCGAAACTGTTTAATGAATACAACAGTTTTGGTTCTTCTAACAGTCTTCGGCTTCAAGGTCTTCAAACAGTTGTAGTAGTTTGTACTAACAGTTCTGAACTCTATATAACAGCTTTGAAGTTCACAGCAACTGTTGGTTACAACTGTCTTCACAATTTTCACTAACAGTCCTAAACTGTTTCTTCAACACTTCTTCTAACAGTTTCGAACTGTCTTCCCAACATCCATTAACAGTCTTAACAGTTTTGATTTATGCATCTATAACAGTTTCAATGACTTAGCCAATTTCCCAACAATCTCCCCCTAACTTAAAGTATTGAACAATACAATTAAGTTGTTTGTTTTAAGGGTTCAATCATAGACAAATTTAACATAAGTAAGGAATACAATTATCATTGAATGCAAAATCAAGCTGTTATAATCAAAAATTCAAAAGATAGAAAAATTACATTTTCTTTGATCGCAGGGATTCAAGTCTATCTTTGAACTTCTGAATTAGCTCATCCTTTACTTTGGCTGGACCATAGAACTTGGCTTTCAATAAGTATTGGAGCTTGATCTGACCGTGTTCGATGAAATCCATGTCAAACCATTCAGTAATTGCATTACCCATTACCATGTAGTATACCCTTGGCTTAGCATACACTTTAACAGATTGAATTGGAAAAGTTTCATCAGCCATCAGTATTGACATCACTTTCTTTAGGTTGCAAATACTTGTCAAATGTCTCATCAATATCTTAATTGTAGGATGCTCAGATCCTCCATAATGCCTTGTTCCATACTCATACAATTCTTGTATGTCCCGCCTAGTAATGCTATCCATCATTTGTAAGTAGCCTGAAAACTGTTCGATCTAATCATTCTCCCTTACAATGATTACCCCTTCCTTCCCAGTATCAAACCGGACAACATCAAACTTCCATTCTTTGATGTGAGACTTCTGGCCTAAATGTTCTGCTACAAACTTGTTAACACCTTTTTCAACATCGACCAAGAGCCTATCTTGAATGATAGTTTTAACCATTTTAGCTTTGATGGTTTGATCTGTTTGAGTTGGTTGGACAGCTTTGGACTTTTGGGATTTGGATTGTTGAGGTTGAGACTTCTTCTCAGTTGCTGGCTTAGGAAGTTGAGGTTGTTTCTTTTTCACAATTCTTTTTCTCTTAACTCCCTTAGCAGCTTTTTCTTGTTTTTCCTCCTCATCAATCTGGGCTGTGATCTCATCAGCTAGCTTCTTTGCTATTTCAAAATCAGTCTGTTCTTGTTGTTGAAGATCAGCAGCCAACCTCTGAGCACATTCAAAATCCCTTTCTTCTTGTTGTTGTTTTGTTAATTTTAGCTTTGGTAGCTCAACAACAATCTCCTTTCCTTTTCCTTGTACCTCTTGCACTGGCTTTTCAACAACCTTTTCTACAATATGAATTCCTTTGAATCCAGGCTTTGGCTTAATATGTTTTAACTTTGCACATTTGCCCTCAAGCCATCCATCATCAATCTTTTGTCTCATTTGGAATTCATTGCAGTTCAGCATCTGAGCACCCACTTTCACCAAATATTCTTGTTTCACCTTGGGCCATGACTTGTAAACCTCAGTTGTTGGATAATCACCAGACAAAATTATCGTATTAATCAGCACTCTATCCACCGCTGATAGTTTCTCTTCAACTGTTGATTCACTGGGTGCAACTGTTAGTTCATCCACTGCAGCTGTTTGTTCTGGCACTTCAGCAACTGTTGGTAATAAACTCTCCCCCTCTTTGATTGGAACACTTGAAGGGGGTCTTGCAGCAGCTGTCAACTGTTGTAGTACTTGATCATGCAGCTTTAGCACCTCATTAGCATGCTTCAAACTGTTGGTCAAAACCTTGATTTGCTGGTCTTGTTGAAGAATCCTTTTGTTTTGTAAGGCAATCTTCTTTTTGAGTTGTACATATGCAGCAAAGAAAGGTGCAAAGTTGGAATCCTTCATTGCTTGGTGTTGCATTCTGGCCTCAATGTCAGCCAGTGTTGCCACTGTTAACATATCATTGACAGATAAAACTGGTGGTTCACTCAATTGAGATTCCACACCAGTACCCCTCTTTTCTTGGTACTGGGGATTTCCAGAAACTGTTTGACCAGCCTCTGTTGCCGTGGCTGAGGTCTTAGTTATGTTAACCCTGTCCTGTTCACCCCTTGCGGATAAAACAGTAGGGTCAGCCTCAAATACCACATGATCACCCTCTAATGGAGTGATCACCTCCTCATTGTGCCTGGGAGACAACACAAGGGGTTCCCTTTCGATATTCTGCACAGGTGAATGCACCTGTGCAGGGTTAACAATTTCAGTTTCATGAACTTTGGTGGAAGGAGCACCAACAGTTCTTTTCCTCTTCTTTTGAAATATTTTTAGTGCAGGGGCTTGTGTTGTAGCTCTTTCAAAGGAAGCAGAAGGGATTATTTGAGTATCGTGAGCTGTGGGTTCCAGAGGTGGTGGTGTAGCAATAAGTTGGGCTTCATGCTCACCCCTGGCAGCTCTTTTCTTGAAAGAAACTCTACCATTGTAGAGAGTGGTGGAGTTATGGCACCTGAGAAATTCTTCCCATTAACCATCAACTTGCTCAATGTGGAGGCCACATGAGCAGAGGGAATTAGGACCCTCTTGTGTGCTTTAAGATTTGGCATAAAAAAGTTTAACAAAACTTGCACAAATCGCGGGTACATCAAAAAGAGACCATATTTGGTTTCGAGATGCTTTACCATTCCATTAAAGATCATTTTTGAGAAATTAAAAGCTCTGTTGTTGGCTAAACAAATGAGTACGAGAGCAATGTTGCTCCCAAATTCATTCCAGCCAGTTCTCTTAGGGCTCATGCACTGCTGGAGAGTATCGATTATGAACTTCCAGTGCGAGCAAAATTGCCCTTTGTAGAAGGTGCCCTTTCCCCTAGGGCCCTCATACCCCAACTTTACAAGTTCAGCATAAATAAACTCAAGTGATACAGAATCAGAGTACTCACCATCCTGATCATTCAGTTAAAGTTGGTGGCTTATTATGCTTTCAGAGATGGAGACAGTGATATCATCCACCATAGAGTCGATCCATTGCACTCCATTTTCTTCCCTTAGTGAGGCATTTTTCCAGAACTGATCAATATGAGAGAGGTAAATGGTGGGGTTGACAGTAAGAGCATGGTGGAGGGTGGAGAGTGAGAGGTAGTCAATCACATCATGGAAAGCACCGAGATGATCGGGTTTGGACAAATATGAGAGCATGTTGTGTTCCTTAACGAATGGAAGGGGAGCCATGTCGATTTGCGAACAGGTTTCTAGGGTTTGAGCGTTCAAGAGCAAGTATATTTAGTAAGCGTAAATAAACTTGTGAGGAGGGAATGGCTTATATATGTTTCGAATGTTCAATGCAATTCAAACCGTCCTCAAAATTCTGCAAAGACCAAAACACCCTTTAGTAACTTAACAGTTGACGGACAAAAATAACGCTAACAGTTGAAGAACTGTTTTCATAAGATGTAACAACTGTTATTTAGAAATAACTCCCTTTTCAAAGATCATGATTTTGGACTAACAGTTTTGTATTCTACACACTAACAGTTGAAGACTGTTTTTGTTAGAAAGTACAACTGTTATTGGACGAGTTTCTCCCCCTCAGATGCACATGGATTTTGCCTAACAGTTGTGCAGGCCATATGCTAATAGTTGAAAACTGTTAGTAGTATTTCAAACAACTGTTAAAAAAAATGTGCAACTGTCAACAAAACATATCTCATACACTCATCATAAGCTGATTCATCATAAACAAACCATTAGCCAACACAGATATCAACAAAATATGCATTTTATTCATGTTTAACACAGATGAACTACAAAGTACATGCATTTTCACAAGCTATTGTTGGTACTGTCTATCTAATTGTGCAAGGGTCAACGAAATTCAGTCTTTACTGATTTCAATTTCTACACCCATCTTTTTCTCTAACGGTTGTTTGTCGCTAGAGGTTATGGCTTCCATTAGACTCGGATGATGATGATGAGCACTTGCCAATCCATCATCAGCTAAGACCATGATGTGCAATGGAACTAGTCATCGATTACAATGACCTCCACTGCATCATCATCCGAGGCTAGAACTTCATCATCAGCATCATTTCTTCGAACATTGAACCACACTACTGAGCCTGTAGTGCCTTCCAGGTTCAAGTCGAACCATAAACAGCAGTTGGTAGGCAACTCGTGGAAGAGAGTGAAGTTTTCAAAATCACCTCTTATACGAATATGATCAGTCATTTTATATGGCCTACGTGGGTCTGGGTGTTGTGTCAAGGTGAACCTATCTCGATCATCATGCATCTCAAGAACACAAGATGAGTATTTCCACAGCTCATGCATTCGAACAAATGGGGCAGGGATGGTTACATAACTTTGTTTAGCATTAATTTCTTTGAAGTTTAGGGGAAAGAAGTTAGTAGCCATTTGCAAAGAAAAGTTTGCTCTCTGGAATGCAAATGTAGGTGTGATTTGTGAAGAATGCATGCAAGCTAATTTATAGACAAACTTGTGGTTGTGAATTGGTCAATAAATTAGCATGCAGTGACTTGTCATGTCCATTCACAACACTACAAAATAAAGTGACTTACCTTTATCAGTCTGGACCTGTTCTCAATAAAGTATTTTACCTTTACCACATATCAAGGACAGTCACGGATTTGAAAACTGTTTGTGGGATAGGCAACCAGATATGTCCAAAACTGGTTTGGGATTTATACTTTTACTCTTCCCTGAACACTTAAAAGCAACAGTTGTTAGATAACAATACTAACAGTTGCAAACTGTTAGAGTGAAAAACATTGAGTAATGAACAACTGTTAGTCCAAGTTAATCATTCCAATGTTTGAGATCAAAAAGTTGAATCTGCTCACATCAAATGCTTTAGTGAACAGATCAGCTAATTGATCATGAGTATGGATTTTCATAACTTGGATTAACTTCTTCTCATTGCAATCTCTTATGATCTGCTTATTTCAATGTGCTTGGTTTTAGAATGATTCACTGGATTATTAACTATGCTAATAGCACTGGTGTTATCAACATAAATAGGTGTATGTAAGAAAGAAAAACCATAATCCAGAAGCTGATTTTGAATCCACAACACTTGTGAACAACAGCTTGATGTAGCAATATATTCAGCCTCAGCTGTTGAAGTTGAAACTGTTGTTTGTTTCTTGCATTGCCATGAAACCAGCCTTGATCCAAAGAATTGACATCCTCCAGAGGTTGATTTTCTGTCCACATTGGCTCCACCATAGTCACTATCAGAATATGCCACCAAATCAAAAGGTGAATCTTTAGGATACCAAAGTCCCAAATTTGGTTGGCCTTTGAGGTACCTAAAGATCCTCTTCACAGCAAACAAGTGTGACATCTTCGGACTGCATTGAAATCTGGCACAAACACACACAGCAAACATTATATCAGGCCTAGAAACAGTTAAATACATTAATGAACCTATCATTGACCTATATAGATGTATGTCTACATCCTCCCCCTCAGAGTCTGCTCCCAACTGTTTGTGTGTTTCCATAGGAGTGCTTGCCAGTTTCACATCTTGATAGCCAAACTTGTCCAATATGTCTTTGACATACTTAGATTGGCTTAGAAATATACCAGAGGGCTTCTGTTTTACTTGTAATCCCAAGAAAAATGTGATTTCACCCATGGAACTCATCTGAAACCTTTTGTGCATAATGACTTCAAATTCTTTGCACAAGCTGTCATTAGTGGATCCAAAGATTATATCATCAACATAGATTTGAACAAGCAAAATCTCTGTTTTAACAATCTTTGTAAACAATGTTTTGTCAATTGTGCCTCTCTTAAAACCATTCTCAAGAAGGTAGGATAATAATGTCTCATACCAAGCTCTAGGAGCTTGATGTAGTCCATATAGAGCTTTATCCAACCTATATACCCTGTCAGGGTACTTTAAGTCTTCAAAGCCAGGGGGTTGACACACATATACCTCCTCATCAATAGTTCCATAGAGAAATGCAGACTTGACATCCATTTGATACACCTTAAATCCTTTGAAACTTACAAAGGCAAGAAATAGTCTAATGGCTTCAATCCTTGCAACAGGTGCAAAGACATCATCATAGTCTATTCCTTCCTCTTGTGTATAGCCTTGTGCAACCAGTCTTGCCTTATTCTTGATTACAATCCCTCTTTTATCTTTCTTGTTTCTGAACACCCACTTGGTGCCAATTACTCTTTTGCCTCTTGGAAGCTCAACCAACTTCCAAACTTGCTGAATTTGAAATTGTAAGAGCTCCTCTTGCATTGCTTCCACCCATGAAGGGTCTTTTAATGCCTCAATTGCTTTCTTTGGTTCTATTTGTGATAGAAAGCAGGCATTCACATCAAATTGGGCAAGATCCACACCACTGTTTTCATTTTGCAGCATATTCCTTGTTCTGATAAGAGTGGTTGGATCACCAATTATTTGTGATATTGGATGATTCTTGTGAACTCTTGATGTAGGAATGTTTTCTTCTGTCAGTTCATTCCCTAGATTAGACAGATCAAACTCTCATTCACTTGAATTTTCAGCAGTATCACACACTTGATCAGCAACTGTTTGGGATGCAGAGTCAGTGTGTTGTTGAGGATCATGGGATTCCATGTCCTTTGAAGATTTAGCATCAATCAATGGATCAACAGTATTGGAGAACTCTTGTTGAAGCATAGGAATCACAACAAAGTCTTCAGTAACTTTGTTTGAACCAACAGTTGTTGGTTTTGAGCTAACAGTTTCAAAACTGTTTGGGCTGTTGGAAACTGTTTGTTGATTTTTACCAACAGTTGTGGAGGTACCTGCAGCTGTTTCAGTAGAATACTCAAAAGAAAGATATTTAGACAATGCATCAATATCAAATAACCAATCAGGCCCATTGCCTGCAATATTGATCCTATTCTCATTGAAAGAGACATTCATACTCTCTTCTATGATTCTAGTGACATTGTTAAAAACTCTATAAGCTTTACTTTGAGTGGAGTATCCTACAAAGAAACCTTCTTCAGCCTTACTCTCAAACTTGCCTAATGGGGATTTGGTATTAAGGATAGTGCAAGGACAGCCAAATGGTTTGAAGAAGTTGATTAAAGGTTTTCTCTTGAGGAACAACTCATAAGGAGTTTTCCCTTTGGACTTGACTACTTGTACTCTATTCTGAACATAGCAGGCAGTGTTCACTGCTTCTGCCCAGAATGTCATTGGAAGCCTAGAATCAGCTAACATGGATCTAGTAGCGTCTATCAAAGTCCTATTCCTTCTCTCAGCAACTCCATTCTGTTGAGGAGTCCTAGGGGTACTAAACTGTCTTTCAATACCTTTATTTTCACAAAAACTGTTTAGCTCATAGTTCTTAAATTCAGAACCATTGTCAGATCTAATGACTTTCACCTTCAAATCAGATTGATTTTCAATTTTAAGAATAAGTGACTTAACTAACTCAGCAGTTTCATCCTTAGTTCTAAGAAATTGAACCCATGTGAACCTGGTGAAATCATCAACTATGACTAAACAATAGACTTTCTTCCCTATACTCACCACAGATGTAGGACCAAAAAGATCCATATGTAACAATTGTAAAGGTGCAGTAATGGAAGAAACTTCTTTGGTCTTATAAGAAGTTTTGTGTTGCTTGCCTTTGAGACAAGCTACACAATGATCATCACATGAGAATTCTTTTTGGGGCAAACCTCTTACCAAACTGTTTTTAGCTAACAAGTTCATGGTTTTAAAATTCATGTGACACATCCTTCTATGCCAAATGGCAGACTCATCATGAGATTCCTTTGAGAGTAAACAACTTAACACATTCTGTTTAGCAATCTTTTGTGTATCTAGACAGTATACATTATCCTTTCTAGGTGTTCTCAAAAGAACATCCTTCTCATTTAGTTTAAAATCTTTTGATAGAATAATGCATTCTGAATCTGTAAACAAAACTTTGTTTCCACTGTCACAGATTTGAGATACACTTAACAGATTGTACTTAAGCTGTTCAACAAAGAAAACATCATTAGATGTAAGTGTACCTGCCTCAACAGCTCCTTTACCTGTGATTTTTCCTCCCTTAGCATTTCCTCCAAATGCTACAAATCCACCATTGATGCTTCTGAAATCCTTCAAACAGAGTGGATTTCCAGTCATGTGCCTTGAGCATCCACTATCCACATGCTAGATAGATCCATGATTGGCCCTATGAATGCTCTGCACAAATAAAATCAGTTAGTAGCAGGAAGTACCCAGGCCATGCAGGTCTTGGGTACACCATTCAAGTCATAATACTTAAACAGAGTTTGGTTCTTTTTTATTTCATCCAAATTAGATTTCTCTAATTTGTGTGAGGAATACTTTGTAAGAACATGTGGTTCCCAAATGTTGTGATTAACATTTGAGACCTTTGAACAAACAGTTGTTGTAGAAGGTAAAACAGTTGAGTCATCATGTGACTTATTCTGTTTTGCAATTTGAGTACCAGTTTTACCCTCTTCAGAAACTGTTTGTTTCAGCAGTTTCACCCAAGCCAGACTAACAGTTTTTGGTTTTGAAAAAACAGTTGTTGAACTGTTAGTTGGTTTGGATGTAACAGTTGTAGAACTGTTAGCCTGTTTTGGCTTAGCAATTTTAGAACTGTTAATCTGCTTTGACTTAACAGTTTTAGAACTGTTATTTTGCTTTTTGAAACTTGGTTCTTTGGTACTACACAGCTGTGGGTTATAATAACAGTCTTGAGCCAAGTGATTGGATCTCCCACATGTATAGCACTTTTTAGCTTTCACAATAGGCAAACCAGTTCTTTGTGACCAGAACTGGTTCCTATTTCTTTGATTTCCTCTCACGGGTGCTGACTGAGGAAACTTTTGTACACCATGTTTTTGACATGTGCATGCAGGCATTTCAGTATGCCTTTTTACTGATCTGGGTTTAGTCTGTGCTTTTGCAGCTTTCTTATTGGGCTTCCCAACTACTCCTTCACCAACTTTCTCTTTTCCTTTTGACTTAACACTAACAGTTGAGCTGTTTGGGTTAGAACTGTTTGGGTTCCTCTTAGGACTGTTAGTGTAAAGGTGGGGACTGTTTGTAACAGTTGTGGAACTGCTTATAGAATGAACAGCTTTGGTCAGTTTTGGCTCATTGGTGAGGGGTTCAGTGGATGCTTTTACAAACACCACAGATTGTAGAGATGATTTTGTGGGAATGGGCTCACAACAAATGTGATTTTCATATGGAATGCCTTCATCCTTCTTCACAACTCCCTTATTCTTATCATCACTCACTGCATACACAACTCCTTCCTCATCACTTTCAAATGGTGGATTAGCTGACTTCAGTTCCTCTGGTAATGATTCATTAACATACCTATCAGCTACATCAGACATGGGAGTTATGTAGTTGTGATTGTATGGAGGTGGGGTCTGCTTATATCCTAAACCAGTTTTCACCTTGTCTCTGATTTGTGATGGTAACAAGGTTTCAAGTTTAAGATTTGTTGCCTTGAACATGCTCATATCAATATCAACACCCTCCAACTTTTTGGTTAACTCATCAACCTTACTTTCCTTCTCACTTAGCTTCTTTTTCAGACTATCAATCTCCTCTTGAAGCTGCTCTTTTTCCCACTTATGATATTTTCTATCATAATCCATTTGCAGTTCATTGGCTTGATAATCTTTTATTTTCTTTTCAAAGCTTTCAATGACTGCACTTGATTCATATCTCCTCTCCTCCATTTTTCTTAGAGCATCACACATTTTCTTATTGTGCTCTCTAAACCTTTTAACAATAGCTCTACATTCACCAGGACATAGTTTAGGAGATACCTGAATATCCTCAGTTGCTGGTGAATCCATCTTGATGGAGGAGTCAGTCAATGCCATCAAAGCTTTATTGTTTGTAGCCTCTTCTGCTTGATCACTCCAATCAAACCCATGGCCTTCTTGTGAGACCAATGCTGAGGAGGTTTGATTTTGAGTTGGCCTCTGACCTTGATTCTGGACTTGTCCACCAGATCTGCACTCTCTTGCAAAGTGGCCAAGCTGTTGACATTTGAAGCATCTCACATTTGACTTGTCAAATCCAGCCTTGCCATCAGCTCTGAAATTCATGTTTTGCCTTCCAGTCCTTTTGATGAACCTCTTGGCTCTAACAGTAAGCATGGCCATCTGCCATTTGAGATCCATCTCCTCAAGATCATCAGGGTGCACTTGTTCAAGATCCTCATTGGTGAGGGTTGAATGTGCATGGCTGGCAAGGAAAGCTTCAAGTACAGCATCTGGAGTGTTCACATCTAGTCCAACAGCATAACTAGTACCTGCACAACTATCAATAGAGTTAGTTAATGAATGGTTTGATTCCATACCTGAGGATGACAGGAGAGCAGCATTGTGGCTAGGGACAACAGTTTTTCTTTTTCCCTCTATCTCTCCCTCAAACACTATCAAACTATTATAGAGGTCATCTAACTCTATGTCTTCAAGGGAATCCTTAGTCCTCCATTGTGAAGCAAACACAGTCCATTCATCACCTAGAGACCTAAGAAACTTTCTATTTATCTCATCTTGATCAAGCCTAACCTTAGCACTCTCTAGTTGGCTAACCAGCTTGTAAAACCTATCAAAGATTTGGGTGATGCTCTCATTCTTTCCACTGGTGAAGTTCTCATAGGCTTGTTTAAGGAGATCTCTTTGGTTTCTCTTAGAATTAGCATTCCCAGCAAACCTCTTTTCCAGAGCATTCCAAAGTTCATGAGCATCATCAAATTTCTTGAATTGATGTTGATACTCATTGGGAATTGCAATCTGGAGGATGCTGAGAGCTTTCATCTCAATCATTCTCTCCTTCTATTCCCCATCAGTCTTTGGTGGTGGTTTCTTCTTTGGTTTTCCAGTTTCATCAAGATCAACAGGGGTAGTGGGAACAGTTTCAATGATTTCCCAAACAGCATAGTCCATTAATTGGACATGCTGCTTGATCCTCAGTTTCCACATCTCAAAATCAGTTAGTTTGAGCATGGGAACACGAATGTTTGACCCAGAGCCATTGTTATCAGAAGATCCACAGGAATCCATTGAAACAAAGTGATTTGAAAACAATTTTAAAGAACAAAACAAGATTAAAGCAAAACCTTCAACTGGTGATCAAAGGAACCTTAATGATAAGGCTCTGATACCACTTGTCAGGATCGGATATAGATTATATCAAATAACAAGAACTAACTTTTGAATAACAAATCAAAGTTGAATAAAAGTTAATCTTTAACAATGATCACAATCAACTAAGAAGTTGCGGAATCACACTTAATTGATTAAAGAAGGTTTTGAACACAAGGCAATTCAATCAAATAGTAGTTTTATTGATCAACCAGAATGATTACAATAGCAAACTTCACCCCCAAGCTAACTTATTATGTTAGACGAAGAACACAGATTGTTCTTTGGTTTCAACGAGAAACTTAGAGGCTTAGCACTATTCTGAAAGCAAATTACAACTTGAAGAATAAATGCAAAAACTTAATCAATGAGTACGTACAAATTATAAATTCTAATCTATCATTTATACTCCTTGATCTTCCTTGATTTGCTGACAGTTAGGTAATCTTCTATCTTCTGAGATAATCTTGATGATCTTCCAAGTATTTCGAGATATCTTCAAAGATAGCGTTTTTCCATATTTAGCTCAACCAAAACTGTTTAATGAATACAACAATTTTGGTTCTTCTAACAGTCTTCGGCTTCAAGGTCTTCAAACAGTTGTAGTAGTTTGTACTAACAGTTCTGAACTCTATATAACAGCTTTGAAGTTCACAGCAACTGTTGGTTACAACTGTCTTCACAATTTTCACTAACAGTCCTAAACTGTTTCTTCAACACTTCTTCTAACAGTTTCGAACTGTCTTCCCAACATCCATTAACAGTCTTAACAGTTTTGATTTATGCATGTATAACAGTTTCAATGACTTAGCCAATTTTCACTAACAGTCTTGTCAGGATCGGATATAGATTATATCAAATAACAAGAACTAACTTTTGAATAACAAATCAAGGTTGAATAAAAGTTAATCTTTAACTATGATCACAATCAACTAAGAAGTTGCGGAATCACACTTAATTGATTAAAGAAGGTTTTGAACACAAGGCAATTCAATCAAACAGTAGTTTTATTGATCAACCAGAATGATTACAATAGCAAACTTCACCCCCAATCTAACTTATTATGTTAGATGAAGAACACAGATTGTTCTTAGGTTTCAACGAGAAACTTAGAGGCTTAGCACTATTCTGAAAGCAAATTACAACTTGAAGAATAAATGCAAAAACTTAATCAATGAGTACGTACAAATTATAAATTCTAATCTATCATTTATACTCCTTGATCTTCCTTGATTTGCTGACAGTTAGGTAATCTTCTATCTTCTGAGATAATCTTGATGATCTTCCAAGTATTTCGAGATATCTTCAAAGATAGGGTTTTTCCATATTTAGCTCAACCGAAACTGTTTAATGAATACAACAGTTTTGGTTCTTCTAACAGTCTTCGGCTTCAAGGTCTTCAAACAGTTGTAGTAGTTTGTACTAACAGTTCTGAACTCTATATAACAGCTTTGAAGTTCACAGCAACTGTTGGTTACAACTGTCTTCACAATTTTCACTAACAGTCCTAAACTATTTCTTCAACACTTCTTCTAACAGTTTCGAACTGTCTTCCCAACATCCATTAACAGTCTTAACAGTTTTGATTTATGCATGTATAACAGTTTCAATGACTTAGCCAATTTCCCAACACAATTCAAACGTCCTCAGAGTTTCTGCAAAGACTAAAATACCCTTTGAACAAAACTAATAGTTGAAGGAAATAACGAGCTAACAGTTTAGAACTGTTTTTGTAATAAACGTCAACTGTTATTGACATGAAGTACTCCCCCTTAAATGAACATTCCGTTTATCTAACAGTTGGGAAAATCATATACTAACAGTTGAAAACTGTTAGTTGTATCACAATCAGCTGTTCCCTGAACACTTACGCAAATAGTTGTTAGACAATAAAACTAACAGTTGCAAACTGTTAGTGAGAAAACATAGATAAACAAACAACTGTTATTCCATGTTAATCATTCCAATATTGGAGATCAAAAAGTTGAACCTGCTCGCATCAAAAGCTTTAGTGAACAGATCAGCTAACTGATCATCAGTATGGACTTTCATAACATGAATTAACCTTTTCGCATTGCAATCTCGAATGAAGTGAAACCTGATCTCAATGTGCTTTGTTTTAGAATGCTTCACTGGATTGTTGACAATGCTAATAGCACTTGTGTTGTCAACATAAATAGGTGTATTCATGAAAGACATACCATAATCTAGAAGCTGATTATGGATCCACAACACTTGTGAACAGCAGCTTGATGCAGCAATATATTCCGCCTCAGCTGTTGAAGTTGAAACTGTTGTTTGTTTCTTGCACTTCCATGAGACCAACCTTGAGCCAAAGAATTGGCATCCTCTAGAGGTTGATTTTCTGTCCACATTAGCTCCACCATAGTCACTATCAGAGTATGCCACCAAATCAAAAGGTGAATCCTTAGGATACCAAAGACCCAGTTTTGGTTGGCCTTTGAGATATCTAAAGATTCTCTTTACAGCAAACATGTGTGACATCTTTGGACTACATTGAAACCTGGCACAAACACACACAGCAAACATTATATCTGGTCTAGAAGCAGTTAAGTACATTAAAGAACCTATCATATACCGGTACAAATGTATGTCTACTTCCTCCCCCTCAGGATCTGCTCCCAACAGTTTGTGTGTTTCTATTGGAGTGCTTGCCAGCTTCACATCTTGATAACCAAACTTGTCCAAAATGTCTTTGACATACTTAGATTGACTGAGTAATATACCAGTTGGCTTCTGCTTCACTTGTAATCCCAAGAAAAATGTGAGTTCTCCCATGGAACTCATCTGAAATCTCTTATGCATGATGACTTCAAACTCCTTGCACAAGCTGTCATTAGTAGATCCAAAGATTATATCATCAACATAGATTTGAACAAGCAAATTCTCTGTTTTAACAATCTTTGTAAACAATGTCTTGTCAATGGCGCCTCTCTTAAAACCATTCTCAAGCAGATAAGATGATAATGTCTCATACCAAGCTCTAGGAGCCTGATGCAATCCATACAATGCTTTATCCAACCTATATACCCTGTCAGGATACTTTGAGTCTTCAAAACCAGGTGGTTGACACACATATACCTCCTCATCAATAGTTCCATAGAGAAAAGCTGACTTAACATCCATTTGATACACCTTAAATCCTTTATAGCTTGCAAAGGCAAGGAACAGTCTGATTGCTTCTATCCTTGCAACAGGTGCAAAGACATCATCATAGTCTATTCCTTCCTCTTGTGTATAACCCTGTGCAACAAGTCTAGCCTTGTTCTTGATTACAATCCCTCTCTTATCCTTCTTATTTCTGAACACCCACTTGGTGCCAATAGCTCTTTTGCCTCTTGGAAGTTCAACTAACTTCCAAACTTGCTGAATTTGAAACTGTAAGAGCTCTTCTTGCATTGCTTCCACCCATGAAGGGTCTTTTAAAGCCTCTACTGCTTTCTTTGGTTCTATCTGAGATAGAAAGCAGACATTCACATCAAATTGTTCAAGATCCACATCACTATTTTCATTCTGCAGCATAGCTCTTGTTCTAACAGGAGTGGTTGGATCACCAATGATCTGCTCTATTGGATGATTCTTGTGAATTCTTGATGTAGGGATGTTTTCTTCAGTCAGTACATTCCCTAAATTTGACAAATCAATCTCAGATTCACTATCATTCCCAGAAGAGTTGCATCCCTGATCTGCAACTGTTTGATGTTCAGAATCAGTGTGTTGCTGAGGAACATGAGATTCCATGTCCTTTGAAGGTTCAGCATCATTATTCGTTGGACTAACAGCATTTTGAATCAAAGGAATCACTACAAAGTCTTCAGTGGCTTTGTTTTCAACAACAGTTGTTGGATTTGACCTAACAGTTTCAGAACTGTTTGAGACAGTTTGTGGATTTGCACTAACAGCTGTAGGAACACCAGCAACTGTTTCTGTAGAATACTCAAAAGAAAGAGATTAAGACAATGCATCAATATCAAATAACCAATCAGGACCATTACCTGCAATATTGATCCTATTCTCATTGAAGGAGACATTCATACTCTCTTCTATGATCCTAGTGACATTGTTAAAAACTCTGTATGCTTTACTCTGAGTGGAATATCCTACAAACAATCCTTCTTCTGCTTTACTCTCAAATTTGCCTAATTGTGATTTGGTATTCAGGATAGTGCATGGACAACCAAATGGTTTGAAGAAGTTGATCAAAGGTTTTCGTTTAAGGAACAACTCATAATGAGTTTTCCCTTTGTACTTGACTATTTGTACTCTATTCTGAACATAGCAGGTAGTGTTCACTGCTTCTGCCAGAAAGTCATTGGGAGCATAGAATCAGCTAACATGGATCTAGCAGCCTCTATCAAAGTCCTATTCCTTCTCTCAGCCACTCCATTCTGTTGAGGAGTCCTAGGTGCACTAAACTGTCTTGTAATTCCTTTTTCTTCACAAAAGCTGTTTAACTCATAGTTCTTAAACTCAGAACCGTTATCAGATCTAATGACTTTCACCTTCAAATCAGATTGATTCTCAATTCTAAGAATAAGAGACTTAACTAACTCAGCAGTTTCATCTTTAGTTCTAAGAAATTGAACCCAAGTAAATCTGGTGAAGTCATCAACTATGACTAAACAGTAAGCTTTCTTCCCTATACTGACCACAGATGTAGGACCAAAAAGATCCATATGCAACAGTTGTAAAGGAGCAGTAATGGAAGAAACTTCTTTAGGCTTATAAGAAGTTTTGTGTTGCTTGCCTTTGAGACAGGCTACATAATGATCATCACATGAGAATTCTTTCTGGGGCAAACCTCTTACCAGATTGTTTTTAGCTAACAGATTCATGGTTTTAAAGTTCATGTGACACATCCTTCTATGCCAAATAGCAGACTTATCATGAGATGCCTTTGAGAGTAAACAACTTAATACATTCTGTTTAGCAATCTGTTATGTATCCAGACAGTATACATTATCTTTTCTAGGTGTTCTTAAAAGAACATCTTTTTCATCCAGTTTAAAATCTTTTGACAGGATAATGCATTCAGTGTCTGTAAACAAGACTTTGTTTCCATTGTCACAGATTTGAGAGAAACTTAACAGATTGTATTTAAGTTGTTCAACAAAGAAAACATCATTAAAAGTAAGTGTACCTGCCTCCACAGCTCCTTTACATGTGATTCTTCCTCCCTTAGCATTTCCTCCAAATGCTACATATCCTCCATTGATTCTTCTAAAATCCTTCAAACAGTGTGGATTTCCAGTCATGTGCCTTGAGCATCCACTATCCACATGCCAAATTGATCCATGATCGGCCCTATGAATGCTCTGCAAAAATAAAAAATCTGTTAGTAGCAGGAAGTACCCAGGCCATACAGGTCTTGGGTACACCATTCAAATCATAATACTTAAACAGAGTTTGATTCTTCTTGATTTCATCCAAATTAGACTTCTTTACTTTATGTGAAGAGTATTTGGTGAGAACATGTGGTTCCCAACTGTTGTGATTAACAGTTGAGACTTTTGAACAAACAGTTTTTGAATTTGGTAAAACAGTTTGATTTTCAGATTGATTTACAGTTTTAACCTCTTCAGAAACTGTTTGTTTCTGCAATTTCACCCAAGCCAGACCAACAGTTTTTGGTTTTGGCTTAACAGTTGAAGAACTGTTAGCTGGTTTTGATTTAACAGCTGTAGAACTGTTAGTCTGTTTTGGCTTAACAGTTGTTGAACTGTTAGCCTATTTTCTGTGACTTGGTTTCTGGGTGCTATAGATCTGTGGGTTATGATAACAGTTGTGAGCCAAGTGATTTGCTCTCCCACATATATAGCACCTTTTGGTTTTCACAATAGGCAAACCAGTTCTTTGTGACCAAAACTGGTTCCTATTTCTTTGATTTCCTCTCACTGGTGCTGAAGGAGGAAATTTCTGAACACCATGCTGTTTGTATGTGCATACAGGCACTTCAGTATGCCTTTTCACATATTTGGATTGAGATTGTGCTTTTGAAGCTTCCTTCTTTGGCTTCTCAACTTGAAATTCATCAACCTTCTCTTTTCCTTTGGACTTAACACTAACAGTTGAGATATTTGGTTTAAAACTGTTAGGGTTCTGTTTGGAACTGTTAGTGTAATGTTGAGGACTGTTTGCAACAGTAGTGGAACTGTTTATAGAATAAACTTCTTTGAAAGGTTTTGTTTCACTGGTGAATGGTTTAGTGGAGGCTTTAACAAACATCACGGGTTGTAAAGAGGATTTTGGGGTTGCTATAGGTTCACAACAGATGTGATTTTCAAATGGAATAACCTCTTCCTTCTTCACAACTCCCTCATTCTTGTCATCACTCACTTCATACACAACTCCTTCTTCATCACTTTCAAGTTTTGGATCAGCTGACTTCAACTCTGCTTCTAATGGTTCATTGACATACCTATCAGCTACATCAGACATGGGAGTTATGTAATTGTGATTGTATGGAGGTGGGGTCTGTTTGTATCCTAAACCTGTTTTCACCTTATCTCTGATTTGAGATTGTAATAAGGTTTCAAGTTTAAGATTTGTTGCTTTGAACATACTTAAATCTATGTCTACACCTTTCAGCTTCTTGGTTAACTCTTCTACCTTACTTTCTTTCTCACTCAGCTTTTTCTTAAGATTATCAATCTCTTCCTGAAGCTGCTCCTTTTCCTACTTATGATACTTTCTATCATAATCCATTTGCAATTCATTAGCCTGATAATCTTTGATTTTCTTTTCAAAGCTTTCAATGACAGCACTGGTTTCATACCTTCTCTCCTCCATTTTACTTAGAGCAGCACATACCTTTTTGTTGTGCTCTCTAAACCTTTTAACAATGGCTCTACATTCACCTGGACAGAGTTTAGAAGATACCTGTAAGTCTTCTGATTCTGGTGAATCCAGTTTGGAGGAGTCAGTCAATGTCATCAATGCTTTGTTGTGAGTGGCTTCCTTTGCTTGATCACTCCAATCAAATCCATGACCTTCTTGTGAAACCAATGCTAATGAAGTTTGGTTTGATCTTTGTCCTTGATTCTAGCCTTGTCCACCAGATCTGCATTCCCTTGCAAAGTGACCAAGTTATTGACATTTGAAGCATCTAACTTTTGACTTGTCAAACCCAGCCTTGCCATCAGCCCTGAAGTTCATGTTCTGCCTTCCAGTTCTTTTGATGAATCTTTTGGCTCTGACAGTTAACATGGTCATCTGCCACTTGAGATCCATCTCCTCAAGATCATCTGGATGCACTTGCTCAAGATCCTCATTGGTGAGAGTTGAATGTGCATGACTAGCAAGAAATGCTTCAAGCACTGCATCAGGAGTGTTTACATCTAGTCCAACAACAGAACTAGTACCTGCACAACCATCAATAGAATTAGTTAAAGAATGGTTTGAGTCCATACCTGAGGATGACAGGAGAGCAACATTGTGGCTAGGGATAACAGACTTTCTTTTTCCCTCTATCTCTCCCTCAAACACAATCAAACTGTTGTAAAGATCATCTAACTCTATATCTTCCAGAGAATCCTTAGTTCTCCATTGTGCAGCATAAACTATCCACTCTTCACCTAAGGACCTAAGGAACTTCCTATTGATCTCATCTTGTTCTAGTCTAACCTTTGCACTCTCAAGTTGACTAACCAGCTTATAGAACCTATCAAAGATTTAAGTTATACTCTCATTCTTCCCACTAGTAAAGTTCTCATAAGCCTGTTTCAGAAGATCCCTTTGGTTCCTTTTGGAACTTGCATTCCCTGCAAACCTCTTCTCTAATGCATTCCACAGTTCATGAGCATCATCAAACTTCTTGAACTGATGCTGGTATTCGTTGGGAATAGCAATCTGAAGAATGCTAAGAGCTTTCATCTCAATCATCATCTCTTTCTTTTCAGCATATGTTCTTGGTGGTGATTTCTTCTTTGGTTTTCCTGTTTCATCTAAATCAACAGTAGTAATGGGGTCCTTTTCTATGATTTCCCAAATAGCATAGTCCATTAATTGGACATGCTGCTTGATTCTTAGTTTCCACATCTCAAAATCAGTTGGTTTAAGTATGGGAACACGAATGTTTGACCCAGATCCAGTGTTGTCAGAAGATCCACCAGACTCCATTGCAGTATGGTGATTGAAAAACACAATTAAACTTTAGAAAAACTTTAAATAATGAACCACAGCAGATTAGTGCAAAAACCTTCAACTGGTGATCAATGGAACCTTAATGATAAGGCTCTGATACCACTTGTCAGGATCGGATATTGCTTAATACCAAATAACAAGAATTATCTTTTAAATTAAAGTTGTTAAAAAGACAATCTATAGTTTTGATCACAATCAATTAAGAAGTTGCGGAATCACACTTAATTGATTATAAAGGTTTTTCAACACAAAAACAATTCAATCAATAAACACAAAATACTGCCAAACAAAGATGGTTATTAATAATCAATAACGATTACAATATTCATCTACACCTCCAATCTAACTTCTTATGTTAGACGAAGAACACAATTTGTTCTTAGGTTTCAACATAAACTTAGAGGCTAAAAACACTTTCTGAAAGTAAATAACAATACGAACGAATGCAAATCAATACTAATAAGAGATCAATATTAATCGAGTATTTATAGACTCTTGATCCTCCTTGATAAGTTGACAGTTAGGTAATCTTCTATCTTCTGAGATAATCTTGATAATTTTCGACTTTGATAAAGATATACTTCAAATCCACAAAGATAGCATTTTCCATTAATAGCTCAACTGAAACTGTTTGTTGAATGAAACATTTCTGGTCTTCTTCTAACAGTCTTCTCTTCAAGGTCTTCTAACAGTTGTAAATACTTGAACTAACAGTTCTGAACTTTGTACTAACAGTTGTAATGCTCACAGCAACTGTTAGTCACAACTGTTTTCATACTTCACTTAACAGTTTTCAACTGTTTTCTCAAATTTCCTCTAACAGTTTTACCTTTGCATGTCCAACAGTTTCCATTACTTAGCAAATTTCCCAACATTAATATGGGTGGATAATTATGTTTGTGTGAGAGTATATTTTAAATTAATAAAAAGTTATTGTAAATTAATAGAGAGAGAGAGAGACAGATAAATGATTAAAAATTGAGTGAATGAGATTAATCTAAATACAATTGAAAATCAAGATTTTCTTTTAATTAAAATTTTAAATTTTTTTAAATTTAAAAGAGGAAAAAAAATTAAATCATATATATATATATATATATATATATATATATATATATATATGTATAATAGTATACATATTACATTATTTAAATTAAAAAATAAATTAAAAAATAAATAAAAAATATATTTCTTGGTCTTCACCTTATGAAATATAATAGAAAGACAAAGTCATTGTACTATGTTTCGTGATGGAGATTTAGGCTTAAAAAAGTAAGATTAGGTAATGGTGATTTGGAATTTAAAAGAAATACTTTGTATCTAGACCTTTGATAGTTTCATTCTAACCACAGATTTAAAAGATAAGAAAGAGAAAAGTAGCCTATGTTTAATTAGCACGAAAGGTATTATTATTATTATTATTATTATTATTATTATTATTATTATTGTTATTGTTATTATTGTTGTTTTGCAATAAACAACTGCAATGATACATGGAAATTTCAGAAGAAAAAAAAACAAAAACAAACACTAGTTAGAAATTGTTTTTAAACGGCAAAACGACGTAGAATATATTGAAACAAATATAGCTATCAAAATACTCGTAGTAAAACAACTAAAAGTGTTTTTCCATTATATTAAAAAGACCAATTATTTCAATTTAGCCATTTCAAAAAAGGGTTTAACTTAATGGAGACAAACGTGTTTACCCGTATGTTCTACTATGACATATTAACTTTTTCTTTTCTATATACATGTCCTATTTAACTTGTAAAATACGTGTTATTATACCCACTTTATTCATTTTGATCTGCAATAGCAGATCATTTTCTTCCCCAATATTCTTCATTTCGAACTCGAACTTTGAAGCCAAAATTTTTCATGTATACTTAACGAAAAAAAATGATTATTGATTCTATGGAAAGGTAATCAAGTTGTGTATGAATTAGTACAAAAAAAAAGAATAAAAACGAGTTTAAATTGTGTCAATTCATCAAAATATTGTAAGGGTGTTGAATAGTGTTATTATCGACTTTAATTAGCAAGAACTTGATCTATACTTGATGGTTTTTGATAAATTTGATGTTCTTTGAAAGGTAAAAAGATTGTCTACGATAATTTATAAAAAAATTATGTAAAATGGTCAAAAATCGAGCAAAAAGACGTCTTTTTTTGTCCTGTTTTCGAACCAAATAACACAAAAAAACGAAACTTTGACCACGAAATTCTCCATGAATAATTGACGAAAATTCATGAATTATGTGTTATTTGAAAGGTATAATGATAATGTACAAGATTCTACAAAAATAATTCACTTAAAACGTTCAAAAATCAACAAAAAAGTCCAAAAAACGCGATGAAACCGGCTGAATAAGTTCCAGGTCACGAAATAGGCATATCAACACGCTATTTATAAGTTAAATGACCAGATGTGTAAAAATAAGTTAATGTGTCATATTGAAACATTGAGAAAAACACATTTATCTATAGTGATTTTAACCCTTCAAAAAAAAGAATTGAAACGTAATTTTTATTTTATCCCAAAAAACGATAGAATTTGTTATTAACTTGAAAGACAAGTGTTTCGGCTCCGGCGATGCACCATTGAAACCCCTCTCGTTAATTATGATACATTAGAATGGTTCAAAAATTGCATATGCAATTTGAAGGAAGTGGTAAGGGCTGTACACAATCTGCAATTAAAACCAGTTCACTGCATGGCAAAAAACAATTCCGTGGGTGTTTGGCGCAACATCACAAGAGTTGAGGCGGAGCTCAATAATATCGGGTACAATTTTTTTGATGCCTTCTCTCTAAAACCTGGATCTGGGAATCTCTTTTTATTTTGGAAAGATAGGTGGCTGGGGGACATACCATTTCAGTTTAAATTTCCAAATTTATATGCAATTGAAAAGCAAAAATCATGCATCATTGGCGATCGGATTTCTAGTAATGGTTTCTCATGGAATTGGAAAAATGGTTTCTGTGATCCCCTTGTCATTACTGAGTTTTGCTCTTTGGTGCATCTCATTGGCTCCACTCGTTTGGACAACAACTCAGACAAGTTGAAATGTACGGTGTCTGGTGATGATTCGTTTGAAGTACACCACATAAGGCTATGGATTGATAAAAAATTGACTACCTTTGGGTATGTAAATATGCCTTGGTCAAAAATTGCTCCTTTAAAAGTTAATTGTTTTGTATGGAGAGTAGGGTTGGGTAGAATACCCGTGGCGAAGTGTTTGGAGAATAGAAATATTAATATTGGATCCAACATTTGCAAGGTGTGTAATCTTGAGGAGGAGGATGTCAATCATGCTTTTATTCGATGCCCTTATGCGATTAATGTTGCAACTTGGATATTTAATTGGTGTCGTATCCCCTTTCCTACAATTAACTCGGTGGTGGATCTTATTGAATTTGGTTCGAGATGGGGGAATTGCCCGAAAACAAGAAAAGTGCTAGTGGCAATAGTCCAATGCATGCTTTGGAGTATTTGGAAGGAGAGAAACGCTGTGGTGTTTAACAATATACGAAAGTCTTATACGGTTACAGCTGGAGACATCATTTCCACTTCTTTTTTGTGGGTGAAGCATAGAAGCAAATTATCCTGTAATTGGGTTGATTGGAGTGTTTTTCCTTTTTCTTTGTTTATGTAAAACTCTTGTTCTTCTTTTCTCTCCTAGCCGCTTGCTAAGCTGGGGTTGTTTTATATATTTGCCGTTTCCAAAAAAAGAATGGTTCAAAAATAAATTTAAAAAAAAAATCACCCTCATAAAAAACGACTTTTTCCTGACTTTAAATCTTAACTTATCTTCAGAAAAGCAAGTTGTCAAAGTTAGAAAGATGAATTGAATGACCACCAAGCACATAATTGTCACAATAGTGTAGAGGAGACCATACAACACCTAAACAACTATTCATAGTCTTCCTTTTTTTTTTTTTATCTCGAAGTCGTCATTTCTGAACATAACCACTTAAACTTGATTGACAAGTTTGCTTTTCTATTCATTTAGAAGTTAGGTATTTTATATAACCAACACGTTAAACCTAACATAAAAAAGTCATTAAAAAACACGTTTTTCAAGCTTAAAGTACAAGAAATCTTCTTTCTTGTTACTTCTAGGTTTTAAGTCATATATATATATATATATATATATATATATATATATATATACTAACGTATGAATATTTTATTTTTGATTGAAACTCGTTCAAATATAAATATATGTATAATTCGAATTAACACGCATGAAAATGTAATTGGTGTAACGAAAAGGGTTTAAGAAAATGTTATTAGTTATATATATGTTTAGACTATTATTATATAAATTTTTACTTTTTATCCTTTAATTCACACAAGTTAAATTCTATTAAGGGTTAAAGTCACTAAATACAAAGATGTTTTCTCCCATGTTATATGACACATTAATTTTTTTTTACACATATGGCCATTTAACTTGTAAGAAACCTGTTTTATAGCCATTTTGGTGATTTTGACCTGCTATAGCAGGTCATCTTCTTTCCCAATTTTCTTCACTTCGAATACAAACTTTGAAGCCAAAATTCTCCTTGTACACTTAACGAAAATCAATGATTCTTGAATCTATGGAACAGTAATCGAGTTGTCTATCAAGTAGTACAAAAAAAAGGGAACAAAAACGAGCTTAAAATGTGTCAATTCATCGAAATACCGTAAGGGTGTCGAATAGGGTCATTATCGACTTTAATTAGCAATAACGTGGCCTACACTTGATGGTTTTTCATGAATTTGGTGTCCATTGAAAGGTAAAAAGACTATCTACGACAATCTATAAAAAGAATGATGTAAAATGATCAAGAATTGAGCAAAAAAGGACTCTTTTTTCTGCTCTGTTTTCGAACAAAAATCCCAAAAAAGTCGAGACTTTGAGCTCGAAATTCTCCTCTATACTTGACGAAAACTCATGATTTTGGTGTCATTTGAAATGTATAATGATAATTTACAAGTTTCTACAAAAAAAATCGGTGTGTTCAGTGACTTTAACCCTTTTATTAACCCTATATAAATTTTCCCTTTTTATCCTCTAGTTTATAAAAGTAACATTTCATTTCAAATTTTAAATTTTAACCCAGATAAATGTTTACTTTTTACCTTTTAGTTTATATAAGTTACATTGATCTTATAAAATTACTTGCTATATTTTACAAATCAAAAGGTCTTTGATCTAGCGACATAAAGATATATAAAGATGTTTTTTCCTTTTTAAGTTAATGATTCACGTCCTGTTATACATATATGTATAGATTAGAGAGTGTTTGTTAACCGTTCATAAAAACTTATTATTATTTACAAACTTATCTGCTTATGCATTTTTTTAACCCTTGCTCAAACTTTCGCATGTCACACAAACCAAAGCTTATTTTGCTTAGTGATATTAAGGTGTATTGGTGTCATTCCTCTTTGGAGATTAAGGATTCAAGTTTTGTATGCTAGCTCTGTACAATCAAATTATGTATAATAATGTATGTAAACTAAATTAATAAGAATATGATTATTGAATATCACCCAATGCAACGCGTGAGCTTTATATATTATCAATGTTGTAATCTATACCCAAGATAATATACTATTTTATAATTTCTCAAATTTTAAAATATCATTAATATTAATTAAGAAGGTAGTTACAATACTCAAAAGAATTTGTATTTTTGTTTATAAAAGAAATCATGTTGTATTATGGAGAAATTGGAAAATTAATATTTATAAAGGTGAGTATATCAATTTCATGTTATTTGGTCATGAGGTACAATTGATAATGCACAAAGTACTATTGATTGAATCTATGCTATTAGTAATGCATTTTATTAGTTATATTTTATATATGCAAATTGGATGAAACTTTAAGGGCTAAATATGTCAAGTTTGAAACTTTACGGCTAATGTGTAAATGTTTGAATTTAGAAACCCAACTCCAGATCTGTTATTCAATTAATCTATGGTTTCTAGAAGATTCAAGAGGGAAGGAGAAACTACGGAAGAAGTTGGAATCATGGAGAAATCATGAATTTTGTTCTTTGTATTGAATTTTAGGTCAAAATTGAGGTGTTCTACCAATATTTCGACCTTGTAAGCTTTGAATTGGGTCAAAACTGAAGCTTAACAGATTTTCCTTACCCGAATGGTACAAAATCTCATAGCCACAATATTTTAAAACTCTAACCATCATCTCTGACGCATGTTCAAATTCTTCTGCTCAGACAATACTTGAGACTCTCGTGTTATGAATAACTATACACTCGACACCGTACTGCTGGTAGTTCAAAATCATAAACTAGGTAACTGCTTTCATGTATCTTTAACTAACTCGGAGCGTAAGCAATATCTTTCCCAGTCTACATAAGCATACAACTCAACCCTTTAAACTAAACACCACAATAACTACAATATCTTCCATTCCATCTAGTAACGTGAACATTGATGCATCACACAACTTGTGCTTAAGATACCAATTTCTTTAGGCTGTTTATCTTCTTACTTGAACTCTGCACTTTTTGTAGGCTTCTGAAGTGGCTCCCTCTTCATCACATCCTCCATCTTTTGTAAAATATACTTTAATCCTTTCTTGTTTGACAAGGTGACCCAAGAACTGTATTTCTCACCGCCAAAACTTACACTTGGAGAAATTTACGTACAACTTTCCCTTGTGTAACGTATTTTGAACTTCTCTAAGATAAACATCAGGCTCGCCTAAAGTCGTATTCTGAAAACTGTTGTGGTTATATACTCTTCTCTGATCTTCAACTGATGGCACTTCGCTCGCAACTCTGTCTTTGAAAATCATGACACTCTGAAACTGATTCAATCAATCGTCTATTCTGAAAACTGGGTACTTCTTCTTGACCGTAACTTTAATGATCTCTCTACACTCTGTATACTTTCTACTAATACCATATTCCTTTCTCACAATTTATACTAATGCGTCCCACGGGGAACTTTTGGTCCCTTGTATGAGAATAACAACAAGCAACAGGTGTGTAGAAGGGGGGTTGAATACACTTTCTGCGGAAATTTAACAAATCAAATAAAAGTGTCACACACAGTAAATCAAACCACAATCAATTGAATGCTTTTATAAAGAAGATGATTACAATGCTTTAAATAAGAAGATGATTACAATAACTATCAAGTCAGCAACTCTTGATATATAACCACCTAATATAAATCTCTCAAACTTAGCTATCTATAATCAACTTATGATTATAGATACTGACGACTCTCTAAACAGGATTTACACAGATTGATAACTTACCAATATCACAACTAATGTGATAGTTCGAACACACGAACACCTTGGCAATTTGTGAGTTTCTTGATCACGTTGAACTTACAAACTGTAATCAAGAGTCGTAACACATACAGTGAGGTGAGGTTTTGGCTCTGCAACACTTAGTTGTTTTTCTAAGTCGTAGTCGTACCTCTTAAACTTATCAGGAGATAAGTATTTATAATCCTGTTGCTACGGTTCCTAACAAACTGGACTAATCCTAATTTGCTAACTAACTATCGGATAACCCGGAATCTTGAATCTTGAATCTTCTTATCTTGAGTCTTCAATCTTCAATCTTGATTTTGGAATCTTCTTATCCTTGCCGTAGATATAGAGAGATAAAAGATAAATTTAAAACAAATTTAAATTAACTTAAGCTGACTTCTTTAGTCAGGCTGAGTTACTCAGCTTGAAACTCATCAAGCTGAGTTCTTCGACAACACACTCGAAAACAAACATGGACTAACATGTATAATTATTAACTCATCCTTAGAAGTCTAAAGAATTAACTAAAACATATTTAGCAACTCTATTGAGTTGACTCAGTCTTCACGCTAAGTCGCTCAGCTTGAAACTTATCAAGTTGAATACTCAATATATATATCTTAGGTGACATACACAGCTTATCAAACACATTGATAATCTTACTAAGATATAGTCTAAGCTGATCGAACATATGCTCAGCTTATACTTAGCTTATACTCAGTCTGAATCATTATAAGTGTTCAGTCTGACTAATCTTCATAATTCTGTTTAAGTTGTATGTAGAACACATCTTACAAACTTAACTTTGTCTCATCAAATCTAACCTAATGAGATCATCTTCCCAACAAACTCCCCCTATTTGATGATGACAAAACCATCAAACAGTTAATAAGTTTTTTTAACAGAATTATGTTTTAAATCTTAAACTTATTAAGATTTTATATTTGAACTAATCAAATATTAATTTGAACATATCAATTTTAATTGAACTTATCAATTATAAGTGGAACAAACCAACTTTTAGTTGAACACACCAACTAAACACATTAATGAATAAGAACTAATCAGTTATTCATTTAAGCTGAACTTATCAGACTAATAATTATGAACATATCATAACACAGTTGAACATATCAAACTTATGCTTGTATTAATTGAACTAATCATAATACAAAAATATTGATCAATTAGATCATGCACACTAAGTGCTTACAAAAATATTAGAACTAATCTAATTATCTTTTGAACTCAGGATGTAGAACCTCCCAAAAAATGATTTCTCTGTTGATTTCTTCTAGGAGGCTTTCAGCTTCTGCATCCCCTCTGAGTTCTCTCTGTTGCATTCTGATGATATTTTTCAGCTTATACTTTAAAAAATGATTTGAGTTATCACCACAACAACTTCTTATATGTATGGCATCCCTAGCTTTTAGATAACATATCTCACTCAGCTTGATAAAGCTGGGATTGCCTACCTGATCCTTAAACATGAATCCCTGAACAGGTGTATCAATACCTTGATTCTCTTTGAACTCCACACCTTCAGGTATTTCGAATAGTCTCTGCCTATGCAGACCAGGAACTGGAACATATCTCAGCTCCTCAGCTTTATTAATCAGCTTGGAAACTTCAGCAAAGATCTCTTGCTTGATTTGACTTTTCTTGAACTTCTTGAGCATCATTAATATTCTCTGCCATTCTTGGTAACCCATCCTATGAACAAATCTCAGGTCCATTCCCATTGTAGATTTATCATCAAATTCAAAATTGAGAATGATGGCTCCATTTATTCTGCTCAAAGTCATGCCTCTGATCTCCTTGCTGGTGCTCCTTCTGAAATAGCACTCTTGAATGTTCTCGTCTATATATGGGATAAGATCAGGTTTCGGACCAGTGTATGTAGCTTCAGCTTGAGCCAAAGCTTTTCTTTCCTTTTCTTTTTCTTGGTCTTTTATCTCTTTCTCTTTTCACTTTCTCAGCTCTGCTACAAAGATCCTAAGCTCATTTGCTTCTTCTTGCTCAAGCATCTCTATTAACTCTCTTGTAGCTTTTTCTTCTTCTATTTCATCCTCAGTTTCAGAAACACTGTCAGCTTTAGTTTCAGATTCTACTATCTTTTGTCTCTTAGCTGCATGTTCCTCTTTGCTTATTTCCAACTCCCCCACAGCCTGAGTCTTCCTCTCTGCTCCTTTAGCTAGTACTAGTAGCGCTTTAGCTTCAGCTCGAACTAGCTCAGCTTCAGTATCAGCTTGAACCTTCTCCCCCTTTTTGTCTTCATCAATAGGGGTTGAAGTCTTTTGTTGTTGAAGTGCAGCAACTGCAGAGGCAATCTCTTTAACATCCTTTGTCAGCTTCTCAAGCCTCTGATAGATTTGGCGTTTATGCTTCTTCTGCTTGAGATGAAACAAACCAAACTGAGCAGCAACATAATCTTTCAGCTGCTGGATGCCTGAGGAGGCAGTGTCAGTGTGAGGAGAGTCTTTGGGTGCATCATCCAAAGGTTGGTGTTTACCTTCAAATTCATTTGCACCAGAGTTTGGACCCTGTGAATCATCCTGGTTTGAAGATGAGACATTGACAGGTCGTACTATAGGGTGTGAGAAGTGAAGAGAAGTAATGGGGCTCGAAACGTGTAGTGTATGGGTAGGTGGTTGGCTTATTGGTTTGGAGGGCGGTGATTGACCCTGGGGATTAGTCACATATTCAATGTTACCTAAGTGTGTCTGCTTAGGCACAGTAGTGGGCTCTCCTATGGCACTGGAGAGTGTGGGCTGAGTAGACACCACACCCGGTATAGGCTGTTGGGTTGTAATGAGCTTCGAGGTTGACACCTTAAGAGTCGGCATCTCCCCCTCAACTCCTTCCGGTGGAGGGATCAGTGTGACCTCAGCTCCAGTGATGCCTTTAGGAGTGGCACCACCTATGGCAGTTTTACGTGTATAGGTTCGGATATTCTCCCTAGCAGCAGTGGGCATACTAGGGGTGGCTTCAGAGTGGATTTGAATGAAAGATGGAGGATATGGGTTAGACTGAGTTGGGTTTACTGCAGTCTTGTATCCAAAAGTGGATGAAGAAAAATGAGAAGAAAGAGAAAGTGGAGAGGCATTACCAGAGGCAGCTGCAGAATGTACTGGTTCAGCCTGAGCAGAGTGCTCAGCTTGAACTTCGGTGTCAGTGTGAGAAGCACCCCCTTGAGTGGATCCCTCTTCTTCACTTTCGGATGAAGCTCCCTCAGCAACCAACAACATTGGACCACTCAGACCCTCTTGCTCAGGAAAGATGTCATTGTTAAACATCTTGGAGCTGAGTGTTAGGGTAGGAAACACATCCCATCCAGCTTCATAAAGATCCCCCAACTCAGCTTGAATTACCAAGGACAAGTACCTTATGAATGGCACATGGAGGTCCCTTGTGGTCTTCAGTACTTGGACTTTGGGCTCGTTGAAGATGAGTTGTGCATAGTCTATGCGTCTATCGAAGAACATGTTGTACAACAGCTGCATTTCAAACTCGTTAGCTTGGTCTAAGCCTCTAACTTTAGTCCCCAGTGAACCTACCACTGTTGAAACCATGAAGCCCCAGCTGGTTGGGAAAGTGGCCTTCTTAATCACTCCTTCAGTTTGAGGGTGGCCCATCTGAGGTAGAACAGACCTCGACACTTGTCTAGTCACGGTGGGCTCGAACACATCTTGAACAGGGAGTTGAAGAACATCCCTTAGCCGCTGCACCGTGATGGCCACTGTTCTATTGCCATTGAGAACAGTGCCTGTGATCTCTCCGCTGTTCTAGTTGAAGGTGCATGTGTACCAAAACTCCAAAAGGTGCTGTGGAGCAGTATTGACAGGTGCTCCAGTGAAGGAAAATGCCAAAGAGCATTTTCGTATGTAGGCAACCCAGATTTCATATCCTCTGCCCTGTTTCCTCTGAGGAATAGCAAGGCAGGCACGCTGATTGTTTATTTTAATCAGCGGTAATCCGTTGTTTTTGAACGCAGCACCCCTGACCATTCGATCACTTAGAATGAGAGTGGTTCCTTCCATCGTTGAAAATTGAAGATTACACTGAGTAATTGATTTCGTTGCACTAAGCAATGAGCGTTGCACTGAGCGAGTTAGGGTTTCAAAGTCGATGGAACAGAGAATTGCACTTAGCAAGTTTGTTGAAAGATATATAAGCAGATGAGAGGTTTAGAGATGAGAAGATTAATCGTAAACCTCAAAAATGCGGGTAAGGTCGTTATATATACCTTTCAGAGGAGAGAGAAAAATTACAATTGGAATCCCTTTTTAATCCGATACACCGGTAAACTTACGGCTTGATGTAACATTTAGAGGGTAGAAACACATCATCTTCCAATGGATATAAATGTAAAATAATAATATTAACGAATAATAAGATTATAAACACTGTGTAGCGATACCAATACACAATCGATATACGATGTGAATTGAGACAGACTCAAATACGCTTTGACAGATGAATTAAAAACACTAAGTAACTAATTCATATGTTGGATACACCAAGCTGAGTAAACATATTACTCAGTCTAAGTCAAGCATTCAGCTTGAATTGATCACTCAGCTTGAGTAGGACACTCAGCTTGAGCGGAGCAGACAGCTCAGGACTAATGACACATAGTCATTAATGTTTGAGACTTACTCAAACGGACCTTTTTAACCACACTGAGCAGTTAAAAAGTGTTTTGGAACTTACCAAACTTGTGAACCAATCACACAGCTTGAGTTAAGCACATAGCTCAGACTCAATGACACTTAGTCATTTATGTTTGAGACTTACTCAAACTTACATTTTAACCACACTGAGTAGTTAAAATATGTTTGGAACTGACCAAACGTATGAACTCATCATTCAGCTTGACAAATTAATCAGTTTAAGAAAACATATGTTGGGGAGATAGTAATATCAAACTTAAATCAAACCTGTCTATTAAGTAAAATAGGATTTGATGTTAACAAAACCATATATTCAGTTTTAGACTTAGATTAATGAAAAACATGTGTTGTTTTTCATATTAGACTTAAAGAATTTCTAAGAAAGAAATGTCAGCTGACGAATCAAAGTGTCAGCTGACGAATCAAAGTGTCAGCTGAACACTGAGTATCAGCCAAAGGACCAGCTTCAGAAAGATCAGCTAAGAAGAAAAGACAAATTAAGAAGCATCAGCTATGCACCTACAAAGCATCAGCTGATGGTACAAAACATCAGCTGAGGATTCCTCAAAGATCAGCTGAGCAGTCAAGGATCAGCTGACAGTATCTCATTGATCAGCTGATGCCTCCCACATGTCAGATAAGGTATTCTATACTTATCCTTTTTTATCTCAATAAGCTGATCATACTCAAATGGTTAGCTGAGCCCTTGGGATCAGCTGATTGTTTAGGTTGACTAGTTTATTAGTTGTATTATGATTTGTGTTATTAGCTGAGCAATTCGATCAGCTTATCAAATCTAGTCAGCTGAGTCTTTCACATTTATCCTTAGCTGAGCAAGATTATGTTAGTTGTTCAGTGTCTGTTAGCTGAGTCTTTAATCAGCTAATAGTTTTTCAGTGTAATATTTTCTTAAGTCAAAGGCAGAACATGTGTTGTTCTATTATGTCTCAGATCTTTCTTTGTAAAAGTACTTAGCACTTTTTGTATCTGCAAAGAAACAAAAAGGATAGATCTTTATCCTCTGGAAAAGGAGAAAGTTACTTTAGAAGAGAATATCTCGAAGATATGCTTTGACAAGTAAGTATGGCTGGCAACTCTATACTTGGTTAAGTCAAATCTTCAGAAAGCATGGTGTTGATTAAAGCACAAACGTGAAAGGAGAAGTTTACTTTTCCAAGATATAAAGGTAGTACTTTAATAATATAATAATAGATAGTGGGTAAGCTCTTTACTGAAAAGTATGTTCACTTTACACACTTTGTGTATAAAGTTAACTTACTTTTCACCCACTAACTTTATCTATTATAATATTATTAAACCAAGTACCTTTGTCTCCTTCTCCTCTTCATCAACCCGGACATCCTTGCTAATATATACTTATGCATGGAAACATGCTAAGAAGCGAATAGATAGAGTTGAATACTAAAATCTCATTTGTTGAGAATTAGAAGAGTTAGCATTTTACTTTCAGTATAACAAACTTGTTCATGTGTTGAACATCTTAGACATAAGTTGTTTAAGATTAGCTTACTCTATGTGTTAGACTAATTTAGTTGCCACGTTTTATTGAACTTAGATTTTCCGCATCAAGTTCATGTAATTCTTGATTCACATCAATAAGAATTATATAAAAGTAAACCGTGTGTCTCTTAAATTTTAAATTGCTAAAGTTTGTATTCAACCCCCTTCTACAAACATTTGTTGTTGTTGTATCCATTCGGGATCAACAACTGGTATCAGAGCAGGCTAGATAACTCATATCTAAGATTTGTTTTGCTTACTCTTCAACTGATTCTACCCCATACTACCAAATGGCCACTCCGGTTGCTGCTTCAAATGGTTCTTCAAATAATGGCTCACTCACTAGGTGTCCAACTTTTGATGGAGAAAACTTTTCTCTCTGGAAGAGTAGAGTTCTTCTCTATATGTCAAGCCTAGATGATGTGATGCTCAAAACTGTAACGGAAGGTCCTTATGTTCCTTCCTCAACTATTCAAGTAACTGAAGCCACTGATGAAGTTCCTGCTGTTGAAAGACTAATTATAAAGCCTATAAATCAATGGTCTGATGAAGACAAAAGGCTTGTTAATCTTGATGTTAAAGCAAGAACAGCCTTAGTCTCTACACTACCAAATGATGTCTATCATCAAGTTCTCAACTGCAAATCTACAAAGGAGATGATAGACATTTTGACTGTTGCTTATGAAGGCACTGAAGAAGTGCAGGAAAATAAGAAACTCCTTCTGGTAAGAGAATATGAGTTCTTCTTTGCTCATAAAGGTGAAAGTCTAACTCAGACCTACACCAGGTTCAACTGTCTTATTAATGACTTAAGAAGGGCAGATGTTCCCAAGAGCAATAAGGAGCTTGTAAACAAGTTTCTAGACTCCCTCCCAGACTCTTGGGATCATGTGTTGAACATCTTAGACATAAGTTGTTTAAGATTAGCTTAGTCTATATGTTAGACAAATTTAGTTGCCACCTTTTATTGAACTTAGATTTTCCGCATCTAAAAGTAGTTAAATCTTGGTGTGTTTCTGCTGCTAAGACCACTCAGTGTGTCAATGAGCAGATTCCAAAACAAGTTCAAGCTATTATTGGTGGAAATTACTTCCAAGCTGCTAATTGTGTTGATTTTAGCAAGGACATAAATATCTTAGAAAAGGCTGATATTTTACCCCTTACTTTTCAAAAGATTGTAAAAGGAAAAAGTATTATCACTAACAAAATTGTTAAAAGTAAAAGTACTCAGCTGAAAGACTCAACCACTTCAATAGATGGTTCAAGTTCTAGTGTTTTGACAGAAAGCAAAAGTACTGATAATTTAAGTGTAAATGAAGCCAGTAAAGGAATGGAGTCATTTGTTGATACCAAAAATACATTATGTTGTCAAACCTTGAAAGCTGATACATTAAATATAAGTGCTCAGCTGACTGACATTTCATTAGCTATTGATCCTCAATCAACTGATTAGAGAACATATGATAGTTGCTTAGCTGATACCCTGTCAGCTGATCAAAAATCCTTTGTAAATTGTTTAGCTGATCAAGGATCACTTCAAACTCCTTCAATAGGAGAAACCAAGGGAAAAGGACCTTTTGTTTACAAAAATTTTGAGTCTGCCATACCTAAAGTTGATCCAAAACTCATTTTAACTAAGAGTCAACCTAAGGTGACTGTAAACAAAGACCTTATTAGTTTACAAAATCAGTTGCAACAGTTGAATGGTGAAATCTGTCAGCTGATGACCCATAGTCATTAGAAAACAGTTAAGACATCTCTTAGGCAGTCACTAAATCATGTCAAAAGCTCCAAAAGTAAAAAATGTTATAAATGTAGGAGTAAAGGGCATAAGGCAAATGAGTGTTCTCTTGAAGGTAACTCATGACAGCGGATTGATTTTGATAACACAGTTGTTCCTCTCATTCATAAACAACCTAATATGAAGTGGATAGCTAGGTGCAATCCACAGGGATTCACCTAAACAGTGGATGCGCAAGTGTCACTAACCTTCTTTCAATCTCAACTATGCAGGGCCTAAACACATGGTATCTTGACAGTGGATGTTCAAGGACCAAGACAGGATGTAAAGCATTGCTCAGTAACTACAAGAAGGAGAAAGGTCCAAGAGTGACCTTTGGTGATAACAATTGTGGGCAAACAAAAGGCTATGGAGAACTTCATAATGGAAACTTAACCTTGTCCAAAGTATCATATTTTAAAGAGCTTAAGTACAATCTTATCAGCATAAGTCAGTTATGTGATGGTGATCACAAAGTCCTCTTTACAAAGACAGGTGGTTCTATTTTAGATCAAGAAGGTAAAACAATAATTTGTGCAAAGAGAACCAAGGATGTATATACTCTAGATATGTCCTCTGGTGATCCATCCAAGTTAACCTGTTTGTATACAAAATCTGTAACTGATACAAACTGGTTATGGCACAAAAGACTTTCTCACTTAAACTTCAAAAATATAAAAGAGCTGAGCAAGGGTGAACTAGTGTCAGGACTACCTTCACTGACTTATGTAAAACCTAAACCTTGTTCTGCATGTGAGAAGGGAAAGCAGCACAAGACTTCTTTTCCATCTAAGCAAGCCTTCTCTATTACTGAACCTTTCTACATGTTGCACATGGATCTATTTGGTCCTGTTGCTACCGCTAGTATTGGTGGAAGTAAGTATGCATTGGTGATGGTTGATGAATTCTCAAGATTTACTTGGGTCATCTTCCTAAAAGCAAAGAGTGAGGCTGCTAAAGAAATAATAAGCTTCATTAAGAAGATGGAAGTGCTAAATGGAAGTTAGATAAGGATGCTCAGAAGTGATCATGGAACTGAGTTTAGAAATCAAACTCTAGAAAGTTTCTGTGATGATAAAGGCATTTCTCAAAACTTCTCTGCACCAAGGACTCCACAACAAAATGGTGTAGTTGAAAGAAGAAACAGAATATTAATAGAAGCTGCAAGAACCATGTTGTGTGAGAGTGGGTTAGGATTCAATTTTTGGGCTGAAGCTGTCAACTATGCATGTTTCACTCAGAATAGATCCCTAGTCATCAAGAGACACAACAAGACTCCTTATGAAGTTCTCAAGGGAAGGAAGCCCAACATCAGCTTTCTACATATCTTTGGGTGTCAGTGTTTCATTCTGATCCAGAGAGATCAATTGCAGAAGTTTGCACCAAAAGCTGATGAAGGTGTATTTGTTGGATACTCTGTGATCTCCAAAGCTTACAGACTCTACAACCTCAGAACAAAAGTCACAGAAGAATCAATCAATGTAAGTTTTAATGAAAATGACTTTGTTGCTTCCTGTTCTACTAATCCATCTACAGGTGAGGAATTTAATGATCTGCTGTATACTGAAGACAACATTCAAGTGTCAGCTGATCCACTCCCATCAGCTGATGTAGAGGATTTAGATGAAACTGTTCCAATTTTACATCAAACCAATGCACATCCTAACTTAAACCAACCCACACTTTTACTGAATGATGAGAATCATGATTCAACATCAATGGACTCTAATTCCATATCAAACATTCCCTCATCAGTAGAAGTTCCATCAGATAACATTCCTGAAATTATGTCAGCTGATCAACCAGAAGTCTCATCAGCTGATCCAAACCAAAGAATTTCAACTCCCATAATCCAAAATATTCTAAACTCTCCCAGAATTCAAAATGCCTATAAGGACCACAGGGATCATCCTAAAGATCAGGTCATAGGTAACATAGAAGCACCTGCACTAACTAGATCAAAAGCTTGTAATTTCTATTTATACACAGGTTTTGTTTCTATGATTGAACCAAACAAGGTGGATGAAGCTCTAAATGATCCTCACTGGATTAATGCCATGCAAGAAGAATTGGCAGAACTCACAAGAAACAATGTATGGACTTTGGTGCCAAGACCAAAGGAAAAATCCATCATTGGTACTAAGTGGGTATTCAGAAACAAAATGGATAAACAAGGGCTGATCATCAGAAACAATGCAAGGCTAGTTGCACAGGGGTATTGTCAAGAAGAAGGTATTGATTATGATGAAACCTTTGCCCCTGTTGCAAACTTGAAGCCATAAGACTGTTTCTAGCTTATGCTGCCTTCAAAGACTTTAAAGTTTTCCAAACGGATGTTAAGAGTGATTTCCTCAATGGTGAACTGAAGGAAGAGGTGTATGTTAAACAACCTCCAGGATTTGAGGATGCAAGCAAACCAGACCATGTATACTTCTTAAACAAAGCTTTGTATGGTCTAAAGCAAGCTCTAATAGCCTGGTATGATATCCTCTCTTCTTTTCTAACTAACAAAGGCTTTATAAGGGGAAGCATAGATAGCACTTTGTTTATAAGAAAATTCAAAGGTGATGTAATACTTGTACATATATATGTAGATGATATAATATTTGGGTCTATAAGTTTAGATCTTTGTAAAAAGTTTTCTAAACTCATGTCTGATAACTATCAGATGAGCATGATGGGTGAACTAAACTATTTTCTTGGACTTCAAATCAGGAAAGAGGTTGATGGAATTTTTATTCATCAAATAAAGTATGTAAATGACCTACTTAAGAAATTTGAGTTTGAAAATTGTTCTTCAATGAAAACACCCATGTCCACTGCCTTAAAGCTTGGAAAGGACACTGATGGTAAGTCAGTGAACATTACAGCTTATAGAGGCATGATAGGGTCTCTTTTGTATCTCACTGCAAGTAGACCAGATATTATGTTTTCAACATGTCTCTGTGCTAGATATGAAGCAGATCCCAAAGAATCTCACTTAGCTGCAGTTAAAAGGATTTTCAGGTATCTCAAAGGAACTCCTAATCTAGGTCTTTGGTACCCCAAAGATTCTGATTTTGAGTTAGTTGGATACACTGATTATGATTTTGCAGGTTGCACACTAGACATAAAGAGTACATCTGGTGGCTGTCAACTGTTAGGTGGAAGATTAGTCAGCTGGTCAAGCAAGAAACAGAACTCTGTTTCAACTTCAACAGCTGAAGCAGAATACATTGATGCTGGAAGCTGCTGTGCTCAACTATTATGGCTGCAGAATCAACTACGTGATTATGACATACAGTTTGAAAACTTACCAATCCTGTGTGAGAACACTAGTGCCATTTCTATTTCTAACAATCCTGTTTTGCATTCTAAGACCAAGCATATTGAAATCAGAGATCATTTTCTTAGAGATAATGTGCAGAAAAAGAAAGTTTCAATGCACTATATAAGTACTGATTTTCAATTAGCTGATCTTTTTACAAAACCTTTGGATGAGTCTCGGTTCAACTTCCTAATATACAAACTTGGCATGTTAAATTTGTAGCATTTCCTTTTCTTAGGTATTTAATTTTTGTGTGAGAAAATAATTTAACTTGTGTGTGAAATGAAGTACTTATCTAAGCTCCTTCATGTCTTATTAATGGTGAATCAGCTAGTGATATTCTGTCAGCTGACAACCATCAGCTGACACTATACCTCAGCTGATCAACCATTAGCTAAGACTTAGACGCTCAGCTAATTACATTCATTAGCTGAAACTTATTTTAGCTCAACAAGGATCAGCTGACACTTTATTCAGTCAGCTGATGATTCTAAGAGTTAAAACTCTTGTGTCCCCACACTTATTTTATTAATTTATCATTTGTAGTTAATACGTTAACTAGGTAGTATTTAATTCTTTTTAAATATCCGTTAATTGTCCGTGTATTTATTATATTATCTATTTATTACCCTTTTTGCAGATGTGACAGTTACTTTTTCAAAAAGTTATTCGGTAGCAGTTTAGGTTTCCAAAGAAGATATAAAGGTGTTCTTGAGCAGTTCCTCATTTCTTGTTCTTTCAAAATTCCCAAACACACTTCTTCTCTCCAAATTCACAAACCCTAAGCTTTTACTACTCACAGTTTCTTCACTATGTAATCATGGTGTCCTTTAATCCTGTTTCTACTCCTAACGCTGTTGCTGGTGAGAACATGACTGTTAAATCAGAAATCACCATTCGCCCAAACAACTTTCTGATCAACACTGACATTCTCGCGAACAAGGCAAACCAGGGATACGAACCTATAGTAGCATTCATTACTGCTCATCCCCTGTTTCACTTTCTCTCTGCTCATACTTTCTTCATCTTTCCAAAAATCATTGGTGAGATGTGGTACACTGCAAGGTACCATACTGATCAAGAACTCATCACCTGCACTTGTCTCAATGGCACCATCAACATCAACATCACTGTTAATACTCTTCGACAAGCCATCTCTCTGCCCAACTTGGCTCCGTATCAACCATTTGCTCCAATGGATCAAGTCTTGGAAGTCTTACCCCTGATTGGCTACAATGAAGTTGTTACCCATGGTCAGTATAAGTTGTCTGTGTTAGTACACCCATGGAAGTATTTGGCAAGTGTAATCACTCGGTGCTTTGGTCATAAGTCTGGAAGTTTTGACCAAATGAATCAAATAGAACTGATGATTCTGCACGCCTTAGTCACATGGAGGAATATTGACTTTGCTCAAGTCATATTCTCAGAGATGGTGGATAAGATCACTCTTGGCACAACAAAGAAATCCACAAGAACTATTGTTCCCTATATCAGGTACCTAAGTTTACTTGTACTTCATCATCTTCAATGGGAACAATATACTAGAATAGCTGCTGTTTTGGACATAATGACCATGCCTCAAATGGGTCAAAAGATCTTTCACTTAATAAGGGAAGATCAAGGTCCTGCCATCACTGCACAAATGCAAGAGCTGATTGATATTGCAGCTGATAAAGAAGTTGAAAGGGTTGAAGAAAAAGGTGCTGTTCAACCTGTTGATGAAACAGTGGCTAATGATTCTGAGTCACCAGATGTAGTTACTGAAAATTTTGAGCAATCTACTGCTCATACTCATGATGAAGCCAGTCTGAGAGAAGAAAGATCATTTGATGATGCACAGAATGTGTCTGTTGATTCTGATGTTGAGGATGAGGATGAAGGCATTAGTGGTGATGACTCTGATGATAATGATGATCATGATGATGGTGGTGTACCTATGGTCTATGGTCAAGGAGACACTTCTTTCTCCACATCAACACCTATTATGATGCCCCTGACCAACTTTCCAGAAAGCTCTTCAAGTGCAAATGAATCGGTTTATCTTGAACAAGGAAGTGGAGGTGAAGTTCGTGCTGGTGAACATGATGCTGAAGAGGAAGATGTTATCTCTGATTAACTTATTCAACTAATTGAACTCAGCAGACCCATCTAAACTCAAGGTATGACTCTCTCACTCCCTGAGGACACTCAATTGGTTAACCCCACCAATAAGAACCCACCCTCTCCTCCAGTTGATACACTCCCACCAATGCCAAGCTCTAGTGTACTATCAACAGTCACTAGTTCTACTCCTACCTACACCCATATAGATACAAGATCAATAGAGATGGTGCACACTGCACTTATCTCAGAGGATATGTACATTGCACCTCTGACCTCATCTCCTATAGCTACCTCTTATGTTGAGGGGGAGCTAATGGATGTTTTTTAACCACTTTGCCAGTGGATGTGCCCTCACAACAGGTCACATCTGTAAATATGAGACTCCTGATATCTGGATCACCCTCCCAACAGGGTGATGCCATTGAAAGATAGACCTCCTCTCAAGGTCATACTGTGTCTACACTTACTTTGAGTCTATCCATACCCTTAGTAAGTTCACAACAACTTACTACTGAAATAAGGGATACCCCACTGAGTGCAACCCTCACTCATACTCACATGTATGAACCTATAATTGATTCACTTCTTACACATGCTACTGCAGTGCCTGTCAATACTAGTGGTATAGACCAACCATTAGCACAGGGCACACAATCTGTTCACAGTGATCTTAGGCCTATATACCAAGGTCTAAGTGAGGGACATCAATATATTCCTGTTATTAGCACAACACCTCAATCAATACGTATTCCATCTACTTCTACTGAACCCTCACCCCAAATACTTCAAAACCTACTATCTATCTCTCAAAAGAAGGATAGTCTTCAAGCCTCCTTTACCTCTTTCCAAAACAAAACAGAATCTCAACTCTCTCTTCTAACCCAAGAGGTTGAGTCACTTAAAGCTACCCACTCCCATCCCCAACCCTCCCCTGCCCCAGTGGATCTTTCACCAATTCTTCACAAATTAGATCAACTCTTATCCCAAACTTCTACCCCTCCACCCACCCCTACTCCTACCATTTCAACCCAAACACTCACTTCTCTAAACCAAACAATTTCCAATCTTCTTACCCAACTTAAAACCTTAAGACCTTCCGCTCCTAATATTTCTGTAACCATTCCTGACTCTCTTCTTCGAGTCCCTTCTCTTCTCCAAACCATTGATGCTGAGGTCACACACTTAAGCCAATCCTCTAGACAAAGGCACAGTGAAACCATTCAAGAATTCACCAATATCACTGATGCTATCCTCAGGCTAAGACAACCTCCATCTCCTTCACCTTCACCTATCCCTCCCTCTACCTCAACCCCTTCTCCATCTCCTTCTTCCTTTATCCCTCCCTTTGTTGCCAAGCTTTCTGATAACTTTCCTTTTTCATTTGTTGATGACAAAAAGGGGGATAAGTCAGCCTCGGATTCTACTAAGTCAAGCTCTTCACCAGATCCTATTCAAGTAGTAGAAGCTGATAAGGCAGCAGCAGATCAAGCAGACCTCAATGAAGCAGAAACTCTAAATCAATCAACTGCTGAGAGGGAAAATCCATCTGAGGGGGAGCAACCTGCTCAAGATGAGCAGAGGCCAAAAATAAGATTTAAACAAATGGCTAGAAGGAAGAGTGCTAAAAATCCAAGACAAGATGAATCTTGTGCACCAATCAATGTGCCATCTGAAGATTCTGATGATCATAATGATGAAAATAGGGTACCTCTGTCCTCTCTGCTCAACTTGAAAAAGCAGAGTCTCTCTTCAATAGCTCCACCAGTCCAAGCTTCCTCCCCAGTACAATCAAGTCAACCAACTCCCAGCAGCACATCAAGGAGAAAAGGAAAGAAAATAATGTCTGCTGAGGAGATTGAAGAAGAAGAAAGAAGAGAGGAAGAGCTAACTCAAGATGATGAGAATCTTAGGAAGTTAAGTGAGCTGGCTGCTGCACTTGGCACTTCAATTGAAGAGGTTCTCAAAGCCAAGGAAAGACACAAGGACTTCACAACTCCTGAAGACCTTGCTGCCATTATAGGTGCTACTGATGATGAGTTGAAAGAACTACAAGAAGAAGAATTAATCATGCTGTCTTCTCAATCACATCCAACACAAGTTGCATCACAGCAAAATGATGCTACTGCCAAGAAAGTTCCTAAAAGAGGAATTACTCACAGAGAAGCCATTCAAGCATTGCATGAGTTCAACTTTGAGGTTACAACTCAGCAATTAGAAAGGGAGATCAGAGAGCTCTTGGAAAACAAGAAGAACTTGGTAGATAGGAAGTATCAAAATCTCATATCAAGAGTTACTCCATATAAGGGTACAGATGAAGGTCCATATCTCAGAATCGTAAGAAAAGATGAAAGACAAACACATGAGAATGCCTACCTTCATCACTGCAAACTGTTCTCCTTCACTGAGATGATTGAGACTCTGTACCACCTCCTTAAATCCAAAAGTGAAATTGCCACAAGGTTCATAAGAAAACTTGAATACTGGATCAGAATGTCTGCCTACCACAGGATATGCACTCATGATCAATTCATGGAACACATTGATGTGATTGAGGATGCCTTCAAGAAATCCTCCAAAGCTTTTGTACCTGCTGAACATATCATACTCAATCCTGATCATCCTTACCTGGCTGCTTATGAAAGTCTAAACACTGCTCTGCCCTCCAATATTGAACCAGAAATGTTTAAGTACATAACTGAACCTGAAAGAGGGATGTTCTTCAAGAACAGAGCTGGTATTTGGAGATTCCTAAGAGAATATGACTTAGGAAGAGCCCCTAGAGAGCTGATATTTCAAGCTGCAACTTCAACAAGGGGACAGACAGGAAGTGATCATTTTGAAATTCTGATTCAAGCAAGAGCTGAAGAGTTGTTGGCTGCTAATCCTCTGGATAGACTTCTGGATGTTAAAGAAGAACCTTGGTGGGAAGAAACTTGAAAACTTCTTAATTAGATTAATTGTAATTTCAACTTCTTAGAATAGTGATACTTCTGTAACTTAGCTTAATGTTCAGTATTAGCTAAAATTGTACAAACTCTGATGTAAATACTTTGTTCTGTAATCAAGCTTGAAACTTTGATCATGGACTACTTGGCTAAAATGCTAGTATAGATGACTCTTAGTAGATAGCTCACATAGTGTAAATATAGAAAATATAAAAAATCCTAAAAACAGAAAAAGGATAGAAAGATACCACAAAAACAGAAAAATGGTACTTCATAAACAGAAAAAGGATAGAAAGATTCCCAAAAACAGAATATCAGGAAACATATATTAAAGAGTTACCAAAAACAGATAGCTAGGTAACCAAATTGCACTTAAAAGTTTTATCTTTACAAATCTGAGTCAAACTAATTCTTCTTAAGTAAGATAAGGTTTTGTCATCATCAAATAGGGGGAGATTGTTGGAGAGATAGTAATATCAAACTTAAATCAAACCTTTCTATTAAGTAAAATAGGATTTGATGTTAACAAAACCATATATTCAGTTTTAGACTTAGATTAATAAAAACATGTGTTGTTTTTCATATTAGACTTAAAGAATTTCTAAGAAAGAAATGTCAGCTGACGAATCAAAGTGTCAGCTGAACACTGAGTATCAGCCAAAGGACAACAACTTCCTGCTGCAACATATTCAGCTTCAGCAGTTGAAGTAGCCACTGAGTTCTGTTTCATACTAGTCCAGCTTACTAGCTTCCCTCCAAGCAATTGACATCCTCCAGTTGTTGATTTTCTATCCGACTTACACCCAGCATAGTCAGCATCAGAGAAACCAACTAACTCAATTCCAGAATCCTTTGGATACCAAAGTCCTAGATTTGTTGTACCTTTAAGGTACCTAAAGATCCTTTTCACAGCTTGAAGATGTGATTCCTTAGAATATGCCTGATATCTTGCACAAACACATGTAGCAAACATGATATCAGGTCTACTAGCTGTCAAATAGAGCAATGAACATATCATTCCTCTATAGGTAGACTGACACACAGATTTACCATCTGAGTCTTTACTCAGCTTGACAGCTGGTGACATGGGTGTTCTCATGGTTGAACTTGAATCAAAACCATATTTCTTTATCAAATCAAGAACATACTTGCTTTGATTGATGAATATTCCATCAGGATTTTGTTGAATTTGTAGACCTAGAAAATATGTCATCTCACCCATCATACTCATCTTGTACTTTTGTGACATTATTTTGGAGAACCAATCACACAGAGATTCATTTGTAGAACCAAAAATGATGTCATCCACATAGATTTATACAAGAATCACCTGTCCTTTACTCTTTTTAATAAAGAGTGTCTTATCTATGCTACCTCTGGTGAAATTCATGGATAGTAGATAAGTGGACAGTGTATCATACCAAGCTCGTGGAGCTTGTTTAAGACCATACAAAGCCTTGTCTAACTTATAGACATGGTGTGGAAACTTTGAACTAACAAAGCCAGGAGGTTGTTTCACATAGACTTCCTCCTGAAGTTTTCCATTTAGAAAAGCACTTTTCTCATATACTTTGAAGTCTTTATATGCTACATAAGCCAGGAACAGCCTTATGGCTTCAATTCTAGCAACAGGGGCAAAGGTCTCATCATAATCAATTCCTTCTTCTTGCTTATACCCTTGTGCTACCAGCCTGGCTTTGTTCCTTACTATCACTCCATCCTTGTCCATTTTATTTCTATAGACCCCTTTAGTGCCTATAATTGAGTGACCTTTGGGGGCAGGGACAAGGTTCCAGACCTTATTTCTCTCAAATTCATTCAATTCCTCTTGCATAGCTTCAATCCAATCCTCATCCTCTAAGGCTTCTTCAGTCTTCTTTGGTTTCATTTGAGATAGAAAACCAAAGTGGGCAGCATAGTTAGTTGTAGCCTTTGATCTGGTCATAACCTTTTCTTGGATATTTCCAATTATTTGATCTTGAGGATGATCTTTGAGGAATTTAAATGTTGTAGTTGGAGAATCTGGTTCAGAATCTGAGTGATGTTGAGAGCCCTGAGGTGAACTAATCTCCTCAGTCTCAGCAGCATCAAACTGTTGATCACTAAGATCTTCAGTCTGAGGAATGTCAGCTCCAAATGGATTGATGAACTCATCATCTTTCTCAGCTTGAGAATCCATTTGAGCATGTGATGGACACACATCATCATCACTATCTTTTCCCATGACATACATAGGATATGATAAGTTGGTTTCCTTAGGCCTTTCAAGCTCACTCAGACTGACTGAGTCTGCTTGTATTTTCACAGCTTGATCAAGAATGTCTTCATCAAATGAGACATGAATTGATTCTTCTATAGCCTTTCTCCTAGTGTTATACACTCTGTAGGATTTGGAGATTGAGGAATAACCAACAAATATTCCAGGATCAGCTTTAGGTTCCAACTTATGGAGCTGATCTCTTTGATTCAGCACATAGCATTTTGAACCAAAGATATGGAAATAACCTATATTGGGCTTTCTAGACTTGTACATTTCATACGAAGTCTTTCCATGTCTTTTGACAATGATTGACCTATTCTGAGTATAACAGGCTGTACTAACAGCTTCATTCCAGAAACAGAGTTTCAATCCTGCCTCACATAGTATTGTTCTAGCAGCCTCAATCAAGGTTCTATTTCTCCTTTCAGCAACTCCATTTTGTTGTGGAGTTCTGACAGATGAGAAATTTTGTAATATTCCCTTTTTCTCACAGAAGCATTCAAGGGTTGAGTTTCTGAACTCAGTCCCATGATCACTTTTGAGTTGCTTTACAGACAAAACTTTCTGCAACTCCTCCAGTTTGATAAAACTTATTATCTTCAGGGTAGCCTCACTCTTGGCTTTAAGGAATATTACCCAGGTGAATCGTGAGAACTCATCTACTATCACCAGTGTGTACTTCTTGCCACTTAGGCTTGGAGTACTTATGGGTCCAAATAAATCCATGTGCAACATATGCAATGGCTCTGTTATTGAAAAATTTTGCTTTGATTTAAAGGACCCTTTATGATGCTTCCCTTGTTCACAAGCTAAGCACAATATGTCTTTGACAAATGTGATCTTTGGTAATCCAGAGACTAACTCTTTATTGGATAGCATATTTATATATTTGAAATTTAAATGAGATAAACGTTTATGCCATAACCAACTCAGCTTAGGAACAGATTGGGAATATAAGCAGGTTTCGTTATAGGGATCAGCAGAAATTAGATCAAGTAGATACACATCTCTTTCTCTTTTAGCTATTAATACAGACTTTCCCTTAGCTTTATAAATTGTTCCTGCTTTCTTCCTAAAAGTAACAACATTATCTTCATCACACAATTGACTGATACTAATCAGGTTGTGTTTGAGGCCTTTGACATATGCAACCCTATGGAAAGTAACCTTGCCAGCTTGCATCTTCCCATAGCCTTTAGTTCTTCCATGGGAGTTGTCACCAATTGTTACTTTAGGACCTTCATCTTCTTGGAAATCACTAAGAAGTCTTTTCCACCCAGTCATGTGCCTTGAGCATCCACTATCCAAGTACCATTTACTTGAACCCTGCACATGATATGAAAACTAAACACATTAGTTTTGTTTGGGAACCCACTTCTTGGTGGGTTCAGATGAGGAGCACTTAGCATCTCCATCTGGTTGAACTGACTGTTCAGCTTGAGAAGGAGCTGAGTCTTGTATAGGCTGATCAGTTTGTTCTTGTTCAGGCCTTGAGATTTCTGCATCAAATACCTTAGCCTCATGACCTCTACTTCTGCACTTATAACATCTCCTTCTTCCAATGATTACAGGAGGTAGAGAGTCTAACAATCTTTGTGAGAACTTACTCTCAGTCTTAGGATTGTAAGTGGTGGATAACTTTTCAACTTTCTTTGCAAGTTGATTCACTTGATGATCATTGACTTTGGACTTACCTTTGTCAGATCTTTGTTTGTTATCCTTAGAAGTTTGACTAACAACCTTCTTCTCCATGGCTTTGGACTTACCTTTGCCATGGTGACTAGACTCACCAGTTTCAACAGGTTTGGACTTACCACTGTTGATCTTCTTGGACTTACCAAGATCTATAACTTTGGACTTACCATTGTTGTGATTTGACCTCTGACTTACAGTGGTCTTCCTATTCTTGTAACTTCTCTCCGAGCCAGATAGAGAATTTTTTCTTTTGAAAGGATTTGGATTTAGCCTTTCTATGACTGAAGTTCTTTGAATAGGCTGAGTGTCTAATCTGTCCAGCACAGACTTACCATGCTGTTTGGATGTAGAGCACTCAATTACTGACCTTATACATGGAAGCAGGATCCCAATCACTGAGCTTGTTGTTTTCCTCAGCTTCCTTCATGTCAGCTTCAAAGATTGATTCGGACTGACCATAATCAACCTCATCAATTTCCAACTCTTCATCTTCTTGAGCCATCAGACATACATCATCATTTGAGGTATATGATTCTGTATCCTAGGTTTCAGCATATAATCCTTTTGCACTAGGTTTGTCTTCTGGCCTTCCTTTCTTGAGGTGAGTATATTTCTTCTTGTACTTATCAGCTCTGTAAGCATTCTTATCAACAACTGATGTTGATTCCACATTATTTGATCTGCACTCAGCAGCAATGTGTCCCTTCTTCTGACAGTTGAAGCACATAACATTCTTGGGATCAAAAGAACTCTTCCCTTTGCCCCTGTCAGATCTTCCTTTTCCCCTTTGAGCTCTTCTCAAACGTCTGGCTAGCATTTCCATTTGCTCAGTGATATTCTGAACATCATCAGTATCACGTGAGTCTGAGTCTGAGTTGTCATCTTGAGATTCTGACTCAGTCTCAGATTCAACAACCAGTGTCTTGGAACTTTTCTTCTTTTTCTGTTCAACTAATGCAACTTCAGTTTTATCCAGAGACTCCTTGAGTTGTTGTTGAGAAGTTCTCTTGTGTTCAGTGATCTGTTCATGATTTAGCAAGAACCCATAAATGGACTTTAAGTTGTACACGTGCAGTATTCCTCTAGCCCTCAGTGCTATAGTTACATCATTAAACCTTTCTGGTAACACATCCAAAAATTTCAGCACCAGTTCAGCTTCATCTTTCTTTACACCCACACTTAGTAAGTCGTTTATCAAGCAGTGAAACCTTGTGAACAAATCTGACAAGGTTTCATTCTTCTTTGAAAAGAAGTTTTCATAAGATCTATTCAAGTGATTTTTCTTTTGCTGCTTGACCAGATCAGTGCCCTCTTATGTAACACTCTGTGTATCGCAGATATCTTTTGCAGATTGACACCCAGTCACAGTACACAAGATCTCATTTGACAGGGCATTTGCTAGAACACTTTTAGCCTTATCATCCAGATTGAAGAGTTAGTAATCTTCATCAGTCCAAGATGCAATAGGCTTTCTTTTTTCCTTTTCAGTTCTGCCAGGAGATGAATCACTGACAGTAGCAGGAATCTTGGGTATGATGGGTCCTTTTGTGACAACATCCGACATACGGTTGTCAATGGACTTGAGGAATAGCATGGCTTTGAATTTCCACATAGGATAGTCAGATCCATCAAATATGGGACAACCTTTGGCAGACATCTGTCGAAAGTTTGAAGAATTGTTGCTTGCAGACATTGTAAACTTTCTCAGAATCTTGAACTTTCAACTTATGAAATCGTTCAGCCTGCTCTGATACCAGTTGTTTGTCCCTTTTATGAGAATAACAATAAGCAAACAGGTGTGTAGAAGGGGGGTTGAATACACTTTCTGCGGAAATTGAACAAATCAAATAAAAGTGTCACATATAGTAAATCAAACCAAAATCAATTGAATGCTTTTATAAAGAAGATGAATACAATGCTTTAAATAAGAAGATGATTACAATAACTATCAAGTCAACAACTCTTAATATATAACCACCTAATATAAATCTCTCAATGTCTCAAACTTAGCTATCTATAATCAACTTATGATTATAGATACTGACGACTCTCTAAGCAGGATTTACACAGATTGATAACTTACCAATATCACAACTAATGTGATAGTTCGAACACACGAACACCTTGGCAATCTGTGAGTTTCTTGATCACGTTGAACTTACAAACTGTAATCAAGATTCGTAACATATACGGTGAGGTGAGGTTTTGGCTCTGCAACACTTAGTTGTTTTTCTAAGTCGTAGTCGTAGTCGTACCTCTTAAACTTATCAGGAGATAAGTATTTATAATCATGTTGCTACGGTTCCTAACAAACTGGACTAATCCTAATTTTCTAACTAACTATTGGATAACCCGGAATCTTGAATCTTGAATCTTCTTATCTTGAGTCTTAAATCTTCAATCTTGATTATGGAATATTCTTATCCTTCCCGTAGATATAGAGAGATAAAAGATAAATTTAAAACAAATTTAAATTATCTTAAGCTGACTTCTTTAGCAGGCTGAGTTACTCAGCTTGAAACTCATCAAGCTGAGTTCTTCGAGAGCACACTCGAAAACAAACATGGACTAACATGTATAATTATTAACTCATCCTTAGAAGTCTAAAGAATTAACTAAAACATATTTAGCAACTCTATTGAGCTGACTCAGTCTTCACGAGTCGCTCAGTTTGAAACTTATCAAGCTGAATACTCAATATATATATATATATATCTTAGGTGACATACACAGCTTATCAAACACATTGATAATCTTACTAAGATATAGTCTAAGCTGATCGAACATATTCTCAGCTTATACTCACCTTATACTCAGTCTAAATCACTATAAGTGTTCAGTCTGACTAAGCTTCATAATTCTGTTTAAGTTGTATATATAACACATCTTACAAACTTAACTTTATCTCATCAAATCTAACCTAATGAGATCATCTTCCCAACAGGAACTACTAAACCGAATGAAATATTTTTCTGTCACTTCTTACAGTTGAATCATAAACTCTTGCATCTCTGGCGGAGCCGAACTATACAGGGCCTTAACTTTTAGTTATGTTCCAACCATAACATCAATAGTAAATTCCACGTGTCGAACTGGAGGAATCCCTGGCAATTCATCTAAAACAAAACATTTTGGTAATCACAAACTACCGGTATCTCTTGAATCTGTTGTGGCTTTATTTTTTCATGCTAACATCTTTCACATAGTTAGAAACGTTGAACAATCGTGCACAAAATACTTTCTCACTTTTGTTGACAACAATCTGGAATACCGACTCTCTTACTGTCACTTCTAACCAACAGTTTTTACCACTCGGGGTCTGAACTCATACTGTTCTCTAAACACTGAATACCTCGACTTGATTCTAACCCAACCAATCCATACTCAAAGCTGCTTGAAACTCTTTCATAGAAACAAGAATAAGATCGATAGGAACTTGCTATCATTTTATGTTTATCACATTACACTTACACATACTATTCACAATAGTAGTCTTCTCATCTACTATGTCTACCTACTGCCACATCAGGTTCCACCTTTTCTTCCTGAATCATAAACTGGAAGGCTTTACCCCTTGACCGGGGCGTCTCTGCACTCTTAGTTCTTACCCTCTAGGATACAAAGCATCGTAGAGATTTTACTGGTTTTCTTCTTGTCGTTGATGGCCTAAAACAAAGTTTAATGTATTGAAACTAGTAAACTGATACACTTGGAGCGAGCTATTTCAAATCTTTGACCGCATACCTCTGCTTTTCACACATCATACAACGAAGTGGGTAACTAACTTCCCCACTGTAGTACATCTGTTGGTCTCTTACTTGGAACCCTTGCCGGCTCAACCTTTCTCTTTCCACTAATTATTCTTTGCTTTCTCAACTACTGTTCTTTCTTCCATGAAAGACTTGGCTTCTCTCCCATTGTATTACAAATAACCGTCGTTAAGACTTCAAATGTATCATTTTTAACATTCAACTGTATCACTGTATTCGCATAACTCTGTAGTCATATACTCTGAACAAAATGATCCCGTTCTAAAACTAGAAACTCTTCTATAATCTTATCCATATGAACTTTTAGTACAACTGTACCTTAAACAGTTCTTTAAACAAAGGCCAAATCATAGCCACAATCTATGCTTTTACCTTTCTCTACAATAACATGGTCCACCTGTCTTTCACTATTCCACCCATAAAATTAGAAGCATTCACAACTGTTCTCTCCGGTAGAGACCCACTGGTACGGAAAGCCCCGTTCCATCTCTGCTAACCATCGATTGCTCACAATCATAACTGTAACCTCATTCGAAGCGAGGTAGTTTGCATACTGTACAGTCTCTATATGTGCACCCCTACAACACGTCAATTATAGCTTCAACACTTACTAGTACGTTCACCGTAGTCTATACTGCTACATCCACATACTGCTGTAACATAACTTTCAAACTTTATGAAACTTGCCTAACCACCTGGTTGATACTATCTGGAACGTTTGCTCGTCGGACATCACTCAACTTTATTTCTGTTGTCTCTTTTACTGAATTGATCTCATGATATGGCAATCCATCTATAACAACTCCCTCAACAAGGTTACTCGTAGGTCTACTAACTAAAATAGGAATTGCATCTGAAACATAGATATCTCTTTAGTCTCCCAAGGTCAACTAGCCTCACGGTGATATATCTCACTCATAACAACTCTTAGCACATATTGTATACTCATAATCAGATATCTTTAATATAACAATCAAATAACAACTATCTTTGTATAACCACATAACAATTTTAACAACTTTCTCATACAACCACAGATATACTGGGTCTACATGCTTTAATCATCATGCTATCATACACACATAATCCACAGGGTCAATCATGATCTTACAGAGCTTAAGTATTTACCATGTGTTTATAACAATATGGGCCCTATATTATTATCAACACACTATACATTACTTTTTCTCAACATAACCAATCAGATTCCTGCTTCATAGCATTTAACACATAGCCACATAACCTATGTACATGCATAAACATCTTTACTCATGCTCAATTTGTAAAACATATAGCAGATCATAAACTTCCACTAACCGTATGCTCACCAAGGTTACTGCCCCAAGGATAGCTTCAGTTTACCTCAAAACCATGGTTTAAGTTCAAACATCACACTCATGTGTGCCCAAATCTCTTAAACCTTGGCTCTGATACCAAGTTGTAACACCACTTTTCTAAAGACCTTTTAAAAGCATATTTACTACTGATTAGCAGTCTTAAACATCAGAGTTTACAAAATACACATTTAAAGTACAACAGTGCTAATAGTTTCATAAATAGTAGTGTTAAAAGTACTTTATCAAAAGCTTGGACCTATCCAGCTACTCAGAGCATCGGGACCTTACCTTTGCTGGAACCTGGTAGACCTGCGTGCACAACATACCGAAACATAAGCTAACGCTTAGTAAGCATACTACTGAACAGAGATACACAAAAAGTATGAGTATGCAAAAATGTGCAAACTAATAGGATTTGTGTGCATAACCGTCGAACCCCGATGACACATCGATTAAGGCACTAAAGGGTCACACCTGTTAGAGCATGTAATCCGAGAAGTAATGCAACCACTTTCGGGAGGACGGTTTTGTAAGTAGTTGTTATAAAACAGTATTAGTAAGTTATGATTTCAACTTATGGAGAGAATTAATTACCAAGTTAATTAATTAACAAGGATATATATATTTATTAGTGAATAAATATATATTGTTAATTAATAATATCTAAGGTTAATAAATTATTAATTTTGGATAAGGGTTATTAATTAATAAGTAATAAAAGGAAGAAGAATATAAATATTATATATATATATATATATATATATATATATATATATATATATATATATATATATATATATATATTTGCATATGGCCGCCGGCCCTATGCATATATATATATATATATATTATTCTCAAGTTTATTATTGCTATTAATTAATAGATATCTTGGTGATTAAGTTTTAGTTTAATTCAAATTAGGTAAAGGTAAATGGTTTCCTAATTAAAAGCTAATCCTAAATTAGTATAAATAAGGATCAAAGCTTTGAATTAAACTAATGAAAAATGTATTTTTCAAGTTTATGAACAAGGAAAATAAACTCTCTCCTCTCTTTTCTCCTATCGTCGGCCGAATACACAAACACAAAAACCGAGAGTTGGTTTTGATCGATCCAACAGTTGGTGTGATCGAGTTTTTTCCGTTGGTTGCTACCTTTCTAGTGGGATCTCGTCTTGCTTCATCACGGGTGAATTATTACTTGAGCAACCCTAGGTAAGATAAGGTATCATCTAATCATCTTTCTCGTTCTTGATCTTCTTGATAATCCATCAAGTATATATTATGTATATACTAGAACGATCCATGATATATATATATATATATATATATATATATATATATATATATGGTTTATGTATTAAGATTATATTATAATATGAATAATATTATTGTGTTGTATTTATTTATATTCTTGTTTATGTACATACATATATCTCGAGTTTTATATATACATTTGTGATAAACAAGATCCTAACCCTTTAGGGTTTTTGGGTGTTAATCTTTGAAGTTCCGCTTTTATGAAAAATTAATCAGTTTCATACTTGAGTCGGTTCAAATTAAGTTTGAGTTTGAATCAGTATGACACATAGGTGGTGTAATATTATGTTATAAAACCCAACAGTTGTATCAGAACTTCGGCTCTATATATCACAATATGTATATTGTTTGATCTGTTATTTGTTCTTGTTAGATATAAGTGTGTGTGTGTGTATATATATATATATATATATATATATATATATATATATATATATATATATATATATATATAAGTTCATGCGAGAACCGTTGTAAGCGCGATAACCGCGAGAACCAATCTAAGTCATCCAATTCCCCCTCCTTCAATGTCATTGCGCACCCATGAATTCCTCACATACACCCTGCCAGACTCTATCCCGCCACGCTCTCCATCCATGAAACTTCCCATATCCAAGGAACGGCTGAGATCGGTTCTCGCACTAACAACGGTTCTCGCATGAACCCTCCCCTATATATATATATATGTTTATATGTATATATATATATATATATATATATATAGTGAGGTTCAAGGGAGAACCCTTTTAAATAGAGAACAGAGAGAACACGTGTAAACTTGTAATTTATTATTTCTTCTTTACGTTCATGTTCACCCATAACTACCCAAAAGTCAACTTTACATCCTAAATCTTAAAATCAAAATTATTTCTATAATTATTAACAATTTAAAATTTTGGATACATTGATGCATCATATAACACTTTTGTATGCATCGATGCATCAGGATTATATTCGAACATATTATAAAAAAAACGTGACATAATTTAAATCCGATGATCAATGGAATCAAATGCCTAAATAAATTGTGACAATTTTTGAACCATCTGATCAATGAAATCAAAGTTTCAAAAGTGTTCTCTCTGTTCTCTATTTAAGAGCGTTCTTCCTTGATCCTAACACTATATATATATATATATATATATATATATATATATATATATATATATGTTCGAAATTAGGGATTAACAAGTTTGTTAATCTCAGTTTATTATTTAAACAGTTAGTTTTGAATATTAATGGTTTTATGGTTTTTAATCTTTAATCAGAAAGGTTAAATCAGTTAGGTTTAACCGGTTAAGGAATTAAAACTATAAACACTTTTATTTTTCATTCATGTATATATATGATCAAAATATAGGATTAACCAGTAATGTTAATCTTAGACTTTATAATTCAAATAGCTAGTTTTGAATATTAAAGTTTTATTGTTTTTAATTATTTAATCAGAAAAATGTTGAATTAGTTAGATTTAACCGGTTAAATAATTAAAACTATAAAGTGTTTATATTCGCTCATGTATATATGTTTGTATATATATCGACTTTGATAACATGAATATTGTTTTTAATTATTTAATCAGAATAATGTCCATGGATGTGATGACACGTGTACACTATTCCTGCACACAATCTATCAGACTCCCACTTGTGCATGATAGTTACACTCCCTTATTCATCACAGGCCTAAGAAGGTCCTCAGCCAGACACTTAGGTTAACAACGACTATAAGTTATCTTATGTCAAGAGATTATGTAATCACCTACTTGGATTACCCGGCTTTCCCTTTCGCATTATGATATCCCGTAATGTGGAATTCAGACACGGAGCACGTGATCTATTAGGAAAATCCAGATTATGTTTCTTGACTTCTGATTTCGACTAACTGCAAGTACGGAGTTACCAAATGATGTCCATTATTCTATCCGAGCGCGGCCACACATTTCACTTAGTCTCAACCGTCAAGGGGCCCTGGAATATCTCATTTCTACAAGAGAAGGTGCAAATCCCATCTTGACTGCTTGCATTTGAGCACATGTCTTCCACTGCACCCAGATACGTCCGTTATAGCTACCTAGTTACGGCGAAACGTTAGAACGTTCCAAAGTACAGAAGTCCTCGTGCCCCAAACAAAACATCTCCAAACATCTCAGGTCTAAGGACAACCAATCAACTAACTCATGTCGATAGGCTCCATGAAGTTAGACTGATGCGGATCACGTCCAATATTTGTACCACCGACAAATATCTACAAATACTTGGTCACATGACTTGTGCTGTTATTCTCTACACGAATAACCCATCACGTATTTATAATAGCATTAGTATCTCCCTGATGTGGCTCCCACCGTATCAAGTATCTACGGAGTAATTTTGATATAACAAGACTTGTATATCATGGATAGATAAATATGCTAAAAGTATAAAGATATTTAAAGGATTATATTAAACCTCCTATTTCCATCACGCAGAAATATTTAATACATAATCATAAAATTTAAATCTCAATCCATACAATTTTAATTAAAATACTGAAAAACTAGGTGCTAGGTCACATCGACTGCATTCTAATGGAAATAGCATGTCTCTCATGCTTTTCTTTTGCCAGCGCCTTAGTCAACGGATCAGCAACATTGTCTTCTGTTGGTATCTTGCATATCCTCACATCTCTCCTTCCGATGATCTCTTGGATGATGTGATACTTTCTACATACGTGCCTGGTTCGCTGGTGATCGCTTGGTTCTTTTGTTTGCGCTAAAGCCCCCATGTTATCACATAATATATCGATCAGTCCAGAGATACTTGCAACAACTCTCAGATCCGAGATAAAATTCCACTGCCAAACCGCTTCCTTTGCCGCATCATTTGCCGTAATGTACTCAGCCTCTGTAATTGAATCTGCTATTGTATCTTGCTTCTGGCTTTTCCAAGATACAACTCCAACGTTTAGGGTAAAGACAAACCCTAACTGCAACTTAAAGTCATCTTTGACGTTTAGAAGCTTGCATCTATGTAAACAGTTACACTGATTTCATCCGTGCTTCCTCCAAAGACCAAGAACATATTCTTTGTCCTTCTCAAATACTTGAGAATGTTCTTGACAGCCAACCAATGGGGTTCACCCGCATTTTAGTGATATCTACTCGTAAGGCTTTTGGAGTAAGCAACATCGGGCCTAGTACATAGCATGGCATACATAATCGATCCTACTGTCGAAGCATAAGGAACCGATTTCATCCTCTTCTGCTCTTCTGGAGAAGTAGGACATTGAGCCTTGCTCAACGGTATACCAGGTCTCATAGGAATGAAACCTTTCTTGGAATCATCCATCTTAAAGCGTTTCAACACTTTATCAATGTATGTACTTTGACTAAGTCCAATCAGCCGCCTAGATCTATCTCTATAGATCTTAATACCAAGTATGCATGCGGCTTCTCCTAGGTCCTTCATTTGGAAACATTTACCTAACCAGGATTTTACTCCTTGTAATGTTGGTACATCGTTTCCTATGATCAGTATGTCATCCACATACAGGATCAGGAAGATTGCTATACTCCGACTGAACTTTGTATAAACACAGGACTCGAACTCGCTTTTGGTAAAACCAAATTGCTTGATGCGCTCATCAAAGTGCAATTTCCAGCTTCTAGATGATTGCTTCAATCCATAAATGGATTTTAGCAACTTGCATACTTTACCTGAATTCTTGGAATCCTCAAAACCGTCCGGTTGTGCCATATACACATCCTTTGTTAGTTTCCCGTTATGGAAAGCGGTTTTAACATCCATTTGCCATAGCTCGTAATTGAAGTATGCAGATATGGCCATAAGAATCCTAATAGACTTAAGCATGGCTACTGGAGAAAAGGTTTCATCATAATCAATTCCATGAGTTTGAGTGTAACCTTTTGCAACAAGCTTAGCTTTGAAAGTATGCACATTACCTTCCATGTCGGTCTTCTCCTTGCAGACCCACTTGCATCCAACAGCTTTACTGTGTTGTGGCAAGTCTACTAACTCCCAAACTTGGTTGTCATACATGGATTGCATCTCTGCCTTCATGGCGTCCAGCCATTTGTCAGACTCACCGCCCGACATAGCATCCTCGTAGGATGTGGGTTCATAAAGATCCCCTTCTTCCTGAGCAATTAGAAATCCCAGATATCTATTCGGCTCAGTCCGAATCCTACTGGACCTGCGAAGGTCTTGTGTTTCCACTTCTTCCTCAACCACAGACTCGGGTTGGGATTCAAAAATTCTTTGTTGACTTAATTGTTTGAACTGACTGTAAAAATGAAAAATCTTGATATGAATTGTCAGCTTAACGAAGTTCTGACAAAAGAGAATGATAAACTCAAAGACCAGGTATCCACATTGGCTGAGCAATTTCAACCTGCTGAACAAAAATGTACATCTTATGCAGTTGAATTAGAGCAGAAACGAACATATATTGAGACTGCGATAAGTAGGGTCAACGAATTGACACAAGCCAATGTCAAGCTGAACGATAAATTGTCTACTGTGTTGCACAACAATGAGAAGATTATAGACAAACTATGCATTGAAAAGGCTGAGTTAAAGGACAAAGTCAAAGGACTTGAAGAACAGCTGCATGTGTCAATTCAATCTTATGTTCCTCATTCAATCTTGGAGAGGAAGATATCTGAACTGCAAACGACACTGGACACTGAGAGAGTGAAGTTTGAGAAAGAGAAGAAAGAGTTAATGGCTAAAATTCTGAAAGATGAGCTTAGCGCTGCAAAACTTGCTGAATCAATCACATTGTAGTAGCCAATCTGATTCTTATTTCTCTGTTGCAGGTTCTGAGCTTTCAGATAAAGATTTCACCAACGCATCAACAACAGCGAAGCATCCTAAGATCACAGTATCTGTTGCATCTTCCTATCAAGTGAAATCACCTTCATCTGCAACGACTTCCTTTCTAAAACAAAATAGTAAACAAAAACAAGCTGATTTTAAGTCTAAACAGAATACTTGTAGCTCAAGTACTGCTTGTTCAATGATTACAGATGATACCTTGCCGAAGCCCAAACAAGCTTGGATTTCGAAGAAGAATCTAGCTGACACATTTGCAAAGTTGACATCATTCTGTAGTCCATCAACTTCCCAGATGACTACATCATCCTGGATTGTAAAGCAAAAACCTTCAGAGTCAACTTCAAATACATCTCATCACAACAACAGACGCCGATCTTTCTCAAAACCAAGTTCAACAGGGGATTTTGTGCTTAAAACAGACGTCATGTATCCTTTTGTGGTTTACTCAGCCAAGCACTTAATCCGCCTTTCAAAAGAGAAGATTTGTAAGACATCACGAATCAAACAAGAGTTTGTTGTACGAAATGGAATTCCTCAGTGGCATTCAGAACCTTTGAACAAAAAGCTCTATAAACCCGTTATTGTTACAAATACACAACAATGGATGCCAAAACCTGCTGCTAACAAATCTGGACCCGAAAGAAAATGGGTACCAATTTTTGTTAATCCGTTTTGCAGGTAAACAGAAATAGAGACATTGTTGGAGCACAATGAAGATCATTCAGATTGAAGTGAAGATCATTGTGTTCAGTATGTTGAATTGGTTTAAATCTCATAATTTTTAAAGAAGTGGAGTTCCCCTGCAATTCAATTCAATTTCATTTTGTTCAGCATTAGCCCGAGTCTAATGTTCTGAGATGCTTATTTTGTGCAATTTTATCATTTCATGATATAACTTGCTTTCTAATGGATTGTTATTTGCAGGGGGAGCATAATTTATTTTCTTCACCTAATTGATGACAAACAATTTACGTGCATCAATTTAGGGGGAGTTTTTGTTTTTAATGCTTTATATTTTTGAAAACTCCAAAAACATTCACAAATTGAAAAGCCAAAAACATTATAAAATTTCAAATTTCAAAAAGATTTTTGCTTTTCATTTGCTTTTATCTGTTCAAGAAGGTATTCACTCATTGCTTCATTGTGATACCTTTCTTGATTCACACATTTGTTGATCTTTTGAAAGATCGTCCTTCATTTTCGCATTTCCATCTCATATCACCTGAATATTTTATTCTTTCTGGAACCGTTCATTCATGTGTTATTATTTAAGTGATCGAAAAAGTACAATGAGTGAGGGAGTGTAGGCATTTATACTCCTATGGTCTATCCAGAACCGGAAGGACCTGCCCCAGGAGTTCACCACATACTTTAGAGAGCGATAGTAAGAGTTACTTACTAGGTCATCTAGGTGAGCAGAATCAGTTATCACAGGATACTGATAGGTGTGCAGTGGTAAAATTAAACAAAGAGGGGTGGAACAGGAGATGGGGTGCATATGATCAACGAAATTATCTTGAGCTTACATTGTTAAATCATTTTGTGACATTCTTAGTCCCTATTCCTTGATTGTTCTTATTCTCTAATTGTTCAAATCTTCCTTGACAGTCCTTCTCAACACCGAATTTCTTGAAAATCATTCTTGTTGTAAATCACATGATTTCTCATCCGGTTGCGAATGATAACAAGTGTCCTTATGTATCCGACAAATAGAGATACATACATCAATTTGGAAAGTGAGTTTGAGGGAGAAGTTGAAAAATAGGTAGAGAGCTGTGGGTGAGACATGATCAAAAGAAAAGAAAGATCCTTACCAAATAGTATACATCTGGGTAACCACATCTGCTACTGGATCTCATTCGTTGAGATATGGTATTGAACTAGACATCATGGACCCAGTGATGCAATGCACTAACCCCACCCAGCTACTCAATTATCTCTTAAAAGATAATTGTTTCAACTTCACACGGACAATTAGCATATTTCTATTGACATCTCATTTGGAGATTGTTGATATTGAAACAAGGAGGACATCTACTCCGGTCCCCGACTTCTTTCATGCACTAATCGAGTCTAGAGCTTATTTGAATATAAATTTCTTTTCTTAGGACATATGTCGGAACTTTAATGCATATCTAGTCTTTCGTGACTACCGGAACATCTTGGAGTGATATCTTATGTGATATTCACGATGATTAGATGGAAATCCTATCAGTGCTAATATCACGCCAACGCTGAAAGTAGGTCACACGGTTTATTTAAATTATTGTGTTAACGAGAATCTATGTGATCTCGGTGTTATACCACGGGAACTTTGAGACGATGCCCTCAAGAGTGTCTCCGATACTTTCATTTTCATATCATTGTGGTGACACCGCTACTTCAACTGAGTCTCATGATGCGGGTTCTAAAATCAAATACATGATGTTCATGACGAATCTTGATCATCATGAGGGGGAGAAGATTTGGAGACAAAGAGAGTTAAATTTGAAAATTCATATATGTCAAGTTAGGGGGAGTAACAGAAAGAACAACAGAAGAAGAATAAAAATTCAGAAAAGTGAAAGTGCTTAATTGAAAATTTAAGAAGTTCTGAAGAAATAAACCAGATCTAGAGCTACATTCAAGGGGGAGAGAACAAATATTCTTCCTAAATTGTTTTGCTTAAAGGCTCGAGATAACAAATGCTGAAAACCACTACATGCTAAACCGTTAATACAACCAGAGGTTGGAAAACCTTAGGTTACTGGTGCAAATTTGAAAATTAGATGAAAAAGGATGTTCTTGTGTACTTTAAAAGATTCAAGTTCTCATCAGGATTTTAATGTGAAGACTATTCTGAAAATTGAAGAGTCTAATTTGCAAGATGAGAAGACATTCAGAATACATCCAATCAAAGACTGAAGATTCAAAAACAAATCGTTCAAGTCTTGTCTCCTAAAGCTTTTAAAGAATGCAGCAAGAAATCTGCATGTTTGTAAGAGGAGATTGTTAGAGTTCGTATGATGCTGAAAAGACCAACATCTTCTATTTTCTATACAAAGGGGGAGATTGTTAGAACAAAATATTGTATAGAATAGAAGATTGAATTATAGGTGATGTTTGTAATGGGTGCAAACTAAAAGGACTTAATATGTAAATACCCTAAGGGGTATATAAGCCAAATGACTAGTTGTCATTTGGTGGACTTTGACACTATTCCAAGCTTAACTATGTGTTCTTCATGGTGTTTCTAATTTTCTCTCTATCATATTGAGTATTTTGTCATTGTTCCCTCCATAGATCTTGATACCTGAACCACTTGGGACCATCAGGGTTCCACAAATGGAGGAGGTATACCTTCATCCTCTTCAATTTCTTGAAGATCTATTTCCTTTCTAGAAGTTTCTGAATTTAGAAACTTATCCTCTAGAAATGTCCCTGACCGAGCGACAAAAACTTTGTTCTCATCGGGATTGTAGAAATAATATCCTAAGGTTTCCTTAGGATAACCCATGAAGATACACTTGTCCGATTTGGGTTTGAGTTTATCCGAGAACGGTCGTTTAACGAACACCTCACAACCCCAAATCTTTACGAAAGACAATTTGGGCTTTTCCCCCGTCCATTACTCGAACGGTCTCTTTCCTTTCTCCACAGATTTCGTTGGAACTCGGTTCAGCATAAAAGCAACCATTTCGAGTGCATGATCCTAGAACGACATTGGTAGATCTGTTCGACTTATCATAGACCGAGACATGTCAAGCAAGGTTTTATTCCTCTTTTCTGATACACCATTCCACTGTGGCGTATACGGAGTTGTGAGTTGTGAAACAATCCCACATTCTTTTAGATGATCGTCAAACTCTTGTCTCAAATATTCACCACCCCGGTTAGACCGAAGCAACTTTATCTTCTTGTCATGCTGTTTTTGTACTTCACTCTAAAACTGTTTGAAGAAATCAAAACTTTCAGACTTGTGTCTCATCAGATACACATAACCATATATAATGAAATCGTCAGTAAAGGTAATGAAGTACCAGTATCCTCCCCTGGCTTCTTGACTAAAAGGACCACACACATCCGTGTGTATAGTTCCTAGTAGTTCCTTTGACCTTTCATTTAAGCTGTCGAAAGGTTTCTTTGTCATCATGCTGGAAAAACAAGATTCGCAATTGTCAATCGATTCAAGATCAAAAGACCCTAGAACTCCATCTCCATGAAGTTGCTATATGCGTTTCTTATTTATATGTCCGAGCTGACAATGCAAAAGATAAGTCTAGTTCAAAGTATCCTTTGACCTCTTACTTATATGATAGATTTTCTTGTCATCCTCTAGATTTATTATGTAGAGACCATTTTGTGAACTTGCTTTAAAATAGAATAAATCATCTTTAAAGCACAAAATCGTTTTTCCTACCGACTGATAGTTAAAACCACTGTCTATTAATAAATCATAAGAGATTATATTTTTGATTAATCTAGGAACCTAATAACAATTATCTAGTTTTATGATTAATACTCAAGGTAGCCTGAAACAATAAGTTCCTACAGCTTCAACACCAATGATGGAGCCTTCGCCTACCAGTAGGTCCATTTCCCCTTCCTTAGTTTCCTACTTCTCTTGAATCCCTGCAAGTGATTGAAAATGTGATGACCACATCCGGTATTGAGTACCCATGTTTCAAATGAAGTAATTAAGCAAATTATCGTATATATACCTGACTCATCGGTAGAACAGACGTCCAGCTGATTAATGTCGAGTGAGTGCTTGCAAATAACCTTGTTACCGCAAACTGGGCAACAAACGTATAGTAGCTCATCAATCCAGTTATCTTCCTCCATTGACTCAACTACTGTTACATCAAAGAGGTCCGGGTGTACCCAGTCATCTATGCACATTAAGAACTCGTGCATGCCAACTACTATTGTATCTGGTTCAAAAAACTTGTCCACTATCTCTGCCTGATAACGATCAGTTAGGGAACCAACCAAGAGCATCACATGTTCATTTTAACTGACTTGTGATCCCAGAATCATCAAGAAATCAAACAGCCTTCTCATATTAATGAGAAGATCACTCAATAACTGGCCTTCTTTCATCCTCTGTGAAGGAATATCTTTCATGAGCAGAAGGCGTCCACAACGCTCACTGTCCTTGAAACGCTCCTCTAGATCTTGCACGACCTCAAATACCAACTTATTATTTAGTTCATCTGAAAACTCAGACTTTGTGGAGAGTATCAGAATTGACATGACGTCAGATTCTTCGTACACATTTAGTCCTCCTAAGTGAACTTTGGGCCCATCACATCAGGGAATCACCAAAATAGACCTCACCATCTAAGACGGGGTGAACTCTGGCCGGTCACATCAGGGAATCGCAAAGTCTTTCACCCCCTCCCCACATCGGTTTGAACCCTGTACGACAACACACCAAGGTACCAGTAGCAGGAAAGGTGTATCATTAGATGAGTAGCACTACTGGTATAAGATTTAGAAAAAAAGTATTGCCAGTTTTAACCGTTTTACAAAACTTGTAAAACTATTGCCTTTTTAAGTGAAAAAATATTTTATCTTAAAAATATCCTTTATATATATGTATATGGTTTTAATGACGAGCGTGTACTATATAATAATTAAATCACAACCACACAATTAATAATAACAATAATAAGCAAACACACATAACGCATTTTGACCATCACTAGTACTTAATTAAAAAATAAGTACCCCTGTGGTCAAACCTTAAGTGGATTACAATCAACACACATGGTATGAATGATCTTGATGCTCCTACTGGCTCCAGCATACATGGCATCCTCTCTCTCCTTGTCTTGATCCTTGTTTTGATTGCCTCCATTGTTACATTTACAAATATCAAACTAACCTATTAAAATTTTGATAAACTAGTACCCTATTACATAATAATTCAAAGGCACGCAGGGCCGCTAAAACTATTACTTTTACAAAATTGAATAGGGGTTGTAAGTGACACGCAGGCCTCCGCACACCGGATAATTAATAAATGCAAACCAACCACAAACAAGAAAGAAAAAACAACCACAAAATGATCCACTAGGTTTTAGGCGTTTGGCTTAAAACAATTAAACAACCAATCACATACCGAATAATTAAATCACAGTAATACACGCATTATAAACCATCATACACATATATAATTCCGGGTAGATTCAAACTTGAATCTTTAACACCAAAACACAGATTGGTTTTGTGTCAATTTCCAACATTCAACCTGGACCGCAAACTGGGCCAAAACTGGGCCTTTTGTTAAATATCTCAAACTAGAAAAACATGTAAACTAGAAACTTTAATTGGTTAAAGTCAAAACTTTGACCTTTTGCCAAATACCAAGTTTCTCACACAATATATGTATAAATAATAAAACAGATAATCTAGAAACTTTAATTGGTTAAAATTCATAAATATTAACCTTTGACCAAATACCAAGTTTCACACAGTTAATATATAAACAATATATAAACAATAAACTGGAAACTTTGAATGGTAAAAAGATCATAACTTGATCCTTAAACCAAAACTAAAGTTTCATACAAATATATAAAATATATATTTAATCAGCAGAACTGGAAAATTAATCAGGTAACAAATCAGAAACTTGATCCTAACCACAGTATCAATTTTCACACATATATATACATAATATAAATATGATCAACTTGTTCCACTGTAGGGATTTACAGGGTACAACAATCACAACGGAAAATAAAAACAGTATATCCCGTTCCAAGGATCCAAACTGGATCAGGTGGGGAAACAGGAACAAATAATCATATTTACAGATATACTATGAATCATATATACCCCATATCAGTTATTAACTTAAAGATAGAAAATATACCTTGAAACTGTTGAAGGGGGATACACATCTACTACACCCTTGAACTGGCTACTAGACCGCCAAAACAGAACAATATGCGTGTGTGTATAACAACCAGCAAAAACCACTCAGGTTTTTGCCCTGATCACCGCCGCCAAAAGGGAGCCTGCTGCAAAGGGGGTTCGGTCTCAGGTTTCGCACCGCTAAGCCGCCGGCTGCCACTGCTAGCTGCCACCGTTCGCCTGTGTTCGCTGCGGGGAAAACAAACCACCGAAGGGTGATGGTTGTCGTACGCCGAGAAGAGAGAGAGAGAGAGAGACTAAGGAGAGAGGTTCGGTTGTTTTGTAACTTATGAGGATTAAGTTCAATTATTAGGTTTAAACTAGGGTTTATACCTACTTAAATAGATAACCTCTTGGGCCAAAGCCCTTGGACCTTAAAGCCTGATCCATGATCAATAACTTTGATCATTTAACAAACATATCTTCTTAGTTTAGTTTAATATTATTTAATCAACTATTAATTAATATTTTCCAACCAAACTTTAATTATTAAATATTTAACTAATATTTAATATTCCCTTTTTCCAATAATAAATATCTATTTATTATTTCTCTCTTTTTTGATAATTATTTAACTATTAATTATCTATTTTATACACATTGTATTGTTTCCTGGTTCATTAGTTGGGTGTGAAGTTGTGTGACCCTTTAGTGACTCATAGTGTCCATGGATGTGATGACACGTGTACACTATCCCTGCACACAATCTATGAGATAGTTCCTTGATCAATTTTATATTAAAGCCCAATAGAAAAAGTTTTTATTAGTTCTTTAGTTTATCCTTTTAATTATTATTTTTTAGAAGTTAAATCTTTTTATTTATATAATTGGGCTTGTGACATTTATTTGAACTTCATGGGCTTCTCGGCCCAGTTAGGTATAACCGAGAATGGGCTCTTGGATCACATTCGCATTATAAAATATCGTTTATATTTTGGACATATAATTCGGAATATTAAATAATACAAGATTATATATGTATTAATTTTATGGATTTAAAATTGATATATATATATATATATATATATATATATATATATATATATATATATAAATTATGGTTATAAGGATTATTTTAACTAGTTAAGTTAAGATAAAGGATTATTATATTTTTGTATTAAAATATAATATTTAACCGTAATAGTTTATTATTATTGATCAAAGTTAACAAGGACAATTTTTAATCAATTAAGTGTTTTTGGATTAAAACACATTGGGTATAAAAGTATTTATGCCAATAGTTTATATAATTGATTAAAAAGTTGTTGACAAAGTTTTTGTCAAGTTTTCTCGTCTAGATTAATAGTTCATTTAATTGGGAGGTAACGAGAAAAGATTAATAGATCGTGTATGTATGTATGTTGTGTGCATTATTTATTGTTTATGTTTAATGCATGGTTGGTTATTTATATATTGTTTATATATAAATGTTGAATGGGTTTGACTTGTATACTAAAGTCGCATTAGTATCTTTAAGTCACATTTCTAGCTTCCACATGTCAACTACAAATGTTTGACTTAAACGAGTCAATAGTATATTCTTGTTGTGGTTGGACATGTAGGTTATAGGTTTTGCCAACTTAGACCTGTGGTTGTGTTTTTTGCTTTATTTCTTTATTTTTGGTTTTGGGGAGGCTTGCGTGCCACTTAGACCAGTGGTTGTGTTTTTAGTTTTGGCAAAGGTTAATGGCAATGGCAAGGGAAAGAGATTTAAGCCGGACAAAGCAAAAGCCGAGAATCGGTGATTTAAGTGCGGTGAGATTGGCCATTACAAGGTCAACTGCCCGAAGCGTCACGAAGGTGGTATTTAGTCTAACACCACAAGTAACATCGGTGACTAACTTCAGTATTTTCTTTCAACTTATTTTTTGTAAGTAGTGATTGACATTTGCAATCGTTTATTGCAATAGGTTAATGAAAGCGAAAGAATACAAGGATCCCGCGTGAAGAAACAAGGATATTAATAATTCATAGTTTTCAGTTTTAAAATGTTTTTCTATTTCAAAGCTGTAAAGACTTTTTGAAATTGTGGTTTTAAAATATTAATAAATTATTGAGTGATATATCGTGGTTTGTGGTTATATCTAGTCAAGTTTTGACTAGAGGTTGACTAACAAGTCAAAGTTTTGACTTATTAGTGTTTGATCCTTATGCATTAGTTGTTGCCATAAGATAAATTAATATTAATTGCTCGACTAAACTTATGGAATTACTTGAATCAACACGGTTGGTGTTGTTGATTAGAAGGTTTATCTAATCAAGTAATTATAAGTATTTATGAAAATAAGTTCAAGAAAATTAAACACTTGAAATAATAGTTATTATTTCTAGGGATGTGTTTAAGGATAAACATTTGTGAGTATGATTATAATGGATACTATAATCAAGGACACTCATATGTTTTAAATGAGAATCGGTACAAGTGTGTTATACTAGTAATAATGAAACGTTTCGAGAAACCAATTTCCGTAATAGAAAATAGTGGATATGTAAAAAATCCAAGTTCAAGGTTTCGTCTACTTTAAAATTCTTATTGGAAAATCTAAGTTTTAGATATAATTAAAATCAGTATTTTTGTCGAATTTGACCAAGTCAATAAGGTATTTTAAGTAATGCTTTGTTTTCATAATAGTAAGTGGGAGCAATTGACCTACGCTAAAGTATTTATCATGTTTTGATAAATTTAAGTATATATTTGCATAGAAGCTAATAAGTGTTTGGATAAACACATTGGTTATTAGCTTGTTGAAATTCAAGTACGTATATAATTCTAATGACGGGATTTTGAGGACACAAAATTGTCCAGCTAATTAAGACTAGTCCGAGGATGTCATAATTATATATTGAAATTTAATGTCACCAATATTAATATATAAAAAGAATTAAGTGTTGAAAATAATAAACAACATATTATATAAGTGTTTATACACTGAGTATCTAATTTTTGTTTGCGGATTAGTGTAAACAAAGGGTTTATTATTTCAGTCTATTTTTTGGGATATAAAAGTTTTATACATCTACAATGTAACTAAGTTTTAGTTACGAGATAATTTTACATATTCAGAAACAAGGAGTTAATCCAGTTCTCCTAGTTTAAGGAATATGTTAAAATTAGAAAAACTAGTTATTGTTTTCAAGGTTTGCGGGAAACAATTTATCTAGCAAAGCAAGTGGGAGCACTAGTTAGTGTATACTTCTTTTTGGTTCATAGTAACGTTGTAGTTTCAAGTAGTGATCTGTGATAAATCCACTTGAACCAACATAGTAACACAAATAGACACGGTGAATTGAGACGATGGATTAGTATTAATTTTGTACTTTATTCCAAGAGGGTGAATATGGATAGTACATTATTAATCCCATTACTCTTCACAGATTTTGTATGTTTTGGTAATATCCGTGAATACAAGTTTTTGTTCAAAATCTTGTCCGTGACTACCTATCTTGTTGGGAAACTCGATTAAGGAGATTATAACGTCATTGTAATCCTTGGTGGAGATTCATAGTGATTGACAATGGCTACCAGGAGTGTAGGCCAAGGATGTACGGGTATTCACCAGGGGTGTGAATATTGGATAGTGTCATCATGAAGAATACCGCGTGGTCTTCGAGTAAAAGGTATTCGTCACATAGGTTGTCCTTAAGCCTAAGATATTTGGTTTGTGATGCGGGGATTTCTGGCATTTGGAATGCACATAACGCTACGCCGTAACTGGTTAGTCATAACGGGCGTATCTGGTGTCAGCGGAAAGCGTGTTGCCAAATGCAAGTATGCAAGAGGCATTCTGCAACTCCTCTTTAAGGAGAGATGTTTCCGGGCCCCTTGACTGATCTAGACTGTGGAAGTGCATTGCGATGCCCAAACAAACTGATTTGTTCTTTGTCGTTTATCACTCAGTCGAAATCTGATAGTCGAGAAATGGTTCTAAGTATTCAGAGTTGACTTAAACCATGCTCACACTCACAATCGAACCATCAGGATGCAGAGGGAAAAACCTAAAGTATACCCAATCATAAGACAGGGGGTTCTTATGAAGTTTTTACTATTAAACAGATAGTTTTATTATTTATAAAATAGTTTGTTTTATAAGGATTAATCATCACACTTGGGTATAAGAGTTCTTATCTCTTGGTTAGGCCAGTATCATCAAGGTACCCTGGTTGACGGTAAGCATAAGTGAGAGTCTGATAGGATTTGTGTGTATAACCATCGAACCCCGATGACACGTCCAATGCCATAAGGCACTCAAGAGTCACACCTATGAGGGCATGTAATCCCAGAAGTAATGCAACCACTTTCGGGAGGTCGGTTTTGTAGCTAGTCAGTTATAAAACAGTATTAGTAAATTATGGTTTTAACTTACGGAGAGAATTAATTACCATGTTAATTAATTAACAAGGATATATATATTTATTAGTGACTAAATATATCTTGTTAATTAATAATATTTAATGTTAATAATTTAAGTTTAAATTATGAATTTTAGATAAGGGTTATTATTTAATAATTAATAAAAGGAAAAAGAATATTATATATATATATATATATATATATATATATATTATTTTTAAATCTATTATTATTATTAATTAATAGATTTCTTGGTGAAAGTTTTAGTTTAATTCAAATTAGGAAAAGGTAAATGGTTTCCTAATTAAAAACTAATCCTAAATTAGTATAAATAAGGATCAAATCTTTGAATTAAACTAATGAAAAATATATTGTTCAAGTTTATGAACAAGGAAAATAAACTCTCTCCTCTCTTTTTCTCCTATCAACGGCCGAATACACAAACATAAAAACCGAGAGTCGGTTTTGATCGATCAAACAGTTGGTGTGATCGAGTGATGTCCGTTGGTTGCTACCTTTCTAGCGTGATCTCATCTTGCTTCATCACGGGTGGATTATTACTTGAACAAACCTAGTTAAGATAAGGTATGATTTAATCATCTTTCTCGTTCTTGATGTTCTTGATAATCGATCAAGTATATATTATGTATATACTAGAACCATCGATGATATATATGTATATGTATATGTATATATATATATATATATATATATATATATATATATATATATATGGTTTATGTATTAAGATTATATTATAATATGAATAATATCATTGTGTTGTATTTATTCATATTCTTGTTGATGTACATACATATATCTCGCGTTTTATATATATATTTATGATAAACAAGATCCTAACCCTTTAGGGTTTTTGGGTGGTTAATCTTTGAAGTTCCGCTTTTAGAAAAGATTAATCAGTTCGCTCGCTATGACCGGCCACGAAGGCACGGTTGGTTATTAACATACCATATTGATAATACATAGAAACTTATATAATTTTACTCACTTTGTGCATATACCATACTAGTCATGGTAAAGGTAAGTGTACTCACCTTAGTATCGATTACATGCCAAGCAGTGCTACAACAATCTTCACATTGCATACGTCATCTCTTATTGCCTACAAGCAATATACTATCAATGCATCAAACTTACCATACTGTGAGACAACTGAAAACTAAACAAAACAGAGGCATGCCCATGCTTGCTTGCAGGAACAGCCGTGCTTCCGCCTATGGTCCGGTCGTGACCTCTGCAGACATGGCATACCTCCAGACACGGCCATCCCTTATATAGGTACGCCCTTGCCCGATCATGCCCGGACCCCAAGAACTAGAGTTTGTCATGGTCGCTAAGCATGTTCGTACCCTTCCTAGGGCATGCATGTGCCTTAAGAACAATAACAACAGTTACGCAGACTGCCTGTTGTTTTCAATCCAAAACTTAACAAAACGCCGCCAACGGGTTTTCCAGCACTTGCTTGACAGTCTACCAATACTATAAACATATAGCAACAACAAAAACACACTTAACATGCTACAAGATAGCATTCAACCCTTGAATCCTCTCTTTGACTCCAAACAATCCAAAAACAACTACAAGGATCATACCTCAAGCTATCAATCACAAGTGTTAAATCTCAGTGTTTGTGACCAAAATAAGCAAGAAAGTGTTTTTCTATAACTTGTACGTGGCTGTGCGTATGTGTGTTTGAAAATGAAGACTTTGACTACACATATTAAAATAAGTACATATATGTATATCTATAAATTTGAACAAAATACCAAACAGCCCCTAGATTATCATCTTTTAGTAATTGGCAACTTGAGCCCCTCAACCCTGTAAACACATAAACATGGCAACATACTAGACACACAACACTTAACAACTAACAACTAATTTCAAACCTTGGGGGCATTACAATACTCCTTACCGACCAACTTGCTCAAGTATCAATACAGGCTATAGAAGACATTTGACTAGTATCGTTCAACTAAATCTCATGATGAAAAGTCAAGAATACACGATGCCCAAGAAGGATCATGGACATCATGAGGGGGAGATAAAAGATGAAGAAATTTATATTATATATTCAGTTGATTGTAGTTCAAGAAATTTATATTCTGTAGTTCTCCCCTAAATTTAGATTGTCTTCAACGATCGTGAGCAACATTTTAGGGGGAGAGAACTTCATATTCTCCCAGATGATTCCACGGGGAGAGATCAACATATTCTCCTCGGATGATGAATCATTCTATACTTCCGCTACTGATACAAATGCTCAAGATCCAGAAATGTTGAAAACCTCTATATGTAAAACTACATATATAACCAAAGGTGTCCATAACCGAGGTTACCGGAGCGATACATTAAAGACCCTTAAGATGATGTAAAGATACAAAAACTTCTATTCCAATACAAAGGGGGAGATTGTTAGGAATAAATATTGTATAGGAATAAAAGATTCAATTGTGAGTGAGGGTTGAATTGACCATCACTATATATGTAGGTTGAATTCATCATCATTTGAATTCGACCATCACTATGTGAGTCGAATTCATCATCGGCTGAACTCGACCATCATTATGAAGGTCGAATTGAACGTATACTCTAGGGATGGCAATGGATCGGATATGGATCGGGTGATGCCATATCCACATCCATATCCATTTAATTTTTCATCATTCATATCCATGTACATATCCATTTAAAATAACTTCATCCATCCATATTCATATCCATCGGATTAAACGGGTAAATGGATATCCATTGGATGTCATAAGAACTTTTGCCCCAAAGAAAAGACCATATTTGTATATATAATTTATGATATATATATATATATACATACATATTTTCTTCCAAAAAAATATAGGAATCATAGTTTCTTTCACTTTGACACTTACATGTATATAATCGATACAACTGTACAAAAACATATAGAAGAGAGTGTGAATTTAACTTACATAATTATATATATATCTTTATTAATATATTTATATATAAGTTTGAAAATAATAATACATATATGAAAGTATACTTAATTATATAAAATTATTATTATATCGTATTTAATTCGGGTTAATGGATTCATCCATGGATGAAAAATCGTTATCCATATCCGATCCAATGAACATCCATATCCACTCCATATCAGAAATTCACTCATTTAATCTCATCCATATCCATCACAGATGGATCGGATCGGGTGGATAATCATTGGATCGGGTGACAATTGCCATCCCTAGTATACTCCTTGGAGTACATATACCTGATGACTACTTTCTATTAAGTGTGAATTGAAATTTTAATAGAAAAGGGTACTATGTGCGTTTGAGGTGTAATTCATATTTTCTCTAATTTTACTTAGTTTAACTTATGCAATTCACCATATATCCTATTTGATACTTGAATCTTTAGGCCTAACAAGTAGTGTTTGGTATTCGAGTTAGAAAACTTCTAATTTGATTTTGAACAGTAAAATTCGAGTTGAATCACATATTCGACTTGGATATTCTTTAAGAGTTCAAAGTCAAGTGAAGTAAAAAGAACAATGTGTACATCCAATGAGATCTTGGTAATTGGAACCGATACAATATCACCTATTCTCTACAGGAACGATTATAAAGTGTGGAAATTTCGGTTCATGTACTTCATCAAACATAATGAAACATACAGGGAAATGATGGAGGAAAGCATTTTGTTTGGAGAAGCTAAGTACATGAAAACTAATCGTGCCAATACAGATAACAATCTTCCAATTCCAGCAACTAGCAGACTTAAGATAGCTAGTGAGCTGACTGCAGGCGAGAAAGAATGAGTCAGAGTTGATAAATTGACCAAATATTATCTGAAGCAAGGATTGTTGGCTGAAATGTACTCCAAAGTGGATAGTCTAAATACAATCAAGGAGATCTGAGATGAGATCAGGAAGCAACTTGAGGGAACAAGTAATTTTTATTAAAGAAACACAACTTGTCAATATGTTCCACGAGTTCACTGCAAGGGAGAATGAGCTACTGATTGTCATGTACATAAGATATTGTAAATTGCATAATGAACTTAGAATTCACAACATTTTGAAGTCTTATCCCGATGTTAATGTGAAGTTTCTGAATTCCTTGGTCCTGATTGAAAGAAGAACGTAAACTTGTATAAACAGATAAGCATAAATCTGAAAGTTGTGTCTTACCATCCTATCTTTGAGGAGCTTCAACAATATCATGAGGATGTTCTTTCAAAGACATTCGTGAAGATAAATCCTAATCATTTGGCTTTAGTTGCTAACAAGAAATCAATGGATTACTCTAAGTCTGCTTGCCTTAAGCAAGTTGCTGAAACCGATTCTGAATCAGATGAAGGTGAGGAAGTCTCTCTCGCTATGGATTTTATTAATGCCTTTAAGAATCGGTTCTCCAAAACAAATAACAAACAAAGATACACATCTGGGTCTAGACGGCCAGAAAAATTCAAATTGGAGAAGCAAAAGTTTGTTAAAGATGGATAAAGGAAGGAAGATAAAATAAATGCTACAACTGTGGCAGATCGGGTCATTTTATCAATGAGTGGACTAAGCTAAAAGTTAAAGATAAAGATTACTACAGGCGGAAACTGAGTTTGGCCAAAAAGAAGGTTGCTGGGAAGGCGATGCTTGTAGAGGAAGACCAATTCCTTTCTAATACAAATGATAGTGATGAAGAGGAAGAGGATCAGGAACAAATATATTTTTATGTGTTGGTCCCTTGGTGAGAATAACAACAAGCAACAGTGTGTAGAAGGGGGATTGAATACACTTTCTGCGGAAATTGAACAAATCAAATAAAAGTGTTACACACAGTTTATCAAACCACAACTAGTCGAATGCTTTTCTTGCTATCTCATCATCAGCTACATAAGCTGCTGTTTGATAGTCACCTCCATGTACAGCCTTTACCTGTTTAGGTATTTGTTGGATTATTCACTTTTCAGCAAGCTTTGATGACTTACACCAAGACTCCATGACCTTTTGAAGTTGGTCAGCTTTGTCTTTAGCTTCCTGAAGTTCTTCACTTAGAAGTTTATTAATGTGTCTTTGGCATTCAAGATCACATTGTGCTTTCTTACCAACATCAATGAGAGATTGATTTTCCTTATTCTCATCTTTTAGTTTAGCTATCTCAACTTTGAGGTCATTTTGAGACTTAAGGCTGGTCTTGAAATCATTCAGCATATAATCAAAAGCAAGACCCTTTTCTTCATCGGTGTAAGAGTAGAAATTACAGACCTTATACATGGAAGCAGGATCCCAATCACTGAGCTTGCTGTTTTCCTCAGATTCCTTCATGTCAGCTTCAAAGATTGATTCGGACTGACCATAATCAACCTCATCTAATTGTAACTCTTCATCTTCTTGAGCAATAAGACATACATCATCATCTGAGGTAGATGATTCTGTATTCCAGGTTTCAGCATATAATCCTTTTGCACTGGATTTGTCTTCTGGCTTTCCTTTCTTGAGCTGAGTATATTTCTTCTTGTATTTATCAGCTCTGTAAGCATTCTTATCAACAACTGATGTTGATTCCACCTTCTTTGATCGGCACTCAGCAGCATTATGCCCCTTCTTCTGACAGTTGAAGCACACAGCATTCTTGGGATAAAAGGAACTCTTCCCTTTGCCCCTGTCAGATCTTCCTCTTCCCCTTTGAGCTCTTCTCAAACGTCTGGCTAACATTGCCATTTGCTTAGTGATATTCTGAACATCATCAGTATCACTTGAGTCTGAGTCTGAGTCTGAGTGGTCAGCTTGAGATTCTGACTCAGTCTCAGATTCAACAACTAGTATCTTGGAACTCTTCTTCTTATTCTGTGTAACCAATGCAACTTCATTCTTATCCAGAGACTCCTTAAGTTGTTGAGAAGTTCTCTTGTGTTCAGTGATCTGTGCATGATTTAGCAAGAACCCATACATGGACTGTAGGTTGTACACATGCAGTGTTCCTCCAGCCCTCAGTGCTGTAGTTACGTCATTAAAATTTTCTGGTAACACATCCAGAAATTTCAGCACAAGTTCAGTCTCATCTTTCTTTACGCCCACACTTAGTAGGTCATTTATCAAGCAGTGAAACCTTGTGAACAAATCTGGCAAGGTTTCATTCTTCTTTGAAAAGAAGTTTTCATAAGATATATTCAAGTGTTTCTTCTTTTGCTGCTTGACCAGATCTGTGCCCTCATATGTAACACTCAGCGTGTCCCAGATATCTTTTGCAGATTGACACCCAGTCACAGTACGCAAGATCTCATTAGTCAGGGCATTTGCTAGAACACTTTTTGCCTTGTCATCCAGATTGAAGAGTTTCCAATCTTCATCAGTCCAGGATGCAGTAGGCTTTCTTGTTTCCTTTTCAGTTCTATCAGGAGACGTATCACTGATAGTAGCAGGAATCTTGGGGATGATAGGTCCTTTTGTGACGACATCCGACAAACGGTTGTCAATGGACTTGAAGAATATCATGGCTCTGAACTTCCACATAGGATAGTCAGATCCATCAAATATGGGAAAGCCTTTGGCAGACATCTGTGGAAAGTTTGAAGAATTGTTGCTTGTAGACATTGTAAACTTTCTCAGAATCTTGAACTTTCAACTTATGAAATTGTTCAGCCTGCTCTGATACCTGTTGTTGGTCCCTTGGTGAGAGTAACAACAAGCAACAGGTGTGTAGAAGGGGGGTTGAATACACTTTCTGCGGAAATTGAACAAATCAAATAAAATTGTTACAGAAAGTAAATCAAACCACAATCAATCGAATGCTTTCATTAAGAAAATGATTACAATGCTTTGAATAAGAAGATGATTACAGTAACTATCAAGTAAGAAACTCTTGATATATAACCACCTAATATAAATCTCTCAATCTCTCAAACTTAGCTATCTATAATCAACTTATGATTATAGATACTGACGACTCTCTAAACATGATTTACACAGATTGATAACTTACCAATATCACAACTAATGTGATTATTCAAACACACGAATAGCTTGGCAATCTGTGAATATCTTGATCACGTTGAACTGACAAACAGTGATTCAAGAATCGTAACACATACGGTTGAGGTGAGGTATTTGGCTCTGCAACACTTAGTCGTAATCTTTTTAGAATCGTTAAAGTAGTACCTCTAAACTTATCAGGAGATAAGTATTTATAATCCTGTTCCTACGGTTCCTAACAAACTGGACTAATCCGAATTTGCTAACTAACTATCGGATAACTCGGAATCTTGAATCTTGAATCTTCTTATCTTGAGTCTTGAATCTTCAATCTTGATTCTAGAGTCTTCTTATCCTTCCCATAGATATAGAGAATTAAAACAGAAATTAAAACACATTTAAATTCTCTTAGACTGACTTCTTTAGTCAGGCTGAGTTACTCAGCTTGAAACTCATCAAGCTAAGTTCTTCGAGTACAAACCCGAATACAAACATGGACTGACATGTATAATTATTAACTCGTCCTTAGAAGTCCTAAGAGTTATCAAAAACATATTTAGCAACTCTATTGAGCTGACTCAGTATTCACGCTGAGTCGCTCAGCTTGAAACTCATCAAGCTGAAACTCAATATATATATATCTTAGTTTACACACACAGCTTATCAAACATATTGATAATCTTACTAAGATATAGTCTAAGCAGATCGAACATATGCTCAGCTTATATTCAGCTTATACTCAGTCTGAATCACTATAAGTGTTCAGTCTTGACTAAGCTTCATAATTCTGTTTAAGTTATATGTAGAACACATCTTACAAACTTAACTTTGTCTCATCAAATCTTAACTGATGAGATCATTTTCCTAACATTATACATGTCTGTTGGTCCCTTGGTGACAATATCAACAAGCAACAGGTGTATAGAAGGGGGGTTGAATACACTTTCTGCGAAAATTGAACAAATCAAATAAAAGTGTTACACAAAGTAAATCAAACCACAATCAATCGAATGCTTTCATTAAGAAAATGATTACAATGCTTTGAATAAGAATATGATTACAGTAACTATCAAGTAAGCAACTCTTGATATGTAAACACCTAATATAAATCTCTCAATCTCTCAAACTTAGCTATCTATAATCAACTTATGATTATAGATACTGATGACTCTCTAAACAGGATTTACACAGATTGATAACTTACCAATATCACAACTAATGTGATTATTCGAACACAAGAACAGCTTGGCAATCTGTGAATATCTTGATCACGTTGAACTTACAAACAGTGATTCAAGAATCGTAACACATACGGTGAGGTGAGGTTTTGGCTCTGCAACACTTAGTTGTAATTCTTAGTCGTTAAAGTCGTCCCTCTAAACTTATCAGGAGATAAGTATTTATAATCTTGTGCCTACGGTTCCTAACAAACTGGACTAATCCTAATTTGCTAACTATCTATCGGATAACTCAGAATCTAGAATCTTGAATCTTCTTATCTTGAGTCTTCAATCTTCAATCTTTGATTCTAGAATCTTCTTATCCTTGCCGTAGATATAGAGAGATAAAAGATAAATTTAAAACACATTAAATTATCTTTAAACTGACTTCTTTAGTCGGACTGAGTTACTCAGCTTGAAACTCATCAAGCTGAGTTCTTCGAGAACACACTCGAAAACAAACATTAACTAACACGTATATTAATAAACTCATCCTTAGAAGTCCTAAGAGTTATCTAAAACATATTTAGCAACTCTATTGAGTTGACTCAGTATTCATGCTGAGTCGCTCAGCTTGAAACACATCAAGCTGAAAGCTCAATATATCTTAGTTTACACACACAGCTTATCAAACATATTGATAACCTTACTAAGATATAGTCTAAGCTGATCAAACATATGCTCAGCTTATACTCAGTCTGGATCACTATAAGTGTTCAGTCTTGACTAAGCTTCATAATTCTGTTTAAGTTATATGTAGAACACATCTTACAAACTTGACTTTTTCTCATCAAATCTTAACTTATGAGATCATTTTCCCAACAAACTCCCCTTATTTGATGATGACAAAACCATCAGATAGTTACTAAGTTTGTTTAACAGAATTATGTTTTAAATCTTAAACTTATCAAGATTTTATATTTGAACTAATCAAATATTAATTGAACATATCAATTTTAATTGAACTTATCAATTATAAGTGGAACAAACCAACTTTTAGTTAAACACACCAACTAAATACATTAATGAATAAGAACTAATCATTTGTTCATTTAACTGAACTTATCAGACTTATAAATATGAACACATCACAACACAGTTGAACATATCAAACAAATATTTGTATTAATTGAACTTATCATTATACAAAAATATTGATCACATAGATCATGCACACTTAGTGCTTACAAAAATTAGAACTGAACTAATTTATAATAGAACTAATCTATTCAGGATGCAGCTCTTCAAACTCGTTGATCTCCTTTTTGATTTCTTCAAGGATTTCTTGCAGATTAAGTAAGTGTTGAAGCTGATCCTTTTGTGGTCTGATTGCTCTGTTAATTTTGTATCTGAACTTTGCAGTTTGTTCAGTCTTTTCCACAATATGTCTCAGAGCAAACACTTGAGATACCCCACATGTGTATATGTTTGCATCGGACTGGAAGCATTTTTCTCCATTTCTATCCAGGTACATGAATCCTTTCTCAGGCTTTTCTACATAGGTGTTTTCTTTTAACTCTAAGGCTTCAGGGAGAACAAGACTGTACGTGTCTAGATTTGCTAGTCCAGCTGGCTTTGTTTGCTTCTTCTTTCTAACTTTATGAAAAGAAGTTAGTAGGGTAGCTATCTCAGACCTGGGTATGAGTTTCATCAAATCAGCTCTTGCAAGTAACCTTATCAGCTCATCTTTAACTTGACTTCTGGCAGAGGACTTTTCCATCTGCTTGATAAGTACGGCCACTTGCTTCCATTCTTCATATCCCAGTTTATGCAGTTGACTCAGTTCCAGAGAAGGTGTTTCACCATTCTTTAATACAAACTGTAGAATGATAATTCCTTGAACTGAACTCAACCTTAGTGTATTTATTTGAGAGGAGAAGTAGGTCCTTGTATAACACTGAGTTATGTCCTCCCCTTCAGGTTGATCCTGGACAGGAAGCTCCTCTACTTCTTCCTCCTTGGGTACAATTGGCAGTCTGAGTCTAGATAGCTCTTCATTCTGCTTCTTGATCTGTTCAGCCCAAACTCTTTCTCTTCTCTCTTTCTCATATGCTAACACAGCTTGAACATCCATTTGTCTTTTTCTTAATTCATTAATTGACATCCCAAGCTGGTCAGCTTCCTCTTGTTCTAATCTTCTAACTGCCATCAGTGAAGCTCTCTCTTGTAATGTCATTTTATCCGCAGAGTCTTCATCTGAGGCCGATGATTCACTTAGAATCACTTTTCTTCTTTTCTGTTGAGGGAGTTCTGACTCTTCTGAGCTGACCATAACTGGTCTCTTTCCTTTTGCTTTATTAGTCAGTTCAACTTCTTTTTCTATTTATCTCTCCCCCTCAATCTGATCTGCTCCCTCTACAAATAGTAGTAGAGCTTCAGCTTTGGCTGACTCGTCTTCAGCTTCTTGAACCTTCTCCCCCTTTTGTCATCATCAATAGGGGTTGAAGTCTTTTATCTTTGTAGGGCAGCAACTGCAGATATTAATTGTACTACCACTTCCAGAAGTGAATCCAAAATCATCATCATTTCCTTTTTGGTCTGCTTTCTCTTTACGTGCAGCTTTTCAAACTGACTTTTAAAGAAATTCAGTAAATCATCCAAGTCAGCCTGAGAAGGTTGGAATTTGGGTGCATCGTCTAAAGGTTGGTGTATACCCTCAAACTCATTTGCACCAGAGTCTGGACCCTGTGAATCACCTTGGTTTGAAGATGAAACATTGACAGGTCGTACGATAGGGTGTGAGAAGTGAAGAGAAGTAATGGGGAAGTGTATGGGTTGGTGGTTGGCTAATTGGTTTGGAAGGGGGGTGATTGACCCTGGGGATTGGTCATATATTCAATGTCACCTAAGTATGTCTGCTTAGGCACAGTAATAGGCTCTCCCATGGCACTAGAGAGTGTGGGCTGAGTAGACACCACACCCGGTATAGGCTTTTGGGTTGTAATGAGCCTCGAGGTTGACACCTTAAGAGTAGGCGTCTCCCCCTCAACTCCTCCCGGTGGAGGGATCAGGGTGATCTCAGCTCCAGTGATGCCTGTAGGAGTGGCACCACTTTTGGCAGTTTTTCTTGTATAGGTGCGGATATTCTCCCTAGCAGCAGTGGGCAAACTAGGGGTGGCTTCAGAGTGGGATTGTAGATGGAATGAAGGTGGAGGAGATGTGTTAGACTGGGTTGGGTTTACCACAGCCTTATCTCCAAAAGTGGATGGAGAATAATGAGAAGAAAGAGAAAGTTGAGAGGTCTTACCAGAAGAAGCTTCAATATTTGCTGGTTCAGCCTGAGCAGAGTACTCAGCTTGAACCTCTGTGTCAGCTTGAGAAGCTCCCCCATGATTGGATCCCTCTGCTTCACTTTCTGATGAAGCTTGCTCAGCTATCCATCGTATTGGGTCACTCAGACCTTCTTGCTCTGGAAAGATGTCATTGTTGAACATCTTTGAGCTGAGTGCTGGAGCAGGGAACAAATCTTGTCAAGCTTCATATAGTTGGTCTCCCAACTCAGCTTCAATCACCAAGGATAAGAACCTTATAAAAGACACATGGAGAACCCTTGGTGTCTTTAGCACTTAGACCTTGAGCTCATTAAAAAAGAGAAGTGCGTAGTCTAGATTTCTGCCAAAGACATTGTTGTACAACAGCTGAATTTCGAACTCATTTACTTGGTCCAAGCCTCCAACCTTTGTTCCCATTGAACGAATCACCGTAGAATCCATAAAACCCCAACTCGTTGGGAAGGTGGCCTTTTTTATCACACCCTCTGTTTGTGGGTGTCCCATACGGGGTAGAACAGACCTTGCCTCCTGTCTTGTCACAGCAGGCTCGAACATATCATTAGCAGGAAGTCGAAGAACATCCCTCAGCCTCTGGACAGTAATAGCAACTGTTCTATCACCATTTAGAACAGTGTCACTGATCTCTCCCCTGTTCTGGTTGTAGGTACAGGTGTACCAGAACTCCAACAGATATTGTGGAACTATGTGAAGTGGTGCGCAAGTAAAAGCGAATCCCAAAGGGCATTTTCTGATGTAGTCCACCTAGGATTCATAACCTCTGTTCCTCTTACGTTCAGGGATTGCCAAACATGCACGTTGATTGTTAACTTTAAGAACCGGCATCCCGTTGTTTTTAACGTAGCACCCGTTATCATTCTATCACTGAGATTCAGAACGGTTCCGTCCATCGTCGAATTAAGCTTGAGTAACACTAAGTAATTCCTAAAGTCACACTGAGCGATTAGGGTTTAGAAAAGAGATGAACGAGAGATTGCACTGAGCAATTTAGGGGTTTGCGAAAGGTATTTAAGAATGTGAGAAGTCGGATTTGTAAGCGTAAACTTCTCTAAACCAAATATGAGCGGTATATATACCTTTCTGAGGAGAGAGAAAAGTTACCGTTGGATTCCCCTTTTTATCCGACGCATGAAAAATTTACGGCTTGATGTAACAGTTAGAGGGTAGAAACATATCATCTTCCAATGGATATAAGTGTAAAATAATATTATTAACATATAATAAGATTATGAACAGTGTGGAAATATACCAATACACAATTGATTTACGGTGCGATTTGAGACCGACTCAAATACGCATGTACATATGAATTAATGACACTTAGTAATTAAAACATAGTTTGTACACACCAAGCTGAGTAAACTTATTACTCATTTAAGTCAAGCACTCAGCTTGATTCAAGCACTCAGCTTGAGTTGAGCACTCAGCTTGAGTTTGATACTCAGCTTGATTAGAGTACACAGCTCAGGCTCAATGACACCTAGTCATTTATGTTTAAGACTGACTTAAACATGTAATTTAGCTAAACTAAGTAGGTAAAATATGTTTGGAACTTACCAAACGTGTGAACCAATCACACAGTGTGAGTTAAGCACATAGCTCAGACTCAATGAAACTTAGTCATTTTGTTTGAGACTAACTCAAACTATATATCTTAACCACACTGAGTAGTTAAAATATGTTTGGAACTCACCAAACGTGTGAACTCATCATTCAGCTTGACATGTTATTCAGTTTAAACAAAACTAATTTATAAACTGTGCACTAAGCTCAAGACTCTTAGTCTTTGTCAAACTGAAAACTCAGATTCTAGACACTTAGCTAGGGGTTGAGCATACCCAATTCACTTAGTAGATACATAAACCTCTTTTTATCAAGGGGTTTAGTAAAGATATCTACTAATTGGTCATCAGTGGAGATAAATTTAATGTCAACTTTACCTTTTTCCACGATATCTCTGAATAAGTGATGTCTAATTTCAATGTGCTTGGTCCTTGAGTGGAAAACTGGATTGTAAGTGATGGCTATTGCACTTTGGTTATCACCGAAGATAGGAGTTTTCTTGAAACTCATGCCAAAGTCTTGAAGCTAATGCTGCATCCACAGGATTTGAGCACAACAGCTTCCTGCTGCAACATATTCAGCTTCAGCAGTTAAAGTAGCCACTGAGTTCTGTTTCTTACTAGTCCAGCTTACTAGCTTCCCTCTAAGCAATTGCCATCCTCCGGTTGTTGATTTTCTGTCTAACTTTCACTCAGCATAGTCAGCATCAGAAAAACCAACTAACTCAAATCCAGAGTCCTTTGGATACCAAAGACCTAGATTTGGTGTACCTTTAAGGTACCTAAAGATCCTTTTCCCAGCTTGAAGATGTGATTCTTTAGGATCTGCCTGATATCTTGCACAAACACATGTAGCAAACATGATATCAGGTCTACTAGCGGTCACATAGAGCAATGAACCTATCATTCCTCTATAGGTAGACTGACACACAGACTTACCATCTGAGTCTTTATTCAGCTTGACAGCTGGTGACATGGGTGTTTTCATGGTTGAACTTGAATCAAAACCATATTTCTTTATCAAATCAAGAACATACTTGCTTTGATTGATGAATATTCCATCAGGCTTTGGTTGAATTTGTAGGCCTAGGAAATAAGTCATCTCACCCATCATACTCATCTTGTACTTTTGTGACATTATTTTGGAAAACCACTCATACAGAGATTTATTGGTAGAACCAAAGATAATGTCATCCACATAGATTTGTACAAGAATCACCTGTCCTTTACTCTTTCTAATAAAGAGTGTCTTATCTATACTACCTCTGGTGAAATCCATTGATGGTAGATAAGTGGACAGAGTATCATACCAAGCTCTTGGAGCTTGTTAAAGACCATACAAAGCCTTGTCCAACTTATAGTCATGATGTGGAAACTTTGAACTTACAAAGCCAAGAGGTTGTTTCACATAGACTTCCTCCTAAAGTTTTCCATTTAGGAAAGCACTATTCACATCCATTTGATAAACTTTGAAGTTTTTATATGCTGCATAAGCTAGGAACAGCCTTATGGCTTCAATTCTAGCAACAGGGGCAAAGGTCTCATCATAATCGATTCCTTCCTCTTCCTTATACCCTTGTGCTACCAGCCTGGCTTTGTTCCTAACTATCACTCCATCCTTGTCCATTTTATTTCTATCGACCCACTTAGTGCCTATAATCGTATGATCTTTAGGGGCAGGGACAAGGTTCCAGACTTTATTCCTCTCAAACTCATTTAGTTCCTCTTTCGTAGCATCAATCCAATCCTCATCCTCTAAGGCTTCCTCGGTCTTCTTCGGTTCCATTTGAGATAGGAAACCAAAGTGAGCAGCATAGTTAGCTGTAGCCTTGGATCTGGTCATAACCCTTTATTGGACATTTCCAATGATTTGATCTTGAGGATGATCTTTGAGGAATTTAAATGTTGTAGTTGGAGAATCTGGTTCTGAATCTGAGTGATGTTGAGAACTCTGAGGTGAACACAAATCCTCAGTCTCAACAGCAACATTGTCAACAAACTGATGATCACTGAGATTCTCAGTCTGAGTGACCTTAGCTCCAAAAGGATTAACGAACTCATCATCTTTCTCAACTTAAGAGTCACTTGGAGCTTGTGATGATTTCTTGGATGAACACACATCATCATCACTATCATCACCTATGACATACATAGGATTTGACATATTGGTTTCCCTTGGCCTTTCAAGCTCACTCAGACTGACCGAGTCAACTTGTCTTTTCTCAGCTTGATCAAGACTGTCTTCATCAAATGAGACATGAATTGATTCTTCGATGGCCTTTCTCCTAGTGTTATACACTCTGTATGATTTGGAGATTGAGGAATAACCAACAAATATTCCAGGATCAGCTTTGGGTTCCAACTTATTGAGCTGATCTCTTTGATTCAGCACATAGCATTTTGAACCAAAGATATGAAAATAACCTATATTGGGCTTTCTGGACTTATACAACTCATATGAAGTATTTCCATGTCTTTTGACAATGATTGACCTATTCTGAGTATAACAGGCTGTACTAACAGCTTCATCCCAGAAATAGAGTTTCAATCCTGCCTCACATAGCATTGTTCTAGCAGCCTCAATTAAGGTTCTATTCCTCCTTTCAGAAACTCCATTTTGTTATGGAGTTCTGACAGATGAGAAATTTTGTAATATTCCTTTTTGTTCACAGAAGCTTTCAAGGGTTGAGTTTCTGAACTCAGTCCCATGATCACTTCTAAGTTGCTTTACAGACAAACCTTTCTGCAACTCTTCCCGTTTGATAAAACTAATTATCTCCAGGGCAGCCTCACTTTTGGCTTTAAGGAATATTACCCACGTGAATCTTGAGAACTCATCTACTATCACCAGTGTGTACTTCTTGCCACTCAGGCTTGTAGTACTTATGGGTCCAAACAAGTCCATATGCAACATATGCAATGGGTCTATTATTGAAAAATTTTGCTTTGATTTAAAGGACCCTTTAAGGTGTTTCCCTTGTTCACAAGCTGAACACAATTTGTCTTTGAAAAATGTGATCTTTGGAAATCCAGAGACTAACTCTTTATTGGATAGCAAATTTATATTTGTAAAATTTAAATGAGATAAACGTTTATGCCATAACCAACTCAGCTCAGGAACAGAATAGGAATACAAGCAGGTTTCATTATAGGGATCAGCAGAATTTAGATCAAGTAGATACACATCTCTTTCTCTTTTAGCTATTAATACAGGCTTTCCCTTAGCATTGTAAATTGTTCCTACGTTCTTCCTAGAAGTAACAATATTATCTTCATCACATAGTTTACTGATACTGATCAGGTTGTGTTTGAGACCTTTGACATATGCAACCCTCTGGAAAGTAACCTTGCCAGCTTGCATCTTCCCATAGCCTTTAGTTCTTCCATGAGAGTTGTCACCAAACGTTACTTTAGGACCTTCATCTTCTTGGAAATCACTAAGAAGTCATTTCCACCCGGTCATGTGCCTTGAGCATCCACTATCCAAGTACCATTTACTTTAACCCTGCACATGAGATGAAAACTAAACACATTAGTTTTGTTTTGGAACCCATTTCTTGGTGGGTTGTGATGAGGAGCACTTAGCATCTCCATCTGGTTGAACTGACTATTCAGCTTGAGCAGGAGCTGAGTCCTGTGTAGGCTGATCTGCTTGTTCTTGTTCAGGCCTTGAGATTTCTACATCACAGTCCTTAGCCTCATGACCTCTACTTTCGCACTTGTAGCATCTCCTTCTTCCAATGATTACAGGAGGTAGAGTGTCTAATAATCCTTGTGAGAACTTGCTCTCAGTCTTAGGATTATATGTGGTGGATAACTTTTCAACTTTCTTTGCAAGTTGATTCACATGATGATCACTGACTTTGGACTTACCTTTGTCAGATCTTTCTTTGTTATCCTTTTGTTTAGAAGTTTGACTAACAACTTTATTTTCCATGACCTTGGACTTACCTTAGTCATGACTACTGGACTCACCAGTTTCAACAGGTTTGGACTTACCACTGTTGATCTTCTTGGACTTACCAAGATCTACAACTTTGGACTTACCATTGTTGTGATTTTACCTCTGACTTACTGTTGTCTTCCTATTCTTGTAACTTCTCTCCGAGCCAGATAGAGAATGTTATCTTTTGAAAGGATTTGGATTAAGCCTTTCTATGACCGAAGTTCTTTGAATAGGTTGAGTGCCTAATCTGTCCTGCATAGACTTACCATGTTGTTTGGATGTTGAGCACTCATTTCCATGATCTTTAGCTTTCACAAACATATTGTATTTCAAGCTTGGATCGTGTCTATTCTCTGAGGCTGACTTCTGAGACATAATCAGTTGTCTATCCTCCTCAGAGTCTGTACTTGCTATCTCATCATCAGCTACAAAAGTTGCTATTTGATAGTCACCTCCAAGTACAGCCTTTACCTATTTAGGTATTTGTTGGTTTATGCACTTTTCAGCAAGGTTTGATGACTTACACCAAGACTCAGTGACTTTTTGAAGTTGGTCAGCTTTGTCTTTAGCTTCCTGAAGTTCTTCACTTAGAAGTTTGTTAATGTGTCTTTGGCATTCATGGTCACATTGTGCTTTCTTACCAACATCAATGAGAGATTGATTTTCCTTAATCTCATCTTTAAGTTTAGCTATTTCAGCTTTGAGGTCATTCTGAGACTTAAGGCTGGTCTTGAAATCATTCAGCAGATACTCAAAAGCAAGACCCTTCTCTTCATCTTCTTGATCCATAAGACATACATCATCATCTGAGGTAGATGATTATGTATCCCAGGTTTCAGCATATAATACTTTTGCACTAGATTTGTCTTCTGGCTTTCCTTTCTTGAGCTGAGTATATTTCTTCTTGTATTTATCAGCTCTGTATGCATTCTTATCAACAACTAATGTTGATTCCACCTTCTTTGATCTGCACTCAGCAGCAATGTGTCCCTTCTTCTGACAGTTGAAGTGAAGGGTTTTTGAACCTGACCAAACAACTTATGACACAAACTGGTCAACCATGGGTTTGATTCCACTGTTTCAATCCTAAAAGCGGAACTGGATTGAACACAACCCTCTAAACCCCAAAAGGGTTAGGATCTTTAAAACTAACTTGATCAACATAGTTTCTTAACAAAACAATCCATATAAAAGGGTTACAATATTATACCTAAACAAAACCTTTAGGATTGCTAAAGATAGTCCACCACTACTGCACCTCCTATTGAACTGGCTGCTAGACCGCTCCTGGATCACCAAGCCTTCAACAAACTCGAAACTGAGAATGTATGTGTGTGTGCCTTTGCGTCGACCTCCACTTCGCAAACACCCTTTGGTGTTCTCTCTTGTGATCGTCGAAGAGTGGAAACCAAGAGAGAGATAGAGTGCGACGAGAGAGAGTTCGACCGAGAGAGAGAGAGAGGCGAGATCGAGAGAGTGAGGGAGGGAGAGAGTTGTGGTGGCTAGGGTTAATCCCTTGTTACATGTATATATTAATCCTTAGGCTTAAGGATATTATATAGGAATTAACTTGGACCTAAGCCCGTTTAATTAAAAGCCCAACTGGTTTTAATTAAACTTTCATCTCTTCTCATATTGACCCCCTGGACTTTACTAGTTAATTAATTAACTTAGTCCGTTAAATATTAAAGACTTAATATTTAATTCTCCTTAAATAATAAATAACTATTTATTATTTATTTCCTTTCTAATAATTAATCCAAACTGGATAATTATTTATATCTCTCAATAATTAATACTACTGATTAATTATTCGTTTATCTCTTTAATAATTAATCTAACTGATTAATTATTTACTCTTTCTCTTTAATAATTAATCTAACTGATTAATTATTTCCACACAGATTATGGTGAAATCCAACTGTTCTGAATTGGGTGTGTAGCAGTGTAACCCTTTAGTCTCTTATAACATTGGATACAACATGCCCGTTAATTATCTCTGCACATAATCCAACATGAAGCACACAGCATTCTTGGAATCAAAAGAACTCTTCCTTTTGCCCCTGTCAGATATTCCTCTTCCCCTTTGAGCTCTTCTCAAACATCTGGCTAACATTGCCATTTGCTCAGTGATATTCTGAACATCATCAGTATCACTTGAGTCTGAGTCTGAGTGGTCAGCTTGAGATTCTGACTCAGTCTCAGATTCAACAACCAGTGTCTTGGAACTCTTCTTCTTTTTCTGTGCAACCAATGCAACTTCATTCTTATCCAGAGACTCCTTGAGTTATTGTTGAGAAGTTCTCTTGTGTTCAGTGATCTGTTCATGATTTAGCAAGAATCCATATATTGACTGTAGGTTGCACACGTGCAGTGTTCCTCCAACCCTTAGTGCTGTAGTTACATCATTAAACTTTTCTGGTAACACATCCAGAAATTTCAGCACAAGTTCAGCTTCATCTTTCTTTACACCCACACTTAGTAGGTCATTTATCAAGCAGTGAAACCTTGTGAAAAAATCTGACAAGGTTTCATTCTTCTTTGAAAAGAAGTTTTCATAAGATCTATTCAAGTGATTTTTCTTTTGCTGCTTGACCAGATCTGTACCCTCATATGTAACACTCAGCGTATCCCAGATATCTTTTGCAGATTGACATCCAGTCACAGTACGCAAGATCTCATTATACAGGGCATTTGCTAGAACACTTTTTGCCTTGTCATCCAGATTAAAGAGTTTCCAATCTTCATCAGTCCAGGATGCAATAGACTTTATTGTTTCCTTTTCCGTTCTGCCAGGAGATGTATCACTGACAGTAGCAGGAATCTTGGGGATGATAGGTCCTTTTGTGACAACATCCGACATACGGTTGTCAATGGACTTGAGGAATAGCATGGCTCTGAACTTCCACATAGGATAGTCAGATCCATCAAATATGGGACATCCTTTGGCAGACATCTGTGGAAAGTTTTGAAGAATTGTTGCTTGTAGACATTGTAAACTTTCTCAGAATCTTGAATTTTCAACTTCTGAAATCGTTCAGCCTGCTCTGATACCAGTTGTTGGTCCCTTGGTGAGAGTAACAACAAGCAACAGGTGTGTAGAAGGGGGAATGAATACACTTTCTGCGGAAATTGAACAAATCAAATAAAAGTGTTACACAAAGTAAATCAAACCACAATCAATCGAATGCTTTCAATAAGAAGATGATTACAATGCTTTGAATAAGAAGATGATTACAGTAACTATCAAGTAAGAAACTCTTGATATATAACCACCTAATATAAATCTCTCAATCTCTCAAACTTAGCTAACTATAAACAACTTATGATTATAGATACTGATGACTCTCTAAACAGGATTTACACAGATTGATAACTTACCAATATCACAACTAATGTGATTATTCGAACACACAAACAGCTTGGCAATCTGTGAATATCTTGATCACGTTGAACTTACAAACAATGATCCAAGAATCGTAACACACACGGTGAGGTGAGGTTTTGGCTCTGCAACACTTAGTTGTAATTCTTAGTCGTTAAAGTCGTCCCTCTAAACTTATCAGGAGATAAGTATTTATAATCTTGTGCCTACGGTTCCTAACAAACTGGACTAATCCTAATTTGCTAACTAACTATCGGATAACTCGGAAACTTGAATCTTCAATCTTCTTATCTTGAGTCTTCAATCTTCAATCTTTGATTCTGGAATCTTCTTATCCTTGCCGTACACATAGAGAGATAAAAGATAACTTTAAAACACATTTAAATTATCTTTAAACCGACTTCTTTAGTCGGACTGAGTTACTCAGCTTGAAACTCATCAAGCTGAGTTCTTCGAGAACACACTCAAAAACAAACATTAACTAACACGTATATTAATAAACTCATCCTTAGAAGTCCTAAGAGTTATCTAAAACATATTTAGCAACTCTATTGAGCTGACTCAGTATTCACGTGAGTCGCTCAGCTTGAAACACATCAAGCTGAAAGCTCAATATATCTTAGTTTACACACACAACTTATCAAACATATTGATAACCTTACTAAGATATAGTCTAAGTTGATCGAACATATGCTCAGCTTATATTCATCTTATACTCAGTCTGAATCACTATAAGTGTTCAGTCTTGACTAAGCTTCATAATTCTATTTAAGTTATATGTAGAACACATCTTACAAACTTAACTTTGTCTCGTCAAATCTTAATTATGAGATCATTTTCCCAATAATGTCATCTCCCTCTGTGGTTGCAACTGTTCCTGTCACACGTCGAAGTTCACTATTACCTGCAGGTACAAGCTCCACAGGATCTGCCAGTCAACAACAGCAACATCTAAGTGCACAACAAATGGCCGATGAAGTTTATGAACAACAACAACAAGAAAATGCTGAGAAACAAATTGTAATCTATGTACCACAACAAGAATATGAACCGAGGCATGTTGATCTTGAAGAGAGAGAAATACAACAAGAGCAGTCCCTTGTTGAGACTGATTGGGGTGATTTAAGTGCAGAATCTGAGGATGAAATAGATCTTTATGAAGACTTAAATAAATCACCTACAAGGCATGAGAAGGAAAGTTATACTGCTCAACCAGAGAAGGAGACAGATGACCCAGAACTCAGCAACCTCTTCAAGAACATTGATGACTATGTGGAAGTTACAACACGTCTAGACTCCCCTAGAATAGTCCACAAATTTGAAGAAGCTGTCAATGAACGAGAAATTATAGCAAGAAGAAGAGAATGGGCAGCTATTTCTAGAAGAGAAGCCAGAAGGAGACCAGCTAAAAAGAAAACTACATTTGATGTGTCTCGGGTTCTTAGGGGAGTAAACATAGAATTTCATGAACATTTCCCACCTTCTCATGGTCAATTTCAAATCTCTGCAACTGATATTATTCAAAGAAATATTCAAGAAGAAGCTGCAGAAAAGGCAAGACAAGATTCTGAGTGGTCACTTCCACCAAATTATGTGATTCCTAAAACACCTCCAGTGTATACCGGTGACAAAGGCTTAGACAGCAATAACATGTTTACTAGGGAAGCCATGCGTCAGCCGGTATAGAAAAGGTACTTTGTAAATGCTGCTTATCTTGAAGACAGAATCCCAGATATTTACAACAATGAAGTACAAAAGCTCACACCTCCGGAGCTGAGGGGCTTGGATGAACAACAAAGAAGAAGATATGAAAACATCCTCAATGCAACCAAGTCCCTAAAGCACGTCATCATGTCTGACTACCCAATTGTTGAGGTTCTTAATGTTTATACAGGGGTCTCTTTTCACTACAAATATGCAGTCTTTGTGGTAAAGCGAGCTCAAGGTGAAAAGATTTAACTAAATGAAGCTGATCTGAGACATGTGAAGATTCACGACATCACTTTCATTTATGAAACCTTGTCTCGGAAGCAAGGAAAGACTCCTGACAAACAATTCGGGAGATCCCAACTAATGAAGTACATGAGAAACTATATAAGTTTTGTTGAGGATCATGACGTACAACTCGGTGCAGAAAACAACTATCTCAAGGTCAATCTTCTAATGCCTAACCAGAGTCATCCTGATCTTGATCAACTTGAAGAATTGACCTCAATCTATGAAGGCCATCCAAACTACCAAGGAGATAGAGGTGTCATCTTTCACAACAAAAGGAAAAAGAAGATATTCGTCAGGATGGATGAGTGTATGTCTTACTCATATGGCACCATAAAAATTATGCACTACTCTCTTCATGAAAAGGTGTGGGCTACTTGCAATGAACTATCTGAAGAATATCAAACTCAAGCCTTCAGATCAATCGAGCAAATGAAAAACACTTTGGAGAATAGGAAGCAAATGAGGCATTGGCAAGTGGCACTCGGGATTCGTAACAAGTACATTCATGATGTTTAATTATTTATTTCTTGTTGTGAATCATTGCACACCTCACTTAGGGGGAGATTGTTAGAATTGTAAAGTGAGGGTTCAAATATGACAATCTTGTAAACTTAGGCAAAGCCTATTTAAGGATTTGCCACTTCAATAGAAGACAAGCTTTGCAACAAAATATACTTTCACCCTTATGTGTGTGTTTTCTCTCTAGCTCTCGGCTCTCTCTCTCTAAACCGAAACACAAACACACACTAACAAATACAAGCATTGCTTCATCCGTATCATTACGGGACCATCACTATCACACAACCTTCCAATGTTAGTGGTATAAACCAACCTCTGATATAGGATTCACAATTTTTTCCCAATGAATTTGAACTCATTTACCAGAGTTCAAGTAAGGGATACATACCATCCATTATTGCACCTCTACCACCAATTTCTCAACCTCAAACATCATCCATCCCCACTGATCCCAACTCCCAACTACTTCAAACCATCCTCTCCATATCCCAAAAACTGGATGACTTACATACATCCTTTACCTTCTTTTAAACCAAAACAGAAGCTTAACTTTCCCATCTCACTCAAGAAGTTGAGTCACTCAAAGCTTCCACATCTCAAATCCCACCCCAACCCACCCCTGTACCTACACCTATCCCTACCCTAGTGGATCTTACTCTAATTCTAGCCAAATTGATCAACTTCTATCTATACCTATACCTACTCCTTCTGCTCCCACGCCTATCTTACCACAAGGCACAATAATTTCCCTAAACAAAACCATCTCTAACCTTCTCAACAATCTTCACAACATTAAGTCTGTCACCATTCCCATTTCTATTACCATTCCTCCTCAAATTCTAAGTGTGCCTAATAACTTAGAGAACATACTTAGAACCCTATCCGACCTAAACCGAATTGCCAACCAAGGACACAAAGGGTCCTAGGATGAGTTCAAATCCTTACAGACTGCCATCACTTCTCCAAAATCAACTACCTCAACCTTTCAACCACACTTCTCCTCTCCACCATCCCATCTTCGACCTACCTCTTCTACCTTCACACCCTTTAGCCGACCTTCTCCACCTCCTGTTTCTACTTCCGCACCTCATACTTCTCCATTTAAACCTACACCTCCACCTCACTTTCCATCTTCTACCTCTTCTCCAGGAGCACCTCTCAGGCCTCTACGACCTTTTGGTGATCTTCTCTCATCATTTGATAATAACAAAAAGGGGGAGAGCACAACCGACTCCACACAGTCCACGCATTCATCTACAAAACCTGTAAAACCTCTTAGCTCGGATGAAATTCAGAAAATGTATAAAAAATCAGCAGAAAGGATTGAGAGTTGAGGAAGAGAAAGCAAAGAAACAATTTACTCCTCCTAATGAAGCAGGATCAACAAAAAGGCCATCTGCTGAGGGGGAGCCAAAAACCTTTAAGAGGAGAAAGACAATGGCCAGAAGAAATAATGTAAAAAAGCAAGACATCCGAAACCTGTAATCCTACAATAAACATCCCATCTTACTCTGATCCAGATGAAGAGATGATTAACTCATATCAACTATTTTTAGAAGGAGAAATCACGGTCCTATCCTTCATCCCAAACAGTCCAATCACCTCCTTCAGTCTAAGAGAAACCCTCAAATTCTAAGTCAGATCCCAAAGGAAAAGGCAAATCGATGAATGACTTCTGCTGAAGCTATGGAGGATGAAAGAAGAGAAAGAGAGAAAAAGAGGAAAGAGGAAGAAGGTAAAGAGATAAAAGAGCTTGTTGCAGCCCTTCAAGTGCCTGTTGAAGAAGTCTTCCGGGCTAACGATAGAGAATAAGAGGGTGAGTTTCAAGATCCTCAAGCTCCCTCTACAACCAAAGAAAATGTTGCTTTTTCTAAATCAGATATAATAAAATCCAAATCTCATACGGAAGCCATTAAAGCTCTAATGAATGTTGACCTCTCCTCTCCTCACAAACTAAGAAATGATCGGGAAAAGATCTTTAGAGAGAATATTCCCACACTCAGATCTAGATTCAATGAGAGTCAATTCCCTCAGGTCACTATCAACAAAGGTGACAATGATCCATACCTTCAGCAAATAAGGAAAGACACTGCCGATACTGAGGAAGTCTTAAGCTTAGAATCTTGTCATAAACTTAGCTTTACAGAAATGATTGAAGTGCTTTATCACTTGTACAAATCTAAAAGCCAAATCAAGATTCCCTTCATAAGAAAGCTTTAGCACTGGATCATACTCTCAATCTCCAAAAAGGTTTTCACTCATGATGAGTATGTGAATCATGTAAAAATAGTGGATAATCTCTTCCGAAGAGGCTCCCTATTGTACCCTTTGGACAAAGAGAACCCCAGATCAATCATCCATACTTCTCAGGCCGTGAGAACCTAAACACTGAATTACCACCATATACCAATCCTTCTATGTATAATGTTTTTCAAAGATAAAGATGGTAATTAGAGGTTTTTCAGGCTAGCAGAACTTCATAAAGCTACCAAGACATTCCTATTTTGGGTCACTATCCGAACCAGAGGCTTGACCGGAAGTGATCATTTTGAAGCACTTATCAGAGCTCGGAGCAATGCTTTAGCTGATGCAGATCCCAAAGCCAAAGCTCTTGATAAGGAAGTTAAGGAAGAACCTTGGCGGGAATATCTACTTCATAATTAGTTTCGCTATTTGTTTTAATAGAATAGTATTTTTTATAGTTTGTTAACTTTGATAGATAGTTTCAATTTCTGTTTAAACTCGTGTACAAACTCTTATATTCTCCTTTGTTTTATAATCAAGCTTGAACTTTGATCATGGACTAGTTAGCTGATAGCTAGTATAGATGTTTCTTAGTAAATAGATCACTAGTGTAAATATAGAAAATATAAAAATCCTAAAAACAGAAAAAGGATAGAAAAAGATACCACAAAAACAGAGAAAATGGTACAACATAGAAAAGTTTCTTAAAAATTGAACAAAAGAGAACACCTAAAAAGAGTTACCAAAAACCGATAGTTAGATAACCAAAAATGCACTTCAAAGTTTTAATTTTAACCTATTCGAAGTCAAACTGATTCTTCAATTTAAGAAAAAGTTTTGTCATCATCAAATAAGGGGAGTTTTGCCTTTTTCTTATTTGAACTTGTTGTTCGTCGTTACTCATTACCAAGGTTCTAAATAACGTGAGGCGTAACGTGACGGCATACTTAAACTTCAAGTTTTGTAAGCCACCCGCGTTTTTTAAGACGTAACTTAAATTGATAATTTTGTATATAATTTTAATTATAAGTATACAGTTACAAAATAAGCATCTAATTATAGATTTATAACAATGTTTATCCATCTTTTTGTTCTTTTTTAGTATATTCAATCATCCTTATAACTGAATAAGTATATATATTTAGGTCTTATGACACAATAATTTTATCATGCCTCAAAAAACAAGGCTTATAACGGATAAATGCAATCCAAGCTTTAGACCTTAGCGTGGCGGCATTGCCAAGCCTCAAGCATTGACAGAACCATGACAAAACCAAGACGAGCTTTTTTTAAACCATGCACATTACCCAGCCCACCCGATCTGTTTTTACCCTCACAAAATTTTTGCCTAAAGCTATGTAAGAAAGTGATTCATTATCTAAAGCATCAAGTTAAATGGAAATAATCAAAAGGCAACTTTATTCAATACATCAAAAGTTAGGTTTTAAAGGACGTGACATGTGCTAATTAACTGAATATTGTTAATCTTTTTCCCATCCTCTAATACAAATCTAGCAAAGAACTTTTTTATTATTATTTCTTTTTTGTAACAAAAATTCTTACCTTTTTCCGATAAACTTCTATGCGTATATTTATAAACAAGGAGTTTTATATTTTCTAACTAGATCTCCTTACCCATCCTCTTACTCATTAAATTCAAGAGATGTGTTAAAATAAGAGAGAAGATAAGGAAAAAGAATTAGTAAACTACACGTCATATATTTTAGTAAATAGAATGATAAAATAGGAATATATAGTTTGAAATTTTATATATTATCCTTTCAATTTACAAACATTAAGTTCATTCCAAAATCAAATAAATAAATGAGTTTTTCCTGGGTAGGGCTCCTCCAGAGAACGCCAACTATTTACTTAGATATGCACGGTGTAACCGGTTTTATCAGTGACCGTTTGACCGTTTTCTAAACATCCTCTAACCATCCCTAATTAAAACCTAATGGAACTAGACAGGTGCAGTACCTACTAGGCCATCAAAAATGGTTTCATTCCAAAATTAAATAAGCAGAGCAAAACCATTTCAACGTTATTCTTTAATTGCATATCTTGTATGAATAATTCATACGAAAAAATAACATAAACTTACAACCAACAAAGATTTCAGAATTCAGAATACGTACCAAACAATAAAAAAATAAAACAAGATTATATCATCAACCATCTTCTTCTTTATATATTCTTCTTATTTTTTTAAACCTAATCGTCCCAATCAGCATCCCAACCATTTGTTTTTGTGGCCCGTGAAGTCAGCCCATTAGACAATATAGTTTTGGCTTAAACACGGCCACCTGGTGATCTTATGGCTTTATCTTCGTCCCAATCATCATCATTCCAATCTTGATCCCACCCTTCTGCGGTTTCGACATGGACTGTGTTATAGGAGGCTGGGAGGCCCTCTCAAGCTCTTGGTACGGTACTCCATTGTCGGTTCTTCTTTTCCTAAAACTGCATAAACCTCATGAATCCCTGATAACTAGGGCTACAAGAAAATCTAAATAAACTCCGTACATAGGTGTTACTTGCTTTGAATAAAACGGATAACTTGTCATGTCTCCGTATCTCAAACCTGGTACTACACAAAATTTATATTTGCACGAAACCTTGTTAGTTATATGCATTCGTCCTATGAATACTCTGAGCTTGTTGGAAATTAGGAAAGACCCTTTTAGGCTTTTTGGTAATGGAGAGGTTTAAAGAGAATTTTGAAGAGAGAAAGAATTGAATGTTTAGAATGGAAGTATATTACTAAAGCTTTGCTTTATTGATTTGTTTCTCTTGATTTCTTTATTGATTACAATGAGAGGTGAGTACACATATTTATACTAATCCACTCTAAGGATCTAGATGGTTGATATTTCCATGGATTTACAATAATTTATCTAGATATTTCTACATACATATCTAGATATTTCTACATATATATCTAAATATTTCTATCTAGATATTTCTACTTATAATAATCTAGATATTTCTATCTATATCTCTAGATATTTCAAACTATAGTTTTTACACATAAATATCTTGATATTTCTTATCTAGATATTTTTACTTATAACATATCTAGATATTTCAAGATATATACTTCTAGAACTTTCATGTCTATGGATTAGGCCTAAACCATTAGTGTTGGATCAAATCAATTTTATGATCCAAGCATCCTTCTAAGTCTTGAAAACTCTTTCTCCTTGAGTGGCTTGGTGAAAATGTCCGCGACTTGATTTTCTGATGTTGTATGTATTACTCGAACATCATTCCTTGATACGCATTCTCGAATGAAGTGATATTGAGTGTTAATATGCTTACTTCGATCATGGTAGACTGGAACTCCTTTAACATTTTCCCGAGCCAAAAGTTGCGGCTACATACTCTGCTACACAACATTTTCCCGAGCCAAAACGTATGACATACACATGAAGTTGCGGCTACATACTCTGCTACACAAGTGAACAGTGTAACAATCGATTGCTTCTTTGATGACCATGTAAAGGCAATGTCACCAAGGAAGAATAGAAATCATATTGTGCTCTTATTATTATCACAATCTCAAGCCCAGTCGCTGTCGTTGTAGCCAACAAGATTGAAATCATTAGATGATGAATAGAAAATACTGTAGTCACTTGTACCTTTGATATAACGAATGATCCTCTTAGCAACCTCCAAGTGGGATGTAGTTGGTGCATCCATAAAATGACTAACTAATCCCACGGCAAAGAGAATGTCAGGTCTTATACATGTCAGATAGCGCATACTTCCAACAAGACTCTTGAATAAGGTTACATCAACCGTCTCTCCTTTGTCATGCTTCGAGAGCTTTTCTCTGTATTCGATGGAGTTGCTAATATATTTGCAGTTCTCCATTCCAAACCTCTTTAAAATCTCTTTCGTGTATCCTTGTTAGCTTATGAAGATTCCTTCTTGTGTTTACTTTACCTCGATTCCAAGATAATAAGACATCAGCCTAATATCAGTCCTGTCAAACTCTTGGGCCATAAACGTACTTCTTGAATTCATCTATCATGTGTAGAGAATTTCTTGTGATAATAAGATCATCTACGTACAAGCAAACAAGCAATATTTTTTTAATTTAAAACTTCACATAAAATGTATGTTCACTTAAACACTTCCTGAAACCATTATATTGGAGGTACTTATCAATTCGTGTATTCCAAGTACATGGTGCTTGATTTAGGCCATATAAGGCCTTTTCAACTTTTGCATCTTACCTTCTTGTCCTTTGACAATGTACCCTTCAGGTTATTCCACATAAACTTCTTATTCAAGGAGTCCGTTTAGGAAAGCGGACTTCACATCCATTTGGTGAATTTTCCATAGATATTAGGCAGCAATAGCAATTATCATTCTTATTGTTTCAAGGCGAGCGATAGGAGCAAATACCTCTTCATAATCAATACCATGTTTCTACTTTTAACATTTTTTCATGAGTCTTTCTTGTACTTCTCCACTTCGCCCTTAGCATTTTTCTTTGCTTTGTACACCCACTTGACTCGGGTAGCCTTTTGGCCTTTTGAAAGAGATGTCAACTGCCATGTGTCATTCTTCTCTATGGACTTGATCTCCTTAGCCATTGCTTGTCTCCACTTCTTGCTTTGCATAGCCTCCTCTAAGCCTAAAGGTTCACATTCAACATAAAACAAAAGAGTGTAACCTCATCTATTACCTCATAGAGTTCTTGCAGGCTTCTCATTCTTGGAGACGCTTCGGTTGAGCTTGAAGGTGAAACTTGAGTTAGAGTTAGACTTGTAGGTGGTTGGACATCTTCAGTAGTGTCACGTGCCTCTTCTCATGTGGTGATAACGGGGTAAAACTCATATCCTTCCTTGTTGTTTGTGTTCCAGTCCCATGTTCCTACTTCATCGAACTCCATGTCTCTACTCACGATCACATTTCCCGTATTTGGATTGTAAAGCTTGTAACCCTTTGATTGCTTGTCGTAGCCAATGAAAACATGCTTCTCACTTCTATCATCAATCTTTTGACACCTTTGGCTTGGTACTTGAACAAAGGCTAGGCTCCCAAATACCCGTAGATGAGATACCTTAGGCTTTATCCCATTCCGTGCTTCTTGTGGAGTCTTGTTATGTGAACTCTTAGACCGACAGCGATTATAGAGATAGACTGCGCAATCAAAAGCTTCTGCCCAAAACTCATTTGGCATATTCTTACTTTTTAACATGTTGCAAACCATATTAAGAATGGTTCTATTCTTCCTTTCAACGACTCCGTTTTGTTAAGTAGAGTAAGGAGCTGTTAAAAATCTTCGGATTCCATTTTCTTCGCAAAATTTGTTAAATTCTTTCAATAAGAATTCTCCACCTCTGTTAGATCTCATGGCTTTAATTTTCAAGTCGTTCTCCTTTTCAGCCATTGCTTTGAATGTTTTAAAAGCATCAAAAGCTTGGGATTTTTCTTTTAAAAAATACACCTAAGTTTTTCCATAAAGATCATCAATAAAGAGCATGAAATATTTATTTTTACCATGAGAAGGTGAAGTAATGGGTCTACACAAATCAGTATGAATACGTTGTAGAGGCACATTAGCTCTTGACGTTGCTTCTTTTGGGAATGCATTTCTTGCATATTCCCAAGAAGACATCCTTCACATACTTTATTAGGATGATCAATAGGAGACAAACCTTACACCATGTTTTTTGTAGATAATAACTTTAAGTCACCAATGTTTAAGTGCCCCTATTTCATGTGCCATAGCCAAGAATGATCCTTCAAGCAAGCCTTTAGACATGTAACATCGTCATTTTGAACGTTTAGAAGGAACATTCGGTTTTTAGTCATTAGCAATTTTGGCAATAAGCTTTCCTTCATGGTTTCTTAACATCGAACTACGATCTTTTAAATGAATATCATAGTTTTTCTCCAAGAGTTGTCCCAAACTTAAAATATTATTTTTAAGGCTTGGCACATAATAAACTTCAGATATAAATTGGTGACTTCCATCTTTAGCAAGCATTAGTATTTTACCTTTCCCTTTCACCGTTTCTTTTGAGTTATCTCCAAACATCACATTACCTTTAATTTTATCCATCTCCACGAACAAGTTTTCCTCCCCTGTCATGTGATTACTTGTAGCGGAGTCAACATACCATGTGGTTTGTTTATTTTTGTGTTCATCATACTTTGCCATTAGCAAAGTAAGTTTGACTTCATCTTCCAGCTCCATAAGATTAGCCCTCTCTTCTACTTGTCTTAAGCTTCTACACTCTGAGGCAAAGTGTCCATACTTTTGACAATTATAGCATTGTATGTGGGACTTACCTCGTCTTTGAGATTGCGTACCTCTCCCGCGACCTCTGGTTGAAGAAGCATTTTGGTTTTGCACGTAACCTTCCTATTCCTTGAACATGGAAACCAGCATGACCTCGGAAAGCTCCACGTCCTTGTAAAGATCCCATAAGTTGATCAATGGTCAAAGAGTCAATGTCTTTTGATTCCTTTATGGCTACAACGATATAATCAAAGTTTGGTGTCAATGAGCGAAATTTATTTTCTATCACTCTTGTATCACTTAAACTTTCACCATTTCTCTTCATCTCATTTGAGATAGTCAAGACACGAGTGAAATAATCTAAGATCGTTTCGGTCTCTTCCATTTGTAACTTGTCAAAGTCTCCTCTAAGAGTTTGAAGACGTACCTTTTTCACTTTATCAATGCCTTTGAATATATTGTGTAGAATCTCCCATGCTTCTTTGGAGGTGGTTGCATTTGCAACTTTCTCAAACATTGCATCATCTCTCTCCTCGTGACGAGAGGGTTGTAGGTGGAGCTTCTCTCAAGGCATTGATAAACGAGTGTAAGAGCACTTTGATCCTTCTTTCTTGCTTTATGTAATCCCCCCCCCCCCTTTGCGCTGCACTTAACGAACTTTCATAAGAAAACTTCAGCACTGGATCATACTCTCAGTCTCCAAAAAGGTTTTCACTCATGATGAGTATGTGAATCATGTTAAAATAGTGGATAATCTCTTCCAAAGAGGCTCAAAACCTTTTGTACCCTTTTGCCAAAGAGAACCCCAGATCAATCATCCATACTTCTAAGGGCATGAGAATCTAAAAACTGAAATTCTACCAAATACCAATCCTAGAATGTACAGATTCATCTCTGAACTAGATGAACGGATGTTTTTCAAAGACAACGCTGGTAATTGGAGGTTCTTCAAGCTAGAAAAACTTAATAAAGCTACCAAGACATTCCTATTTTGGGTCACTATACGAACCAAAGGCTTGATTGGAAGTGATCATTTTGAAGCACTAATTAGAGCTCAAAGCAATGCTTTAGTTGATGCAGATCCCAAACCAAAGCTCTTAATAAGGATGTTAAGGAAGAACCTTGAGGGGAATAGCTTCTTTATAATTAGTTTAGCTGTTTTTTAATAGAATAGTATGTTTTATAGTTCGTTAACTATGATAGACTAGTTTCAATTTTTGTTTTAACTCATTTACAAACTCTTGTATTCTCCTTGTTTTGTAATCAAACTTGAAATTTGATCATGGACTACTTAGCGGATAGCTAGTATAGATGATTCTTAGTAAATAGATCACTAGTGTAAATATAGTTTGTATAAAAATCCTAAATAGAGAAAAAGATAAAAAAAAAAGATACCACAAAAATAGAAAAAATGGTACAACATAGAAAAGTTTCTCACAAATAGAACAAAAGAGAAAACCTAAAAAGAGTTACCAAAAACAGATAGCTAGGTAACCAAAAATGCACTTAAAACTTTTAATTTTAACCTATTCAAAGTCAAACTAATTTTTCAATTTAAGAGAAGGTTTTGTCATCATCAAATAGGGGAGATTATTGGGGAGATAATCACTTCAACCCATAATCAAACATGTCTATTGTAATAAATAGAATTTTATGTTCACAAAACCATTTATTCATTTTTTGACTTCGAATATTGAAATACATGTGTTGTGTTTCAAAAGACTTGAAGAATTCTCTAAGTACAAATCATCAGCTGAAGATTAGTTGAGCACTAAGTAGCAACCAAAGAACCATCTTTAGAAGGTCAGCTGAGAAGAAAAGACAAATATAAAAGCATAAGTTAATGGTTTACATCAGCTGAGGGAAAATTTTCATCAACTGAGGAACAATTTCGATCAGCTGAGCGGTGAAAGTGATCAGCTGAGCCTACAACTCTCATCATCTGAGGCCTTCCTACTTCAGTTAAGTAACTTCATTTCACTTAGTCTATTTCCTATAAGCTAGTACTATGAATGATCAGCTGACCATTCTTGATCAACTGATCATCTAGGTTGATTAGCTTATGTCTTCTCCTATTCCAAATGTTTGATTAGCTGAGTATTTAGGATCAACTGAGTGAACATCATTGCTGAGTCTTTCCCATTCCTTTAGCTAAGCAAACTTATATATGTAGTTTAGTGTATTGTATCAATTGAGTCGCAAAATTTAACATATGACTATTGTAACCTTGTATTTATTCTTAAGTCAAAGGCAGAACATGTGTTGTTCTATTATGCCTTAAGATATGTCTTTGTAAAAGTCTTAACAACTTTTGAATCTGCAAAGAGACAAAAGGGATTGATCTGATCCTCTGGAAAGATCTCGAAGACTTGCTTCAACAACTAAGTATGGCTGGCAACTCCATAATTCGTAAAGTCAAATCTGAAAAAAGCATGGTGTCGTTTAAAGTACAAGCATGGGAATAGAAACTTAAACTTCCAATACAAAAGGTATAGGTTTTAATATTATAACATTGCTAGTGGGATGCAATTTTGCATAAAAGTACATTCACTTTATACATTGCTTGTATAAAGTGATTTTACTTTTCACCCACTAGCTTTATCCATTATAATATTATATCCTATGTACTTTTGTCTCCTTCCTCCTTTGTAAGAACCGGACGCCAACTCTCTATATACTCAAGCATGCCCAACATGCTAAGCATGATGAAATCTCATTTGTTGAGAACACAAGAACATAACTGTTTAGTTTTAGAAGCAAGCTTGAAGTTGTCAAGCAAGAACAAACTTTTAGAGTTAGCAAACATCTGTGTAGAACAAACTTCTTCATGTGTTGAACATCTTAAATATTAGTTGGTTAGAAATAGCTTTGTCTATGTGTTAGACATCTTGTTGCGACTTTTATTGAACTTGAATTTTCAGCATCAAGTTCATATAATTCTTGATTCATATCAATAAGAATTATATAAAGTATAATTGTGTGTCTTTAATTTTAAAAAAGCTAAAGTTTGTATTCAACCTCCCCTTCTAGAAACAACTGTTGTTGTAGTATCCACCGGGACCAACGCTCTTGCCATCACTATTTCGCACCGGAAATTTTAGAGATTTAGGGTTTTGGTTTCAATTTAAGGTATGTTCAATAGTGTGTCTATTTTGGCCACTCTTTTTATGTGAATTAATTGCTTCATCGCTGTTATTCGATTATTTTGAGTGTTGAAGAAGGGATTTTTTTCAAAACCATAAGAACTAATTTCGTTTAAGTGTGGGTTCTCGAAGGAGCCATAGCTGGGGAAATCAAAGTGATTTCAAACATAGGTTGGCTCTCTATGCTTAATGCATTAGTTCCCGATTAGGTATTTAGATCTATTTGAGTTCTTGAAAAAGAAGATAAAAAACTAGTTTAGTGATGAGAATTGAGAAACACAAGGAAGAGCTGTGGTGGCGGAGGTAAAGGAATGTGGCTGGGAATAACAATGGTGGTGGCTTCATTGGTGTTTGTGTGAGTTAATCCTTGTTCAAAATCTTAATTTGATTTGGTGTTTGTGTGTGTTTATCCTTGCTCAAAACGTTAATAATATGTACTAACATTTATCACGAGGTTATGAACACATAACCTCGTGATAAATGGTTATATATGTTCTATTCTGAAATATAAAACAATTAATCTCTTAGCATAGTGGTTAGTCATTTAGGGTATGCATGTGATCCAAACAAGAGGAATAAGGTTTGAAACCTGCTATTTACAAATTTAGTCTTTTCTTCCGTTTAAAATAAAAAAACGCAGACCATTCTTATTTTAAAAAACACTGCTTTTTTCTTTTTTTTCCCAATAACTCACGTTGATATTTTATATTAGGAATGTATGATTATTATAGTTATATTACTTAATAGATTATATGCGCGTATGATACACGAGTTAGTTTATAAGTGATAAATATTATACATTAATCAAAAGATATTAAATAATTATAACACATAAAAAATTAAAATGTAAAAAAATTTCAGTCAATAAGTTCACACCACTAGTTATGATTTAAATTTATGTACCTTAACTTTTATGCATTATGACATTTAATTTGTTTCTTGTATTTCCCCGATATTATTTTGTCTTGATACTTGTTAAAAATCTAATATAATATCAAAATTTTATTCACCATTTCTTTCAAATCACTATTTATCATTTGGGGATATATGGAACTATAGTTTATCCTTAAATTCGTCTATTAAATATATGTTTTTAGTAGCCATGGAACTAAAGATATGTTTTGGTAGCCATGGAATGCATCGTGGTTTTTGTAATTCAGCCTTAAACAAATTGATTTATTTGAGTTGATGAGAACCGCTCCTAACAACATTTTTCGTTAAAATTGGCTTTCAATTTTGAACAAATAAAGGAGGATGATAACCACAACCCTTAGGGCATGTTTGGTACAGGGAAATAGAGGCTGAGAAATAGAATTAAATATTAAATCTCTTGTTTGGTTACAAGAGGGAATTAGAAAATGAGAAATTTAACAATTCCAACTCTCTACTTTTATTTCTCTATCAGATACGGAGAATTAGAGAGAATTCCACTTTTCAAAGCCCTGGGAGAAATCATAAAAAACACGGAGAAATCCCGTAACATTCGTCGCCCCTATCTTTATCCCTTCGACATCGCTGCAAGTTAGGTCGCCTTTTATCCCTTCGACCGTCGCTGGTTTCAATCGAATACTCCAGACGACATCGTCCTGTCCATCGCTTCCTCCTCGTCGATTCCTTCAAGCCGTTTCCTCCAGACCCAACAGCGCCTCCCGTCGCCTGCTTTCATTTGATTCAGACGGAACTGCTTGTCCCCTGCGTAGCGGCGGCTGAGCGACCTCCAGTAGCGGCAACCCCAGCGGCGGCGTCTCCACTCACAGCAAGGTATACACGCAAGACTTTGTAACACTGAGGTTAAATCTTATGCATTCGTTGCTTTCTTGATCTCTAATATTTCTGTTTTTCTTTGATCTTTAATTATGCTATCATCAAGATTGTGTAATTTTTCTTTGATCTTTAATTTGTTTAATTTTTCTTTGATCTGTAATTTTTCTTTAATTATGCTATCAGCAAGATTGTGTATATTTTGACTTCTGAGATCATGTAAATTTGGTTTTTACTTCAAACGTGATGTGGTATCCATTTTATGGTTTTTTGTTGCTACATCGACTATGCTATCAACAAACCAGGAAGCAAATCTTAGGTGTCAAATTAAAGCAAATCTGCAAATACTTCACAAGGATAACAATGGCAGCAAGTGAGTCCTGTAGATAATATATGTGATCAAAAGGGAGATCTTTCAATCAATAGGAGACATCCAAGAAGAAATTCTTGTCTGTGAAATATATGTAGGTGAACTTGTTGTTTGTTAATTTTTTATTTGAAACAACTTTGTCCTAATTTGATATATTTGTTTCTATTTATATTTGTATGTGTAGATGGCAAGATCGCCTTTGAGATGAAGATGCGAAGTTAATTGATGCATTGATGGAGTTACATGCATCCGGAAAGTATGCAAGCGTTTTAAAGCTACTAATGTGATTGGTAAGGATGTGCTTCTTGGTCGGTTATTTCTTGAGTTGACACACGTATACCGATGGTTCCATGGGATGAATGTTTGTGATTATTGGTTTTTTGTTAGAGTTAGGTCGTAATGATGTTTTTGGATGTGACCATAGTTAACAGGGATTTTTTTAGATTATCTAACATTATTGACAATTCTTTTTAATGATTAATATAGGTCATTTTTTGCATGTTTTTTAGCTTAAAATATATTTTTATGAGTTAATTATGTGTTGGTGTTGTTAAAATAAATGAAATTGGATTGTTAATTTACTGAAATTGAATGTTTATTATGAAAACAATAATAATGCAAATGATAAATTTGGTATAATTCTCTGTTGAAATTTCTGTGCTACCAAACAAGAGAAATGATTCTCTGTTACATTTCTCTACTGAAATCTCTGCGTAACCAAACAGGAGATTCAATTCTCCTTCTCCAGACTAATTCCCTTTCTATGCAATTCCATTCTCTGCAATCATTTCTCTGTAATTCCATTATCTGTATCAAACGCACCCTTAGGGTTGTTGTTAAGAATAAAAAAGGTAATTCACTTTTTAAAATGATAATTTTAACTCATGTCTGCATAATTAACTTACCATATTTTTCATAGTTATCTTTTAATTAGTTTTTAACCTTCTATACATGACATAACATTACCATTTTTAAAAATTAAAAATTATTTTATTTTATCCTTATCCACAACACTTAGGGTTGTGGTTATCAAAATCCTTATTTTTAAATAAATTGATTTATTTTAGAAGTGTTACTACGTTTATAGTTCAAATTGGTTTTTAATTTTGACCGAATGAAAGCTTGAGATTGTACAATTAATAAAGACTTTTAGTTTAATTAAGAGATTTTTTTTTGTCTATTAGCCCAACCGGGCAAATTCGTAGATTCGATTCATCGAACAAATACAGGAACAAAATCATATTGAAAAGTTTGATATATGTTAGTCTTTTATTAATATTAAAAGATAAAAGATAAAATAAGAATCAAAGAGATTTTTTTTACTAAAATACTATAGAAACAAACTTTTCAATATCAACAATAAATCTTCATATCATGTGTGATGACATATGAATTACACTAATAATTAGAATGCAATCGATTTTACGTTTATTCTTTTTCTTTTAGTTTTTGAAGATCTATATCACCGCAATGCGTGAAGTGATGAATTTTTATAATAAATATTAAATAAAAAAGGGAGTTATGATAAAAACTAAATCATACGTATGATTTGGAATTAGAAATTAATAGAGTTATTTTTTGAATTCAAATAATATTTTATTTATCATCTACTTTATCTCATATTAAAAATTGAACTTCAATAAATCTTATTGATTTAAAGTCAAAATTACTTTTTAACTTTGACTACTAAAAGTTAAAATTGAGTTTCAATTTTGATTAGAATGAACCGTCATGATTTAAATTTAAATAAATAAATGATTAAGATTTTCTAAATAAATCTATTAAGGTTAGTCTTTTATTTATATTAAAGATAAAGATTATATTCAGATATATTTTTATTCAATATATTACTTATAATAGTTAATAATAATTTATAATGTTAGGTACATATATAAATATATATGCTTTTTCAAAAAAATATAAATTTATATTTGTGCACTTTCTTTTTTTGTATACATTTCAATATAAAGTTTATATTTATTTAAAATGTATTTGTCATTTTCATATTTTATAATGTATTTTATATTTATTAGATACAAAAACCGAGAATACTTTTGTAAGTACGTGTTTTTTCTTTTTTTCCTTTTGAACTTTATTAGATAACTATAATATTATGTTAAAATTCTATTTTTAAAATCGTAATACTAAAAGTTACATTTTGTTGGATAATCATCTATTATTACAGTAAAAGGAATATTGAAGCATAATTTTATTCGAATATACACAAAAAATTAAATAAGAACAAAATGGTAGAAAATGGAAATAAAGATGAGAAATAAAAAGACTAAAATACCTTTAACATAAATGACTAAAAGTGAAACAAAGTTACAAGTACTATTTTTGTTATTTTTAAAGTTAAATAACTAAAACTGAAATTTAGTGACAACTATAGGAACTATTTGTGTAATTAACTCATAAATTTATAAATAAAATTTTAGATATACATATATGACTCACCATAACTATAGTTTTATACGTAGTTATTATTATAATACAAAAAATTAGATACGGGCTTTTCATCGTGAATTCCAAAATAATAACAAAAATAAAAAGTGATTTCATTTATTATCAAGAAACAGGAATTTCTCCCAGGCTAATTATGCTGTCATTCTACATCAAGAAACTAAGCAACATACGTTGATTTAGTCTTTTCGATCAAGTCGGTAGTTTGGTTTAGAATATTTAAAAGAGAAATCGCTTCCAGCCTGCAACTATGAGGAAGTTTCCGATGATTTTTTATTCTTCTTGTATATCGTAAACTTAATATAATAAATCCACCTTTAGAACCTGCAAATCAAACATTGAAATGACGAATCTTTTATTCGGATTCACGAGGTGGATGCGCGAAACCAACTCATATTTGTCAGCCATCATAAACGCATTAATCCTTCCTCCGCCATCATCTGGTGATGTTGAAACTGGTAACGATCAAGTTTTAACAAACAATCAGGAACTCGGACCTGAAGATGATTTCTTGGACTCAAGCAACAATGAGTTAGTAACTGAGCAAAGTGCTGGCTTGCCTCGAAACAGAAAGCTTTATTTCTACGGTACCTATTGTAGCTTTGTGATTTTGTATCTTGTACTTGTTTTTGTAACCACATGCAAATATCCCCTAAAACCCGATTACGATTTTGAATTTCACCTTCCCAAAGAATCAGTCAATACCACCACAGAAATGAAGCAGTCAGTTCAATTTAATCTTTGGTTCAACAACCGTTTAAAACTGGCATCAGCTACGTATGAGGAAATCAACATTACTATGTTTTATCGTGATCCAAGAACAAATACAAAAATTTATTTTGCAAGTTCTGTAGCTCCAGGGATCAACCACCATAAGGAAGTGAATACTCACATGCCAGCGCCAGGGTTGCCTGGTTTATTGCAGCTGCAGACCATGGAGACATCAGTAGTTTTCAGTGTGAATATTGAGTTTTCTGCAAGATTCGACTGTAAACTGGGATGCAAGCACAAACACCGCTTTCATACGATTACTGACACTATATATTGGTTCTGAAAGTGGCTCAATTTCTTTGTTTTTGGGAATAGTGGTTACTTATGTACGCTAATAGCTACACTTGACTCACAACCTCTTGATTTGTTGGTCACTGTTTCCAGCCAAAGCCTTGTTGTTCTTGCACAAAAGATTAATCGCTAGTTTCCCCCTATATATGTATGTACTACGTACTAGTCTCAATAAATCTAGCAAACTCTACTTTTTACTGCCGTAATGTCACTACAACACATCACCCTCTTTTGTGTCGGATAAATCTCTAGAAAATCCGTAGGAAAAGGATTTTTCTCTGGGATTTCCATGGAATCGACGGTGGCTAAAAGCTTCGTGGGAAAACCATTTCAATTCCCACTGATTATGTGGGAAATCCGTTGAAAATTGGCTTTCTAACTCAAATCCGTGGGAAATCCGTTGAAAATTTCCCACTGAATTTGGTCTGTGGGAAATCCCTTTCTAATGTGTGATTTTCTTGTGGTTAACTAAATTATATAGCTTCTCCTATCAAATGAAACGAAGTAGATCAAAGAAATATGGACAAATAAGATTGACCAAGAATGTAATGAATTTGACTGCTTGATACTAGAAAGAATTGACCCGAGGAACTAGCAAGAAAACCAAGTCATCCATCCGGTAGCAAAAACGCGAAAACTAACTCTAGTTATCAAATAAAGCAAAGGTGATCAGTGACTTGAAACATAAATCCACCATATGATGGAGCATTGAGATCGACTCTAGTTTTTTTCACAATGTTATATAAAATAGAAATGTTATACGAGTTTCGATATACGAGCTTTGCTAAAAAAACTGAAGTTGCAAACTATTTTCGAAGAATTTTTTCGGAATCAAGAGATGTTAGACCGAAAATAAGAGTGGATAGCTGGAGGAAAATCTCAGCAGAGCAAAGTAAAGACTCAGGATGCGTTTTTGGGTATCAAGATTTTCCTTTTTCTTATTTGAACTTCTTGTATGTCATTACTCGTTACCAAGGTTCTAAATAACATGAGGCGTGACATGATGGCATGGTTAAGCCTCAAGTTTTGGAAGCTCTGGCGAGGCCACCCGCGTTTTTTAAGGCGTAACTTAAGACGATAATTTTGTATACAATTTTAATTATAAGTATACAATTATACAAAAAAAAACACTTAATTATAGACTTATAACATAGTTTATCCATCATTTTGTTTGTTGTAGTATATTCAATCATCCTTATAACTGAATAACTATATATATTCAGCTCTTATGATACAATACTTTTATCATGCCTCAATAAACAAGGCTTATAACGGGTAAATGCACGTCAAGCCTTACATCTAAGCTTTAGACCTTGGTGTGGCGGCATGGTCAAGCCTCCAACCTTCACAGACTCGTGGCGAAGCCAAAATGGGCTTCTTAAAAGCATGCTCATTACCCAACCCACCCGAGCTGTTTTTACCCTCACTAAATTTTTCCCGAAGCTATGTAACAAAAGTGATTTATCATCTAAAGCGTCCCAAGTTAAATGGAAATCATCAAAAGAAAACTTTATTCAGTGCATCAAAAGTTAGGTTTCTAAGAACGTTACATGTAATAATTAATTGTATATTATTGATCTTTTTCCCATCGTCTCATACATATCTAGCAAAGAACTTTTTAATTTTTTCTTTTTTTATTTAACAAAAATTTTTACCTTTTTTCCAATAAAATTCGATGCCTGAGATGCATATATTTATAAACAAGAAGTTATATATTCTTTAACTAGATCTCCTTGCCCATCTTCTTACTCATTAGATTCAATTGATGTGTTAAAATAAGATAGAATATCAGAAAAAAGAATTATTAAATTACAGGTCATATGTTAGTGTCTAGAATGATAAAATAGGAGTATTTAGTATGAGAAATTATAATTATTCTTTATATATATATTATCCTTACAACTTACAAACATTAAATTCATTCCAAAATCAAAAAACAAAAAACAAAAAAAATAAAGGAATTTTTCCTCCTCTCCAGAGGACGCCGGCTTTTGACTTAAGTTATACGGTTGTTTAGTAAAAACCGGGATTGAATCCCTTCCCCACCATTTCCAGCACCCACTTCACAGTTTTAGTCCTGCTATTTTATCATTTTAAAAAAAAACCAGGTTTAATGGTAGAGGGTTAAATGTAGTTTTTGTAGTAGTATACGCAGTCTAACTGGTTTTATCCCAATATCCGTGACTGTTTTGACTATTTTCTAAACATCCCCTAGCCATCCATAATTAAAACATAGTGAGACTTGAACCACGTGCTTTACCTACTAGGCTATTAAAAATGGTTTCATTTCAAAATCAAATAAACAGAGCAAAACCTTTTCAATGTTATTCTTTAATCGCATATCTTGTATCAATAATTCGTATGAAAGATTAACATAAACTTACAACCAACAAAGATTTCAGAATTCAGAATACGTACCAAACAATCAAAAATGAAAATGAAAACAAAACTTCTATCATACACCATCTTCTTCTGTATCTATTCTTCTTATTTCTTCTTAAACCTAATCGTCCCAATGAGCATCCCAACCGTCTGTTTTTGTGGCCCGCGAAGTCAACCCATTAGACGAGATAGTTTTAGCTTGAACCCGGCCACCTGGCGATCTTATGGCTTTATCTTCGTCCCAATCATCATCATCCCAATCTTGATCCCACCCTTCTGCGGTTTCCATGTGGACTGTGTTTGAGGAGGCTGGGAGGCCCATCTCGAGCTCCTGGTACGGGACTCCATTGTCGGTTTTTCTTTTCCTAAAGCTGCATAAAGCCCATGAACCCCCGATAACTAGGGCTACAAGAAAAGCTAAATAAGCTCCATACATAGGTGTTACTTGCTTTGAGTAAAACGATAACTGGTCAAGAAAGTTGTTTTGAGATATGGGAGTGTCCACATTTGTAGATGTAGGCTTAGGAGGAGGTTCCACGTCTTTTGTCTTTGACGGGTCAACATCTTTTGTAGGGTCATTGACCTCTTTTGACTTCGACGGGTCATCGGTCTCTTTTGACTTTGATGGGTCATCAACGTCTTTTGATTTTGACGGGTCATCATCATCCTTGTTCGACTTTTTAGGTTCATCGGTTTCTTTTGACTTTGGAGGGCTGTCGTTTTTTGACTTTGATGGGTCAAGGACATCCTTTGACTTCGATGGGTCATTGACATATTTTGACTTCGATGGGTCATCCACGTCTGTTGACTTTGACATCGCGGGAGTGTCGACATTTTCGGGGTTTGAAGCATCTTCAGCTTTTGTGGGCTTTGATGGGCTGTCGGCTTTTTTAGCTTTTGAAGGGTCGTTTTCTTCTTTGGGCTTTGCAGGGCTGTCTGCAGGGTTATCGACATCTTTAGGGTTCAAAGCAAGTTCAGGGTCCTTTAATTTTAATGGATGACTAATCTGAAGCTCACAATCCCCATTTCCAGCATTCAGAATAACTTTGGTGCTTTTGTCTTCAGAAAATGTAACATTAATATTAACCTACAATGTGAACAGAGACAAACATCCTGATCAAATCAAATAATGGACTGTTGAGCATCTAATGTAGTTTCCAACAGTAGTCGATAAATAATGAGTAAAAACAAGTTTATTATACAATCAATACGAGTAATAAATTGAGTAGAAACAAAAAGTGCACCTTTGAATATTTATACCAAATAAAGTTAAAAAAAATTGTATTCATAGTTTAATCCCAACATAAACTATATTTCTGCAGAAAGTTATCTATGAAGTGATGATCAAGGCCAAGTTCTGGTTGTTAAAGTTTAAGGATCTCTTGGTGAGAATTTTTAAATTATAATGATATGGTCCAATATTTTATATAAAAGTTTGTTATCTTTTATTATTTAGTTGATATAATTAGATAGGAATTATTTTAAGATAAGGATTATGAGTTAGAGTTATTTTAGGATTAGATTACTCCTATTCATTATTAATAGGAGCTTTAGGGTTGTAATTTTATTATGCAGAAATTGATTGTGGTGTTCTATATCATTGGAGTGTTGGTTTACCCCTCGAAAGTAAACCGTGGGAGAGAAAATCGACCTCTCGAAAGTCGGTTATTCTGTTTTTTCATCTTTCTTTCTGATTTCCTTTTTCATTCATATCATATAAGTAATGGAAGCTATAATATAACAATACCACAATACCTTTAAGCATATTCAAAGAATCAAAGTGTAAACCTTCTTCAAACATCATATATTAATATTTCCAAGAATTTAAAAGTGAAGAAGATCAAACCTTTTTAGTCCCATGACCAGGTATCTCGAAAGCTTGCAAATAATCGTTCAACGTGATATTTCCTTTCAAGTCAACATCTTGTTCATTTTGCACGAGAAGTTCCAAATTGTTAGAGCCTGCTAGAATGGAGGTTGTTAAGTGTACATGGATGGAAATAAGTAAGATAAAAGGGTTAAGCAACATATATATAGGAGAAGGTTCATTTGAGAACCTATTTTAGTGCGAGTACTGCGAGAACCATTTGTAACCACCATTAGTGCTCATTAATAGGGTACTCACGATAATCGCGATTAAAACGGTTCTCAAATGAACTTCTCCATATATGGTACTCTGGTAAGTGAAATTCATGGATGGAGAGTGTATGGATAGAGTGTGACAAGATGCATGAGATGATTTAATGGGTAGGTGATGAATTGACATTAAAGGAGGGTGAATTAGACGGCTCAGAATGGTTCTCGCGATACTCGTAATAAAAATGATTCTCAAATGAACTTTTCTCTATATATATGGGAGGGTTCATTTGAGAACCATTTTTATTGCGAGTACTGTGAGAACTAATCTTAGCCATTAATCTAGTAAGTGAAATTCATGGATGGAAAGCGTGAGGGATAGAGTGTGGCAACTGGCAAGGTGCATGAGATAAATTCATGGGTGGGTGACGACATTGAAGGAGGGGGAATTGGACGGCTCAGATTGGTTCTCAATGTACTTAAAATAAAAATGGTTCTCAAATGAACTCTCTCTCTCTCTCTCTCTCTCTCTCTCTCTCTCTCTCTATATATATATATATATATATATATATATATATATATATACAAAAGTTCATGCGAGAACCGTTGTTAGCGCGAGAACCAATCTAAGCCGTCCAATTCCCCCTCCTTCAATGTCATTGCCCACCCATGAATTCCTCACATGCACCCTGCCACACCCTATCCCTCCACGCTCTCCATCCATGATACTTCCCATATCCAAGGAACGGCTGAGATTGGTTCTCGCGGTTCTCGCACTAACAACGGTTCTCGCATGAACCCTCCCCTATATATATATATATATATATATATATATATATATAGGGGACGGTTCAAACGAGAGCAGTTTTTCGTACGAGAACTGCGAGAACCAATTACAATCATTGATCAAAGAGATGGAGGGGTGAGATTAAAGAGTTGTTAATGGATAACCTTAAACTAATCAAACTTAACCTTAATTAACTAAGGGTAATTTGGACATTTTTACATTACCCCAACATTTTTTAAACTACTATATACATCAAACGGAAATGTGTTGAATAATGAAAATTATACCAAATTAACGAGAAAATTATGCTCTTTAATATGAGACCGGTCTTGATATATTTTTTCAAAAAAAAAATTTGTGTGTTTCCTGGGTTTTTTTTTTCAGTACAGCGACATGTGCACTAATGCAAAAGTTGCACAAGTGCAAAATTTTGCACATGTGCATATGCACAGATTCCCCTAGTTTTTTCAGGACATGTGCAAAATTTGCACTTGTTGCACATGTGCACAGTTGAGCTGTACTTAAAAAACCCAACAGAACATGACTTTTTTTTTCTTCGAAAAAAATATATCAAGATCGGTCTTAAATTAAAAAGCATAATTTTCTCGTTAATTTGGTCTATTTTTCGTAATTTAACACCTTGTTTCATAGATATATTAGTTTTAAAAAAATAGGGGTAATGTCATAATGTCCATACTAACCTTTCCTATTTAAATTAAATATAAAAGACAGGAAATTAAATGATTGGCTAGAAATGGTTCTACAGTTCTCGTACGAAAAACAGTTCTCGTTTGAACCGCACCCTATATATATACACACACACACACACACTCAACTAATAAGTACAACTATTATAACTAAAGTGTAACTAAAAAGGTTAGATTGCTCCCTGAATGTAACGAGGAGAGACAGTTTTTACCTTTTTCAAAACCTTGGATACATGCGGTCATGGTTTTTTCTCGGTCACTACAAATTTGATTCCCCTTGCAGCTTTTGCTTTCTACCTTCTCTTCTCCATCTTGACTCTTTCCCTTCTCTAGCTTTTTGTCACCGGAATTATCAGAAGTTTTTTTGGTATTTATATCATTCAAGCCCTTAGATTCCACATCTGAGGGAGTTGTAGTTAGGTCAACCTTTGGCTTTGTTGCCTCATCTAGCGAGGGAATTGATTTCTTATCATCAGGTGGTGGAGACGAAGATGGAGAATCCTAAACGCCAGGAAAAAAATTATTATGGGTCATCTGTAACAAGCTATAATGTCAATGGTACTCTACAATATTTTTATTTTTGGCAACAATAGCACAAAAACAAGTGATACAAAGTTCCAATATATATTCTTGAGAGAAAGTAACCACCAAATGGTATAAGATGTTATATTCTTGTACATCCCTGCAGGCTGCAACACATAAAATAAACTATCGGGTTTGACCAAAGAATAAAACTTGATAAAATAGATCACCCAGGTGATGTCCTGTTTTGGAAAAACATCCATCCACTTTGATCTTGAGCATATAACTAAAGCATTGTAGTTTTAAAATTATGTTTAACAAAACATAGTAGTTTTGAACTTAATACCTGAATATAGTAGCTTTGAATTTTATAACCCATTATTTACCAAAAAATAGTAGTAAAAAGGTAGAAAACTACTGTGTTAGTGAATAAAAGTTCAAAATGATATATTTTGGTATATATGTTTTATCCAACCAAGTTTCTGAAAAAAAATAACTAACTTCTATGCTTTGGTCAAAACTCCTTTTATCTATTATAAGTGGTTAGTCTAAGTGATTTCGGAAAAACGTAGTCATGAACAAAGTTAACTTTGAGTTATAGATTACCAAAGGCCAACACAAAGATGAGAAAAACAATGAAGTTTAGGTGCTCAATTCTAATTAATAATAATATCTTACTAACAAGCCTTCCATGGGCTTTCTTAGAGGAAAGCGGGCTTAATAGGTCAAAATCATCTTCAATTATTACTTATTACCCAAGGTACACAATTGAAGATCTCAAAAAGATGAAATCTCAAATAATATCCATTTACCGATCCGAATCTAACATATTACTCCCCTTTAAGGCTTTAACTAATGTAAATCATGAATTCAAGATTCAACAGTACGGTGTATTGACATTCCTCAGCATAATAAAGACCAGGTATGGTTAATTGTGTCAATTGGTGCAAGAAACCCTCTTTAAGGAGAAATCTTCTGCAAAAACAAAGACCCATTGACCTTTAAACTAGAAAATGAAAAATCTGACACAAATATAGAAAATTTAGTCAATTGGCTAATGTAAATAGGACTCCTAGGGCAGAGATAGCAAAAACATGACCATACTGACAATTAAAACAATTGGGGTCTTCGTAGTTCGTACAAAGGTTTATCTCGCATGTGCATCACTTTGCCTTCAGTTATGTGCTTTGTATGTTTTACTGATAGCATAGTATAGGATGACCCAGATCAAGCGAATGTGGTAGAGTTACAAACTATTCAAGACAAAAAGATACTATGTAACTATATTTACTGCTTCATTCCTGGTTACCCATATATCAGTAGAAGGTCATCTATCTTACCCTAATTGATTAAATGAATTTAAATATATGGACCAGCCATATCACATCTTGGATCAAACAGTTAGCAAGTAGGTAGATTACATCATCGTCTAATCTGTGTTTATAAATAACCAGTCTACAAGTAATTCTAAATAATGTGAAAGAACAACAGCAAGCAAAAACAGATCAGGAACCTGATTTGCATTAGAGCCGCCATTTGGATCCGGAGTCGTACTCAATTTTTGAGAATTGAAGGCATTAGACTGACCCAAAACGATCATAAATAAGAACAATAGTACAATCACCGTTCCATTTTTGTCCATTCCACCTTATAAAGGAACGAAATCTTCGATCCACGAAACTCAAACTATTCTAAATCGTCACTTAACCTGTCGATATACAGTTGTCAAGAGTATATACGGCTCTTAATCTAGACAGTTGATGAAATCTTCTCATCATCTTCATAAGAAAACCCTAAGCCCTAATCAACATCATGTCAATCAACTGAAAATTCTCGGTCAGAACGGAAAATTGGTCGACAAATTGATGCTTTGCTTATAAAGTTCGCAACTGGTGATGCAGAAACGACCGATTGACTGGGAGAAATCACAAATCTGTGGAAAATTGAATTGAAATTTGTTGAGATTTCAATTCGTAGACTCGTAAAGAGGAATCGGTAGCAGTAGATGTGTTCTTGACGTTCGGTAAGAAATCATTTGAAGCCGGGTTAATATATGATTGGGCCAGAGTCCGGCCCATTTATGAGTGCGGTGCCACATTAGTTTGGGTCGGATTCGGGTATGGGTTTACTTTTTAGGGTCGGGTTTAAGTCGTGTCAAAGATTACTACCGTTGTTTTGTTAGAGCATTTGTAATAGAGCTTGTGAAAGGGTGATAACGAGATGGGCAACTGAATAACGAGCCACATAGCTAGTGGCATCTATTTGTCATGGTTCGTGAAAGGGCTTGTTCTTTATATTATCGTGATGGTGGTAAGTGGTAAAAAGTCAAAGGTTTTACTTGTTAGTTAAGTTTTTTTTTTCTTTTTCTAAATGGTTAAATGTAACAAATTGTTACTGAGATGATGGCTAATGATGTTTATTATAGATGTGAGATGTTAGTGATGCATATAGCAGTTAGTGATGACGATATGCATGTTATCATTATCCAGACTCTTAAAGAGTAAATTATCAAGAAAAATAATATAAATATTAAAATTTGTAAATAAAAATAACATCTATTTATTTGCTCAAGAAATTATTCAAAATTTTGGTGTGTTAATAAAAAAGAGAATTTTGACATTATAACATTGTTTTCTTTTCCACCCATTTAAAATAGCAAATCAAAATTTGAAAATCTTTTTAATGAAAAATTGACATTTATTATCCTTTTTCATAGCCTATCAAAATTACCACTAGGTTATACATGATCAAGTTTTTCTTACGTTAAAATATTCTTTTTTAAGTTTAAAAAATTTATATTACTAATCCACTTTTTACTTATTAATGTATAAATCAAGATTTAGTTTTTCTTGTTATTAAATTAGTCACTCTATGAAATTATTACATTCGTTTAATTAGTCTGAAATCTTTTATTTGTTAATTTACTTTTCTTTAAACAATAAACAAACAAACAAAAAACCTTCACATCGCTCTCCTTTACAGAACTTGAACCAACAACCGTTTGGTTAGACATAGATACTCAAGACATAATTAATTAAGATTAAACATATTAAAAACAAAACAAATCTAAAAATTAAGGTTTATGTTCTCAAACCCACATTATTTTGTTTTGAGCAAAAAGTATTTAGTTTATCAGAATCCAAGTCAAAATTAGACGAACGGGGGTTCGGCTTCTAAAGTCTACGGGATAAGAAGCCTCTTAATGTTGTGTGACATTGTCCCCAACTTCTTACATCTGAAAGTGGAATCTTTCACTGATCTTGAGTTCATGTCTACCTTGTGAAAGTAGTCATTCTATGGCTGAGCTTGTGAAAGTAGAATCACTCGTGTTACCATCGTTCGACTACAAATGAGCAAAAGAAAAGACAGATTATATTTGGTTCTCAAGTAAGTGTAGCGATGAAACTGCGGACTATGTGTGTCAATCAGATCAAGTAAATTTATAATCTTACTTAAGAAAATGTTAACTGTTTCTTTTTCTAGTATGAATTATCGTTAAACAAACACTCAAAAACAAACTTTCGCTAACCTGGTGCTGCAACCGGTGCAGATCAGTGTTAAGGTCTCCTTCCATAGTATGATTACTTCCATTAATCCATATTTCTCTGAGCATTGGTGTGATCGAGTTTCCAGCTGTGAAAATCATCATCTCCTTGCAACAGTCAATCCATACCGACTCAAGTAATGGCCATATAAACTCACACATATCTGAGCAGAAACACCTTAATCTTGGGAGATCAATGAGCTCTAAAGATTTCAATCGAGGGAATACATCGCGTTCATTTCCTTCCATGAGAATTACTGTCATCCTATGGCATTCAGTTACGGATAGTTCTTGAAGATTTGATAAAACGGTTGCTATTGAATATGAGAATAAATAATCTAATCCATTGCAACCAGATACTGATAGTTTAGTCATGTTCTGAAACCCTGTGAAAGTTTCAAGGCCATTGTTCCAGATATGTGTCATTTTTGGCAGATTATTGAGCTCCAAATCAGTCAAATTGTTAAGCACCACTTGATCTTCTGCTAGCAGCCTTTGTACGTCGAAGATCACTTGTACTGAATGACAACGCTCAACATGAAGTATTTTGAGATCCTTGGGCCTTTTTAACAGATTAGAAAGAACATTGCTTGATAGATCATCACAGTAGCACAATGATATTACCCTTAAATTAATAAAGCATGAGACAGGAAGCATCTGTTTCTGTATCCCCTTCATTTTCATGTTAGAAATCGATAAAACCTTTAGTTGTGTAGCCAAAAGAATCTGCAATGTTCAATTCAACCATCAGTGGTGTTTCTTTTTCTTTACAACTTGAGAGCATAAAACTGAACTCATCAAGCTAAAGATTTAAAAACAATCAGTGAGGCTGAGGGATGCTTATTAAAGCAGAAGGGGATAAGCAACTTCAAACTGCTTAATCAAATAAGAATTTGTATAAGAAATTCTAAACACCCTCAAAACCTCTAATTGCTGTTTCAAAACTCAATAAGCAGATAAATAGTTGTAATAAGCAAATTGTAAGAAGAGGTGAACCTTTTGACTGAAGAAACTGTTATTGGTGGAATACTGATTTTCCTCTATGATATTTGAATCTTGGAACTTAGGAAGGTTGCGAAGACGAAATTCCAGCAGTTTTGGAACCACAAGCGAAGAAGCATATTTGCAAAAACCAGTGATACGTGGGAGATCCTCAAGAATCAAGCGTTTTAAATTTGGGAGCTCAATCTCAACAACAGATGATAATTCATCTTGATTCCTCACCTTATTCAAATAAATTACTTCTATCAATTCACACCCAATGATCTTAAGGCTTTCAAGCTTTAGAAAATCTGTTGGGGCGGAGAGTGAAAAAGTACTTGTTAGATTAACACAACGGACGAGTTCAAGATCATGTAGGTTCCCGAACAAAGGAAGATGGCATATCTCGGTTTGATCAACTGTAATTTCTCCTACGTGACCATAACATACTTCTGTCAAATAGCGTAGATCACAAGATTCAAGCTTTAAGTTTCTCAACATCAAGAAATTTGCTCTTTCGGGCATGTTGAGAACTGAATTCGTCAACAAACGCCAACCATGTAAGTGCAAGATTTCACATCTGTTGAATAAAACTTCTAGGCCACCATCTTCCCAATGATCTGGAAACCGTACTTTTAATGTGTTCTCAAAAATCTTGCCCTCAATGGACAGCCCTATACATATCCTGAATCTATTCAGCCTCCCGAAGATGAGGTCACTTGGTAGAAGATTATAAACGGATAACTCAATCTCTAAAGCCGACAATTGAGTTAAAGAATTGAGTTCACTAATACATTTCGTGATTTGTTCGTCTGGCCAACTTACAAGGGTTCCCCTCATGTATAATTCTTCTAATCGGATCAACCGTTGTAGAACTCCAGGAGCTATAATAAAGAGATCTCCACATCCAGTTAAATCAAGTACTTTTAGCTGAGTTAAACTTCCGATTTCTGTGGGTAATTCTTTAACATCTGAATGTAGAAAGCTTAATGTTTCTAGCTTCACCAGATTCCCTATCATCGATATATCGATACTTTTGTCAAATGTGCAGTATTCTAATGACAAATTTCTGAGTTTATTAGAGACTTCAAATGATAAGGGGTATGATTGAACCAACATTCCCTTAAGAAGAACCACTTTTAGTTCAGACATACCATGATAAAAACCTGTTGGAAATTGCAACGGGTGATCTCCCCCTACCAAGTGCAAAAGCTCGAGGTTTGGGCAGTTGAGGCTATCCGGGAGGTCAGACATTTCATCACATCTTAAAGATATAGATGTACAACATTCATCTGTTAATTCAGATGGCCAAAACCTTAATCCATCACCATGTTTGACAACAAACACATGCTTGTTCGTGGAGGCAATCTTGAGAGCAGAATCACGCACTAGATCGTGCAATTTCACACACTGCTCATCCCCTCCATCTAACAATAAATTCAGATTCTTAAGTTTTTGAATAAAGGCGTTTGTTCGGACCCTAGCTTCGCTAACTCCATTTGTTTTCTTGAACAAATTCAGTCCCAACCCGAGTCTTAGCAAATCCTCAATTGAAATATCATGACCTTCTGGAAATAAGCAACATAGCAGAAACAGATGTTTCATCTCATCACTTTCGAGAAAATTGTAAGTAACTTCAAGACTTGAGTACACAGATGCATACTCTCCTTCGAGGTCAGAGCTTCTTAGTCTCTGAAGTGCATCATCCCACATAGATTTATCCTTCTCGCTCTCGAGAGCTCTTGCAATTGTCACGATAGCAAGAGGCAATCCGCCACACTTCTCTACAATATCTCTAGCTACCTGATGCAGATTAGGATCCGGGAGAAAGGATTTTGCTGCGGTTTTTTCAAAAAGAAGCCATGCTTCATTCTGTGGCATTTCTTCTATTTTAAACATTATATCAGCTTTCATCTGTTTACAAGCAGTACTATTTCTTGAAGTTAATAAGATTTTGCAGCCATGGTGGTTTCTTTCTGATGCAAATGGAATTCCTAATTCCTCCAAGTCGAGTATTGTCCATATATCGTCTAATATTATCAGCACCCTTGTGTGCATTCTTAGCCTCGCACTTATCCGAGCTGCTCTTACCAACAAACTTTCTTCTTGTAATTTCAAACCTAACAGTTCTGCAATATTACTTTGAATTGTTTTCTTGTTTGGTGTTTGAGTGACATCTACCATTACAACCACATCAAATATATGCTCCAACATAGCTCTTGCCCCAACTTCTTTCGCCATTGTCGTCTTCCCAACACCACCCGTTCCACATACCCCAATCACAGAAACGCCGTCGCCTTTTAAAGCTTCCATTATCTTTGTTCTAGTGGAGACCCTGGATCCAAAACCTTCAGAATAACTCAAATGGTTAAAGTCCATGATTTCTACTGGCAATGGAGGATCCGAAACCTTAGTAAACTTGCACTTCTTCTGAAACTCTACCAAAGATTTCATCATCTTCACAGCCTTCTTACTCCGAGTATAACGTGATTTGGTATTCGCAAACCACCCCCCAAACCATGAGAACCATTTCTGGACACTAACCTGAGTAGCTTGTAAGACTTCATCCGCCTCTTTTTTCAACTCATCAACTCCGTTCATCCATGCTAAAACATCTGGCTTGATAACTTCTAAGTTTCTCATGGAAGAATCAACTGATTGCTGAACACTAGCTCTGCTAGTTTCAAGATCCTTCATTCCATTTTTGAGTTTCTTGATATTGACTTTGTAGTTAAAGAGATACACACATTGTTTCTTTACTGGATCAGCCAACCATTCTCCAATCTTTGAAATAACAGCCACTAAAGGTTCTAAAAGTACCAAAAACCCAACCATTTTTTCTTGTTTTGGTGACCAAAAATGACAGTAATAATTGTGAAGAATCAAATCTGATTTATGATATCATATCACAAATATTAAAGGATTCAATTGACAGATAAAAAATAGTTAAATAGTTTACTTGAAGGGAAGGTGAGTACCTTGATTTGTTTTCAGTAGAGACAATTTAGCAGGGAATATCCATTAGCAAACAGGTGAATGTAGTAGAAAGGGAGTAGACTAAGACTTTACCCATTTTGAATATAGATAGCAGAATAATAATTGAAGTATATGTTTGGTTTTTACAAAAATAGTCCTTGAAGTATTGATCAATCTACATTTTTATCACTTTAAATATCTCAATGGATTGTAAAAAGGATGATGCAAGTATGTAGAGGTCAAAAAACCGAATATCCGATTTTGACAAAAAAAAATATCCAAAACCGGTTATTGGGAAAACAGGTTTTTTTTTTAACCTGTCCGGATAGTATAAACCGGTTAGTGAATGTTTGGCCCGTCCGGATATTTTTACCGGTTAAATAACCGGTTACGAAATAACAGGTTAAAAAACCGGTTTTTATCCCGAAAAAACCGTTCTGCGTGATTTAAAAAGTAGCCGTTGGAGCTTCTTTGTGACCGTTTTTTTCACCAAAAATCACCATTTTACTACCCCAACACACATATATATAGTTGGGCTATGTATTGGGTTGAATCAGTTCCATAATTTATTCAAGTTCCATATTTTTTTCATTACTCAAGTTCCACATTTTCTTCATGGCGGGTAGTAGTAGCATTCCCAACACGGTCGAATCTTCTGTAGGAGGAAACCTCGAGGTGGTGAAGATTATCGAGCACAATTGAAATAAAAAAATTTGGGAATATTTCGATTTGTGCGAGATGTCTAATGGTTCGAAAAGGGGCTCGGTGCAAACTTTGTCGTAAGTTTTTCGCACATGAAGGAAGCTCTACTTTGAAGAGTCATATTACCAAGTCATGCAAGGCACTAAATCAAAGTCCGATGCAACTCAAGCCGACATGACGAATCAAGGTGGTCTTTTCATTTAAGACAATGACAAATTAAGAGAAGCGTTTATAAAGTTCGTGATTTCAAAACCTTTGCCGTTTGACCACTTCGATGATCAAGATTTCACCGAAACAATCTAAACACTAATGCAACCGTGTTACACCGATGTAAGTCGTACTACCCTTAGAAGAGATGCAATAAAAATGTGACGTGCAGCTAGAGAAAAAATTATTTTAGGATTCCAAGAACATCGTTATGGTGTGTCACTTACATGTGACGTTTGGAGTTCTCCACATAACACCGGGAATTCTTTTTTAGCTGTCACGGCACCTTGGCTAGACCAAGAAAATTGGCAAATGATGAAAAGAACAATCACGTTTGAGTTATTTGGTGAACAAAATACCAGTCCGAATTTATTTGCACTTTAAAAAGGGTGATTTGTCTTTATAAAATAGAGAATAAAGTTATTTCTATTTCGTTTGATAATGCATCGAATAACACAAACGCGGTTCCCAGATTAAAGTTACTAATTTCACCGATTTTAGACAGTGCGTTTTTTCATACTCGTTGTGTTGCACACATAATTAATCTTGGCATGCAAGCCGGTTTGGAGGTTATTGATTCCAAAAGAATAAAATTTAAAGCAATGATAAAATCGGTTCTTTGCTCCAACAACAAAAGATTAAATCATTATAACCGACATTGTAAGTCGGTGAATTTGAAAGCTTTGGGTCCTAATTTGGATTGTCCAACTCGTTGGAACTCTACTTGGATGATGATGCACACCGCCTTAAGGCAAAGAGACACATTGCAAGTTTTTCACAAAATTTTAAAAGATAAGGGTCTTGTAGCAAGCGAGTATCTTAATGAGAGTTTGGAAATTATAGCCAAACTAACTGATTTGCTTGGGGTTATAAAAAAATGCAACAACTTATTTATCCGGTGTTTATTATCCTACTAGCTCGTTGGTTCTGAATCAAATATTTATGTTGGCTAGCAAAACAAATGACTTTGAGTTTTAAGGTGAAGAGTTGAAAAACGTTGGGTTTTAAAATGTTTTAAGGAAATTCCCTCGGTTTTTACTTGTGCTGTCGCTTTGACCCCATGTTTAAACGTTGGTGGAGTTGAAACATTAATCGAACAAATTGCTTTCTCTTTTAATCTAACTGAAGAAGACCCCGATTTTATAGTTAACCAAACCGCTTATTTTAACAAATGTTTTCGAGATATGTTTGATATTTATTTGGGTAGATACGGGACAAATAATGTCATTCATGATCAAATGAGAGCTCAAGCGGAATCATCCGGTAGACGTCCAAGTAACGCGGGTTTATCACTTTTTAACACACTTATGAACTCTCAATCCAAATGAGCACGTACTAGCACCCTAAGTAGTGAGTTGGGGAATTACATTGCTAGTAATTTTATTTCAAAAATGACATATGAGGAGTTTGAAAATTTTGATATTTTGGTTTGGTGGAAAGATAAGGAACATCAATTTACGGTTCTAGCCGTCATGGCCAGTGATCTACTAAGCGTCCAAGCTTCTATGGTAGCTTCGGAATCTGCTTTTTCTGTGAGTGGCAGGTTTGTATCCGCAAGAAGATCAAAGTTAAGCCCCGAATCGGTGGAAGTGTGTATTTGTTTTAAAGTTTACTTGGATGGTGCGGCTAGACAACACATGACCACCCTAGAAGACCCAATTGACGTCGAGTTGGAAGCAAATATACTCAATGAAGAAGTGGAACTTGGAATATCATATCCCGACGAAGAAGACGATGACGAGGAGGTGGTGGACTATTGAACGGGTTGCTAGGTAGGGGTGATGACAATGCCGAAGCTCCTCCCTAGCTTCCCTTTTAACTCAATTTATCAAAAAAAAAATTTGTTTTTTTAAAGTATATTAAGTATTTTGTAATTTGAATATTGTAATTTTTAAGTATTTTGATTAATCAAAATTTGAATTTTCTTTCATATATATGTTTTCTTATAGTATATATTATAGAAAATGTAGTTAAAATAAATACTCAAAAAAATGTGTTCAGCAAAATCTGTTTTTCTAAACCGGTTATAATATTATCCGAACCGGTTAGACCGATTATAGCATTCCCGAATAAAAACCGGATATTATCCGAACCGGTTATTATTAAAACCGGTTTTGACGTATGAAAAAAACCGGTCCGGATAATATTATAACCGGTTATAGAATTATCCGGTATTTGTGCACCTCTACAAGTATGTACCCAGCTTTTTGAGTGCCAACATTATGTTGTTCATCCAGTTTATACAATAACCAAATGATCAATTTTTCATGTATTTTGCATCATTTCTAAACTTGTGATTACCATTACACAAATAAAATTATTGTTGCGTGATATAAATTTTAATCGATAGAATAAGAGAAATGCCACTAAATGAAGCTTGTGACTTCTTTTTGAAAAGAAGGGCGGAAAAATCATTTTCAAGAAAGCAAGACGGAGAACTTTAAGGTCAATAATGATGGATGACTTGTATAAGAAAGTAAAATCCTTAGAATATCATTGTTATTTTGACTATATGATTGTGATACTATGATATTCGATTTCTTGGTACTTTGGTATAATGAATTCGATTCATAAATACATTCAATGATGAATTTTTTAAATTATTCGGTTGTTTAAATAAAATTATTTATTCAGATTTGGTTGAATAGTAGTACATCACATTTTTTATTACATTAATTTATATAAGTTGAATAAAAAAGTAAATCAAATTTGAATCAAAATGAAACAAAACAGAATTTAAATATCGAATACAATTAAAATGAATATTGAATATTAAAGTTAGAATATAAACGAAAACGGAATTTTTTTTTTGCCGATCACATTTAGCCTAAATGGGTCGATACGAACCAACACGAAAAAAACTGACACAACCCCAACCTGACACGAAAACAAATGGGTCAAAATCGGGTTGACACGAAATTGACCCGAACCCGATAACACGATTACGACTCAAATTGATAACCTTACAAATAAGTGATAGATATGAAACATGTGTTTCTACTATGTTGCTTATTTTTGTAAGCCCGGCATATTTACTTTTAAAAATTTCAAAATATCATAATCAACCAAATTCTTAATTTTATCATTTTAAAATATTTTATAATCATTTTTAATTCTTTTTAACTATAACCAATAAAGGCTTAACATTATTACGCTAATTGCAATTATAATGATGGATAACTTGTGCAAGAAATACAATAATGTCTATTTGTATCATGATACCATATATTGTGCCATCAAGTCAGTCCTCAACCTCATGCCGATGCTTCCAACGCTCGTTTTGGGTGTTGAGCCGTATGTCGGCATTTTTTTTAATTCTCATTTCTTTTGTATTTTTAATTATTTAGTATGTGTTTATTAATATTTACTATATATCATTCTTTAAATCAACTCGTATATCACATGAACATCTAAACTAGTTGTATATATAATAAGGCCTGTTTGTAAAAAATATTAACATATAAATATCACATTGTTTATTTTGTTGGTTGGAAATATTTGTTAATATTAAAACTAATTAATCTAAACAATTTTCATAAATACAACTACGTAAAAAGAATAAAGAATCTATTATAAGAGAAAATGATAAATGTACGTTAGATAAAAATATATCGATGTTGCTATTTCATACTACTAGTAGTATGAAATAAATTACATAATATTTTTAACAAAATGATCTTAATACTTCTTGTTGAAATGATATTAAGGACATTTCAGTATAAATAAATTACATAATATTTTTCACAAAATAACTGGTTTTACAAAAGATAAAGGAGAAAGGATATATATTTTTAACAACACCTAACTTAGTTGCTAACTTAGATATGTTGCACTCACAAATAATATATATACTCTTCAACTAAATTTAAGGGTTAAATTTTTTTTTAATTAATAATGTTATACTTATTTTTTGGTTTAACCATCAAAGGCTTTTTTAATAGAATAACCATAAAGTTATGTTTACTTGTTATACATTTTTACCATTTTAAATGTAACCAAACACCCCCTCACCCCCTCCCCCACCACAACACCCTTTAATCCTTTCTAAACACACATTCTCTTGCCCTTTCCAAACATCCCTCCTTTTACACACTCTCTTTCTATCTCCGATTAAACACATCTACGATACAAATGATTTTGATTTGAAGATAATGTAGGTATGTGTGTGTCAATTTTGGTCCCGGTGAAGATGGCCACAAGAATGATGGCAATTGTGTCAGGGAAGGTGGTGATGGTGACATGGGGAGGTGGAAATGGTGTACCAGGTGTTGTGTGTGTGTGTGTAGATTTCAGTATAGGTGTGAGTGTGTATGCACAACTTAGGAATCAATTTCAGTCCACCATGAGTAATTTATCCAACTCTTTCATTAATTTCTAATATAACTTTTGAAAAAATAATTTATAAGAAAAAACTCTCTACTAATAAAAAAGATGAAACATATCAATGATTTTGTGAATTTTGTTGGTTTGAATTAGAAGTGTATTAAAAAATATAAGGATATTTAAGATTATATTAATAATTTTCTATTGCTTAAATTTTAAGAGTAAGTAAAGAAATGTCAAATATACGATAAATGAAATTTTTTAATTTACTTATATGAGTGCTTATAAATTCGGGTTACATGTTAGGTTTATGAGTTTCAATTTTACGAACTTTCTAATACTTAAAGTAAAATATTTGTTATATGATAGAATATTTAGAATAATATATTTATAGAGGTTTTTTATTTAATATATAATTTGTTTAATATCTTATAAGTTGAGATTTAATTTGTATGGACCTGATATTTTTAAATATTGTATCTTATGAAAAGTTTAGTTATTAAAATATTTTTTAAGAATCTAATTAAATTCCTTTAAATAGTTTCCTTTTAGGTTTAATAAGAGCTAAGTTAGTAATTTTAATTTACTTAAAATTTAAGAGATTTTTTAAGAGAGTGTGTTAAATGTTTTATATATATATATATAATCAGTATCTTATATATATATTAAAAGAAAAGGATTTTCCCCTCTTCCTAAAAGTTCTCCACCAATCACAAGTCTTGGTTTTAAAAAAAAAAATTAAAAAAATCAAAGAGTGACGTCAAAAATCACAAAAATGCTTAAGTCCTCAATTAGGTTTTTCGATTTCAATTCATAATTAGAAGGGGGTATTGTGAAAATTCTGAGGGGGTTTTATAAAATATGTTAGGGGCTTTTATGAAAATATGAGGGGTTATATAAAAATGGTATATTAATATAATTAATTATAGAGTTAATTACAAAGATGGTCCCTGTGGTTTACGCTAAATTTCACATTTAGTCCTTTAAAATCGAAAATTACACTGATAATCCTTATGGTTGACATGTTGTTTCACTTTTGGTCCTTTAGCCTAACTCCAGTTATCTTTGACTGTTAGTCAAAGGGTATATTGGTCATTTTCCATTTATCCTTGTAACCAAACATCCTCTATCCTCTTTCTTTCTCTTAATCAATTAATTATTAATTAACTTGTAATTAAGATTAACCAATAATTAATTAGTTATTAATAAAGTTATTTAATATTTTCATACATATTAATTAGTGATTATCTTTAAAAAATTATTTTTTATTTTAGTTATATCTTTTTAATTTACTGATGTTCTTGATCTTTAGCTTCAAGTAGGTGAAGTAAGAAAATGATAAAATAACTCAATGAATCTCCCTCAATCAAAACCACAAATCTTATAGATTATAAATTGAAATAATACAAATCTGAAAACTAAAAGCGATGGTTGGGTTTCAACACAAGGTACAAGGAAGAAGAGCGATAGCTGGGTTTCAACACAAATCTGAAAACTAATAGATTATAAACTAAAATAAACACACAAGGAAGAGAGCGATGGCTGGGTTTAGCTTGTTTCCATCTGCGTCCACTTCAAAGACTTTAGATCTTTCATTTCCTCTCTCTAAATGCCTCTCACACCATCACCATTACCCCTGAAACAGCCGGTCACCGTCGCTCAGAGTGAAGAAACCACCACTGCCGTTGTCGCAGATGTGAAGAAACCACCACCGAAGCCGCATATGTCAAGAAACCATCGCTCACCGCCACAGATCTGATGAAACCACCACCATCACCATCGCTCACCGCTGCAGATATGATGAAACCACCATCATCGCCGTCTCTCACCTCCGTAGATCTGAAGAACCACTGTCACTGTGGCAGATCTGCGTCGTTGACCAAAAAGCCATCACTGTGGCAGATCTGAAGAAAACGCCGTAGATCTGAAGACCATTTATCGTTCTGATTCTTCTACGGCGGTGAGGTCGTGTGGCGGTGATGGCAGTGCAGATTGAAGGTAGTTGTCGGCGGTGGTTGCTCGGTGGTAGTTGTCGGCGGTGGTTGCACGGTGGTGGTTGCCGGCGGTGGTTGACGGCGGTGCAGGGGTGGTGATGTTCTTCACAGGGAGAGAGGATTAAGATGGGGAAGTGTGGTGAATGTTATGTTGGAGAGGAGTTAATTATAAAAAAGTTACTTTAAATAAAGAAATAGGGTTAATAGTGTTTGGTAAAGGGGATAACAAGCAAAAAGACCAAAATACCCTCATGTGCCTTGCACATGAGAGACTTTTAACGGTTGAACTTAACGGCGGTTAGGCTAAAGGACTAAAAGTGAAACAACATGTCAACCATAAGGACCATCGGTGTAATTTTCGATTTTAAAGGACTAAATGTGAAATTTAGCGTAAACCACAAGGATCATCTTTGTAATTAACTCTTAATTATAAGTTGTTTATAAAATATGTCTAATAACTTATTATATAATTTGTTTAGAGAAATAATAATTATATATTTGTGACCGTCTCATTTTTATCTACGTTTTGGTATAAAGTTTATTGTAATATGACACTTTTTTTAAATTAGTATATTTTTAATTGTTTGTTATCCATTAATAATAGTGGGTAGGTTATTCATAAAACAATTTATATCTTTTTTATATTTATTTTATCTACGTATCATAGTCGATATAATAACTAATTCATCGGTCTTTCGATAAAAAGTTAAAATTATTTTTTAAATTTTTTTATTTAAGATAAATTTATATAAAAATAGATAACATTTAAAACAGACAAAGGTGCATCAATTAATATAAAAAAAATTAAAGAATCATATATATATATAGTGGAGGGTTTACACAATAAATGACCTGTGTATTAACACAGGATGATATAAGTCAATTTTAAATTTATATTGTTTTAAAGAAAACTAACACGTATAGTAAAAATAATTACAAATCATACATATGAATATAAATTTTCGTAAGAAATGAATAACCATTACAGAAGTTTGAAATTCATACATAAGATTATCATTATATTTTCGTTAATATCTCTTTATAAACAGCATTCATGGTTTTATAGTAAGGTTTCTTTAATCATCACAAATTAAAACTTTTAACCTCTCCTTACTCTTCACTCGAGAAACCGACACATATAACTGTCAATGAGTGAAAACGTGTATTTTTATACTTTTCATAAATACTTTTTTTGAGAATTAGATAAAGTTATATTATACGTATAAAAATTTTTAGTATAATATTAATGTGTTAATCATGATTGAGCTTTATCCCGACATTGTATTAGCCAATTATATTTGAACCTTTGACATCGGAAACGAAATTTATTATAAGTTAAATAATGATGACATTCATCTAAGTATATGTAAGTTAGATCACATAAAAATAATATTATAACATAGAATAGACTATGTATATACATACATAAACCACTTATGTGTAATTTATTATTCAGTTAAATATAATTGAAAACACACTATATCACTTCATTCAAATATCCATTTAATAACTATTATTTTATGTATCAAGTTATTAGTTTAAAAAAAACTTAGACAATTAAATTTTTATATAACATTCCAAGTTGTATCTATAGTTACAAAACTCACTAACATGACAATTGTTTCACTATTCAGTAATTATGTATAATAAAATGTTCAATAATTACCTACACGTTGCTCTCGATAAATAAAACAATTAAAATATACTAATTTTTAAAAAAGTCTCATATTGCGATAAAATTTATATCAAAACGTAGATAAAAATAAGACTATTACAAAGATATAATTAATTTTTCTCAAAACAAAATATATTACAAGATGTTAAGTATAATTTTCAAACAACTTATAATTAATTACATTAATAAACAACTGTCTTAAAACCCCCTCACATATTACATTCTAACCCTTGATAATTTACATTTAAACCCTTTAAATTTACATTTAAAACCCTTTAAATTGCGGGTGACATCATAATCATGTTATTTTGGTTTTTTTTTTAATTTTTTTAAATCAAGGGCTGTGATTGGTAGAGATTTTTTATGGAAGGGAATGATGATGTAGCAATCTTTTCTTTTAATAAGGATATAAGATGGTGAGGAGGTATCATATATAGTTCAGTTCTAACAGTATCTGTGCAACTGAAGATACTGATACATTTGAAGAATCATTACAGTTACCTGAACTTTTTGAAATCAATAAAAGTATCTGATTTTCCAAACCACAAGTTAACTTTAAAGGTTGGTGTGACTGTAATGATGCTTCGCAATCTTGAACAGTCTAAAGGCCTTTGCAACGGAACAAGATTACAAGTTACTCGACTTGGTTCACATGTGATTGAAGCAAAAATAATTGCAGGTAAGAAACAATTAATACTTACAAATTACCTAACTTCTATATATACTCATAATGCCAACTTCTATATATACTCATAATGCCAACTTCTATATATACTTTATAAATGCTTTAATACCAAAGCGTCAATATATATAATTGCGGGTAAGAATGTTGGTCACATTACTCATATTTTCAGATTGAAGTTGATTCAATCAGAGTCTACATTACCATTCAAGTTACAACGAAGACAATTTCCTCTCTTGGTTTGTTTTGCAATAATGATAAATAAAAGCCAATGTCAATCTTTATCGAATGTTGGTTTGTTTTTTAGACGACCCGTTTTCACTTATGGGCAACTATATGTGGTGGTTTTCGAATGAAGAGTAAGGAGAGGTTAAAAGTTTTAATTTGTGATGATGAAGGCAACTCTACTAATAAATCCATTAATGTTGTTTATAAGGAGGTTTTACAGAAAATTTACATACAATCTTATGTATGAATTTCAATCTTCTGTAATGTTTATCATTCATTACGAGCTTTTATATTCCTATCTATGTTTTTTAATTTTCTTTAACGTGTTAATACTTATTAAATCTGCATAAATTAAAGATTTTAGTATAATCCCCGTGTTGATACACGGGTTGCTTAGCTAGTCAAATAAAAAAAGAACTAAGATAAAAAGGTTAAGAAGAATTCTAAGAATGTCACGTGTCCTTTTAATTAAAAGAGTAAAATAGAAACTTTTCAAAAACAAAAATAATTCTCTCTCCTAATTGCCCCCAAACAACCCACTTTCTTTCTTCCTGATTCATTTCATCGATCCCGTCCCAAACGTAAACCCTAAAATCCCGATCTACCGCTGCCCCCGTCGAAGGTTTCTGTCGCTGAAAACTCTCGGGATGAAAACCTCCTCCACCGCCTCCTTCTATGCCGTCGCCGACCACCAACGCTGAAGCCGACGCCGTATCTGTGAAATCGTCGGACCACCGCCGCTCACGTGGTCGTCGGGACATCTATTAATCGTATTCCCACTGTCAAGAGACCACCGTCTCCACGCAACCACCGCCATTTGCAGGTTTTGATTTTTGCTATAAACCACCGCCGCCTAGAAATGTAATCGCCGCTGTCCAGATGCACTGTCGCCGTTCACCCAAAACCCAAATTGAAGTAGCACTGGGTAAGCTCTGTTATTACCGAGGGTCATTACAGATTGTGTCATGATATCGATCGGTTTTAATTTCTTGATGAGTTCAGTTCCTTCTGCAAATTAAGTAGAAACATAAATGGATGGAACACGTGTTGTTCTTGTATAATGGATGTCGCAGAGAAGCTTAGAATATGTCAATTTATAAATGTAACAATGTAAGTTGACCCATCAAATGTATTCCATTCTTGAACCTGGAAACCAATCAATGTTCTTGATTCACCAAATTTTTGATGAATTTAACTCATCTATTTTTTTATTTTTTATGATTCTATGATTATGATTCTCATTTGTGTATGAGATTTCTTGGTAGTCAATATGCATCTGTTTATTAACAGTATGATTGATGAATAATTTATCAATAATCACTGTGCATCTATAATATGATGATTTATTGATGTGCATCATTTAATTTTGTTTAGCGATTGTATTTGTTTATAATCTGTTTTGTGTTCATCAAACCTGTGTATCAGTTTATATTTTTATGAGTTTGTGCCGTGCATCAAAACAATTAAGAAGAAACCATATTAAAACCGGTGCCTAAAGGTCAATTATGCCCTTAGTGCATTTTTTTTATAATTAATAGAAAAAGGAAAAAAAATCATTTTTTAGGAAAAAATGAATGGCTGAGATTTCTCTTTACTTTTTGTAAATTAAAACTCTTTTTACTGTATGTATGTATATATATATATATATATATATATATATATATATATATATATATGAAAAAGTTCATGCTAGAACCATTCTTAGTGCGAGAACCGCGAGAACCAATCTGAGCCGTCCAATTCCCCCTCCTTCAATGTCATTGCCCACCCATGAATTCCTCACATGCACCCTGCCACACACTATCCATCCACGCTCTCCATCCGTTTAACTTCCCATATCCAAGGAACGGCTGAGATTGGTTCTCGCGGTTCTCGCACTAACAACGGTTCTCGCATGAACCCTCCCCTATATATATATATATATATATATATATATATATATATATATATATATATAGGGGACGGTTCAAACGAGAACCATTTTTTGTACGAGAACTGCGAGAACCAATTACAGCCATTGATCAAAGAGATGGAGGGTTGAGATTAAAGAGTTGTTAATGGATAACCTTAAACTAATCAAACTTATCCTTAATTAATTAAGGGTAGTTTGGACACTTTTACATTACCTCCATATTTTTTAAACTAATATATACATCAAACGAAAAAGTGTTAAATTACGAAAAGTATACCAAATTAACAAGAAAATTATGCTCTTTAATTTGAGACCGGTCTTGATATATTTTTTTAATTTTTTTTTTGGGTTGGCTGGGTTTATTTTCTGTACAGCTCGAAATTTACACTAGTGCAAATTTTGCACATATTTACCTGGTTTTTTCAGCACAGGTGTAGATATGCACATGTGCAAATTTCGAGCTGTACTGAAAAAAAAACCTAACAAACATGACTTTTTTTTCCAAAAAAATATAGCAAGATCGGTCTTAAATTAAAGAGCATAATCTTGTCGTTAATTTGGTATATTTTTCGTAATTTAACACATTTTCGTTTGATCGATATATTAGTTTTAAAAAAGTGGGGGAAATGTACAAATGTCAAAACTACCCTTTCCTATTTAAATTAAATAAAAAAGACAGGACATTAATGATTGGCCAGAAATGGTTCTCGCAGTTCTCGTACGAAAAATAGTTCTCGTTTGAACCGCACCCTATATTATATATATATATATATATATATATATATATATATATAGACAAAAGTTCATGCGAGAACCGTTGTTAGCGCGAGAACTGCGAGAACCAATCTAAGTCATCCAATTCCCCCTCCTTCAATGTCATTGCCCACCCATGAATTCCTCACATGCACCCTGCCACACCCTATCCCTCCACGCTCTCAATCCATGATACTTCACATATCCAAGGAACGACTGAGATTGGTTCTCGCGGTTCTCGCATGAACCCTCCCATATATATATATATATATATATATATATATATATATATATATATATATATATATATATATATAGTAGGGATCCTGTAAAAAGAGAATTAAGGTATAAAGAGTAAGGAGAAATCTCAGTTATTCATTTTTGCTGTAACCGCTCCTATAAATTTGGTTTTTTTCTTTTTGTTTTAATTAAAAAAAATTACAGAAAGGGTATAATAGTCTTTTTGTTTACCATCCAATTCTTATTATCACGTTCTAAATTTTTATCATATACCAAATCTCAAAATTCATAATCAAACAAAACTTGATACACAACTTTAACCCAATATGATGCATTAAAAATATCAGCAACTGATTGAACAATTTTAACTGAATCATGTACATCATCAGATCCATTAAAATTGATGAATAATCGATTACAAAAATCCACAATTGATGAACAATTTTCAACAAAAACGAAACCCAATCTGATGCATTAGAAATATCACCAACTGATAAATAATTTTAAACTGAATCATGTACATACTCAAATCGATTACAAAAACCCACAACTGATGAACAATTTTCAACAAAACAAAAATTTGATGCACAAACCAGTAACTATTGCCTCGATGAAGAACAACGATAATGAATCACCTCCAGAACCGATGCACAACTTTGATGCACAACTGTGATGCAGATATGTTCTATTAACGCTGATTCTTGATGCACGATTAAAATCAGAACCTTGATGCACGATAAATTTCCGAAATCAGAGATGCTTTCATACACGGCGGTTGAAGGCAGAAGATGATGCATACACGGCGGTTTGCAGACAGTTGATAGGTCTTCGATGCACATCAGATCGATGGTCGACGAGTGACGCCACAGGGGGTTGAATACTTCTTCGATGGTTGAATAAATCTTCGTCGGTCGCATATGACTGGGAGACGGCGGCGAGCGAACCCTCATCAAAACCCTAGATCGATTGAGATGTAGAGATGGTTGTGGTGGCGCCTGCACATTTTCTAAGGTTTGCGTTTGTGAGATGTTCAGATGCTATGCAATTAGGTATATGTGAGGGGGGCTACTGGTTATTAAACGTGGGGATCAAAGATGAGAGAGGCGAGTGGCGGAGGCGCTGTGTGGAGGAGGCGCAGTCGGTGGGAGATGAAGGCGGCGTATCGTCGGCTTGGAGAAGATGAAGGATTCTATCGATGTTACGTTTTGCATATACAGAGAAGGGGATACGAAAGACGTGGGGTAGTGGGTGAATAGGAGAGAGAGTTTTTTTTAACTTCCAATTATACCCTTTTTTTATTTATTTTTGTTTTTTTAATTGTGTGCCACATATCAGGCTCACGTTTCTCCCTACTCTTTTTACCCTAAAACTCTTTTTATTTGATCCTGATTCTATATATATATATATATATATATATATATATATATATATATATATATATATATATATATATATATATGCAAACCGCCCACTACTATCGGTAAGGAGTGTCGGAGGAGGATGAAGATGATTCCACCACCACCATCTTCCTCCCACCCATCGATTCTTGGGTTTTGACATTTGCAATTTTTGAATTTGTTCTAGATTCCAGATTGAAGGGATTTTGACAATTATAGATCTCTTCGTCACACAGATTTACCATTTTGTTTTTGTGTTCAGTGTTCATCATAGATTAATCTTCATGTTTTTGGTTGTTCATCACAGATTCATCATTTTGTTTGATTCATTTGAGTTTGTGTTTGTTTTGTTAATCATAACAGATTTGTTTGATTCAACAAGATTATTCAAATCTTCATTTGCTCATCTTTTTCTGGGTTAGATTTGAACATGAAGAACAAGATTTAAAAAGAAAACAAAAAAATTATGTTTTTTACTGGCTAAACAAGTTGACGACATAAAAAAAGTTAAAGCCCGTCTTGGTTTAGTCATGGCTCTGTCAAGACTTGAGGTTTGAGCATGCCACCACGACATTGTCCAAGTCTTGGGCGTAAAGCTTGGTGTAAACTAAGGTCTAGCTTGATACGCCTTTACCTATTATAAGCCGTGTTTTTTGAGGCGTGTTAGAGATGCCGAGCCATATGAGTAAAATATATGTAGTTATTCAGTTATAAGGTGTTGGATATACCTAAAACAAAGAAAAAGATTGATGACATACGTTATAAACCTATAATCATGAATTTATTAAATTTGTTTGTATAATTTTATATACAAAATTGTCGCCTTAAGTCGCGTCTTGTGAAACGCCACGACCTCGTCATAAATTAAGGCTTGACCATGCTGCTACGCCACGTCTCACGTTATTTAGAACCTTGTAAACAGTAAAACAAACCAAACTTAAAGATTAAATATAAATACAACTTTAATATCAAACCATTTAAAAAAACTTTAATTGTTAAATAAAAAATAAAATAAAACTTTGATCATTAAACGGGTTTTAACCTTAATTTAAATTTAAATAGGTTGTGAAATGCTCTTTACCCAAAATGGGAAAAAATGAGCTTTGAACATAAAGGTCCAAAAATCTCAAATGATCGTCATGGAGAGAGAGAGACTAGGATTTGAAGAATCTGTTAGGATCGAGACACCTAAAACCAGCGTTAAAATAATGCGGAAAACAGAAAATAAACGAACACGAGATATAACGTGGTTCGGTCCAAACACGACCTACGTCCACGGACAGGAACATAGACTTCTTTATTATGACTTCAGAGATATTTCGATGTACATATGACTTGACCCTAGCATTAATTTTTATAGGAAAACAAACTAGAAATCTAATTACAATCAAATACGTAGATTAAGATAAATATGAATAACCATTCTCGACCGTATCCTATCAAATGGGATAACATGGTTTATCCAACTTCAAATTTAAACCTTATCCTGCATGCAAATCCATATTTGACTTCAAATATTTCTCCATGCAACTTATCCACAATTTGAATATCAAAACATCCATTCACGGCAAGCTCACCAACTAAAATGTCCATGCACATTTAATTAACTAATAATAAAAACCGCCAATTTTCGTTAACGTCGAGCTTCCCGATTAACTCTAGTTTCAAATAACAATCCGCTAGTCAAGTCACACCCAACAATCTCCCCCTAGACTTGAGTACCCTTCACCAGTCAACCGAGATCCGACAATCTCCCATGACCCGAGTCCTCAACCGTCAACCGTCATCACCAAAGAACCGTCTCTCATCTGCCAACCTCCCCGAAGGACTACCTCCTAGTCCGAGCCACGAAGTCCGACACCGCGTCGCGCGACGTAACCGGAGACCAACTCAACCCATGTCTTCTCGACTTCGTCAGGTCAATTTTCCGCTCCAAGTTCGGTACAGCCGTCGTTCCACTCACAGAACTGCCCTCCAGAACGTAAATACCACGTCGCAACCTGCCTCGCATTATCACTCGAGCATCCCGAGAAACCTTCAGTCCATCCACTTTACCGGATTATTCATATCCGTTCCTAGCCAAAGTACCAAGAGAAATCAGATTCTTCCGAAGATCCGGAACATACCAGCAATTAAACCGCTTGACCACTCCATCATGCAACTTTATCTGCACCGTACCACTACCTTTGACACTCCGAATCCCATCGTCCCCCAGCTTCACCTTACCGTTCCACTTCTTAAAGGAAGTAAACAGATCACGTGAGAATGCCATGTGATGAGATGCACCCGTATCAAAGATCCAGGTATCTGCAGGACTACTATCCGTGCATACAGTCAAAGCATCGCCTATGTCGCCATCTTCCTGAACCATATTACCATCTCCCCTTTTAGGACAGTCTCTCCTGATGTGACCAAACTCGTTACAGTAATAGCACATTATCTTTCTCGTGGATTTTGTTTTCGAACGCGACTCCCCCCGTCCACCCATTCCACCATGTGCCCTTCCCCTACCCACGTATAGACCTGAACCGGACTCCCCCTCATTACAAGAAACCCCAAGCTTAAGTTCCTTCGACAACAAGGCATCCTTCACTTCAGCAACAGAAATTGTTGACCTACCATACATCATGGTATCAACAAAGTTCTCATACGAATGCGGTAGTGAACACATCAAAACCAGGGCAAGATCTTCATCATCAATTTTAACATCCACGGCCTTCAAATCAAGGGTAATACGGTTAAAATTATCAAGATGATCTTTTACCTGGGTACCTTCTGACATCCGGAGGGTATGCAACCTCTGCTTCTGATAAAGCCTATTCGTGAGGGTATTTTTCTGATACTTCTCACACAGCTTCTCCGACATACCTGCGGCTGTTGTTTCATCCACCACCTCCCTCAATACCTCATCAGCCAAACACAGCAAAATCGCCGAATACGCTTTTGCTAGAACGTCTCTCTTAACATCCTCCTTCATCTCCTTCGGAAGTTTATCTTCTCCTTCTAACGCCACCGCGCAACCCTGCTGAACTAGAAGAGCCTTCATCTTTACCTTCCACAACGTGAAATCGTTTGAGCCATTGAATTTTTCCAAATCAAACTTCAAAGATGACATCTTCACAATCAACAAATACGCGAGCCCGGTGAACAGAACCGTGGCTCTGATACCACTTGTTAGGATCGAGACACCTAAAACCAGCGTTAGAATAATGCGGAAAACAGAAAATAAACGAACACGAGATATAACGTGGTTCGGTCCAAACACGACCTACGTCCACGGGCAGGAATAGAGACTTCTTTATTATGACTCCAGAGATATTTCGATGTACATATGACTTGACCCTAGCATTAATTTTTATAGGCAAACAAACTAGAAATCTAATTACAATCAAATACATAGATTAAGATAAATACGAAGAACCATTATCGGCCGTATCCTATCAAATGGGATAACATGGTTTATCCAACTTCAAATTTAAACCTTATCCATGCATGCAAATCCATATTTGACTTCAAATATTTCTCCATGCAACTTATCCACAATTTGAATATCAAAACATCCATTCACGGCAAGCTCACCAACTAAAATGTCCATGCACATTTAATTAACTAATAATAAAAACCGCCAATTTTCGTTAACGTCGAGCTTCCCGATTAACTCTAGTTTCAAATACCAATCCGCTAATCAAATCACACCCAACAGAATCGTGTGGGCTTGTGGAGTAGAGTAGAGAGATAAAAGCAAAAGGTACAGAATAATTACAGATTTCACTTCTAGTTCGATTCATGTGTACTTGATTAGCTATATAATTTATGAACGTATATTAGTTCGTCCGAGCTGTGTTTGATTGGTGGTTCTTTGACTAGTTATTCGATTGATTGTGATCCATAATTGTGCAAGTTTCTCTTTGATTTCATACATGATTCGTTTTAATTTTATTACTGTAGAATCATAAACCCTAACTTAAAATCCGTCGCATACATTATGGAAAATGAGTAATTGTTGTGAAAACTGTAATAATTATCGAAGTATAATCTATGGTATGCGTCTGAAATCCTTGAGGGGAATAAAGAGAATAATGTAAACCTTCTGTTGAAATTGATGATCTAAAACTTGCTTAAATTTTTTTATTTTATCAAACGCAGGTTTAATCTACTTATTATTGCATGTTTCCACTCTATAAAGTTTCACATGGATATGGCTGCTGAAACTGGCACATCAAGACTTACATTTATCAAGCATTCATTGAAAACCCTAAATACATGATCAAAGGGGTTACATTTAGTCAATGGATGTATGAATGGCCTGAATCTTTCTTGTACTACCTGGCTTTCACCTAAGCTTTAGAGTTGTTGTATGTAAAATTACTACCTTAAATACATGCATGATCAAAGGGGTTAACTTTTTTCTCAAATAAGCTTTATAACATCCGTCTTGGAAGGCAGTCTCTTGTTGAGATTCACAATTAGAGAAGGCATGTTGCTTATGTGCTGAGGAGGGTGCAGACAGTAAAATCTGAATAACGTTTTGTGAAGCCATAAAGATGAACAATCGCAAGCGAATGCAATCACTATGAAGATTCCTGTTTGAGGGCTAAATGTGCAGATATATATGTTCATAAGGGTTAGAGTTGCATTCAAGATATAGTGATGGATCTAAAAGATCATAATTTACATTTCCAGATTTCTATGCTTCAATAAGAGATATGGGGGGCTTTGAGACCTCTGCTTAGTGCTACACGATCCTGACCACTAATATGCGTTTGAAGGTAGAAACTTGCTAATATGCACATTTGAAGCAACATTTGTGTACAGAAAAGAGTCATTCAAAGTTTGAAGGTAAATTTCCGGTTATAGTAATGCATGTGCCAATTGGGTTTAGCCCATTTGGTAAGCCCCCCCTCTTCCTCGCAAGAGGTTGGGGGATCAAATCCTGCTGCATGTGGTGGGTTGGGGGTTTTTCCTTAGGGGTTTCCTCCATGGAGTAAATGTATGGTGCTCGAACCTTGGTTAAAGCCAAATAACGGGTTGAAAACCCGCCACCAAGCAATTCGAACCCACACTGGAGAGGCGGGGAAGTGTCCCCGTTTGCCGGTCCAAAAAAAAAGTAATGCATGTGCAAATATGTTTATAGGTGTTGAAATTGAGAGTTGTTGGAACCATATGGGTGTGGTATTATGTTGCGGATGGTTAGGACCCAATAATAATTATGTTTAAGTACTTGTTCGAAAGAACTTAACTCCTTGCTATAAAGTGTTAATGGTTTATAGTTTATTAGTTTATTCAAGTGTTTTGAGCTCAAATAGTAGATAGATTCATATTAGAACTTGTTCACTAAAAAAATTGAAAGAAGTGTAGATTGGTATAAGTATCATGTTCATGATTCGAATGGCGTATAAATTGTTTAAGTGCATATGATATTTAAGTGTTATGTATAAGATGTACGTTTGAGCTTTAGCATATAAGATTGATTTTGGTGTCAATCTTAGATGCCTGGTCACAAATTATTTTCAAGCGATAGTCTCTCTCTCTCTCTCTCTCTCGCTCTCTCTCGTTCTCTCTCTTGCTCTCTCTCTCTCGCTCTCTCTCTCTCTCTCTCTCTCTCTCTCTCACACACACACACAGAAGCATTCTAGAGAAGGCATTTTGCTTCAAAGATTTATGATTAATATATAAACTCACTGAAGTCATCCTGTGTATTCTTTTTTAGAAGGCAATCTATTGAAGAGATTCACAAGTAGAGAAGGTGTTGTGGTTCTAAGTCAAGGGTGGCGCAACGAGTAAAGTCCCAATAGTGTCGCCACAACCCGTAATGAAACCATATAGATGAAAACAACCCAGAAGAATGCTATAATTGCGAAAATTGATGTAGCCATTGTATCTGTACAGGTTAGTATGGCCATTGCTCTTTCGCCCAGTGTTGCAATATCTCCATACACTGTTTGATATCTACCTGAAACGACTCTTAGTCTATCGTACCTTCTTTTACTGTATCACCCCCCTGAGATGTTGGGAAAGAGTCAAATTCCTCATCCAGAAGATCCAGATCCATTGTCTCTGCCTGAGAAAGAAGAGCATCCAGGTATGGTGGCTTTCTTGACCTGAATCTGTAGTTCCACAATCCCATCATTGATAAGGAAAGAAAGAATGTTGGGAGTATGAGCTTTGGGTACCAAACAAACATCAAGTACAAGAAGTGGATGACAATTGTTTTCCATGGATTTCTCCAATGGCAAATCTCATCAAACCATCTATACACAGATGTTATATCCAATACAAACGAAATTATACGGTTAAAAGTGGCCTTCTGTTTTCTCATGCTCCACATTGGGTATCCATCATCAAGCATGTAACGTGCAATTTCCTTTTTGATAGGCGGATTTGCTTTTGAGAGATGATCTGCCACTATATCTGCTGCTACATTGTGGACATGAAATTTATTCACTTCAAATGGCTGTAAATAATGCATTTCCGGCAGTAACGGCTTTGTGTATAGGGAAACCATATTAGCCCAGGTTAAGCCAGTGAACTGTACAGCTAGCTGGAGTTCACCATGATTCTTTAAACCAGAGGGACGTAGAACTAATAGTGGATAGTAATGTGTGTGGATACGATTCACTTCCAAAGTCTGGAGCTGAATACACACTTTACCAATCCTCATATCCTTCTTGTCTTTCTTGCAATCGTCAAAAACACCAATCCTAATTGTTGTACATGGATCATAAACATCCCAAGCATAGTGCTCGTTCCAACTAGGCTCTTGAGAGTTGATGACTGTTCTGGTGCGTACCCATTTGTTTCCGTACTTGACCACACAATATGCATCTGTACTATTCGTTTCACCATCTCTTTGCTTCTTCATTGGTGGTAGACCCCGGGCACTCAAAATGGTTAGTTGAAGTCTCCCGATGCTATCTTTCCTCAAATGATCTGCTGTAGGCTGAAAATCACCATGTACGCAGTCAGATACATGGTAACCTGCCTCCAAACAAAGTTTGAGAAGGATCTTTGCTTGTTTCTTTTTTCTGAATCCTTCATGGTCAGAAGAAGATACTTCATTGAGGGTGAACCACCGTGGTTGGAGGGGCTGTGTGGAATCAAATCATCGTGGGATGCTACTCAAGGGCACAACTACCTTCCCTATCAATTCGTATAAATTAGCCGTAATTCTATCTGCAACTTTGATGATAAGGAAATCATCCCTCATGTCTTCAGAAGCTACAAATATCTTCACCTCGTTCCAAACAGGATTACCGTCAAATACTTTAGAGATTTTGGTTACACCTACCTGATCCCTAAGCCGTAACCTAGCTTCAAATTCCGGTGGATTATTTTTGTAGAATGGTGCAAGATCCTGAGCTTCGATAATACACATCCTTAGATAATACAAATTAGGAGAGAAATGAATCGCAGGCAACCCCATTTCAGCTGTTCCTGCATTGATGAAATCACTTCCACTTTCCCGTCTCGGGGCCGCTACAGAATTCGACTCATCATATGGTGATGCACCACTTATGGTCCGATTAAAGTTGAAAAGGTTGAATTCTTTCATATATTCTTCCCAATCTGCACCACCAGCCTCAAACGTCTTGCTGACATGGTCTTTGACTTCATGTATTGTGGATGCTCTTTCAATCCTCAAAGGATGTCTTGGTTGTTGATTTCTGTAATAGTAATTCTGTGCTCGAACAGTGTAGATTCTAAGAGCAATATCGCCTCGACCATGGGAAAAAGAATCTCGTTTACAGAGCGGATATCTCTGGACAACAGCTTCTGACTCCAACAGTGACACCCCGGCACCATAAATTTGAACGCGACCGAGGAATTCCTTGTTGTTGTTGGCAGGATGATCATCGTAAAGGGTGACTTGGATGATGGAGTTATGAAGATTTCGTGGGTTTTCGATGTCAAAGACAAGCTTGTCATTCCAGGTTGGATAGAGGTCCCGAATCTTGGTTTGGGTGCGTTGGCGATGGCCGTTGAAATCAACTTCAACAAAGGGGCTGGCTGAGCCATGGTGATCTGTAGACAAGAGGTCTCGAGCATTGAGCACCTCCACTATCAGCTTCGCCATTGATGATGTGATCCAGTCAAGTCAACGTAAATGTATGGTGATATAAAGGCGATATGTTTAAATACAAAGTCAACGAGTTTTCTTTTAATTTAAGATTCTTTTGATTAGTCTACGTTCTAGACTAGTAGACTTTTCTGCATTTTGATCTTAAAGAAGAAAACAAGTTTAAAAAGAGAATCAAATATAAACAGAAGCCAATTTATCAGATTCTTAATAAAAAAGCGTTTATTTTTATAAATTTATTTATTTTTTCTAAAAGAACATTTCTTTCAAAATGTCATTCTTTTGTATGAAAGGTTGTTTTATTCTACAAAAAGAATGTACAATATAATTCATACTTAATTTATAGTCCTAAGAGACTAATTTTAGTGTTTGAATCGTTGTATCAATGGTCTAGATTGCATTTTTAAATTTTGTGCGGAAGGATATTTTCGTAATTCACATGTGATGCTCTTATAAGTCATATGTGATTATATACTGAATCACATGTGATTGCATATAAAAATTTTAGCACTATGTTTTCTACATAAACTTTATTGAACACAACTCTATTCTACAATATTCAAACTCTTTTGGTAGAAGTATCAATGTTGTAGAACTCACTAAAAGATCTTTGAGTTTTCGACTGGCATAGTCGGGAAGTACTCGGATTAAAACGTTTTAGTGCATACATAAATCGTAAGCTTGGTGCCCATAGACCCTTTTTTTTTTGAAAAATTCAGGCCTTTTACCCTACATAAATCATAAGCTTTGGATCAGAGTTTTAAGGGAGCCGGTTAGCGTATTCATCCTTCAACATCTTGGATGAGCGGGAACAAATAAGCGTCAAGAAAACATGAGATATCGACTCAACCATCATCTCTTTGATCGTCGATGAACACATTTATAAGAAAAAGAAAACCTCTTTCTTGAGTTTGTATATGTTAATATACACACATAGAAATTTATGTATAAACACATAGAAATGTTTGTGACGAATTTTCGATGCATACATTTTGTGACGGGTTTTCAATAGATATTTCTGTTGGATTTGTGAGAACACAAATTGTTTGATCTCTTGTAATATGTTTACTATATTTTAGTGCAGATGATATTAGCCATACTTTTTAGGTATTTTGTATAAGCACCGTAAATGTATAAATAACAGTTTGTAAATCCTAAATCAATAAGCAATTCAATATTTCATGTTCACTGATACTGTACATCATTGTGTGATACGTTCTATGATCTACAACATCATTGTGTGATTGTTTCAATATGATTGATATTTGATACAATTGGTCCTATATTTGGTATTAGAGCATAGTAGTGGGTCAAAAGATGATATTATTTTATTCAGATATGTGTTTCCTTGATTGACATTTTGGTTTGTTTTTGTTCATTGTTATCATCTATTTCTATAAGTTTGATTGAAATTAAGAATTTTATTGTGTTCTACTACTAATTTCGAGTTTCATTGACTTGAAAAACATCAAAATCATTCTTTATAACTTGATTTAGATCTGAATTTTGTATGACGTTACTAGGTTGTATTAATTGGAATTGGAGATTGAGTTGTGATTTGATAGTGTTTGACGTTACTAGGCTGTATTAAGCTTTTGTTCTACAGTTTGATAAAACGTTGTAGTATGTTTTTCAGTGTAATATCTCGATTTTGATGATATCATTAAATAATATTTAAATGGTGATTTATACCAATTTGAGGTTATATGGTCATGAAGTATAATGAAATTTAAATTTATAGACATGGAATATGTCAAGACAAGAGTTTTATAATTAAAACTCAAGATACTAGTGTTTATTGCTTTTTGGTGCTAATTAGCCTTAAGGTATAAGTCATGATTCTTAAGATACCACTAGCAAAGATTTGAGTATAATAATAATGGTTATGGTAAATCTATTTAGTGATGCATATTATATAACTTATTGATTGTATATGTAAATTTGATGTAACTTTAAGGGCTAGAAATGCCAAGTTTGAATGTTTAAAGGCTAAAAGTGCAAATACTTTTTATAAATATTCCAAGCCAATGTTTGACTCATTAGTTAGTCTTATTTTTCTCTATAACTCTCTAGAGAAGGGGGGGGGGGGGGGGGGGGGGGGGCTGGAGTAATAAGATGAATACATGAAGAAATTATAAATTATAATTATATTATCATTATAATTATAATTATAAATATATACATTGTACAACCCTTATCTTGCGCCATATTTACTATTTACTCTTGGGGTTTTCTAAATTACACCGGCATTTTATATATATGTAACATGCTGGAAAAAAAATAAAGTCATTGATTAGTTTGGCTGGTTAAATCTCCAAGGGTTTGACTCTTAGAAATCCATCTTTTGTTTTAGTTTTTTCAAATTCTTTCTTTCTTCTCAGTTCTCACGTGGCTCATATTTTTTTTCATTTTTCCTTTTTTTTTCTTCACGTAAATTGTAATTAATAATTTATGCTTGTTATATTACCAACTAACAATTTACAACTAGTGTAATACCCGGACGGTTTCCGGGTGGTAACCGTAAAAAGTATATAAGTAGTTAGTAATAAATATAAGATTTAGATTATCATTATAAAACATATATAGTTGTTTTACTCAAACATTATTTGTTTATATACAAATTCTATTATCCTTATTTAAAATATAGTTTTATGCTCAAAGTTAACATATTTATTAATAATATAAAAATAGATAACAAAGTATGTAGTCTTCTTTAGCAATTCATAGTTTCATACTACATAACCAAGCCCAAAATATGAAAAAACTTATAAAGATAATTACCCGGCCCAATTTCTTACCATACGTATACTATCCCAACAAAACTCCCACTATTACCCTAGTATTCTTTTGCATTATTCCTCAAAACCCTAGCCGCCCCACCACCATGACCGTCTTCAACCTCCGCTACCACCTTCATACGCCGCCGCCCACAATCGACCATCTCCCACCTTCCATCGCACCTTCAAACACAGCCAACCACCATCAACCATCTCCTACCTCCGCTTCACCACAATCGCCATCTCCAATCTTCAATGCTCCTCGTAATCTATCAAAACATTATATCTACACTAATCTGTCAAATAAACCTTAACCGCTCGCATTCTAGACGTTTTGTTTTCCCCAACGTCACCTGTAAGCAAAGAGAGGTGCAAGTCTACTCTACGCCGTTGCATGGCTACCAGCGCAGTAGGTATGGTCTCTCTGTTTTTCTGTTCTCTCTCCATGCGTTCAGCTACCGCCTCCACCTCCTTCTCCTAGCACCATTGCACCTGTTGAGGTGTAGGAGGTTTTTTGCTTATGTTTTTTTATTAGTCTATGGTGCTTGTTTTGGGGTTTGAGCTTATGAGATGATCTGTGTAGATCTACACAGATTTGTTGTAAGTTCAAGATGAAGTGAAAGTTTTTTAGTTCACATATAAACAATGCAATTTGATGAGTAAATTAAAAATGGATTTACTTAACTATTAATCACATTTATTCACTTAATAATCATCATAAATCCTTATACCAGAGGTATTAATTATAACTAACCCAAATACAATGAAATATTTCATGATTAATACATATAATATTTATGGAATCAATTCCTTTGATAAACTAATTAGATTTGCTTATTATCTTTTTGTGTAAAGCACGCAACTGTTTGTAATACTCTATTTTCAAGTAGAGAATGCTATGGTTTTCAGATAAAAACCCAATCTTTCATAAAAGTAATTTTTCTGAATTTTTTGTGGTAGAAAGTTTTATTTGTTGCAATTGTGTATGTTGTTATTGTTCACGATTGGTGAGTTCTCTAGATCTAATGTTGTTTTTTATGTTTGGTTAATAGCTCTACCGCCATTAAGTCTTTTAGCTAACTATTATAATTGTTATTATATCACAGTTATGCGTATGTTGAAAATGTAAATATGGGACAATAATTGCTTTGAACTCTTTGTGGTTTATGTTTCTTATGAATGAGATAATCTTTTACCGCAGGTCATAACAAATTCAGTTTCTTTAACCAAAAAAAATTGACCAGAAAGTTTCTAGTGATTAATGGCTAAGTGCTCTTATTTTGTTTTCTTGCAAACCATTATATCAAATATGTTTGGAAGACTTTATAATTTTGTATGATCAAGTATCCTATCTTCAATTGGGAATTCAGGACATGGCATATTTTCTCTCTGCATTTACATGTTTTCTAGTAGATTAATTTACAACACCTTTACTCTTAAAATACTATATTGTTTTTTTCAAAATATATCGGTTTTTATCACTCACCAATCAACATATGTGGTAGTGGATTCTTTACGATGTTCTTTTTCCTCTTTTCATACTACTATTATGTTATCGTTGTGTTCTGCTTATTAGTTATGATTTAACTTTTAATTATGTCTGCTACTACATGAATTTGTATCTTGCCAAGCTGATATATTGCTTTGGATTAAGTAGGCAGCTAGATATAATGATATTGATGATGTGCTTACTTTAGCTGCTATTGGGGTTCCTCTTGATTCCAAGGATGCAGAAGACCGAACAGGTATGCTAGCATGACATTTTTTGTTTTGTTGATATTCATGTTTTTTAATCATATTTTGTATTACAATAATTTTAATTATTATTTCTTATGAATCATTAGTTTGTATATAACATTGCTGATTTGAGACTTTGAATGTCGAAAGTCATTTATTTATAACTTATAAGAATGCTTTTTCTACCAATTTGGATTTTATTATTAACTGGTCATATTGGTTGTTTAAAAGGTTTACCTAAACATGAACTGGTTTTAAATTTTCCAAAATGTTTTCATATATGGCATAACTTATGCAAGTGAATATTAATGTTTTATAAGATCTAAAAACTCAGCTGTAATGACCCACTACCCCTCCTGCCCTTTGAACTCATTTTTCAACCCATAATCTCATGTTATATTAACTGTGGGCGTTTTGTGTGGTTTATTCTCGTGACATTGTATTCAATTTGTGTCGCACTTCAAATTGCTTTTGCAAATGGAGATGTTGACATAGTGGACTATCTTATTGGCAATAAACTAATAAAGTGGTAAGGCACCTTCTACAGGTATATGTAGTGATTAAGTGATTTATTTACGAAGAAAATCAGTAGTTAATGTCATAAAAAGAAATGTGGATTGACTATGGAAACATGTATCATAAAAATGGTTTACCTTTAATGGTGTCTGCTGCTTTTCACTGCTATTCTACTCTGCACTCTGCAGGTTGGTCTTGACGAATAATAGGAGACGTTGAAGTAATGAAAAGAAAATGACTGATACCCAATTCATCTATATATATTAGCTCAAAACAGCAGTTATGTAGCCCGTAACTTTTGTTTTGGTTCTCAACTTGTTTATACAACAGTTATATAACCCACTACTCTTGGAATACCCCACTACGTGAAACTGTGCATCTGCATTCTGTTGTAATATTTGAGCAGTTTTTTAGCAGTTATTTTTATGAAATGTAAAAAAACCGTTTCTAATTGATCCTACGGATGAGATGAAATATATAATTGATCCAACGGCTGTCTAAAATAGGGACTTTATACGGTCAGGATTAAAAGATAGTGTGATCTAACGGTTCAGATTAAAAGATATGGGCTGGCGGTTGACTCACCTGGCACCATATATAGATAGAATTTTGGTATATATTCTTAATTCTTTTTTTATTTTATTGTTTCTTTAAATGAAAATAATCTACATTAGCTAGAAACTATTTCTTATATAATATATATGTTTCTATTTTCTTTTCCTCCGGGTTATTCTTTTTAACTCTCATCAAAGTTTTTACATTTTATTTTTTTTATTCTTACCGAAGGTTACTTTTTGTAACTATATCCATTTTTATTTTAACTTATTTTAACATTATTGAACTTATAACTTTAATATTTATTTCAGTTCCAATATCTTTAATTATAGCATTTGTTTTTAATAACATATATTTTAACTACGTTATTATAAGTTCTTTTTCTTAATTACAAAATGTAGGTGTATATTATGAGGTGTGTGTTTGCTATGTAAAAAGTAATAATATATTAAGACATTTTATTATTTTATTTTGAGGATCTGTAATTTACTGTTTTTGATAAAAGAAAGTTTTTAAAATATTTACTTGATATTTTATCAACGACTTTTGATAAATTTTTTCGGATTACAAATATAATTTTAATAATTATGTTTCTCTTTATTTAAACACATTAAATAACTTATAGCACTTTACTTTATCTTCTATTTATTTTTCTCACCCTCTCTTCTCTTTTACTCCTCACTTATTCTTTTTTTCCTTTCCTTTTTGTACCTCTCATTTTCTTAGTTTCTTAATATTTTAGAATAAATAGTTGTTTTTTAATATCTTTTCCTCTTTCTTCTTAATAAATTTTCTTCCTACGCAGCTAAGCGCGTGATATTAAGCTTGTTAGTTTACATCTAACCTTATTAAAATACCCCTAAAAGTATCCATATCTTCAAATCCTCTATTGGATTAGCTCTTATATCATTCATTTTTTATACACCTTATAGGAAAATTCACATTTCGATAAGTACATTTAGATTACGATAATTTATATTTCAAGAATATAACTAAAAAATTTCAATTATATAACTTAAGAATAATTATATTTCCTCTCATAACATTCATACTTTATATTTTTAATTTGCAAATAGAATTTATTAATTTTTTATTTGGTTCTCTTGGACCATGTTAGGATCTCGTAAAAAACGGTAGCCCCCCTAAACCTTTGCTATCTTAATTATTACTGAAAAAAAATTATTTTATATAAAGATATATTTTATACCTCTTAACTTATAAAATAAATAAATATAAATTACATTAGTCATCTATAAAATCTCATTACACCAAAATCGCTATATTGTACTAAAATCACCGGACACTAAAATCACCAAGAGAGACCTAATTTTACCCTCTATGAGAAACCGACTAAAATTTGTTTATTAGTAAAAAACCATTGTGTCCATGCGGTTGAGGAAGAAGGTTTGCAGACATAGATTATTATCTCAAAACCAGTGCGTAAACGGTAGAACGATAATGCCACCGAGGATTCAGTATAATCTTGTTATAAGGTGTTTGGCAACATATTGTTGTTTTGAGTGGAAAATGTTGGTAAATGGGTATTTTTGGGTTTAATTGTGAAATTAGGGTAATGATCTATAAAAGGAAAGTTATATGGTAATGATGGAGTTATTTTGGTAGTGCTTTGAACCTATTATATGCCGCTAATGAGTTTGGTTTGGAAGGGTATGGGTTTGGTCAGAATTTGCTAAAGAAAACAGTAAACTGTTTACTGTTCACGGTGGTTCGGCGGCACGAACCCTATGTGTCGCATCACGGTGCAACGCGCCTGTTTTAGCAGCATTAAATTTCCAGCGATTTATAGCCAGCACGAGGCACCTTGAACACCCAGAATATCATGTTTTGACCTCTTTTTACTATCTAACTTGTTGGGGTTTGATTCTAACTAGTGTATCATTGCCCTCGCGTATCGCGAGGAACAAAATTAAAACGCATAAGTTTAATATCATAAATACCATTGATATAAGAAAATAAAAAATATTATTTTTCTAAATTGTAATTGTTGTATCAATTTATCTCCTGCTTAAAAGTAAAAACAGATTTTATACTTACGAAAACTCTCTCTCTTTTCAATGTCTGACCTCTCTCTTTCCAATAAAAGTTTTTAAATCCCTTCCTTCAAACACTATACACCCATTGTTCTGTGTTCTTTTTTCATTGCCCAGCCAAATTTCTAAAAAACTTCCTTTCTCTCTCATGGTTTCAACCATCGGAGACCAACATGTGACGCTACAAAGCTGCTTCCATGAATATAAGAATCCTACCTGTGGCGGTGAAAGAAAGCTTCGAATATTTTGAGGTCCACTTACCGGAGGAATAAGCATTTGCGTAGCACGCGAAGAAAAGGCCGCCGAGCACCACTTTCCGGCAACACTCCCTTCTCTGTCTTCCACCATTATTACAGATCCGCTCCGGCAAACACTTGCTAAACCGGCCGCCGAGCACCACTTTCCGGCAACACTCTATTGTCCATCTTCCGCCGTTATTCCAAATTTGCTCCAGCAAACACTTGCTAAACCCGCCGCCATAGACCGGACCAACCACCAATTCTCATCATCAGTTCATCACTCTAACACCATCATTACATACGAATCCACTTTTGTCGACAACCCACTTAACTGTGTAACACCCCAAAAACTTGTGAGTATTTTATATAAATATAATAGCCTTATTAATTTATAGATTTAACTATGCATGAGATTACACTGTTAATAGAGAATGAATATATTTTCTACACGATTTTATATTATATACGAATATATTATACATAAAATAAAGTGAATATCGAGATTTAGAGTGATAAGTGTTGACCTCATAGGTCAAACTATCAAGAATAAAAGAAAATGGGACAAACCGTAAAGTGCTTAAAATAGCTAGCACGTTAATGGATAAGAGGTATTAATACCCACACATCTAAACACACTAAGTGTTTCTCTCACCTCAAACCATTCATTATTTGCTGAAAATTAGTGTGTGTATGTGTGTGAGAGAAGTTAGAGAGAGATAAACACACTTTCTAGAGAGAGAGTGTGAGATTTAAGCAAGATCAAGCAAGATTAAGCTTATATTCAACATCAAAATCAAGTTATGGAGGCAAAATAACATCATCTACAGATTTGGAAAACACACACTTAGTATGTGTTCTTGGTGTGAGAGAAAGTTAGAGAGAGAAAGATTTAAGCAAGGATTCAACTTCAACAAGTGTTACTACAAAGATTTCAACTTCAACAAGTGATTAACAAAGAAAACAAGGTAAGAAATCTCTAAACTCTTGTGTTCTTATGTTTCTAGAGAGTGAAAGTTTAATTTAAGCTAGGATTTGAGTTGCATGTTATGTTTGTATGAGGATTTGGTGTTTATACACCTAAGAGAACATGTATTAATTGTTGCATGTCAAAATTTGGAGTTAGAAGTGGTTATTTTTTAAATTGGTATAAATGGTACAAGTCTTTAAAGCATGAGATTGAGTTAAGTGATTAGAATGTGTTAAATTGGTATTGTTTGTATAACTACTTTGGAATTAAATGTATTGGTATCAAATTGAGGATTCACACATGTTAGAAGAGTATTTTGGATGCCAATGAATCTGTATTTGAAGTATTTCAAGCATTGGGTTTGAAATGAGTCAAAATTACACATATTTTATACAAACCCGTAGCTACATTTTGAACATGACATCATGTCTGATCAGTTTTCAAAAATTCATTAAAAATAAAAAAAATCGATAGAGGTCGTACTATATATCGATGGAAAGATCTGGATGTCTAGTTTCTTTCTCATGTTGGACACACAAGCTAATTCAGAACATAGGATGACTAAAAATACAAAATACTATAGAAGGGTCAAGTTGGAAGTATACATTTTTGTATACAAGTTGAGATTTTAAATGATTTGGACCATGAGACTCTTTGAGCGGACTTGGAAAGTATTAGTGTCAAGTTTTAGTTAATGTTGAGGATCTCTTATGCCACTTGATGCATTGATCAACTTTGTTGCTCGATTGATTTGTATGAGCTGAGTTTGAGTAAGTAATGTTGTTCTTATACTTGTTTAGGCTTAAAAATTTACTATTGCTTGGATTTGGTTGTGAGTATTTGATGTTGATTCTCATCACATCTGTAGGTGAGTATACTTGATTTTCTTTTACAATGTCCATGGTGTATAAATGGTATGCATACGTGATTGTCCTCTTTGAGCATTTGAGAAAATGTGCTCCTTGGAGCATTTGAGTATTTGTCTTGGTACCAAGTATAAAGATAGGGTTCCAGTATTTATTATTGGATCCTTTGAGATTATTCGTTATGTGAATCATTATACTTATGTGTTATTGTATCGGTTTGTTAGGTATGCTCACTAAGCAATCTGCTTACAGAGTTTTTACCATATTTTTCAGGTGATAAAGAAAAAAAAAAGACAAAGGCAAGGTCTCGGCTCTATTGAATTGATGGATAGAAGATGGCTCCAGAATGTTTTTAAAACACGTCTTTTGAACACTATTAATGATGTTTCTAAGTTTGATAACAGTCGACCATAACTATTTGAACAAATTCTCTATTTTATATATCCTTTTATTCAAAATTTTATATTACTAAATGTATTTTGAGTATAAAAGTTTTTTTTTAAATATTTGGTCGTTACAACTTGGTAACAGAGCCGGGGTTTAAGGGATTAGGATGATGCGTGAGGTATTATCTGAACTTAAACCAAGGATTTGATAGGATAACCCGGGCAATGCGCGAGGTGTTGTCTGATTTTCAAATCCATATTTTTGAGACTATAGGAGCCATCAATCGGAGCCGGAAGAATAGTGAGCATACTGAGTATCTTTGAATATTTGAGCTTGTATGATATGATAATGTGTAGCAAATAATGTAAAGTACTATTTATACTATCACGAGGATAGCTGTATATATAAATTTGAAGCATGCGAGTTGTTTGATTGTCAAGTTAACATGGTAGAACTGAATGTGTTGTGCAAATATTGTTGCTATGTGTTAGTAAGTTATATGTTATATGTTACCTAAATTTGTGAATCGGGATGTTATTTGGTTGAGTCCAGAGTGGGTATGTATAGTGTGTTTAAAATAGTAGAGGACCCATACTATTATAAACACATGGTACATATTTAGTCTTAACAAGATCAGAAGACATCTTGTGGATCAAATAAAGGGTAATATGTGAGTAGGAAGACAGTATGTTAATTGTTTGAAGCTTTGCTAGTAATAAGAAAAGTAGGAACCCCATATCTATCCTGCTTTATACTAGACAGTAAATGTTTTAGAATGGTTACCTCACGAAGGAGTGGAAATGTATTAACACCAGTAGCTCAGACCAGTAGGCCCCAAGATGGAGATACGGCAAGTAATACTTGTATTTCTATGCCTCCTGTTACTAGAACAGTACCCACTCCTACTGAGAGACCTTAGATTGCAGTACAAGAAGTTCACGAGAAACATGCAGATCCCACAGTTAAGGAGGTAGTGTCTGCATAGTTAGAGAAAGCTTTAGAAAAAGCTTACCCTATACTATTAATCAAAATTTTGAGAGAATAGTAGAAAGATTAGATGGAATGATACAACACAAGGTAGATAATGTTGTTCAAACAGCAGTAACCACTCTTCACGGAAAGATACGAAATGAAGTTAGAGATGAACATCCACATGGATGTAACTACAGGGAATTTTCCGCATGCAACCCGCCATCCTTTGAAGGGATTATGGATCCGATAGTCAGTAATAGATGGTTATCAAAAGTAGAAGGAATATTTAAAACTTCGGGATGTCATGCAAATATGAAAGTAAGATATGCCTCTAATTTACTTGGAGATGTAGCTAAAGATTGGTGGCTAACATGGGAAAGGTGAAGCTCGGAGTGATGCGATGATTTGGTCAGAATTCGAAGAATTGTTTACACAACAGTTCACACTGCGAGCAAGGGTACACAAAATAGCAGAGGAGTTTATCTCCATGAAGCGGACTACTAAATCAGTAGATGATAGAAGCAAGAAGTTTATGGAAATGTCACGTTTTTGTCCCGAATATGTAGCTACAGAGCAGATGAAGATGCAGAGGTACATTTCCATATTGAAAGATGATAATAGAGAGATACTGAAGATAGCAAAATGTCAAAATTTGGATGACATGATTGAAATGGCTTGGAAGGGGGAACAAGAGTTGTTAAGGCAAGCTGCTATAGGAGAGAAGAGAAAAGTAGAAAATATCAATGTTAATCAGAAGAAGCTTAAGCAAGGTGAAATGAAGGGAGAAACTCAGGATACTTTGTGTAGCAAATGTGGAAAGAAGCATGCTAGAATTTGTAAAAAGGGATTAATTGGATGTTTACATTATGGAAAGCAAGGATACAACATCAAGGATTGTTGTTCTGTAATACGAGTTTGCTATTCTTGTTATCAGCATGGGCATACCAGGAATCAATGCCCAAATCTTTCCACAACCAAAGGTAAACCAACAGTTCCCTTACCACCACTACGAATCACTGAAGGAAAGGAGAAGAAATATGATGTACCGAAGGCCAAGGGTAGAGCCTTCCAACTAACAGTTGAACAAGCTACAACAGAGCCAGAAGTTACCTTTATTGTTAATAACATACCTGCATTGGTAAATATTGATTCTTGAGCTATGAAAATTAAGTGTGTCTATTTCATTTGGTAAAAGTTCTCGCATGCTCCTGTTAGCCTAGAACTTCCCCTAGAAGTTCAAATAACGGATGATAAGTCTGATATCATAGATAATGTTCATAAAAGAAATGTTGTAGAGATAGATAACATTCATATTCCTCATTGATCTTATTACGATGACGACGAAAGAATTCCAAAAGATAGTTGGCATGGATTGACTCGTCTTCACCAGGTTACAATCTATTGTGAGCAACGGATAATACGGGTTCAACCCTAAGTGGGGAAGAGCTTACTATTCACTGAAAAAAAGAGAAAGTTAGCTATCTTTTTAGTATTGATTGACACCTTCAAAGATTCATGAGATGATGACGTAGTTATAAGAAGATATTTATAAAAATTCTTTTAGAACCCTTTACGGGCATTATGAATTTGTTGTCATGCCTTTTTGAGTTAACTAATGCCTTAGAATCATTTATGGACTTCATAAACAGAGTATTTAGACCTAAGTTGGATAAGTCTATGATTGTATCTATCGATGACATATAGAATTATTTTTTTAAAAAAAAAATCAAGCAAGAGAACGAGGTTCATCTAAAGGAAGTGTTGGAAGTTTTGAGAAAGGAGAAACTATATGTCAAAATTTTTGAATATGAATTTTGATTGCAAGAAGTTTAATTTCTCGGTCATGTAGCTAACAAAGAAGAAGTTAAGGTGGATATGAACAAAGTAAAGGCAATGATGAAGTATGAACCACCTAGGAACCCTGCTAAAGTTAGAAGTTTCCCTAGTATGGTAGGTGACTATTGCAGATCCATCCAAAATTTTTAGAGATTGTAGTTTTATTAATAAAAATTAACTAAGAAGAATGCAGAATTCAGATGGGGTGAGGAGCAATAAAGAGCTTATGAGATGTTAAGTAAGAAATTATATGAAGATATGGTGATCTATTGTGATGCGTCATGCCACGGTTTCGGATGTGTTTTGATGTAAAGGAAATGAGTAACCACATATGCCATGAGCATAACTACCCGGAGTTAGCAGCTGTAACTTTTGCACTCAAGATTTAGAGACACTATTTGTATAGAGTTAAATGTTCAATATATAGTGATTATAAGAGTCTGAAGTACTTTGTCAACCACAAGAATCTTAACATGCGACATAGAAGATGGTTAGAGATACTTAGAGATTATGATTGAGAAGTACTTTACCATCTTGGTAAAGCAACTATAGTAGCGGATATTATGAGCAGAAAAGCATGTGACGCTCAGTTAAGGATTCAAGCTCTGGGAATGTCTATAAAAACACATGTACTGATAGGATTCAGGAAGTGCAATTCGAAGCTGTGAGGACAAGAAACAAAAACGAAGAATGGATAAAAGGTACAATAAAGAGGTATAGAGATCCGAAGCGATATTATTGAAGGACAGGGAAGAAATGATCTATAATCAAAAGTGCTCAGTTTCTAACTATTAAGGAGGCTATTACTTTAGAAAGAATGACATATGTGCATGAAAAAGAGACTATGACCAGGCATGGTGTGCCGGTATCAATAGTGTCCGATAGAGATACTCAATTCTCAGCTAGAATTGGAGCAAGATTCACGCATATATGAGAATGAAATTATATCGGAGCACTGCTTATTATTCCAAATTAATGAATAAGAGTAAGAGAATCACTCAGACCTTAAAAAGATAAACTTCTAGCCTGTATAATTAATTTTGGTATCATTTGAAAGGCATGCCTAGCTATCCAGAGTGAAATGTTTTTACAATAAAAGATATTATTACAGCATAGGTATGACACCGTATGAGATGTTTTATGGCAGAAAGTGTAGAACTCCCGTTTGATGGGGGAATATTAGTCCAAAGGAACTAGGTAGCACATAAATAGTGCAAAAGACAAACCGAGCATATTTAACAAATTCGTGAAAGTTTAATGGCAGCCTAGAGTAGATAAAGAGCTAAGTTGATAAGAGAAGATCACCGTTATAAATTTCAGGTTGTGGATAGTGTAGTGTAAAGATTACACCGTGGAAGTGAGTTAAAAGTTGAGTCTACTGTTCATTGGCTCTTTCAAAATAGTTCAGTGTTGGGAAGATAGCATAGAAACTAGAGCTATTAGAAGAATTATCAGGAATTCATTATACCTTCCACGAGTTTCCATTAAGGAAGTTTTTAACAAATGAATAAGCTTCAGAACAGTGAGAAGATATTGTTATGGTTGAAAAGCTGAGTAACATGGAGTAACTTGTAGCAATCATTAAAAGGAAAGTTAAGAAATTATGGAACAAACAGTTTAAGTTATTGAAAGTTCAATGATAGCATAGAAAAGAATTAAAATATACATAGGAGTCTGATAAAGAGATAATGAGAGACTATCCGAAGCTTATCAATAAGTTAGATTTCGAGGACGAAATCTTTTAAGTGGGGAATAATTGTAACACCCCAAAAACTTGTGAGTATTTTATATAAAGATAAGAGCCTTATTAATTTATAGATTTAACTATGCATGAGATTACACTGTTTAATAGAGGATGAATATATTTTCACATACGATTTTATATAATTATATACAAATATATTATACAAAAAATAAGGTGAATATCGAGATTTAGAGTGATAAGTGTTGACCTCATAGGTCAAACTATCAAGAATAAAAGAAAATGGGACAAACCGTAAAGTGCTTAAATTAGCTAGCACGTTAATGGATAAGAGGTATTAATACCCACACATCTAAACACACTATAAAAGTGTTTCTCCCACCTCAAACCATTCATTATTTGCTGAAAATTAGTGTGTGCATGTGTGTGAGAGAAGTTAGAAAGAGATAAACACACTTTCTAGAGAGAGTGTGTGAGATTTAAGCAAGATCAAGCAAGATTAAGCTTATATTCAACATCAAAATCAAGTTATGGAGGCAAAATAACATCATCTACAGATCTGGAAAACACACACTGAGTGTGTGTTCTTGGTGTGAGAGAAAGTTAGAGAGAGAAAGTGCTTAAATCAAGGATTTGAGCAAGGATTCTTGCATGCATGTGAAGATCAAGTGTTATTACAAAGATTTAAATTCAACAAGTGATTAACATAAGAAAACAAGGTAAGAAATCTCTAAACTCTTGTGTTCTTATGTTTCTAGAGAGAGAAAGTTTAATTTAAGCTAGGATTTGAGTTGCATGTTATGTTTTTATGAGGATTTGGTGTTTATACACCTAAGAGAACATGTATTAATTGTTGCATGTCAAAATTTGGAGTTAGAAGTGGTTATTTTTTAAATTGGTATAAATGGTACAAGTCTTTAAAGCATGAGATTGAGTTAAGTGATTAGAATGGGTTAAATTGGTATTGTTTGTATAACTACTTTGGAATTTAATGTATTGGTATCAAATTGAGGATTCACACATGTTAGAAGAGTATTTTGGATGCCAATGAATCTGTATTTGAAGTATTTCAAGCATTGGATTTGAAATGAGTCAAAATTACATATTTTTTATACAAACTCGTAGCTACATTTTGCACAGGACAGCATGTCTGATCAGTTTTCAAATATTCATTAAAAATAAAAAAAATCGATAGAGGTCGTATTATATATCGTTGGAAAGATCTGGACGTCTAGTTTCTTTCTCATGTTGGACACACTAGCTAATTTAGAACATAGGATGACTAAAAATATGAAATACTATAGAAGGGTCAAGTTGGAAGTATACATTTTTGTATATAAGTTGAGATTTTAAATGATTTGGACCATGAGACTCTTTGAGCGGACTTGGAAAGTATTAGTGTCAAGTTTTAGTTAATGTTGAGGATCTCTTATGCCACTTGATGTATTGATCAAGTTTGTTGCTCGATTGATTTGTATGAGCTGAGTTTGAGTAAGTAATGTTGTTCTTATACTTGTTTAGGCTTAAAAATTTACTATTGCTTGGATTTTGGTTGTGAGTATTTGATGTTGATTCTCATCACATCTGCAGGTGAGTATACTTGACTTTCTTTTACAATGTCCATGGTGTATAAATGGTATGCATACGTGATTGCCCTCTTTGAGCATTTGAGAAAATGTGCTCCTTAGAGCATTTGAGTATTTATTATTGTATCCTTTGAAATTATTAGTTATGTGAATCATTATACTTATGTGTTATTGTATCGGTTTGTTAGGTATGCTCACTAAGCAATCTGCAGAGTTTTTACCATATTTTTCAGGTGATAAAGAAAAAAAAAGAGAAAGGCAAGGTCCCGGCTCCATTGAATTGATGGATAGAAGATGGCTCCAGAATTTTTTTAAAACACGTCTTTTGAACACTATTAATGATGTTTCTAAGTTTGATAACAGTCGGCCATAACTATTTGAACAAATTCTCTATTTTGTTCACTTGCATCAAACAAGGTTTAATCTTCGTGACACCTATGTGATATCTCATATCTGAATGACAGAAAACTTGCCAACATGGTGGGGGATTGTTGAAATTTTATGTGTAAAACATAAACTTGAATGTTGTCAAGTTTTATTAACTTGAAAGTTGTCAAGTTAATTTGTCCCACATAGGAGGGAGGAAGAAGTTTTGGTAGGTTTATAAGGGATTTACCTCCCTTAGTATTCAAACCAAATGGTGGGGGTCTAGTAGGGGTATCCCCACACGCGCGCCGAGCCGGAGCCGCGTGCCCGCGAGTGGCGCACTCGGAGCCCGGGTATTCGTTTCAGGGACTCGGGTATTTGATCCAAGCAGCAGATGGGTTGGGTTAGGACCCGGTCTGCGTCAGGTGGGAGAAAGGGGGGGTCAGCCCACGTTTGGGGGAGTTGCCCCGGATTTTCGGAGCTGATCAGCTCCAGGCTCGGCTTTAAAACCGAGTCCCTTCTCCCCACTTCAGCACTTCACGAAAAACAGCTCCCAGGCCCTCTCTTCCTCTGTGTTTTTTGTTTCTCTGTTTTCTGCCATCGTTCTTCCAGATTAAACACAAAACAGTGCTGTGTTTTGTGTTCTTGAGGCTGCATTAAATCCTGGGTTATTAAGTTTTGGAGGCTGCAGCAATACAGCAACGTAATCACCTTTAAGGACAGGAGATAATCCGTGTGGTTCTTCGGTGTTTGCTACTTTCAATCAACTATTTCAGGTTGGTTTTAAATTTGTGTATAGTGTTTTAAATAGTCCGATAACGGGACACTCTCCTTCTATCTTTCTTTCTGATTGATCGAGTAGGATTGACCAGGGTTGGCAATAACTTGGTAATAATTAATAAAAATCGGATTTTTATTGCTTGTTAATGTGATAAGAACAATCAAGTTTCATTCTTGGTATATATACTTTGATTGTTCATATCATTTGGGAACATATTATTAATTGTTTAAATCTCTCTTTGTTAATCTGAAACCTACATTCAACAATATCTACCTGCAATGCTTCTTAATCGATCATACCTCATTTTCACTTTTTTAAATGGTTGAGATGTTGGGAAAGTGTCAAATTCCTCATCCAGATGATCCAGATCTATTGTTTTTGCCTGTGAAAGACGAGCATCGAGGTGAGGTGGGTTTCTTGGCCTGAATCTATAGTTCCACAACCCTGTCATTGATAAGGTAAAGAAGAATGTTGGGAGTATGAGTTTTGGGTACCAAACAAACACCAAATACAGAAAATGGATGAGAATTGTTTTCACTGGATTTCTCCAGCGACAGATCTCATCAAACCATCTGTACACGGCTGTGATACATAGTACACTTGACATTAGACGCTCGAAATTGACTTTTTGTTTCCTCAGGCTCCACATTTGCCAATCACGATCAAGCATGTACTCTACAATCTCCCTTTTGAATGGTGGCTCTGCTCTTGAGAGACTCGCTGCCACTACTTGTAATGTGTGGTGGTGGAGCCAATCAAGATGTATTAGTTTTAATGGTAGTAAATAATTCATTTTAGGCAACACCGGCTTTGTGTACTGGGCAACCATATTGGCCCACGCTACACAAGTGAATCTTACAGCTACTTGGAGTTCACCCTGATTCTTCAAACCAGAGGGATCTAGAACTAATAGCGGGTAGTAATGTGTGTACATATGGTTGGCTTCCAAAGTCTGGACTGGAATACACACACTACCAATCACTGGATTTTATTTTACACGGCCGGAGGTTCTTCTCAGGAACCAATCTCTCTAGCTACAAGTAGGGGTATGATTGCCTACACTCCAGCTTTAGCGGGATCGGGTACAGTTGTTGTTGTTGTAACAAGTGATTACAAATATAAACTATTATGTATTGCCGAAGTGATTTATGATATTTACGTTGGATGGCGGGGTATGTAACCAAAAGATTACCCGCCATCACAAAAACATCCATATCTGCGTTACTATGTTATCAACATTCGACCATATTGTTTTTATGCATATAACAAAACATATCTACATAAGTGCTCTCCAAAAAGCCGCATAACAAGATCCATCAACATCCTCACCACTCAAGCTAGTCATTTCCTGCGTGTTTGGAAAGTACATGTGGTTAGCTATAAATAACTAATGAGCACACATTTAGCATAAGCATCAATAAAACATATTATAACACACGGATCAACAATGTTATCCTATCACATAGTGGTGTGCTAGCATAGTATATTGCAAGATAGCTAGTCCGGCTCAACTACCCTAACTGGGGAAGCTAACACACCGATCCATGTCAGTAGGTGAGTGGGTAGCAGTCCATCAAGCATCGATCACAAAGCCAATGGCTCCCTCGGGTTCACGGGGTAGCTGATTACCCCTTACGAACGAACGGTGGTCCTACAGAACCTAAGACCCGTTTGGGTCGCTCTTGATAAGGTCTTGGGATCCAACCATATAGGTTGATCTCACCCATATGACTGTAAAACAGCCCATAGATGTCATGACAATGCACATACACAAATACAATCCATTATGGATCCAATAGCATGCGTGCACATATCATGTAACATATCATGCAAGTAGCACATGTCAATATCTCATTAACATACCATGACATAATTATATACTCTTAAGTGTCATAATATAGCCTTCAATCAGAATGATCATAATTCATATTAAACACTATACGCATTGATACTTCATTATTCATTTATAGAATTATCATTCTACTCCTTATTGAGTTTTAGGTTAAACTAGTACACACCTCGGGTCCTCTGCTTAACATGTTCACATTCCCTCAATCAAATGAGGACTTGAAATCATCTAATTGAACATTTATATTGATACCATTATAACACAATAATATTAACCAAAGACACTTCACGCATGTTAAACTAAAATCTCGCTTACGGCGTTCAAAGACCATTCACTTCTACCAACACTTTGGCACTTATTAGGCTCACTAAACTTGTTTTAATAATGCAAGTATTCTCTCAATAATTCTCCCACTTTTAAAACCAAGTATAAAGCTGTTTATTGACCCAACTGGTCAAAAACCCGTAAGTTTGACTTTAACAGACCAACACCAAAACAACATTTTTAAAGATAGCTAGTTCTCCTTATCAAGATGACTTCATGTGTAAAGTCTAAGGTCATAACTTGAAAAGTCGATAAAAGTCAAACTTACTCAACTATCTGCGTTTTTAACCATTTCAACCCAAATCCGGTTTATTTCACCTACATTCTTATAGTTTAAGTTTATGAATAGTCTTAGGGTCATTGGTTAACCCAAAAGCCCATATATCTATTAAATATGTGCATTATTTGAAATTTCACCAAACGGGTCGGAGACAAAAACTCACATAAGTATACCATGTACCACTCTATTGCATTCATAAACATTTCCAAAAATCTCATCTTGCGATTACATCTATTACCATGCTCAAAAGCAGATAAAATAGTTAGGAACTTCACATGACCATTTAAATTACATAACTTAAAAGTTCTAGCAACTTTAATCTAGCATTTCAACTTTTCGACACAATTAAATGAATTCATATCTTTGTTACCAATTTTTTCTCATATCTTTACTCACAACACCATGCCAACATTTGCTATACCAATAGTAACATAATTGACCATTTTATACTTATGAATTGAATTTTCCTGATTTCATTCCAAAACATATCAACTGTACAAAATTGGATATTTGACCCTCATATGAATTTTCCTGATTTCATTCCAAAACATATCAACTGTACAAAATTGGATATTTGACCCTCAAGTCATATGAATTAGCTTTTGTAATCTACACTGCACATAAATATAAGTAGACTCTTTAAGCTTCGAAATGACGTATAGTACACCTTCTAATGATTTAAGACTGATTTTATATGATTTTCCTACATCAGTGTTAGTAATCTACAACAGTTACAAAACAACCCTACTCTTCAACTAGTTTCAACCCAGAACTCAACCAAAATGTTTCAAATCGATTTCCAACATTTTACTAAGGTTATTTGACATCAAACAAAGCTAGTAACATACAAGTAACTTATTTAAACATCCAATTCAAGAATCATATGAGATTTAACCCTTTTGACCCATTTAGTTGGGTTTCCATCTTTTTTTTAATCAATTTCTTCATTTTAGCTACTGATTGGGACTCATTTCAGTTTCTAAAGATTGTAGAAACAAACTTGTAGCATCAAAATCCTTTCTTTAATGTAATTTCACAACTTGAACCATTTACCCTAACCGAAGAAGGAGAATGAAGAAGAAAGACTTACCAAATTAATGATCTTGAGTTCTAGCAGATTTAGGAGACCTGGAAATGAACTCATTAGTGATTTGAAGCTGATTAGCACATCAAATACTGCCCAAAGTTCTTCCAGAGAGTTTAGAGGGTATGTCTTTGTCTTGGGGCTTTTGGTAGCTTAAGTGGAGGAAAGAGATTCATGGGTTAATTTTTATTTAATCCAGTGATCCCATGGGTTAATTTTATCAAATAAGCATCATCATATCCATCTTGGATGGCAGTCTTGTGAAGAGATTCACAAGCAGAGAAGGCGTCTTGATTCTAAGCCAGGGATGGCGTAACCAATACAGTCCCAGTAGCGTCGCCACAACCCGAAACGAAGCCATATAGATGACGACAATATAGAAGAAGAATATTGCTGTGAAGATTGATGTAGCTCTTATATCTGTGCAGGTTAGAATAGCCATTGCCTTTTCTCCTGCTGTTGCAATATCTCCAGTCACTGTTTGATATCTACCTGCAATGCTTCTTAATCGATCATACCTCTTTTTCACAATTTCATAACGTCGAGATGTTGGGAAAGTGTCAAATTCCTCATCCAGATGATCCGGATCTGTTGTGTTTGCCTGTGAAAGACGAGCATCGAGGTCAGGAGGGTTTCTTGGCCTGAATCTGTAGTTGCACATCCCCATCACTGATAAGGAAAGAAAAAATGCTGGGAGTATGAGCTTCGGGTACCAAATAAAACACCAAGTACAAGAAATGGATGAAAATTGTTTTCACTGGATTTCTCCAGTGACGGATCTCATCAAACCATCTATACACTGCTGCAATACATAGTACACTTGATATAAGACGCTCGAAATTGACTTTTTGTTTCCTCACGCTCCACATGTGCCAATCAGGATCAAGCATGTACTCTACAATCTCCCTTTTAAATGGTGGCTCTGCTCTTGAGAGACTCGCTGCCACTACTTGCAATGTGTGGTGGCGGAGCCAATCAAGATGTATTAGTTTTAATGGTAGTAAATAATTCATTTTAGGCAACACCGGCTTTGTGTACTGGGCAACCATATTGGCCCACGCTACACAAGTGAATCTTACAGCTAGTTGGAGTTCACCGCAATTCTTCAAACCTGAGGGGTGTAGAACTAATAGCTGGTAGTAATCTGTGTGGATATGGTTGGCTTCCAAAGTCTGGACTGGAATTACTCGACCAATCCTCGTGTCCCTGAATTTTTTCTTGCTTTCATAGACATTGAAATTGTCAAAAACCCCAATTTTAATCACAGTACACGGATCATAAACCTCCCAAGCATAGTGCTCATTCCAACAAGGCTCTAAACTGTTGACAATCATACTGGTGCGTACCCATTTGTTGCCATACTTAGCTACACAGTATGCATCTGTACGAGTTCTTTCACCATCTATTTGCTTCTTCATTGGTGGCAGACCTCTGGCGCTCAAAATTTGTAATTCAAGAGTCCCGATGCTATCTTTCTTCATATGCTTTGCAGAAGGTTGAAAGTCACCAGTACGGCTTCCATCAGAAACATGGCAACCTGCCTCAAAACAAAGTCTCAGAAGAATTTTCCCTTGTTTCTTCTTATCATTTCCTTCTTCATTGGATGAAACGCTGCTGAGGCTGAACCCCTGAGCTTCGATTTGTGCTGTGGAATCAAATCTTTGTGGGATGCCACTCATGGGCACAACCGTCCTCCCTATAAATTCATCTCTACCTGGGGAAAGTCTCTCAAATGCAGCAACCATGAGGAAATAATCCAACATTTCTTCGGAGGCTACAAACATAAGATCCTCATTCCAAACAGGATTACCATCATCATGTACCCTGGAGGTTCTGGTCGCCTGCATCTGATTCCCAAGTTGTATCTTAACAAAGAATTCAGGTCGCCCATTCTTGTCGAAAGGTGCCAGATGCTGAGCTTCAATGACATCAACCCTTAGATAGTAGACAGTGGGAGAGAAATAGACACTCGAACTTGTGTCTTTGCTGTTTTGATGAACAATGATACCACCACTGGTCCCAACAAAATATGAATTCTGTATTTCATCCTCTTCATCCCTCCTGTCGCCCCGTTCATATTCCTTGTCATCATAGACGCTGCTATTTTCTAGTTTGGGTAATTTTTTTATACTCAGACGACGGCGCAGTTGTTGATTTCCGTAGCAATACTGTGCTCGAAGAGTGTGTTGGTAAAACAGAAGCTCAGGATCATATATATACCACAAGTATAAACTAAAATGTGCAGAAGAAGAAGACACGTTTCGGGCAATTTTCTCTCTATTTATGAACTGGGAAAAATTCGTAGCTTACATGCAAAATATGAACTGAAAAGCTAAAAACAAACTTAAAAAACTAGCTGCTGAAAGAAATAAACAACTGTCTATGATAGTGGGGTGGTAACCCACTAACTCCACCAATACTTCCTAATTAAATGGAAAACAGTTAACAACACAAACTTGGTCAACTTAATAACTTAGAATTTGAATTAATTAATGTACGTTCACATTTTCCCCCTTTAATTCTAATTCTTCTCATCGAAATTCTTCATACCAAGCAGGCTTCTAATTTCAATGAATTTCACCCTTGGTAATGCTTTTGTTAAAATATCTGCACGTTGTTCCTCTCCGCTGACATGCTCCACGCAAATTAACTCTTTCTCAACACATTCTCGTATAAAATGGTACCTCGTATCGATGTGTTTGCTACGACCATGAAACACGGGGTTCTTCATTAAAGCTATAGCTGATTTGTTGTCGACGTACAGCTGAACACTTGAACTTTCCCAGCCGGTCAGATCGAACAACAAGTTCCTTAGCCATACGGCTTGGCACGCCGCCGCCGTTGCAGCCATAAATTCTGCTTCGCAAGAGGAGAGAGCCACGGTTTGTTGTTTCTGCGATAACCATGTAATTGGATTATTAGAGAAATAGAATACCGTCCCGGTAGTTCCCTTTCTATCATCAAGATCCATCCCGTGACTACTATCACTAAAACCAACCAGCTTCGCATCACCGCCTCGTTGATACTTGAGCCCAAAGTTCACCGTACCTTTTACATAACGAAGGATTTGCTTTATCGCTTTCAAATGACTCTCCTTAGGTGTGTTCATGTAACGACTAACAATACCGACCGGGTACGCCAAATCAGGCCTTGTGTGAATCAAATAACGTAGACAACCTACAAGCCGACGATACTCAGTTGGATTCACGAGCACCCCTTTTTCATCCTTTGATAGACTGTGCTTAGGATCCATCGGCCACTTTGTAGGATTACAATCCCATATCCCAGCCAATTGTAATACCTTTTTTGCATATCCAGCTTGACATATATCAATTCCGTTCTCATGCTGCTTTACTTCAATACCCAAGTAATATGTTAATAGACCCAAATCGCTCATTTCAAACACCAATTGCATCTTCCTTTTGAGCTGAAGCACTTGATCTTCACTTGACCCTGTCACAATGAGATCGTCTACATATACACCTACTATCAAAATAGATTTGGGGCTGTGAAGTTTGTATACAGCTTGCTCCTACGAACACCTTTGAAATCCCAGCTCTTTATGAACAGTATCCAGTCGCAAATTTCAAGCCCGGGGGGCCTGTCGTAAACCATAAAGAGCCTTGTGTAAACGGTAAACCATGTGTTCTTTCCCTTTGATAATGAAGCCGTCGGGTTGAGACACGTAGACCTCTTCCCGTAATTCCCCGTTGAGAAACGCAGATTTGACATCAAGATGATGAATAGACCAACCCTTTAATGCTGCTATAGCTATTAGCAGCCGTATATTCTCTAACCGAGCCACCGGCGTAAACACCTCATCAAAATCTATACCCTTCCGTTGAACGTAACCCTTTGCTACTAACCGTGCCTTATGCTTGATCACATTCCCATTTGCATCTCGTTTCAACTTAAAGACCCACTTCACACCAATTGGTTTATGACCCGCTGGTAGTGTCGTGAGTTTCCAAGTTCCATTCTTTTCGATTGATCTCAACTCGTCTTTCATTGCTTCTTGCCAAGATTGTTCACTTGCTGCTTCATTGAAGGTCATAGGTTCGTCTCCCACTAGCAACAACTCTTCTGATTCAAGTTCAACGGGATCGGCTTCGGTATAGATATCTTCTAATTTTCGAAAACCTTGAATCAGTGTGTGATTAAACACCGATGAATCTATACTCTGACCACTTTGTGCAGTAAGATCATTTTCAGGAGTCGTAGGATTGCTTGCTCTCGAGGAACCAACAGAAGGTGTCGATGAAACACCTCTGCTGATTTCAGGAACAGGTTCTTGGGTTTGGTCAAGTTGGTTAGCACCAGCATGGGCTTCCTCATCGAAAACCGGTCCACTTGTACTTTTACTCCATATCGTTTCTTGCATGGGCTATTGGATTGAGGCCCACTCCCACTTTCTTTTTTCATCAAAAATTATGTCTTTGGCCACCACGATTTTCATCTCATCTGGATCAATCATTCTATATGCTTTACTTCCAGTCTCCACACCCAAGTAAACCATGGGCTTGCTACGATCATCAAGTGTTAAGACTTTATGTACCGGTTTTTTCACATACCCGATACATCCAAATACCTTAAGATGTTCTAAGGTTGGCTTGTATCCCTTCAATCCCTCGTATGGTATCATTCCTTTCACTCCTTTTGTTGGAACTCTATTGAGGATGTAAACCGCATGTCGAAAAGCTTCACCCCATAAGGTATCCGGTACCGTCATCATCTTCAAAAGAGACCTCGTTGTTTCAAGAATGAGTCTGTTACGGCGCTCAGCTACGCCGTTTTGTTGAGGCGAGTAGGGAGCAGTTAACTGCCTTCTAATTCCTTCCTGTTGACAAAACTCAACAAATTGTTTAGAGGTAAATTCCCCCCCCCCCCACGATCAGTCCGTAGCCCCCTTAATTTCCACGATGTTTCATTTTCAATCCTTTTCTTGAATTCACAAAAACGGGCAAAGGTTTCGTCTTTCGTTATCAGCATGTAAACCCACATATACCGACTGTAATCGTCAACAATTAGCAAGAAATACCTATTACCTGCTGCAGTCGAAGGCGTGATCGGTCCACACAGATCAGCGTGAACAAGTTCTAATAGTTTGTTTGTCCGCCATTATGCTTCCTTAGGAAACGGGTGTCTTGTTTGTTTGGAAACCAAGCAGCCTTCACAAACTTGAGTGGGATGATGTATCCTTGGAACACCACGGACATACTCCTTTTGTACCATCCATTCAATAGTACGAAAGTTCACATGAGCCAACCTTGCATGCCACTTCCAAGCTTCATCATCGAGGTTCGCCATTAAACAAACGGGCTGTGTTACTTTGAGTGCTATTTTATACAGTCGATTTCTAGACCGTTCCACCTTCATTACAAGTCTCCCAGCATTGTCATGCAGCCTCAAGAACTCGTGCATCATTTCGACTCTATATCCCATCTCTGTCATTTGCCCGAGACTTAATATGTTACTGTTTAAAGCTGGTATGTAATATACATCTGTAACAAGCTGTTGCTCTCCGGCTTTGCACTCGAACAAGATTGAACCTTTTCCAGCAATGTCGACTTTTGACCAGTCTCCAAATCGAACCAGCCCGGTGACCTTCTCATCAAGTTCCGCAAAAAAATGTCTTGTTCTCGTCATGTGGTTACTAGCGCCATTGTCTAGATACCAAATGTTGGCTCCGCTTTCATTGTCCTTTGACTCCTTTCCAATTTTATTTGGAAATAACTTCTACTCATTTAACAAGACCAAGGATTCTGACTTCTCTCCAAAAATGCTTAGCAACAGTGCCTGTTCTTCTTCTTGTGCTTGTGTCAAGTTTGCTTCTTCACCTTTATCTTTAGGAGTCTTGCATTCAGAGGCATAATGCCCGTATTGATCACAACAGAAACATTTTATATGTTTCTTATCCCTTGGTTTATAGTTGTTATTTCCACCATCACGCTGCCAATTATAATCGCCTCGACCACCTCGACCGCCTCGACCACAACCCCTTCCACGGCCACCCCGACCGCCGCCTCGGTCATTGGATCCCCTTCCTCTTCCCCCTGAAGAGGAACTAGCACCGGAGTTTTTCTGGTTTGCACCATCAGATTTTGTAAGTAGCAAACTGCCCTCAGTAGTTGTGTTGCTACTCCGAAGACGTAGCCTGTCTTCGTAAGCCTTTAACCGTCCAATTGCCTCCTCGAAAGGCATAGTATCAACATCTGAGTACTGCTCCATAGAGGCCACCAGTGGTAAGTACTTATCTGGGACAGAATCGAGCAGCTTCCTAACCATAGTGCTGCTCTTGACTGATGCTCCAAGGCTGTTGAATTTTGACAGCATGCCACTGAGTTTTCCCGAAAAATCGTCAATGCTCTCCCCGTCCTTCATCCGGAGAGCTTCAAACTCACTATTCAACGTGTGTATCCTCGCCTTTTGCACTCTATCTGCTCCAAGATAACGGATTTTCAAAGAGTCCCATACCTCTTTAGCCCTTTTTTTTGAGCTACTTGTAGAAGAATGTCTTCGGGTACCGCTTGGAAGATGAAAGCTCTCGCTGACTTACTTTTCTTTTCATCCACAGCCCTCCCGGCTGATGGATCGATCGATTCCCATAACCCCTGGGCATCAAAAATTGCTTCCATCCTTATTGCCCACGTAGTGTAGTTCGTTGACGTGAGCATTGGACACTGAAAAGGCACACCGCCGTTTTCCTTCCCGTGAGTAACAATCGACATCTCTTCAAATCGTATGTACTTGGGCATAAAACTGGAGCTCTGATACCAATTGTTGGTAAAACAGAAGCTCATGATCGTATATATACCACAAGTATAAACTAAAAATGTGCAGAAGAAGAACACACGTTTGGGGCAATTTTCTCTCTATTAATGAACTGGGAAAAATTCATAGCTTACATGCAAAAAATGAACTGAAAAGCTTAAAACAAACTTAAAAAACTAGCTGCTGAAAGAAATAAACAACTGTCTATGATAGTGGGGTGGTAACCCACTAACTCCACCAATACTTCCTAATTAAATGGAAAACAGTTAACAACCTAGTTCCCACAAACTTGGTCAACTTAATAACTTAGAATTTGAATTAATTAATGTACGTTCAAAGAGTGTAGATTCTAAGAGAAACATCACCTCTACCATGAGAAAAAGAGCCTCGTTTACAAAGCGGATATCGCTGGATAGCAGCTTCAGACTCCAACAGCGACACCGAGACACCAGAAATTTGAACACAACCTAGGAATTCCTTGTGACGATCATCATAAAGGATGACTTGGATGTTGGAGTTATGAAGATTTCGTGGGTTTTGGATGTCAAAAACGAGCTTTTCATTCCAATTTGGATAGAGATCCCGAATCTTGGTTTGGGTGCGCTGGCGATGGCCATTGAAATCAACTTCAACAAAGGGACTGACTGAGCCATGGTGATCTGTAGGCAAGAGGTCTCGAGCATTAAGTACTTCCACAATCAGTTTCGCCATTAACAACTAGTTATTATCGTCAATAATGTTAACCTAATAATAGCAAAATCAGATCAAAAATATGTTTTATACAAGAGTACCACGTCAATTAAAAACAAAAAAAGATGAAAATAATTGTTATCATTACGACTATAACTACATTCAAAACGCAAATCAAACATTTTATTAATTCAATGTCAAACATCTTAAGCAAACATATCTAAAAATATGTTTCATCCTCAACAGTCAAATGGATCACAATTTCCATGATAATCAATAAACAACACATTACCAAATCACTACTTCAATTATTTTCAGCTTTGATTTAAGACCATCTGCATCGGTGAGGTGACCAGCGCGGCTGGCTCCTCTACCCGAGCTGGTCCACGACCCTCCCCATCGCCCCATGGCGGGTTCAATCAGGTTCCAACCCTGGCTAGTTTACCAACTAGCTGCGGGTTCTAATTTTTTTCTTTTTCCTTCTCTTCTCTCTCTCTCTCTCTCTCTCTTAATTAATATATATTTTGTATTAATATTTGATGTGGGTTGAAGAGGGTTGGATGTGGGGGTTTGTGGGTTAGAGAGGGTTGGAGGTGGGGGATAATAGTGGATGCTGATGTGGCAGTGGGTGTGGGAGGGTAAGTGTGGGTTGGATGCTAATGGTCTAAGGCCTCAAGTGTTGAAAAACATGGGGACTTTGATACAAGACTTGTAATACCTATCCCATAAACAATTACATTCTGCACACCAAATTTCAAGCATAGGAAACTCATTAATAAGATTACCAAGTCACCTACTTGTATCCCATAAGCAATCGCAGTCCATATATTCACATTATGTCCCTTTTGTCTTCATGCAAATACCATGTAAAGCACACTAATGCATACCACAAAACTTACAAGTGCAAAGAATAAATGGGTGGCAAGTATCAACAAGTTTCATGCACATACAAAGATAAGAAAAAAAAAACATGCATTTTAACAAACACCTTGTGGGCATGTTCAACTATCAAGTACAACATGCTTAACATCAACTAAAAACATTCTAATAAACCCAATTTAACTATTGGAGCATGAAATTAAAAGAGTAAAAACATGATAGATCAAGAAACCATGTTCAATTTACCTGATACTGCTGTTAAAAAATCAAGTCCCGGTTCGAAATCACCACCACTTCAAAGTTCGTAATTTCTTCTGGTTGTATTTGTGTTTACAATTACCTCACAATCCTGTCTGAACTATCTCTGCAGAAGTTCCCTTTCATGTTTAAAATCAGTAAACAAAGGGGAAGAACTTTTCTGCGATGTATGTATGCTGAAACAAATGAACATGTGCGATTGTTTGCTGTGCTCCCGAAATACCTAAATCTTCTTTCCTTTACTTTCTTCCCAAACTTGAGCTAATTTGGAGAGAAGTATGCGATTGCATATCTCTACTACTTTATTAAACATACACCCTTCTCTTTCCTCTTGATTTTTAAGAAGTTCTTAAAATAATGTCATCCTTCAATCTCGACCGTCCATCCCTCTTCCAATCCCTCTTCCATCAAATCTGGCCAAACAAATGAGAAATAGGGTTTGAAAATTGCAACTACATCCTCCACCATACGTTGATACCCAAAACAAGACGCCTCCATTCCTCTCGATGAAATCATCTTTGCCAACTCCGGCCGCTGCCTCCAATCATCGTCTCCGGCACAGCAGCTCTTTGCAACTCAATCACGCCTCTCCGGATGCTGCTCCCTTTCGCTGGATGCCAATTTCTGATGGACAGCCGGTGTCGCCCGCCCCTTCTCCATAGCGGTTGTCTGCCCTCCCTGGGTTGTTCGATGCTGCTTCCTCGCTGGGTTTTTCTTACAGCCCTGCTTCTGCAACATATGGCAATCTGACAGTTTTAAAAGAATTGTAAGTCATAGCCATCTTTGTTTTGTTTCAAAATTTTAATTTATTGTTCGGGAGTTCCTTGGCTGTAGGACAAAACCTGTCCAAGCATGATTTTTTTATTCTTCCTTTAGGTATCAAATCTGTTTTCTTGATCTGGGTTTTTATCTGTTCGGTTTTGATTTTGTTTTACTTAATTTAAGTTTGACACCCAATAATCTTTCTTTCGTTTTGGACGCTTGAATTTTAGGTTTTCAATCATGTTTTGTTGGTTTTAATTTGAATAAATGGATATCAACTCTTCACTTATGGAATTATGTATTGACCATATAACAAACAGGTTCGAAATTAGCTGAAAAAGCAAATACATCTGGAGATCCACTGGCTCAAATGTCAAAAGGAGGGGGCGGTTCTTATGGTGTGCATGCCTCTCGATGCCTCCATGCCTCCATGCCTCTCTTTAGCAGACACCTCCATGCCTCTCGATGGAATCACTGCCATTTGACATTCATCGCATGTGGCAAGAGCAACTCAATCACGCCTCTCCGCCCCTCGATCTTCATCATCTTCTTCATTAACTTCTCGATGGCATCCCTAAATCCGGTCGCCCCTTTTACCATCAGTTTGAATCGGGACATTCGTAAGTTTTGCATGTGTTTTCTCCTTTAATTTCTTGCTGATATCGTATGGATTTGAGTTTTATTTAATAAAGATTGTAACTTTGATTTATAGTTTTGATAACAGGCCACAAAAACCACCGCAGCCGTTGTTTTGCGACCTAATTCTTCAAGATAACTTGTTCTTGTGAAGGTTGACCAGGAGAAAAGCAAAGGAAATGGTGTTGACAGTTCATCCAAGAATCAGAGACATATTCCATGCAAGGTACATACGATTCAAATGTTCTTATTCTTAGATTATTCATTATTCAATGTTATTGGGCTTCTTTTGTGAATTCTTAGCATCTTTAGTGAAGTTGGATGGTATGCCGCTATCAAGTTAATAAATACATTTTCAGTTGATTGTTATGGCAGTGCTACTCCAATCACGGTTAGATGAATAATGGTATGTTATTCACCGATCAATTTTGATTTTGGGTTGTTTCTATTTTTTTAGTTTATTAACAATGTTACACTGTGGTTTAATTAGTTTGTGTATCAGGTTGATATTTTTACTGGAATTTAAAACACTTGTTTGCTCATGTTGGTTTTCTTTTCCTGCTCACAGTTGTTCTGTTAATTACTGCAGTTTCTGTTTCGTTTATTTCTCATAAGGTTTTTACATTTTCAGCAACACAGTTTCTATGAGCTGATCGTGAACAAAGCTAGGGGAAAAAGTGGACTGGTATGCTGTTATTTTTTTTATAATTTTAATTGTTAGCACTAATTTCAACAATTATATGAAAACATTTCTTCTATCCAAAGCTTTTCCATTTTGATGTGCATGAGGATGTTCGAACAATTGCAGATGCAACCATAGAGAAGGATGAGGTAATATATTTTTGATAATTTAATGTAGTTGTGACTTGGTCTATTAACATATGTTTATTACTGTGGATTTGTAGCGGCCCCTACTTATTTCTATTATGATCTTATTTAATTATAATCGTATGGATTTGTAGAGGTTTAATGGAGTCTCATGGTTTTCTTTGAATCAAGATTGCGGTATTGATGGCGAAAAGAGCAGGATTCTTGGCTTCGAGACGGATTTGGGTTTATCCACAAGAGGAAGATGATCTGGTATGCTCTGAATTATCATGTTTTAGAACAAAATATTATTACCAGACTATTTAATACTCATTGAAACAAATATGTTTGAATGTGAAGGTGAGGCTTCAATTGGATTATGTACAAATTCAAGATCTATGCTAGCACTCGATGAATTTTGAAGTCATAACAGCCAACGCCCCCTGTGCTTCCGATCATGCTGCCATCAAGAAGGGATCCGTCTCAGGTCTGTTTCTGTGATTCTCAGTTAATTCAATCACATAACGTGTTTTTATGAGTTTCAAATTTTCGATTTATGTCAGCCACATGATCACTTGGTCCTAGAAACTTTTTGAAACTCAATGTTACCAGTTATCGGAATACCTGACTCACCTCCTCATCATTTGTATATATTTGCTTTCCTACATTGAATTGATCAAATTCGTGTGCGGTTGTATAAGCATTACAGCTGTGTTGTTGCTTTGGATCGCTAATGCACTCCATGTTAAGTGTCGCTTAATCATTTGTTCCATTGACTTGTGCAGCTGCTTTGAAGCACCCACGGACTCCAACAAATCCTTCATTGGATTACCCTTCTGCAGATTCTGATCATATGAGCAAAAGAACAAGGCCCATGGGGATTACTGATGAGGTAATTACATTTGACTTTGTTTGATTGTTTATGATACAATTGTTGTTTACTAGAGTTTTATTATCTATGATGTTGTTCTTGCTGAAAACAGGTAAGTCTTCCTGTTAATGTGTTGCCTGTGTCATTCCCGGGCCATTCTGGTCATAGACAAGCTTTTAGTGCTCCTGATGACCTCTTGCACGGACCTTAAACCAAGGTTTATCTCCTATGAGCATGGAATTTCATCCTATTCAGAAAACGTTACTCTTAGGTAATAATAATTTATTATTATTATAATATGTTTGGTATCTGTTGATTTCTTTCATGTCCCATAAGTTTTGATACTGACTCTTGGGATAATTGTAATGAATCAGTTGGAACAAATGTGGGAAACATAGGATTGTGGGATGTTGTTTCACAGGAAAAGTTGGTTCTTAAAAATTTCAAAGTTTGGAATCTTAGTGCGTGTTCAATGCCTTTGCAGGTATGTTAGTCTAAAGATCTATAACGAGTCGAAATAAGATATAACTTCATTTCTTTTGAGCCACATTTAACATGAATGCAGACTGCCCTATTAAAAGATCCTGGTGTGTTAGTGAACCGTGTAATCTGGAGTCCTTGTTTGGCAAATTCTGTTAGCTTATTGTTTAGTAAATTCTGTTAGCAACAAAACCGGTTTCTGGGTGGAAAAGTGTTGAATACAAGGCTGCCTTTCTCTCGCAGAAACCACCTGGTGCCAATTTTTACCCTCCGGATACGGATAAAATGGTATGATATTTTTTTATTTTCAAATACTTTTAAAACTGTCTATTATTGCAATTAATCATGTCTAAGCATTCAGTCAAGTATTATAACTGGAGGAGGCAATGTTTTCAGGTTGGTCGAGTTTAGTAATGTGTTCAAATGGATCATTTTATTACATTTTGAAAGGGGACGGGTCTGTTTAACAATGACACATCATGTTCCTTCCTTAAACGAAAATGAAAAATCTCAACTGCAACACGTTCTTGGTTATCAGTGGTAAATTATTAGTAATCTTTTATCAGTAAATTATTTGTCATTTATCTGAATATAATATAAGAGTTGTTAAATTTGGAATGAGGCTGTTGACTTGTTTGATTTAAATATGGAATGAATTTTGCATTAATGAATTATTTTAAAATTGGAATGAATTTGGCTGTTAAACTAAATTTTGGCTGTTGACTCCTCTAATTTTGTAGAGTTTCCGTGAATAACAAATATTCCATTTATATTGTAATATTATATATAGACCTTACTCATTACCTACAAAAACTAACATTGTTACCACGAGCAATCTGCAATAGAAAAGGTAAACAACCACCGTTTGTTTCTCTTTTATTTATTATTCTTGTTGTTTACTAACACGTTGCTCTTCTTTTCTTTCATATATTTGACAGCAATATGAACTCCGAAATGAACATCAACGTTTTTGAACTGTCTGAAGACACTCAAATGCTTGAAGACACTCAAATGCTTGTAGACTCTAGCTTACGGATGTCTCCACTATGGCCATCAATTAAAAATCTACGGTTAACCATGATCATGAGAGCAAAAACTGATCCATGGTTTTCAGAGTTTCTATTGCGAGTCGGTGACGGGAACGAAGAAACGGTTGAGAAAACCTTTATTCGCATACCGGATGACATGACCATTCCGTACACCGATAAAGCTAAGTCTATAGATGCTTTAGTCGATGCTATCTTTCCATCTATGCAGTTGAATGGAAATTGTTCTGATTATATCATTTCCGGGGCTATACTATCAACTAAAAATGATAACGTGGATGAGATTAATGATCAGTTAATTGACTGTTTCAATGGAGGAAAAAATCTATTACAGTTTCGATCTAGCTGAAGATGATAGAATCAACTTTTACCCTGTGGAATTCTTACACTTGCTAACTGTTAGTGGTTTGCCCCCTCATGTTCTTCGTCTTAAGATTGGATGTTCGATAATACTGATACGGAATATTGATCCTTCTGATGGGTTGTGTAATGGTACCAGATTAATATGCAGAGGTTTTCAACAAAATGCTATTGATGCAGAAATAGCCGTTGGCCAATATTCCGGTAAAAGGGTATTTTTGCCAAGAATTCCTCTTTGTCCATCTGAAGATGACATGTTCCCGTTCAAATTAAAGAGAAAACAGTTTCCTGTTAGGCTTAGCTTCGCTATGACAATTAATAAAGCTCAGGGACAGACAATTCCTAACGTCGGTGTATATCTACCGCAGTCGGTATTCTCGCACGGCCAGCTTTACGTGGCGCTCTCTAGAGGAACATCCCGTCAAAATACGAAGGTATTAGTTAAACCCGACACAACAGTCACTCATGATGGTGTTTACACATCAAATGTGGTCTACAAGGAAGTTTTACGTGACGAATAAGGTAATATTTACTTTTTATTCTTATATATCTTTTTCCTAAAGTCTATATAGAATAATCATTATATATTTTTTGCAGGACATATGGTGTTTATATATCTTTTTACACAATGATTGATCTTACGGATAGTTGATGTTTATTTTTCCTATTTCGGAATAGATAGTTATGTGGAAATGTAGCCATCCAGATTGTCATCTACTTACGTTGTCAACACTAAATCTGTATCTTTTTAATATAAACTAAATGTGATTAATGTTAACATCAAACTTCCATATAAACTAAATGTGATTAATGTTAAATTGCTCTATCTAATTTACACCAAAAATATAGTAACATGATTTCACCGTCGGACACCATTTGCAACTGTTATTGCCATGTCATATATATTGCATTCAATCACGAACTTACCGGTATCCCTCTATATCTGCCGCCGCCGCATTGCGCGGGTACCCCACTAGTGTAATTCTTATGCATTTTACTAAAATTCATTAATCAATTGGTCTAATTCGTAGCTGAGGTAACTAGTGTTATACTCGTGCGTTGCTCGGGTATATAAATAAATTTTTTATATTAATACCTTTTATATGTACTATTTAAAAAATATAAAATTATATTTAATATCTAAAATTTTTAGTGTAATATCAATGTATTTATCGTGTTTACTATTGTTAATAAAAGTAACATTTATGTGATGGATAAATAAAAAATCATCCTTGTCATGTTAGAACGTGTGTATATGGATACATGCCAATTATGGATTACACAAACACATACATACACATACACACACAAACATATATATATATATATATATATATATATATATATATATATATATATATATATATATATAGGAAAAAGTTCATGCGAGAACCGTTGTTAGCGCGAGAACCAATCTAAGCCGTCCAATTCACCCTTCTTTAATGTCATTACCCACCCATGAATTCCTCACATACACTCTGCCACACTCTATCCCTCCACGCTCTACATCCATGATACTTCCCATATCCAAGGAACGGCTGAGATTGGTTCTCGCGGTTCTCGCACTAACAACGGTTCTCGCATGAACCCTCCCCTATATATATATATGTGTGTGTGTGTGTGTGTGTGATTCTTTAATTTTCATACTGATTAATGTTCATTATTCGGATTGAGTTCTATTATGATTAGAATTTTTAATTTTAAGTTGATACATTACATTTATCTAGTACTCTTAAAAATAAATTTTTAAATATTTAATAATATCATGTTATTAAACCATGACAGATCAATATAATATATTCTTAATAATATTTTGTATGTATCAACTATTGAACATACACATTTCTTTATTATAAATCTTATATATTTTTTATAGAGTAAATTACTGATTTGGTCATGTGATCTAGCAAAAGTACTTGTTTTGGTCCTTTAGTTACAAAATTGATATGGATGGTCCCTTAATTTGACAAATTGTCACAATCTTAGTCCTTTAGGGTGTTATAAATTTCAAAATGACCATTTTGCCCTTTTATAACATCACATAATCAGTCCCTATGGTTTTCAAATAGTTTTAGATTTAGTCCGTTAACATTTTAATAAAAATTTACTCTATACATTTTGTTGGGGAGATAGCAATATCAAACTTAAATAAAACCTTTCTATTAAGTAAAATAGGATTTGATGTTAACAAAACCATTTATTCAGTTTTGGACTTAGAACAATGAAAAACATGTGTTGTTTTTCATATCAGACTTAAAGAATTCCTAAGTAAGAAATGTCAGCTGACGAATCAAAGTGTCAGCTGAACACTGAGTATCATCCAAAGGACCAGCTTCAGGAAGATCAGCTAAGAAGAAAAGACAAGCAAACAAAGATCAGCTGACAGTATTTCATTGATCAGCTGACAGTATCTATTCTATCAGCTGAGCAAACAAAGATCAGCTGACAGTATTTCATTGATCAGCTGACAGTATCTATTCTATCAGCTGAGCAAACAAAGATCAGCTGACAGTATTTCATTGATCAGCTGACAGTATCTATTCTATCAGCTGAGCAAACAAAGACCAGCTGACAGTATCACATTGATCAGCTGATGCCTTCCACATGTCAGATAAGGTATTCTATACTTATCCTATCTTTTCCTCATGAGCTGACTATACTCAAAATAATTAGCTGAGCCCTTGGGAACAGCTGACAGTTGAGTTAATCAGTTTATTAGCTGTTGCCATGATTTGTAATATCAGCTGAGTATTTCAATCAGCTGAGCCAATCTAGTCTGCTGAGTCTTTCACAATTATCCTTAGCTGAGTAAAATTACATTTACAGTTCAGTGTCTGTTAGCTGAGTCTTTAATCAGCTAATAGCTTTTCAGTGTAATATTTTCTTAAGTCAAAGGCAGAACATGTGTTGTTCTATTATGCCTTAGATCTTTTTTTTGTAAATGTACTTAGCACTTTTTGTATCTGCAAAGAAACAAAAAGGATAGATCTTTATCCTCTGGAAAAGGAGAAAGATACTTTAGAAGAGAAGATCTCAAAGATATGCTTTGACAAATAAGTATGGCTGGCAACTCTATACTTGGTTAAGTCAAATCATCAGAAGCATGGTGTCGATTAAAGCACAAGCGTGATAGGAGAAGTTTACTTTTCCAAGATATAAAAGTAGTGCTTTAATAATATAATAATAGATAGTGGGTATACTCATTACTGAAAAGTATGTTCACTTTACACACTTTGTGTATAAAGTTAACTTACTTTTCACCCACTAACTTTATCTATTATAATATTATTAAACCAAATACCTTTATCATCTTCTCTTTTCATCAACCCGGACACACCTTGCTTATATATACTCATGCATGGAAATATGCTTAGTATGCGTTGAGAAGCACTGAAATCTCATAAGTTGAGAATTAGAAGAGTTAACATTTTACTTTCAGTGTAACAAACTTGTTCATGTGTTGAACATCTTAGACATTAGTTGTTTAAGATTAGTATTGTCTATGTGTTAGACAAATCTAGTTGCCACCTTTTATTGAACTTAGATTTTCCGCATCTAGTTCATGTAATTCTTGATTAACATCAATAAGAATTATATAAAAGTAAACCGTGTGTCTCTTAAATTTTAATTTGCTAAAGTTTGTATTCAACCCCCTTCTACAAACATTTGTTGTTGTAGTATCCATTCGGGACCAACAACTGGTATCAGAGCAGACTAGATAACTCATATTTAAGATCTGTTTTGCTTACTCTTCAACTGCTTCTACCCCATACTACAAAATGGCCGCTCCTGTTGCTGCTTCTAACGGTTCTTCCAACAATGGCTCACTCACAAGGTGCCTAATGTTTGATGGACAGAACTTCTCTCTCTGGAAGATGTGATGCTTAAAACTGTTACTGAAGGTCCTTATGTTCCTTCCTCAACTATCCAAGTAACTGAAGCCACTGATGAAGTTCCTGCTGTTGAAAGACTAATTATAAAGCCTGTAAATCAATGGTCTGATGAAGACAAAAGGCTTGTTAATCTTGATGTTAAAGCAAGAACAACCTTAGTCTCTGCACTACCAAATGATGTCTATCATCAAGTTCTTAATTGCAAATCTGCAAAAGAGATGCTAGACACTTTGACCGTTGCATATGAAGGTACTGAAGAAGTGTAGGAAAACAAGAAACTTCTTCTGGTAAGAGAATATGAGTTCTTCTTTGCTCATAAAGGTGAAAGTCTAACTCAGACCTACACCAGGTTCAACTGCCTAATTAATGACTTAAGAAGGGCAGATGTTCCCAAGAGCAATAAGGAGCTGGTAAACAAGTTTCTAGACTCTCTCCCAGAATCTTGGGATCATTTCATCACTGTGCTTAAACATGGTGAGAAAATCAAGGGTCTTACACTGGTTGGTTTATATGGAAACCTTATGAATCATGAACAATCAGTGAAGCAAAGGAAACTCTCTACCAAGGATATGAAGGAGGCTGCAAAAGCTCCAACTACTGCCCTTGTATCTAAGGATACAAGATCTAGGAGTTTTGCAGCAGTGGTGGATGAATCAAGTGATGAGGAAGAAGAAGAGGAAACTTTTGATGAAGAGCAGGTGGCTGATGGGGATGAAGATCTGGAGAACATGGACATGATTGAAGCTGCTGTTGAGCAGGCTGCCATGTTGGTTAAAAGGTTCAAACCTTTCTTGAAAAGAAAGGGTGTCAAGAGGTTTGAAAGGAAACCCTTCAAAGGAGAAAGAGCCATGTCTAAACCAAAGGCTTCTGAAGGATGTTTCTTTTGTGGCAAGACTGGTCACTATGCCAGTGAATGTAAGTCCAGAGGAAACACAGGCTTCAAGGGTTCCTCAAGCTCAGACAGCAAGATTGATTATGAAGCTAAGTATAAGAAGCTTCTTGCTGCTGTCCTTGACAAGAAGAAGAAGAAAGCTCAGAACAGGGTGCTGGTTGCTGAAGAAGAAGATTGGGCTGAGGAAGATCTCTCAAGTGATGAAGATGAGGTCCTCTCTGCTCAGCTCAGTTTGATGGCCAACACTGGGAGTACAAGTTCCTTTGATGAGGACATGAAGAAAGCTGCCAAAGCTTGTACTTCTCCTGACTGGGATCCCTCTTCTATGTATTAGGTTGGAAAATTTATTAACTATGAAGATAATGAAAAGAACACTATGTTTGATTATCTGTGTGTTGAGTTTTAGTCAAATATTCAACGAGAAAAGAAGCTAAAAATAGAAATTAAATCACTAAAAGAGATGTTAAGTCTTAAAGATGAGAAACTGAAACTAATGACAAAACTAGAAGATAATTTAGCTAATCAAAAGATACTTAATCAGATCTTGGTAAAAGAAACCAATAAAACAACAATAAAGTTTAATGACTTACAAAAAGTAGTTAAATCTTGGTGTGTTTCTGCTGAAAAGACCACTCAGTGTGTCAATGAACAGATTCCTAAACAAGTTCAAGCTATTATTGGTGGAAATTATTCCCAAGCTGCTAATTGTGTTGATTTTAGTAAGAACATTAATATCTTAGAAAAGGCCGATAGTTTACCTCTTACTTTTCAAAAGATAGTAAAAGGAAAAAGTATTATCACTAACAGATTTGTCAAAAGTAAATGTCCTCAGCTAAAGGACTCAACAACTTCAAAAGTTATTGAAGATTTTATTGGTCTGTCAGATAGTAAAAGTACAAATAATTTAATGTTAAAAGAAGCAAGTAAAGGAATGGAATTATTTGTTGAAACCAAAGAGACATCATGTTGTCAAACCTTGAAAGTTGACATATTAAATATAAGTACTCAGCTGACTGACATTTCATTAGCTGATGATCCTTCATTAGCTGATCAGAGAACAGATGATAGTTGCTCAGCTGATAGCCTGTCAGCTGATAAAAAATCCTCTGTAATATGCTTAGCTGATCCAGCATCACTTCAAACTCTTTCAATAAAAGAAACCAAGAGAAAAGGACTTAATGTTCACATGAAGCCCAAGTCTGCCACATCTAAGGTTGATCAAAAATTCATTTTTCCTAAAGATCAATCTAAGGTGTCTGTAAACAAAGACCTAATCAGTTTATAGAATCGGCTGCAACAGTTGAATGGTGAAATCTGTCAGCTGATGACCCATAGTCATCAGAAGACAATTAAGACTTCTCCTGGGAAATCACTGAAACCTGTCAAAGGCTCCAAAAGTCAAAAATGTTATAAATGTGGGAGCAAAGGACATAAGGCAAGTGATTGTTCCCTTGAAGGTAACTCAAGACAGCGGACTGATATTGATAACACAGCTGTTCCTATCATTTTTAAACAACCTAATATGAAGTGGATAGCTAGGTGCAATCCACAGGGATCCACTTAGTTGTGGATACCTTAAGTATCACTAACCTTCTTTAAATCTAATTTTTGCAGGGCATTAACACATGGTATCTTGACAGTGGATGTTCATGGACCATGACAGGTTGTAAAGCTCTGTTAAGTAACTACAAGAAGGAAAAGGTTCCAAGAGTGACCTTTGGTGATAACAATTGTGGGCAAACAAAAGGCTATGGTGAACTTCATAATGGGAACCTAACCTTGTCTAAGGTATCATATGTCAAAGGGCTTAAGTATAATCTCATCAGCATAAGTCAGTTATGTGATGGTGATCATAAAGTCCTCTTTTCAAAGACAGGTGGTTCCATTTTAGATCAAGAAGGTAAATCAATAATTTGTGCAAAGAGAACCAAGGATGTATATACTCTAGATATGTCCTCTGGTGATCCATCCAAGTTAACCTGTTTGTATACCAAGTCTGTAACTGACACAAACTGGTTATGGCACAAAAGGCTTTCTCATTTAAACTTCAAAAATATTAACAAGTTGAGCAAGGGTGAACTAGTGTCAGGACTTCCTTCACTGACGTATATTAAGCCTAAACCTTGCTCTGCCTGTGAGAAGGGAAAGTAGCACAAGACATCTTTTCCATCTAAGCAAGCCTTCTCCATTACTGAACCTTTCTACATGTTGCACATGGATCTATTTGGTCCTGTTGCTACTGCTAGTATTGGTGGAAGTAAGTATGCATTGGTAATGGTTGATGAATTCTCAAGATACACTTGGGTCATCTTCCTCAAAGCTAAGAGTGAGGCTGCTGAAGAGATAATGAGCTTTATTAGAAAGATGGAAGTGCTCATTGGCAATCTGGTGAGAATTCTTAGAAGTGATCATGGAACTGAATTTAGAAATCAAACTCTTGAAGGTTTCTGTGATGAGAAAGGAATATCTCAAAACTTCTCTGCTCCAAGGACTCCACAACAGAATGGTGTAGCTGAAAGAAGAAACAGAACATTGATTGAAGCTGCAAGAACCATGCTGTGTGAAAGTGGGTTAGGATTCAACTTCTGGGCTGAAGCTGTCAGCTGTGCATGTTTTACACAGAACAGATCTCTTGTGATCAAGAGACACAACAAAACTCCCTATGAAGTGCTTAAGGGAAAGAAGCCAAACATCAGTTTCTTTCAAATCTTTGGGTGTCAGTGTTTCATACTGAACCAGAGAGATCAACTTCAAAAGTTTGCACCCAAAGCTGATGAAGGTGTCTTCGTTGGATATTCTGTGATCTCCAAAGCTTACAGAATTTACAACATCAGAACAAAGGTCATAGAAGAATCAATAAATGTAAGTTTTAATGAAAATGACTTTGTTTCTTCCTGTTCTACTAATCCATCTACAGGTGAGGAATTTAATAATTTGCTGCATACTGAAGATAACACTCCAGTATCAGCTGATCCACTCCCATCAGTTGATCCAATCTCATCAGCTGACATAGATGACTTAGATGAACCTGTTCCAATTCTACAAAACACCTCTGCACATTCTATCCTGAATCAACCCACACTTTTACTGAATGATGAGAATCATGATTCAACATCAATGGACTCTAATTCCATATCAAACATTCCTTCTTCAGTAGAAGTTTCATCAGCTGACATTCCTTAAATTCTGTCAGCTAATCAACCAGAAGTCTCATTGGCTGACCCAAACCAAAGAAGTTCAACTCCTTTAATCCAAAGAAATCCAAACTCTCCCAGAATCCAAAATGCCTACAAGGACCTCAGAAATCATCCAATTGATCTGGTCATAGGTAATATAGAAGCACCTGTACTAACGAGATCAAAAGCTTGCAGTATTTGTTTATACACAGGTTTTATTTCTATGATTGAACCAAAGAAGGTAGATGAAGCTCTAAATGATCCTCACTGGATAAATTCCATGCAAGAAGAATTGGCTGAATTTACTAGGAACAATGTATGGACTTTGGTGCCAAGACCAAAGGACAAATTCATCATTGGTACTAAGTGGGTGTTCAGAAACAAGATGGATGAACAAGGGCTAATCATCAGAAACAAAGCAAGATTAGTTGCACAGGGGTATTGTCAAGAAGAAGGTATTGATTATGATGAAACCTTTGCCCCTGTTGCAAGACTTGAAGCAATAAGACTGTTTTTAGCTTATGCTGCTTTCAAGGACTTCAAAGTTTTCCAAATGGATGTTAAGAGTACTTTCCTAAATGGAGAATTGAAGGAAGAGGTGTATGTCAAACAACCTCCAGGCTTTGAGGATGCAAGCAAACCAGATCATGTATACTTCTTGAACAAAGCTTTGTATTGTCTAAAGCAAGCACCAAGAGCCTGGTATGATACCCTCTCTTCTTTTCTAATTAACAAAGGTTTTATAAGAGGAAGCATAGATAGCACTTTGTTTATAAGGAAATTCAAGGGTGATGTGATTCTTGTATAAATATATGTAGATGATATAATATTTGAGTCTATAAATGTTGATCTTTGCAAAAAGTTTTCCAAACTCATGTCTGATAATTATCAAATGAGTATGATGGGTGAATTAAACTATTTTCTAGGTCTTCAAATCAAACAAGAGGTTGATGGAATTTTCATTCATCAAACAAAGTATGTAAATGACTTACTTAAGAAATTTGAGTTTGAAAATTGTTCTTCAATGAAAACACCCATGTCCACTGTCTTAAAGCTTGGAAAGGACATTGATGGTAAATCAGTGAACATTACAGCTTATAGAGGTATGATTGGATCTCTTTTATACCTCACTACAAGTAGACCATATATCATGTTTTCTACATGTCTTTGTGCTAGATACCAAGCAGATCCCAAAGAATCTCACTTAGCTGCAGTTAAAAGGATTTTCAGGTATCTCAAAGGAACTCCTAATCTAGGTCTTTGGTACCCCAAAGACTCTGATTTTGAGTTAGTTGGATACACTGATTCTGACTTTGCAGGTTGCACACTAGACAGAAAGAGTACATCTGGGGGTTATCAATTATTAGGTGGGAGATTAGTTAGCTGGTCAAGCAAGAAACAGAACTCTGTTTCAACTTCTACAGCTGAGGCAGAATACATTGCTGCTGGAAGCTGCTGTGCTCAATTGCTCTGGCTGCAAAATCAACTACTGGATTATGACATACAGTTTGAAAATTCCCCAATTCTGTGTGACAACATAAGTGTCATATCTATCTCTAACAATCCTGTTTTGCACTGAAAAACTAAGCATATTGAAATCAGACATCATTTTCTTAGAGATAATGTGCAGAAAAAGAAAGTTTCAATGCACTATATAAACACTAATGTTTAACTTTCTAATATCCAAACTTGGCATGTTAAATCTGTAAAATATTCATTTCTTAGGTAGTTAATTTTGTGTGAGAAAATAATTCTATCTGTGTGTGAAATGAAGTACTTATCTAAGCATCTACATGTTTTACTTATGGTAAATCAGCTAATGGAATTATGTCAGCTGACGATCATCAGCTGACACTATACCTCAGCTGATAAACCATCAGCTAAGACTTAGAAGCTCAACTAAGTGCACTCATTAGCTGACACTTATTTTATCTCAACATGGATCAGCTGACACTCTCGTTTGTCAGCTGATGATTTTCAAAAGTCAAAAATACTGTGTCCCCACACTTATGTTATTAATTTCTCATTTGTATTTATTATATTTTAGGTAGTATTTAATTTCGTTTAATTGTCCGTTAGTTGTCTGTGTATTTACTAACTGTTCCGTTTATCACCTTTTTGCAGAAGTGACAGTTACTTTTTGGAAAATATTTGTGTGACAGTTTAGGTTTCCAAGGAAGATATAAATGTGTTTTTGGGCGGTTCTTCATTTCTTACGCTTTCAAAATTCCCAAACACTCTTTCTCTCTCAAATTTTCAAACCCTAAATCTTCGTTGCTCACACTGTTTCACTCTGTAATCATGGTGATCTTTAACCCTACTTCAACTCCAAATGCAATTGCTGGTGAGAATGTGCCTATAAACTCAGAAATCACCATTCGCCCAAACAACTTTCTAATCAACATTGAAATTCCCCCAAATAAATCAAACCAGGGATACGAACAAATGGTAGCATTCGTCAATGCTCATCCCCTGTTTCCATGTCTCTCTGCCCATCCTTTCTTCATCTTTCCAAACATTGTCGGTGAGATGTGGTACACTGCAAGGTACCATACGGATCAAGAACTCATTACCTGTACCTGTCTAGATGGCACAATCAACATCAACATCAATGTCAATACTCTTCGTCAAGCCATCTCTCTGCCCAACTTAGCTCCATATCAACCTTTTGCTCAAATGGATCAAGTCTTGGAGGTCTTACCCCTGATTGGCTACAATGAAGCTGTCACCCATGGTCTGTATAAGTTGTCTGTGCTGAGACACCCATGGAAGTACCTGGCAAGTGTAATCACTCGGTGCTTTGGCCATAAGTCTGGAAGCTTTGACCAAATGAATCAAACAGAACTGATGATTCTGCACGCCTTGGTCACAGGGAGGAATATTGACTTTGCTCAAGTCATATTCTCGGAGATGGTGGATAAGATCACTCTTGGCACTGCAAACAAATCCACCAGAACTATTGTTCCCTATATCAGGTACCTAAGCTTACTTGTACTTCATCATCTTCAATGGGAACAATACACTGGGATTGCTGCTGTTTTGGACACAATGACCATACCACAAATGGGTCAAAAGATCTTTCATCTGATAAGGGAAGATCAGGGTCCAGCAATCACTGCACAGATGCAAGAGCTAATTGATATTGCTACTGATAATGATGAGGAGGAAGTGAATGAAGATGAAGTGGCTCATGATTCTGAGTCCCCTGATGTTGTAACTGAGAAAGTGGATCATTCTGTTACTCATAATGAAGCCATATTTGAAGGAGAAAATTTAAATGATAGTGATGGTGGTAATGGCCATGATGATGATGCTGGTGGATTTTACATGAGAGATGAGCCTTGTCATTCTGGTTCTACTTCATCCAGTCAACATGGAATGCCATTACAAATGTTTCCCTCTAGTTCCACTACTTCAAAGAGGTCCGGACACCTAAGCACTGATGAAAGTGATGAAGAATCTGATGATGATTCTCCAAGTAGGACTCTTGGAGGTACTATTGCCTATCCCAACCCTGATCAACAACAAGGATCAAGTGACTCTGTTCATAGAGCACCAAGTGTTGGAGATGAAGATATCCCTGATGATGAAGTGGTCTCTGATAAGCTGGAGGAGTTCATTGAGATTAGAAAAACAAGACACATCACATGTACACTCTCAATCTCTGAGGACACTCATTTGGTTGACCCCACTAATGAGAACCCATCCTCACCTCCAGTTGTAACACCCCCACAACTGCCAAGCTCTAGTGTACTCCCAACAGTCACTAGTTCTACTCCTTTTGTAACCCAAATAGAAACAAGGTCATTAGAGATGGTGCATACTGCACTTATCTCAGAGGAAATGCACACTGCACCTCTGACCTCAACTCCTATAGATACCTCTTATTTTGAGGGTGAGCTTATGGATGTTGATTACACCCTTCAGCCAGTGGGTGTGTCCTCACAACAGGGCACATCTGTAAATATGGGATTGCTGCTATCTGGGTCACCCTCTCAACAAGGTGATACCATTGAAAGAAAGACCTCCTCCCAAGGTCATACTGTGTCTTTAGCCTCTTTGAGTCAAGCCTTTCCCTTAGTAAGTTCACAACAACTTGCTACTGAAATAAGGGATACCCCATTGAGTGCAACCCTCACTCACACTCACATATTTGCACCTATTTTTGATTCAATACTTACACATACTAGTGCACTGCCTGTCAATACTAGTGGCATAAACCAGCCATTAGTACAGGGTACAATTTCTGTTCCCAGTGATCTTAGGCCTATAAACCAAGGTCTAAGTGAGGGACCTCAATCTATTCATGTTCTTGGCATACCAACTCAATCAATTCCTACCCAAACCATTCCATCTACTTCTTCTGAACCCTCACCCCAAATCCTTCAAAGCTTACTATCTATCTCTCAAAAGATGGATAGTCTTCAAGCCTCTTTTACCTCTTTCCAAACTCAAACAGAAACTCAACTCTCTCATCTAACCCAAGAGATAGAGTCCCTCAAATCAACCCATTCCCAACCCACCCCTGCCCATGTTGATCTTTCCCCAATTCTAACCAAATTAGATCAACTTTTTACCCAAACTTCTTATCCTACTCCTATTCCTTCACCTCCCATCTCAAACCAAACAATTACCAACCTCAACCAAACCATTTCAAACCTTCTAACCCAGCTTTCAACCCTAAGACCTTCACCTCCAACCATCTCTGTCACCATCCTTGACTCTCTTCTTAGAGTCCCTTCTCTTCTCCAAACCATAACTACTGACCTCCAACACCTAAACAACTACTCCATCCAAAAGCACAGTGAAACCCTCAAAGAATTCACCAATATCACTGATGCTATCCTAAACCTGAGGAGATCTCCCTTCTTCAACCAACCTCCTACCTCCACTCCTTCTCTATCTCCTTCTTCTTTTGTCCCTCCTTTTGTTGCTAAGCCCTCTGACAACTTTCCTTTTACATTTGCTGATGACAAAAAGGAGGAGAAGTCAGTTAGAAGAGAACCTTCACCAGATACAATCAGAGCAGCTGTTGATGCATATACAGCTGAGGTTCGGGCTATGCAAGTAGAGGATGCATCTGCCCCCAATGAAACAGAAACACAAAGAAAATCAGATGTTGAGGGAGAGAATCAATCTGAGGGGGAGCAACCTGCTCAAGATGAGCAGAGGCCAAAAAGAAGATTCAAACAAATGGCTAGAAGGAAGAGTGCTAAAAAGCCAAGATAAGATGAATATTGTGCACCAATAAATGTGCCATCAGAGGATTCTGATGATGATGATGATGAAGATAGGGTGCCTCTGTCCTCTCTGCTCAACTTGAAAAAGCAGAGTCTCTCTACTCAAGCTCCACCAGTCCAAACTTCCTCTCCTGTTCAGTCAAGTCAACCAACTCCCAGCAGTACTTCAACAAGAAAAGGGAAGAAAATCATGTCTGCTAAGGAGATTGAAGCAGAAGAAAGGAAGGAAGAGCTACTTCATAAAGAGGATGAAAATCTCAGAGAGTTAAGTGAACTGGCTGCTGCTCTTGGTTCAACTATTGAAGAAGTTCTGAAAGCCAAGGAGAGACACCAGGACTTTACTTCTCCTGAAGATCTTGCTGCTGCAGTTGGTGTTACAGATGATGAGATAAGAGAAATACAAGAAGAAGAAATAATCTTATTATCATCTCAAGCTCCTCAAGAACAACAAGCACCACAGCAAGATGATCCTACTGTCAAGAAAATTCCTAAAAGAGGAAGAACTCACAGAGAAGCCATTCAAGCATTGCATGAGTTCAACTTTGGAGTTACAACTCAACAATTTGAAAGGGAGATCAGAGAGGTCTTGGAAAACAAGAAGAACTTGATAGAAAGAAAGGATCCAAATCTCATTTCCAGAGTCACACCATATAAGGGAACAGATGAAGGGCCATATCTCAGATTAGTAAGAAGAGATGAAAGAAAAACACAAGAGAATGCCTATATTCATCACTGCAAATTGTTCTCCTTCAGTGAAATGATTGAAACTCTGTATCATCTCCTTAAATCCAAAAGTGAAATTGTCACAAGGTTCATAAACAAATTCGAATACTGGATCAGAATGTCTGTCTACCACAGGATATGCACTCATGATCAATTTGTAGAGCACATTGATGTGATTGAGGATGCCTTCAAGAAATCCTCCTAAGCTTTTGTGCCTGCTGAACAGATTATACTCAATCCTGATCATCCTTACATGTCTGCGTATGAAAATCTCAACACTGCTTTGCCCTCCAACATTGAACCAGAAATGTTTAAGTACATAACTGAACCTGAAAGAGGGATGTTCTTCAAGAACAGAGCTGGTGTTTGAAGATTCCTAAGAGAAACTGACCTAGGAAAAGCCCCTGGAGAGTTAATCTTTCAAGCTGCAACATCAACAAGGGGACAGACAGGAAGTGAACATTTTGAAAATCTGATTCAAGCAAGAGCTGAAGAGTTGTTGGCTGCAAATCCACTGGATAGATTTCTGGATGTAAAAGAAGAACCTTGGTGGGAATGAAGACTAGATTAGATGTATTTTCAAATTCCTAGAATAATTGAACTTCTGTACTTAGCTTAACTTTCAGTTAGATTACATTGTAGAAACTCTTATGTATATACCTTGTTTGTAATCAAACTTGAGACTTTGATCATGAACTACTTAGCTAAAATGCAAGTATAGATGTATCTTAGTAGATAGCTCACCTAGTGTAAATATAGAAAATTAAAAAAATCCTAAAAACAGAAAAAGGATAAATGAAAAGATTCCCAAAAACAGAATATCAGGAAACATATATTAAAGAGTTACCAAAATCAGATAGCTAGGTAACCAAAATGCACTTAAAAGTTTTATCTTTACAAATCCGAGTCAAACGGATTCTTCTTAATCAGATAAGGTTTTGTCATCATCAAATAGGGGGAGATTGTTGGGGAGATAGCAATATCAAACCTAAATCAAACCTTTCTATTAAGTAAAATAGGATTTGATGTTAACAAAACCATTTATTCAGTTTTGGACTTAGATCAATGAAAAACATGTGTTGTTTTTCATATCAGACTTAAAGAATTCCTAACTAAGAAATGTCAGCTGACGAATCAAAGTGTCAGCTGAACACTGAGTATCAGCCAAAGGACCAGCTTCAGGAAGATCAGCTAAGAAGAAAATACAAGCAAACAAAGATCAGCTGACAGTATTTCATTGATCAGCTGACAGTATCTATTCTATCAGCTGAGCAAACAAAGATCAGCTGACAGTATTTCATTGATCAGCTGACAGTATCTATTCTATCAGCTGAGCAAACAAAGATCAGCTGACAGTATTTCATTGATCAGCTGACAATATCTATTCTATCAGCTGAGCAAACAAAGATCAGCTGACAGTATCACATTGATCAGCTGATGCCTTCCACATGTCAGATAAGGTATTCTATACTTATCCTATCTTTTCCTCATGAGCTGACTATACTCAAAATAATTAGATGAGCCCTTGGGAACAGCTGACAGTTGAGTTAATCAGTTTATTAGCTGTTACCATGATTTGTAATATCAGCTGAGTATTTCAATCAGCTGAGCCAATCTAGTCAGCTGAGTCTTTCACAATTATCCTTAGCTGAGTAAAATTACATTTACAGTTCAGTGTCTGTTAGCTGAGTCTTTAATCAACTAATAGCTTTTCAGTGTAATATTTTCTTAAGTCAAAGGCAGAACATGTGTTGTTCTATTATACCTTAGATCTTTTTTTTATAATGTACTTAGCACTTTTTGTATCTGCAAAGAAACAAAAATGATAGATCTTTATCCTCTGGAAAGGGAGAAAGATACTTTAGAAGAGAAAATCTCAAAGATATGCTTTGACAAATAAGTATGGCTGACAACTCTATACTCGGTTAAGTCAAATCATCAGAAGCATGGTGTCGATTAAAGCACAAGCGTGATAGGAGAAGTTTACTTTTCCAAGATATAAAGGTAGTGCTTTAATAATATAATAATAGATAGTGGGTATACTCATTACTGAAAAGTATGTTCACTTTACACACTTTGTGTATAAAGTTAACTTACTTTTCACCCACTAACTTTATCTATTATAATATTATTAAACCAAATACCTTTATCATCTTCTCTTTTCATCAACTCGGACATACCTTGCTTATATATACTCATGCATGGAAACATGCTTAGTATGCGTTGAGAAGCACTGAAATCTCATAAGTTGAGAATTAGAAGAGTTAGCATTTTACTTTCAGTGTAACAAACTTGTTCATGTGTTGAACATCTTAGACATTAGTTGTTTAAGATTAGTATTGTCTATGTGTTAGACAAATCTAGTTGCCACCTTTTATTGAACTTAGATTTTCCGCATCTAGTTCATGTAATTCTTGATTAACATCAATAAGAATTATATAAAAGTAAACCGTGTGTCTCTTAAATTTTAATTTGCTAAAGTTTGTATTCAACCCCCTTCTACAAACATTTGTTGTTGTAGTATCCATTCGGGACCAACACATTTATGTATGTGTGTGCACATGTATATATATTTAGTATTTTTATTCTAGTACTTAGAATTACAATTTATTTATATTATTATTATTTATTATTTATAATTTTAATATATATTTGTTATCAAACCACACCCCATCATAATTAGTGTTATATACACCATTATATACTACCTTAACTTTTTATTGTTTACCATCTTTCAACGGTGAACATTATTTTATTTTTTATTCATATAAATACATATTTAATCTCAAACTTTGTTATTCAAACTTATTTATTTCTCCATCTATTGTTATCTTTCATATAATAATACACGATTTCCGAATATTAGTTGATAATTGGTTATCTTATTTAATAATATGACTATATCGGAAATTTGATAGGTTATCTAAATAAGTTTAAATACGATACCAACCATCACGTAATTAGGGTTAAACAATTAGAAAAATCTCTCTCATCTTTCCTTCTTTATTTGTGTCGACTAAGAACACCAAACCGAAAATTTATTAATTGTTATTAAAGATTTGATACTTAACGAATATCATTTAGGGTTTTAATATGTGTAATCTTGATTTGTTTAAATTCCTTTTGCAATCCGATTTTAATTAATTTTTTTTATACTTAAGCAAAAGATTATTTTTGTTAATACTCGCATGTTCCGGTTAACGAATATCATTTATTTTCTTACCGTTAAAACCTAACATGAAATTGTATATTAATATATAAAGTAGTTAATGTTACCAATCTAATTAAGTAAAATAAATGAGAATCCTTGCATTCCATGTCATAGGATAGGATGCCGTTAGAGATTCATTGTATAAACATTGAAAATATAAGACGTGGGTGATAATTAAAGATGGAAATAAGCTGCCATGTTTGTATCTCTTCCACTCACGGTTACAATAGAATTATATATGTATGATTTATTGCATATATAGAAGAAATACGCTTGCTAAATCTTGGAGCAAATGCCATCGATTAATTATAAATGAATTGAAGATCGTTTTAAGTACCATGACAATCAAGAATTCAAGAAATACAATTAGACATTCTTACTGAATGGTGTTTTAGTTCACAGGGCTTCTAGTAGTAACGAAAGCATAAAGTTTAAAATTAAAGATTTCTAAGATAACCAAGAAAACATTACTCGCGACATTAACTAAGTTTGAATGCCCAATTATGAGATGAGTAATGCTCCTTCACATATAAGATTGGTTCCTTTCTTGATCCCAAACAACCTATTATCTTGAATGCATATTCAAATTAATTATTAAATGATATAGGTATAATGTGTATTGTAGTTGAAATGTGATAAAATAACTGATTTACATACCTCTGAAAGCCTGTGGAGAAGATATCTGATACATGTTGTATACGATTTTTTTAAGAGACAATTAACTATAAAAATGGAGCTAAATAAATTGAAACTGTTGGAGAAAATCTTGGAGGATAATGATAGAATATTCCAATGAAGATCCTTACCAAAAGCCCACTCCCAAGGGACTAATCTTAGTCCTTGGATCAGCCCCATCAATGATCCAGATTGAATTTTAAAAATTTGGGCGGAGTGACATTTTCGTAATTAACATGTAATGATTTTACCATCACATGTGATTGTATATTGAATTACATGTGATTTTATATTGAATCACATGTGATTGAATATTAAAATTTAGGACCATACTTTTTATATGTACTATATTGAACAAAACTCTGAATTATATATACCAAAGTTTTGATTAAGCTTTTGATTTTATAACAATAATTATCCGAGAAATATGGACACGTGTGGTGAAACAATCAAAGGGAGTTCACCGATTTTCACCACGTTTCTAAGTTAGCTAACAAACAATCCGAGATAAAAGGATGAATTTAAACGGCTCATATTCAATTGCATCTTGATCCAACGATTGAAAATTAAAGATCTTATACCCACCGTCGGTAATATGTATATATAATATATATAATATATAATTTGTAGGTCATTTCTTTCGGTTGAGTCTAGCATATCCTTAGTGACCCATGTATCAACATGGAGATAATATAAGTCAATTTTAAATTTATATAGTTTTAAAGAGTATGAACACGTTATAAAAAATTAGACCGCATAGAAAGGAATATAAATGCTTGTAAGAAATGATAAACATTACAGAAGTTTGAAATTCATACATAAGATTATCATTAGATTTTATGTAAAACATCCTTATAAACAACATTCATTGTTTTATTAGTAGGGTTGCCTTCATCATCGCAAATTAAAACTTTTAACTCTTCTTTACTCTTCACATGAGAAACCGCCACATATAGCTGCCCATGAGTGAAAACGGGTCGTCTAAAAAACAATCCTACATTCGATAAAGATTGACCTTGGCTTTTGTTTATCGTCATTGCAAAATAAACCAAGAGATGAAATTGCCTTCGTTGGAACTTGAATGGTAATGTAGGCTCTGATGGAATCATCTTCAATTTTGGAATATGAGTAATGTGACCAACATTCTTACCTGCAATTATTTTTGCTTCAACCACATGTGCCCCAAGTCGAGTAACTTGTAATCTTGTTCCGTTGCAAAGGTCTTTAGACTGTTCAAGATTGCGAAGCATCATTACAGTCACACCAACCTTTAAAGTTAACTTGTGGTTTGGAAAACCAGATACTTTTATTGAATTTAAAAGTTCAGGTGCCTGTAATGATTCTTAAAATGTATCAGAATCTTCAGTTGCACAGATACTGTCACAAGTGTAATATGATACTTCCTCACCATCAATCTTTGAAATCATAAAATCATTAATACACTCGACATCTTCATTTTTGGGAGCCAAAATTGTTCTTTTCTGGAGAAAATTTATATCATAAAGATTGTCGTTGATGGATGGATATATAGAGTTAATTATTGATTCGACATGATCACCATTTGATTTAATCAAAAAATTATCAGGAAATTGAATTTCAGCCTCTCCATCATTTGAACCACCAAGATTTCCTTCTCCAATTTGTAATATCCAATCAGCAAAATCTTTGATACTTTGAATGTCATCTGTATCATCTCCAGGTTTTAATCACATGTTTTTCGTCAACTCAAGGACCGAACAATATTGTCATATATTTGAGGAATTCAATGACGCATTAACAATATCTTGTCTTCGTCCTTTGTTCATGACTGGAGGTATCTGTCTAAAGTCTCCTCCGAAAACAACTACCTTCCCTCCAAATGGCTTAGTACTACTTTGAGGATGAACAATGTCTCTCAAAGTTCTTTCAAAAGCTTCAAATCAATGTCTATGCAACATTGGAGCTCATCCCAAATAATTAAATCTGTATTCCTCAACAATCCGGCCAGATCACTATCGGAAGCGATAGTACAGAAAGATTCTTCATTGACATCAATAGGAATACAAAAGCGAGAATGTGTAGTCGTTCCTCCTTCAAGTAAAACCGATGCAATACCACTTGAAGCCCAATTAAAAACTATGCGACCTTGAGATCGAAGGCCCACAGATAAGGTCTTCCATAGAAAAGTTTTACTTGTTACTCCATATCCATATACAAAGAAGACTCCGCCTTTACCTTTAATAACAGTGTTTGTAATTTGTTGATACGAACGATTCTGGTCGTCGTTCATTAAAGAGTATAGACGATCGTGTTCTTTTTTTAGCTTATCCTTATCATAAGGTAATTCCTCCTGAAGCAACACGTTGCAAGAATCATTAATGTAGTTGAAATCTGGAAATGGAATGTTAGGTATATATTTAAGGCTCATAGAATGACTTTTCAACATATCTCCAATTTAGCCAAACAGATGTTTTTTATCACATCCTCGTCTAGATTAAGATCTGTCATTTTATATAAATAATCAGTATATGAAACATGACAAAAAATACAATTAAGATATATAAAATTATTAGAAATATAAATTAGGTCAAGAAGCAAATATAAAACCTGGTCTTTGTAGTTCTTGACGACGTAGGTAAAGAATGTCGTCACATAAATATTGTCATGTGTTTTCCCATACATAATCAGGTCTTGATAATGTATGTGAGGATACTAACATAACAACTAAATCCCTGCAAAAGGAACCACTGGCCCGTTCAGACGTTTCTTTAATAGACTCGATATACTCTTTGTCGTCATCAAGAATACCTAGAGCATAAAATGCATCTCTGAATATATCATACACTACATTATTAACCCTCTTAATATCCTCAAAACATGTAGGTCCTTTTACTTTATTAAGCAATATTCTCATATAATATCCTTCTCCAGTTTTAGGAGGGACGTAATTCAGTCTTCCAAGAGCAAATCCTCTCTGTCTCTCGGTCCACTTTCTCGATTTAGAATTCCAGACAAAATATTGAGGAAATTCAACATAAGTTAACGTTCGCGCAAACTCGTTTGTTTTATTGCATTTCACCCATTCTAAAAATTGAGAAGCTCTAATCGAAGGCTTTGATAAAATCTCATCAATATTATCTCTAGGGTCAAAAGCAATCGGCTGATTATTTTCAAGATGAAAAGACAACCTCTCAATATTAGGCGTCAGGTAATGAACTTCAAATCCAAACAATCTCCAAGAAGCTTCACATGCAGAAACATATCGACAATCGACGTAATTCTTCACTTCGTCATTATCTGAATTTTGATTTGTTGTTGAATTTGAAGATTTTGTGTTTGAGCCGGTGAAACCAACCGTTATTCTATTAGGACCCTTATTTATGTACTTGAAAAGGTACTTGATTGAACTTAGTTGGTTACACCATTCAACATTTATATGAGACTGGTATCTACTAAGAAGAGAAGGATTGTATCCGACTACATACCTGAATAAAAAAAACATATTATATTTGTGCATACAATGTAAAAAATACTTGTGTAAATATATATATACATATTTACATGGATATATAAATATAAATATAAATATAAATATAAATATATATATATATATATATATATATGTATATATATATATATATATATATATATATATATATATATATATATATATATATATATAGGGCCAGGATCCTGTAAAAAGAGAATTAAGGTACAAAAAGTAAGGAGAAATCTCAGTAATCCAATTTCCTAAATCTGTTCCTAAAATTTTTGCTTTTCTCCTTTTTTTATTAATTATAAAAAATACAGTTAAGGGTATAATTGACATTTTTGACAAATTCAGTTTCCTGGTATTTGAGCACAGATTTTAAAATTATCTACATTCTCCAAAAATACGGATTTTTTTTTTTACAAAATGATCTCCAGAATTATTTTGATGCACAAGCTTTCTAAGAAAATTAACAAGTATATATTAATGCGCATCAAGATATCATCAGTTATAAATTGATGCACGAGAACAAATTAGATTATAAGATTATATACAACAAAAGACGCACAACAAGAATCATCAATTAAGATGCACATTAAAAAATTCATCAATAGTAAATTAATGAATATCCCTTACAAGTCTTGATGAACCAAGTATTTGATGAATGATATATTGATATTCATAAAAAAATGATGCACAATACAACGTGATTGAGATCCAAAATAAAATAAAATATACCAAAAATCTGGTGTCTAACACCATTATGTTGAAATGCTTAATGCTAATTGGGACCTCATACATGATACAACGTCATCAATCTTTTAAACAACATAAGTGCCTACAACCAACATTTGGCTATGCCATTTTCCTATGTATCGAGAAAAAACAGAGAATCATCATTCTGACCATGAACCATGAAGCAATAAACTACGTACAGGTGTTTGTCTCTTGTCCAAGAATCATCATTTAACATTTCTAAGCACCACCAATGGTCTCTCTTTGTTAGCAGTTCCTTTTCTTTGTCATCGATCACAAACCGCTGCACCACCGTAAAGTGAATACTACCACCGCAAACTGATTATCACCATCGTTCATAATCGGTCACAGCAGCCCCCATCATACTGCACCGCCGCCGCCGCGGCCACCGTCATCTTCTGGCAGTCTTTTTATATTAGAATCTGGTTCACCCTCTCCAATCGTCACTGCACATTGATGTCTGTTTTGACATAGCACTCATTCCCAGATGCCGAATTAGATCTGCCGCCGTCGCTCCTGACTTTCTCGGCGTTGTTTCTCCGGTGACCACCACCAAAGACGTGCGACTCTTCTTACGATCCCCACAGATGAGGCGGACGACGGCTACTAAAAAAATAGGGTTGGTTTCTTTTACAGAGAGGTTACCGTATGTGAAGATGGGGTGATAAAAAAAAAAACCAGAGACATGGGTATGGAGGAATTAGGGGAGATAATTTTTTTTAAACCTCATATCTTACCCTTTTGTTGATTTTTGTAACTCATGACACGTGTCAGTCTTATATTTCTTTCTATTATTTTTATTTTAATTATTTTTTATTTGATCCTAATTCTATATATATATATATATATATATTAAAATTGAAATATAATAACCTAACATGATTTGGATACTTTTGTAGGAAATATATTTATAGTTTGATAAAGTAGCAAACCTGTTATCAAATTGCACTCCATTTTTCTCAATAGAAACTCCTGTATCCCGTTTCCGATAAACTATCCTCGATCATCTACATAAGTTTTGTCATTAAAATCTTTAGGATACTTCTTCGTACATATCATCTTTTTATTTGTACATGGTGCTTCTGAACCACATGGATCGTGAATCATGAATTCTGACACAAGATGGTATAGTTCTTCATCATGTTCCTTGTCAGGTAACTCAGCAGATATTACTCTATCAATGTCCTCTGGATTCTTTGATTTGTCATCTTTGTGGAAGAATAGATAAATATGTGCATGTGGAAGACCTCTCTTTTGAAACTCTATGGTGTAAACAACTAAATGAAAATAAGATATTATATATTAGATTATTAAGTTAATCTAATAAAATAAAGATATATAGAAGTAAACGTAGTTTAAATAAATTACCTCCGTTGACTCTTCGAATAATTTTTTTTATCTTTGATATAAGTGATGAAATGATCCAACTTAATCTTGAAAAGTCTTGTAACAAAATTAGCTCTATCTTCTGCTTTTAAGCCAACTTTTTCCATAACTCTGCATAACTCTGGTCATTTTGGATTGCAGGTGATTGTTATAAACAAATATGGATATCCGTAACATTTGCATAGTGTCATAGTATCAAGATAATTTTGTTGATTGTATCTTGGCCCACCGGTAAACGATGACGAAAGAATGACTCGGTTACCAATCAACTAAGAATTAACCTGACCATCTCCAACTGCACTACACAAGTTACTCACTGTCGAAATCCTTAGGCTTTTTTGATTAGATTTAATATAAAAAAGCCTTCCACTTTCAACCATTGTAAATGCATCAACAAAAAACTGTTGAAACAGTTTTCTACTCTTCAACAAAAGTGATTCCTCGTTTAATCTTTTGTTGAATTTTGTAAGCAAAAAACTCTCTCATAGTTGTTCTAATCCTACCACGCTTATTTCGGTCCTCCACTTTTGTATGAAATAAATCAACCGTGTATCCATCTTCACCAAAAGGAAAAACCAATGGATATTGAAGTTGATAGGATTTGTGTGCATAACCGTCGAACCCTGATGCCACGTCCAATGCCATGAGACACTCAAGGGCCACACCTGTGAGGACATGTAAACCGAGAAGTAATGCAACCACAAGTGGGAGAACGGTTTAATAACAGTTAGTTATAAACCATTGTTAGTAAGTTATGGTTTTAACTTACGGAGAAGATTAATTACCAAGTTATTAATTGACAAGAAAATATATGTTTATTAGTTAAATAAATATATATATTGTTAATTAATAAGATTAATAATTTAAGTTTAAATTATTGGATAAGGATACTCTATATATATATATTAATTAATAAAAGGAAAATAATATATATATATATATATATATATATATATATATATATATATATATATATATATATATATATATATATATTATATGAGGCGTAACCGTTGTTAGCGCGAGAACCGCGAGAACCAATCTAAGCCGTCCAATTCCCCCTCCTTTAATGTCATTGCCCACCCATGAATTCCTCACATGCACCCTGCCACACTCTATCCCTCCACGCTCTCCATCCATGAAACTTCCCATATCCTAGGAACGGCTAAGATTGGTTCTCGCACTAACAACGGTTCTCGAATGAACCCTCCCCTGTATAGACAAAAGTTCATGCGAGATAAGGAAATATTCAAATGGTTTATAGAATGAACCCTCGCACTATATGTATATATATTTTATTATTTATTAATTATTAATATATATATATATATATATATATATATATATATATATATATATATATTAACTTGGTGATTAAGTTACCCTAATTCAAGATAAAGAAATATTCAAATGGTTTCCTAATATAATCCTAAATCCTATTCTTATAAATAGGAGATTATATTGTGAATTAGGGTTAACCATTCTAATGAATTTAGAGAAAAAAAACTCTCTCATCTCTCTTCCCTTATGGAGTTCGGCCGAGAACACCAAGAGAAAACCGAGGTTCGGTTTTTGGTCGATCATCAAGTAGACATGATCAAGGTTCATGGTTTGCTCACCTTTCTAGCGGGATCTCGTTTTGTCTCATTACGGGTGGATTAATACTTGAGCAACCCTAGGTAAGTAAAGGTATGAACATCATCTTGATCCTCTTGTTCTTAATTGTCGATCATGATATATATTGTAACACCCTGTAAATGGGCCTAGCAGTGTAGGGTTGTATTTTGTGCTTTTGTGTTTGTACAGTGACGTTAAGTGAATTAAATTAAGTGTTTTGGTGTGACTAACGTGTCTCGTGTTAATTATGTGATTATGTGAAAAGTGTCGGTTGTGTTTAAAAGTGATGTCGTGTTATACGGTTTCGTGTAATGATTCCGTAAATATCCTCGTTGGTTAAAACGGGATGGCGTGTGTTAAGTTGCAAGTTGAAAAGGGGAACAAAATACCCTGTGTCTAATTTAAAGACCACAAAGTCGGTCTTTAACTTCCTTATCTCCTGCTTGAACTCAAAACACACACTTTACACACACACAAACATACGAACACACACATACGTACATGTCTTGGAGTTTTTGAAGAATCAATCAAGAATCAGGCTTCTACACAAGATTTCAGTAGCAAATCAAAGCTCCAATCTGTTGTGTATTAACAGATTTGTAAGTGTTTTCAATCAAAACCTTGTTCTTGATTATTTGAAAGGAAAACACCATTTTAATGGTGTTAAAGTTGTCCATGTGATTGTAAGTTGTGTCAAAGGTGTTCTTTTGTGTCTATGGGTGTTAAACAAAGTATACATGTGGTTAGAAGTGAGTTTGTGGTCGAAAAAGATGTTCAAAAAGCGAGTTGCAGGGGCTGTGTCGAAACAGGGACGAAGACCTGCTGTGCAGGTACTTCCTACGGGCGTAGGAGATAAGTCCTACAACCGTAGGAGGTCTTGTATGTGTACTACGGTCGTAGGCAGGGTTACTGCGGCCGTAGAATGTGTTTTTGTGTGGATTGCCGTCTACGGACGATGGAACAAGGACTACGGGTGTAGGTACGTAACCTACGGTCGTAGTTCACCAAAGAATAGTTACTACGGGCGTAGGAGATGGTTCCTGCGGCCGTAGTTCATGATTCTTTGGAAATAAACTCTGCGGGCGTAGTGGTTTGACCCTACGGCCGTAGTAAGTTTTTGTGAAGTGTCCTACGGCCGTAGGACATGTACACTGCGGCCGTAGTAAGCTGTTCAGTGTTGACAGCTTGTATAACTTGTGTTCTAACCTATGTGTATGTGATAACTAAACCTAAACCTAATGTGTTAGGTGATTCGGACGACTCTGTGTGCTATTGGGATTCCAGTTATCACATCTGCCTCTTGTGATATCGAGGTGAGTACCGGTTTCTCATGAGACTCAGTAAGTAGGGCTATTGTGTGTCAGTGATATGTGCCCTGTGTATATATGTGAACTCGCTAGGTATGACGTGATATAGTGATACAGTGATATTGTGATACAGTGACATAGTGTTATAAGTGATACCATGTGATATAAATTGTGATATGTGATACGCATGCGTACTGTGGATCCTATGGGTCAAACGTGTTTATGATTCCTGTCCGGACAGACGCAGTGGTTGAGGTCAGTCGCCGATGCGGCTGGGTCCCTTGAGTGTTATTCAGGGATTAACGGTTCCCATGAGTGATTTTCTGGGTTAAAGGTTCTGCAGGCCGCCGTTCCTTGACATACAGTGGGGTCTTGGTTTGTAACTAAGGCCTAATTTGAGTCCAGGTGGCTCCGCAACGTGCTCAGGGGGTTGCCCTTCGTTTCCCCTCCAGCATGGACTGGTGTTGTTGTTTTCTCAGTTGGATTAATTGAGCGAGATTTGCAACCCCGTGAGATATGATCCTGCTGACATGTTGGCACACCGCTATGTGATAGCTTAGCATTGTGTGCCTTATTGTGACGTGATAGCATGCTTATTGGTGCTTATGTGTTACTTGTACTCACTAGCTAGTGTACCTAATGTTTCGTGATATTTCCCTTTTCGCAGGTTAGCGATAAGATGGCCTGGCGAGGCGGGTTGCTGTGGGTAGTGTTATATTGTACATATCTTTTGGAACACTTGTAGTTTATTAACTCTGATACTGTATAACGATGGTCGGTGCGTAGTGGTAACACTGGCGTAAATTTTGGAACTTGGCTTGATTCATTGTTTGTGATCGCCAAGTTGATAAGTATTACTTAATATGAAATCAGTGGTTTGTTCCGCTGCAAATCTTTTGTGTAAATAAAGTTTTAATTTACTCTAATTTTAAACTCGTGAGAACCGGTGTTACAATTAGGTATCAGAGCCTTAGTTTGAGGGAATCGGGTACTTGTGAAAGTATTCGATCTCAAACTCGGGCTTGACCATCGTTAAGTGTTCCTAGAGGGGTAAATGGGGCTGAGTGTGAGTGTTATGTGTTTATTGCTCTGTGTGAACTGACTTGTGTGTTAGAAAATTGTGATTAAGTATACTAAACGTGTTCGCCCCTTGTGTATAGAAAGTAAGTGAGTAGTATGTCTGAACGACGTGCTAACACTAAGGAAGCTCTGAAAGAGATGGAGGATGAAGCCTCACATCATCATGCTGAAACCCAGGAGGAGTCTTCTTGGCGAGACACTCAGGGCTCAAGGCAGGGAAGAGATTCTGAGGCTTATATTCTGTTACTTGAGGAGGAACTTCGCTCGACTAGGGAGCTACTGAGGGAAGCTATTAAGGGCAAGCAATGTGAGCAGTGCTCTTTCAAGAATTTCAAGTCTTGCGGGCCTAAGGTGTATGAGGGAAGTGATAATCCCTCAGAGACTATCCGCTGGTTGCGTGAGACCGATCAAGTGTTTGAGTCCTGTGATTGTGAAGATGAGAACCGTGTCAAGTATGCGGTTTGTATGTTTAAAGGTAAAGCTCTGGATTGGTGGGACACAGTGAAGGACACAGTGAGTAAAGAGGTGATTGCTGCTATGACTTGGGAACAGTTTGCCGAGAAAGTGAAGAGAAAGTACTGTACCGATTATGATTTGGAGAGGATGGAGAACGAGTTCAATGCTCTCCGTAAGGGAGACAAACCGGTGGAGGACCTTATCCATGCCTTTACTGATAAGGTAAGGTTTATACCACACCTTGTGACTGATGAGAGGGCAAAAATGCGAAAGTTTGTGAATATGCTGCCGCTAGAGGATCGAGCTCATCTGAGAGCTGCAGTTACTTTGGATCGGGCGTTTGAGATAGCCCGACAGATTAATGGTGATCGTCGCCAGTGCAAGGGTGATCAGACTGTGGAGGGCCAGAAGAGGAAGTTTCAGCAGTATTCAAAGGCTGGTACTTCAAAAGGGAAGTCTGTTGCTGGTGGGAAGGTGGATTCGAGTAAGAAACCGAGGTTTGATAATCCTTGGTGTTCTTTGTGTCGTACTTATCATTCTGGTGACTGCTCGAAGGCTACTACCAGATGTATGAGATGTGGTAAGAAGGGGCACGCAGCTACAGAGTGCTCGTTCAAAGAGAATGTTTGTTTTAAGTGTCAAAAGCCGGGGCACAGGATTACAGAGTGCCCTAAGAGACAGAGGGGTGATGTGGGAGTTGGAGCTGGTGGGTCCTCTGCTCAACCTAAGAAAGATGGCGCTCCTCGCGCCAAGGGCCGGGCTTTTCAGATGACAACTGAAGAAGCCAAAGCTGCTAGATACGTGATCACTGGTACTTTTCTTGTAAATTCTGTTCCAGCCTGTGTGTTATTTGATTCTGGAGCTACCCATTCTTTTATATCTGTAGCTTTTCGTGATAAACTGCAATTGCCTATATTTGTGTTACCTGAGCCGATTAAAGTTGAAATTGCTAGTGGTAAGGTAGTTTCGGTTACGGATAGTGTTCCTTGTGTTAATCTTGACGTGGACGGGAATAGTTTCCCTATCTCTTTTCTTCTCATGCCAATTGCGGGCTTTGATGCGGTCGTTGGTATGGATTGGCTCAGTGGTCTGAACGCGGAGATTTTATGTTCTAAAAAGATGGTAAAGATTCCTTTACCCGATGGGTCTTGTGCCGTAGCTCGAGGGGAACGTCGAGAATCTGATATTCCTCTCATTTCTGTGATGAAAGCTAAGAAATCGATTTCTAAAGGCTGCGAGTTTTATCTGGCTCACGTGATTGATGCAGAACTAGAAAATAAAGTGGTCAAAGATATTCCGGTAGTGTCAGATTATCCGGAGGTGTTTCCAGAAGAATTGCCGGGTTTGCTGCCGGTAAGAGATGTAGAGTATAAGATTGATCTTGTTCCAGGGGCTACGCCTGTAGCTAAAGCTCCATACCGTCTTGCTCCTTCAGAGGTGTGAGAGATGATGACTCAGTTACAGGAGTTACTTGACAAGGGCTTCATTCGTCCAAGTTCATCTCCGTGGGGAGCTCCTGTGCTATTTGTGAAGAAGAAGGATGGAACCATGCGTATGTGTATCGATTACCGGGAGCTGAATAAGCGAACGGTAAAGAATAAATACCCTCTTCCACGTATTGATGATTTGTTCGAGCAATTGCATGGAGAAACTTGCTTCTCTAAGATTGATCTTCGTTCTGGCTACCACCAGGTGCGGGTTAGTGAAGATGATATTCCTAAAACTGCTTTCCGCACTCGTTATGGTCACTATGAGTTTTTGGTTATGCCGTTTGGCCTAACCAACGCGCCTGCTGTGTTTATGGATATGATGAATCGGATTTGTCGTCCTTTCTTGGATAAATCCGTAATTGTGTTTATCGATGATATTCTTGTGTATTCTCGAAGTGAAGCCGAGCACGAGATGCATTTACTGCAAGTTCTTGAAACTCTCAAGCGAGAGAGGCTTTATGCAAAGTTTTCAAAGTGCGAGTTATGGCTTCGTGAAGTGCGTTTTCTTGGTCATGTAATCTGCAGGGATGGTGTTAAAGTGGATCCGGCGAAAGCCGATGCAGTGATGAACTGGGGTGTTCCCCGAACTCCTTCTGAAGTTCGTAGTTTTCTCGGCCTAGCTGGATATTATAGGCGGTTTATCCGTGATTTTTCTAAACTTGCAGGTCCCTTGACTAAGCTTACTCGGAAAGACGTTGCTTTTGTGTGGTCTGAGGCGCAAGAACAAGCGTTTCAATCTCTGAAACGGCTATTGTGTGAGGCTCCAATTCTTTCTTTGCCCGACGGGTCTGATGACTTCGTCGTATATTGTGATGCTTCTTATTCGGGGCTTGGCTGCGTGTTAATGCAGCGTGATAAAGTGATAGCATATGTGTCTTGACAGTTAAAGCCACATGAAGGTAACTATCCGACCCATGATCTTGAGCTAGCTGCTGTTGTGTTTGCTCTGAAGCTGTGACGGAATTATCTGTACGGTACCAAGTGTGTGGTCTGTACGGATCATAAGAGTCTGCAATACGTGTTTACTCAGAAAGAGCTTAATATGAGACAGCGGCTTTGGCTCGAGTTGATTAAATACTACGACTGTGAGATCCGTTATCATCCTGGTAAGGCCAATGTGGTGGCGGATGCTCTTAGTCGCAAAAGTTCGTCGGTTGAGGCGAAGTTCATGAAACTTGTGGTGGTTCCTGATATTCTTGCGAGATTGAAGGAAGCACAATCGGTTGCCTTGCGTGACAAGAACTTGAAAGCAGAAGTGATGCGGAAGCAGAAAGATTTGCATGCAGAGGATAGCCGTGGGCTAAAGACTTTCCAGTCTCGTGTTTGGGTGCCTCTGTACGGGGGAAATCGTGAGTTGATTCTGCAAGAGGCTCATCAGTCTCGACTGTCTGTACATCAGGGCAGTACTAAAATGTACCATGACTTGAAAGCTTTGTACTGGTGGCCTACTCTAAAGCGAGACATTGCTTCCTACGTGGAAAAGTGTCAAATATGTGCGCAAGTGAAGACTGAGCATCAGAAACCGTACGGTAATCTTCAGCAACTCGAAATTCCTGAGTGGAAGTAGGTTAATATTACGATGGATTTCGTAACAAAGTTGCCGAAAACGCTCAGAGGACACGATGTTGTTTGGGTCATAGTTGACCGTTTGACTAAAAGTGCTCATTTTCTGCCTATCAGCAAGTCTACTTCGTTGGATAAGCTGTCAAAGTTATATATTGCTGAAGTAGTTTCGCGCCATGGGGTGCCGTATTCTATTGTGTCAGATCGCGATCCGCGGTTTACTTCGAATTTTTGGCAGAGTTTACAGCGTGAGCTTGGTACTCGTGTTCACTTGAGCACGGCGTACCATCCTCAGACAGACGGCCAGTCAGAAAGAACTATCCAAACCCTGGAGGACATGCTTCGTGCATGTATACTTGAGTTCGGTGGAGCGTGGGATTCACATCTGCCGTTGATTGAGTTTGCTTACAACAACTCATACCATTCCAGTATTGGGATGCCTCCATTCGAGATGTTATACGGGAGACGTTGTCGCACTCCCACGTGTTGGCTAGAGCCTGGCGAGAAGCAGTTCGCCGGACCTGAGATAGTGCAAATTACAGCTGATAAAGTGAGAGTGGCACGTGAAAAGCTAAAAGCCGCTCGTGATCGACAGAAAGTGTACGCTGACCCGTGACGTCGGCCAGTTGAGTTTAACGTGGGCGATCGGGTTTTCCTGAAAGTCTCTCCGTGGAAGGGTGTTATCCGTTTTGGCCGTAAAGGCAAATTGAGTCCGCGTTTCATAGGACCGTTCAAGATCCTGCGCAGAATCAATGATCAAACAGTGTCTCTGGAGTTACCTCCAGAACTTGAGGGTATTCACAATACCTTCAACGTATGTTACTTGCGCAAGTGTAAAGTGGATGAGAGTCAGATTCTGCCACTGCAGGAGCTGAGAGTTGATGCTTCAAAGCGCCTCGTTGAGGAACCTGTTGAGATTCTCGACTCAAAGACTAAAAAGCTACGTAAGAAAGTAATCAAGCTCATTCTTGTGAAGTGGAAGTATAACCTAGGTTCGAATATGACCTGGGAAACTGAAGATAGTATGCGAGCTCGATATCCCCACCTGTTCGTGAGTGATCAGATTCCGAGGACGGAATCTTCTTAAGGGGGGTAGATTTGTAACACCCTGTAAATGGGCCTAGCAGTGCAGGGTTGTATTTTGTGCTTTTGTGTTTGTACAGTGACGTTAAGTGAATTAAATTAAGTGTTTTGGTGTGACTAACGTGTCTCGTGTTAATTTTGTGATTATGTGAAAAGTGTCTGTTGTGTTTAAAAGTGATGTCGTGTTATACGGTTTCGTGTAATGATTCCGTAAATATCCTTGTTGGTTAAAAAGGGATGGCGTGTGTTAAGTTGCAAGTTGAAAAGGGGAACAAAATACCCTATGTCTAATTTAAAGACCACAAAGTCGGTCTTTAACTTCCTTATCCCCTGCTTGAACTCAAAACACACACTTTACACACACACAAACATACGAACACACACATACGTACATGTCTTGGAGTTTTTGAAGAATCAATCAAGAATCAGGCTTCTACTCAAGATTTCAGTAGCAAATCAAAGCTCCAATCTGTTGTGTAATAACAGATTTGTAAGTGTTTTCAATCATAACCTTGTTCTTGATTATTTGAAAGGAAAACACCATTTTAATGGTGTTAAAGTTGTCCATGTGATTGTAAGTTGTGTCAAAGGTGTTCTTTTGTGTCTATGGGTGTTAAACAAAGTATACATGTTGTTAGAAGTGAGTTTGTGGTCGAAAAAGATGTTCAAAAATCGAGTTACAGGGGCTGTGTCGAAACAGGGACGAAGACTTGCTGTGCAGGTACTTCCTACGGGCGTAGGAGATAAGTCCTACGACCGTAGGAGGTCTTGTATGTGTACTATGGTCGTAGGCAGGGTTACTGCAGCCGTAGAATGTGTTTTTGTGTGGATTGCCGTCTACGGATGATGGAACAAGGACTACGGGTGTAGGTACGTAACCTACGGTCGTAGTTCACCAAAGAATAGTTACTACGGGCGTAGGAGATGGTTCATGCGGCTGTAGTGCATGATTCTTTGGAAAGAAACTCTGCGGGCGTAGTGGTTTGACCCTACGGCCGTAGTAAGTTTTTGTGAAGTGTCCTACGGCCGTAGGACATGTACACTGTGGCCGTAGTAAGCTGTTCAGTGTTGACAGCTTGTATAACTTGTGTTCTAACCTATGTGTATGTGATAACTAAACCTAAACCTAATGTGTTAGGTGATTCGGATGTGTGCTCTTGGGATTCCAGTTATCACATCTGCCTCTTGTGATATCGAGGTGAGTACCGGTTTCTCATGAGACTCAGTAAGTAGGGCTATTGTGTGTCAGTGATATATGCCGTGTGTATATATGCGAACGCGCTAGGTATGACGTGATATAGTGATACAGTGATATTGTGATACAGTGACATAGTGATACAGTGACATAGTGTTATAAGTGATACCATGTGATATAAATTGTGATATGTGATACGCATGCATACTGTGGATCCTATGGGTCAAACGTGTTTATGATTCCTGTCCGGACAGACACAGTAGTTGAGGTCATTCGCCGATGCGGCTGGGTCCCTTGAGTGTTATTCAGGGATTAACGGTTCCCATGAGTGATTTTCTGGGGTAAAGGTTCTACAGGCCGCCGTTCCTTGACAAACAGTGGGGTCTTAGTTTGTAACTAAGGCCTAATTTGAGTCCAGGTGGCTCCGCAACGTGCTCACGGGGTTGCTCTTGGTTTCCCCTCCAGCATGGACTGGTGTTGTTGATTTCTCAGTTGGATTCATTGAGCGGGATTTGCAACCCCGCGAGATATGATCCTGCTGACATGTTGGCACACCGCTATGTGATAGCTTAGCATTTTGTGCCTTATTGTGACGTGATAGCATGCTTATTGGTGCTTATGTGTTACTTGTACTCACTAGCTAGTGTAGCTAATGTTTCGTGATATTTCCCTTTTCGCAGGTTAGCGATAAGTTGGCCTGGCGAGGCAGGTTGCTGTGGGTAGTGTTATATTGTACATATCTTTTGGAACACTTGTAGTTTATTAACTCTGATACTGTATAACGATGGTCGGTGCGTAGTGGTAACACTGGCGTAAATTTTGGAACTTGGCTTGATTCGTTGTTTGTGATCGCCAAGTTGATAAGTATTACTTAATATGAAATCAGTGGTTTGTTCCGCTGCAAATCTTTTGTGTAAATAAAGTTTTAATTTACTCTAATTTTAAACTCGTGAGAACCGGTGTTACATATATATATGTGTGTGTGTGTGTGTGTGTGTTCGATGATTTATATATATGTATACAAGTTTGTATATTGTTCTTGAATATTAATATGAATGTTCTTATTTCCATGTTTCATATATATATTGTGTGATAAACAAAGATTTTAACCCTTTAGGATTTTTGGTTGGTTGATCTTTCAAGTTCCGCTTAATGAAAGATTAAATCAGTTTTCATCCTTGAGTCGGTTCAGACCAGTTTGAGTTTGAATCAGTTTGACACATAAGAGGTACTTTAAAACCCAACAGTGGTATGAAAGCCACGGCTCAGTTTATCACAATGTATTGTATATTTTTTGATCTGTTTATTTATTCTTGTTCTTATATATATATAATCGAAAATGTAGGGATTAACAAGTTTTGTTAATCTCAGTTTATAAGTTTTAATATTCGAACAGTTAGGTTTGAATATTGAAAGAGTTTGTAGCTTTTAATTTTTAATCAGTTAGGTTTAACCGGTTAAAGAACTAAAACTATAAAGGTATATTTTTCGTTCATGTATATATATTTGTATATGCATATATCGATTTTATATGATACAAATATTAATCAGTTTGGTTAATATTGTTTTAAAGTTTTTTATTCTAAACTAGTTTAGTTTTAGATTAAAGGATAAACTTTAAAGTTTTTGAAATCCTAGTTATTATCAACAAGTTATGTTGATAAGGATAATTAAAGTTTAAATATTTAAAACAAGTTTTGTTTTAAAAGTTTTGAACTTTAAATGTATTAAGGATTTCTAGATTTAATTTTGGTATATGTAAAATTGTTCATATTATTATTCCGTTTTTTTATTTGACCAGAAATCGCCACGGGCGACCGCCGTGTGACTGCCGGCGGCGGCCCAGTTGCGGCAACCCAGTGTTACGCAGTTTCGGCCCAGATGAGGCAGCCGTGGCGGTGATGAATCGGTGGTTATGGCCCAAAATGAAGGCAACCCAGTGAGGCTCGGCCCAGGATAAGGTCGGCCCAGTTAGTTCTTTTTGTCCAACTTTTAGACTAAGGCCCAAATAGAAATTTTATCTTTTATAGTTCTTAAACTAAAATTATTTATAATTGTTGTTTTTAGGACTTAAATTATTTTGTTTAAATTATTTGGGCTTATAAAGTTTTTTGGGCTTGATGGGCTTCTCAGCCCAGTTAGGGAAAACCGAGAACGGGCTCTTGGACCAAAAGCTATGCGTTTTAATACCGTTTGTATTTTAGGACGCATAATTCGGAATAATTAAATAATACAAGATTGTATATATGTATTAATTTTACGTACTTGAAATTAGTATATACATATATACAAATTATGGTTAAAAGAATTATTTTAACTAGTTAAGTTAAAATAAAGGATTATTATATTTTTTGATTGAAATATAATATTTAACTGTAATGGTGTATTATTGTTGAACAAAGTAAGACAAGGACAATTTTAATCAATTAGGTGTTTTTGGATTAAAACACATTTGGAATAATAGTTTTTATACCAATAGTAAATAATTGATTAAAAAGGATGCCAAAGTTTTTGTCATATTTCTCGTCTCGATTAATAGTCTAATTAATTGAGAGGTAACGAGAAAGGTTAATAGATCAAGGATGAATGTATGTTGTTTGCATTATTTATTGTTTATATGTAATGTGTGGTTGATTATTTATTTATTGTTTATATATAAATGTTGAATGGGTTTGACTTGTATACTAAAGTCGCATTAGTATCTTTAAGTCGCATTTGTAGTTTCTACATGTCAACTATAAATGCTTGACTTAAACAAGTCAACAGTATATTCTTGCTATGGTTGGACATGTAGGTTATAAGTTTTGCCAACTTAGACCTGTGGTTGTGTTTTTTCCTTTCTGTATTTCTTTTTGGTTTTGGGGATGCCTGCGTGCCACTTACAACCCCTTTTATAATGTAAAAATAATAGAATAGGATTTGATGTATTCTAGTTTAGTTTGTTGTAACCAAAACCAAGGACTAAGATCTATCAAGACGGAGTTTTTCAAAGATGGAGGAACAAGATGGAATTGCTCGAGTCAAGACTGGAGGTGTCAAGGCTAGTGGGAGCAAGGAGACTAAACACAAGATCAAGCCACGGGATCAAGCTTTATCTAGTTTGTCCTTAGTTGACCCCTTAGGACATAGTTGGCAAAACTATAACAAGTTTATTATCTGCGTCGTTGTGCTTTACTTTTATGATTTTTTATGCGACTATAAAATTAAAGCAAGAGGTTAATAATAGTTTTTATTAATCAGAGGTAAAACCACGGTATATGATAAAATTGGAATACGACAACAGTTTTATAACATTAAATATTTTATGATTGTCGTATCAGCATTTTAAAACAATTTGTTTTTAAGATGGTTTTATCATAAGACGTATTGTGTACCTAGTTCAAGGTATACTAAGATATACAGATTTTAAAACAGATAGTTTTAAAATGGTTTTTACAAAACTGGAAAATTAAGTTTTTAAACATAATTATAAAACCTAAGAAAATCTTAGATCAGTGTGCTACCCACCTAATGGTACACCTTTGCTGTTAAACAGTACTCGGGTGTCGGAAGTGCCCAAACCTTGGGCATCCGGGGTCAAACTATTGCGGGAAAGGGTATGAAAGGTTCTATGATAATCGGGAGTCCCGGCCAGAATTCATACTGGCTTAGGTGGTGTGATCTATTTTGGTGATAATCGTGAGTCCCGGCCCAAAATGCACTAGAGTAGAGTTAAACATACTAGATTTTGTCTAAGTACTCTACGAGGTTCTAGGAGTCGTATCAGATAGGTACGATTGGTACAGGGTGTTACCTACCAGAAATAGCATGACTTGGTGGGAAGTGCCCAAACCTTGCGTCAAGTGTGTGAAATATGGATCCTAGGGCTAATACTTATCATTTAAGGGTTTTTATCGATTTGTATTAGTAAAGTCTATTGTGTGTTACTAATTGAACTACATGATTGAGATTGTAGATGGCAAACGCATCCAACACTAATAACCTCTTACTCCATTCTATCCTTGAGAATGATAAGCTCGCCGGACCTAACTTTCTCAACTAGGAGTGCAATCTTCGGACTGTGCTCACGCATGAGAGAAAGTGGTATGTCCTCGAGGAGCCGGTGGGAAATGTCCCAGCCAATAGTATATGAGCATGATGGAAACATCGGCTTATGACATGATCCGCCAGTTGAGGGACATTTTCAGGGGCAGGTTCGTACAGGACGGTATGATATCACGAGGGCTCTGAACACTTGCAAGATGGCTAAGGGTACTTCGGTTAGTACCCATGTCATGAAAATGAAAGGGTACATGAACCACCTAGAAAGGATTGGACACCCAATACCGTTGCAGCTGGCAACTGATATGATGCTTAACTCGTTGTCTGATGACTATAAGCCTTTCATAGTCAACTACAACATGAACAACATGGAGAAATCCATAACTGAGCTTCATTTGATGCTCAAGATAGCTAAGTCTAATATGGGTACTAAGTCCAAAGATATTCTCATGGTAGATAAGGTAGTAGTAATAAGAGGAAGAGGCGCAGCGGGCAGGGGCAAGGGTAAAACCAAGCCAGGACCATCTGCACCCAGGGCCAAGGTAAATGGAAATGGCAAGGGCAAGAGATTTAAACCGAACAAAGCAAAATCCGAGAATTGGTGCTTTAAGTACGGTGAGATTGGCAAGTACAAAGTCAACTGCCGGAAACGTCACGAAGGTGGTGTTTAGTCTAACACCACAAGTAACTTCGGTGACTAACTTCAGTATTTGCTTTCAAGTAGTGTTTGACATTTGCAATCGTTTATTGTAATAGGTCAAAAAGAATGCAAGGATCCCACGTGAAGAAATAAGGATATTAATAATTCATAGTTAAAAATATTTTTTTCTATTTCAAAGCTGCTTTTAAAAATATTAATGAATTATTTAGTGACATATCCTTGCACGTGGTTTATGATTATGTCTAGCCAAGTTTGACTAGAGGTTAACTAACAAGTCAAAGTTTTTGACTTATTAGTGGTTGATCCTATGCATTAATTATTGCTATTAATATATATTAATATTAATTGCTCGACTAAACTTATGGAATTACTTGAATCAACACAGTTGGTGTTGTTGATTAGAAGGTTTATCTAATCGAGTAATTGTAAGTATTTATGAAAACAAGTTCAAGGTTTGAACTAGTATTAAACACTTGAAGTAATAGTTATTATTTCTGGAAATGTGTTTAAGGATAAAACATTGGTGAACATGATTATAATGGATATTATAATCAAGGGTACTCACATGTTTAAAATAAGAATCCGTACAAGTGTGTTATACTTGTAAATCATGTAAAGATTCGAGAAACCAATTTCCGTAATAGGAAAAAGTGGGTATGTGGAAAATCCAAGTCTAAGGTTTCGTCGACTTTAAGATTCTTATTCAAAATCTAAGTTTTAGATTCATACTTAAAATCAGTATTTTGACTTTTGTGTCAAGTTTGACCAAGTCAATAAGTTATTTTAAGTAATGTTATGTTTTTATAATAGTCTGTGGGAGAAATTTACCTACGCAAAGGTATTTATCAAGTTTTGATAAATTGAAATATATATGTATATATATTTGCGTAGAGGCTAATAAGTGTTTCGGATAAACACGGTGATTATTAGCTTGTTGAATTTCAAGAACATATATAATTTTAATGACGGGTTTTTGAGGATTCAAAATGGTCCAGGTGTTAGGACTTGTCCAAGAATGTCATAATTGTATATTGAAATTCGATGTCCAATATTAATATATATAAAAGAATTAAGTGTTGAAAATAATAAATGGCATATTAGATAAGTGTTTATACACTAAGTATCTAATTTTGTTTGCGGGTTAGTGTAAACAAAAGGTTTATTATTTTAGTCTATTTCTTGGAATAGAAAAGTTTTATACATCTACAATGTAACTAGGTATGGTTACGGGATAATTTTATATATTCGGGAACAAGGAGTTAATCCAGTTCTCCAAGTTCAGGGAATATAATAAAATTAAAAAGACTATACTTGTTTTCAAGGTTTGCGGAAAACAAATCATCTAACAAAATGAGTGTGAGCACTAGTTAATGCATACTTGTTTTTAGTTCATAGTAATGTTGTGGTTTCAAGAAGTGATCCGTGATAAGTCCACTTGAACCAACATAGTAACGCAAATAGACGCGGTGAATTGAGACGATAGACTAGTATTAATTTTGTACTATATTCTAGGAGGGTGAATATGGAGAGTACAATCCCATTAATCTTCACAGGTATTGTATGTTTTGGTAATATTCGTGAATAAAAATTTTTTATTCAAAATCTTGTCCGTGACTACCTATCTTGGTAGGAACATCGATTAGGGAGATAATAACATCATCGTAGTCCTTGGTGGAGATTTATAGTAATTGAAGATAGCTACCAGGAGTGTAGGCCAAGGACGTACGGGTATTCACCGGGGGTGTGAATACTGGATAGTGACATCGTGAAGAATACCGCGTGGTTAACGAGTTAAAGGTATTCGTCATATAGGTTGTCCTCAAGCCTAAGATATTTGGTTTAGGATGCGTGGACTTCTGGCATTTGGATCGCACCTAACGCTACGCCGTAACAGGGTAGCAATAACGGGCATATCTGGTGTCAGCGGAAAGCGTGTTGCCAAATGCAAGTATGCGAGAGGCATTATGCACCTCCTTTTTAGGAGAGATGTTTCTGGGCCCCTTGACTGATATAGACTGTAGAAGTTCATTGCCATGCCAAAACGAACTGATTTGTTCTTTGTCGTTTATCACATCAATTGAATTCGGATAGTCGAGAAAAGTTTCTAAGTGTTAAGAGTTGACTCACACCATGCTCACACTCACAATCGAAACATCGTGATGCAGAGGGAAAAGCCTAAAGTATACCCGATCATAAGACAGGGGGATCTTATGAAGTTTTATTATAAAGCAATTAGTTTTATAAATTATAAAACAATTTGTTTTAATTTATTATCACACCTGGGTATAAGAGTTCTTATCGCTTGGTTAACCTAAGGACTTTTCTAGAGGTATCCTTAGGCCAGTGTCATCAAGGTACCCTGGTTGACGGTGAGCACAAGTGGGAGTCTGATAGAATTTGTGTGCATAACCGTCGAACCCTGATACCACGTCCAATGCCATGAGACACTCAAGGGTCACACCTGTGAGGGCATGTAAATTGAGAAGTAATGCAACCACAAGTGGGAGAACGGTTTAATAACAGTTAGTTATAAACCAGTGTTAGTAAGTTATGGTTTTAACTTACGGAGAGAATTAATTACCAAGTTTTTAATTGACAAGAAAATATATATTTATTAGTTAAATAAATATATATATTGTTAATTAATAAGATTAATAATTTAAGTTTAAATTATTGGATAGGGATAATATATATATTAATTAATTAATAAAAGGAAAATAATATATATATATATATATATATATATATATATATTATGATGCGTACGCCACATATGGATATATATGTATATATATATTTTATTATTTATTAATTATTAATATATATATTAACTTGGTGATTAAGTTACCCTAATTCAAGATAAGGAAATAATCAAATAGTTTCCTAATATAATCCTAAATCCTATTCTTATAAATAGGAGATTATATTGTGAATTAGGGTTAACCATTCTAATGAATTTAGAGAAGAAAAAAACTCTCTCCTCTCTCTTCTCTTATGGAGTTCGGCCGAGAACACCAAGAGAAAACCTAGGTTCATTTTTTGGTCGATCATCAAGTAGACATGATCAAGGTTCGTGGTTTGCTCACCTTTCTAGCGGGATCTCGTTTTGTCTCATGACGGGTGGATTAATACTTGAGCAACCCTAGGTAAGTAAAGGTATGAACATCATCTTGATCCTCTTGTTCTTGATTGTCGATCATGATATATATATATATATATATATATATATATATATATATAAATATACAAGTTTGTATATTGTTCTTGAATATTAATATGAATGTTCTTATTTCCATGTTTCATATTATTATTGTTGTACATACATATATCTCGGTTTTTATACATATATTGTGTGATAAACAAAGATTCTAACCCTTTAGGGTTTTTGGGTGGTTAATATTTCAAGTTCCGCTTAATGAAAGATTAAATCAGTTTTCATCCTTGAGTCGGTTCAGACCAGTTTGAGTTTTAATCAGTATGACACATAGGAGGTGCTTTAAAACCCAACAGAAGTGCCAAATAAGAAGGATGTAACTCACTAATACGTCGAAGTGATCCACATTTTTTCTCTAAGATAATATCCCTCTTGTCTCCAGACCCATTAAAATAACCAACAATCAATGCTGCTACTTCATTTGCAGTTGGAAGGTTGTATGTCCTACCATCTCTATCTCTTTTAGCAATAAGGTTAAGATGTACGTATTCATTTGGTAGATCACAAAACCTATCCCTTACCATTCTAAATTGTTGTACCAATGGATTAATAGCATCCAACATACCTTTCAATTCATTTACTATCCAAAACTAAATTGTTGTTGGATCCGAATACTTTTCTGCATGACTTGTACTACAGGAAAAACAAAATAAAATAAATTAAAAAGTACGTAATAAATAATATATAAAATATTACTAAAATTAAGTTTAGAGTACCTGTGAGCACTGAATCTGTTTCACACCTCATGATCAGTGTCATAGATATAGAGTTGCGAAAACTTTGGAATTTCACCATCCGAAGGAAGTAGACTACCAATACGATGATAATTTTCTCTATGTAACCTAAAACTGTATGGGTCACCACCTCTGTTGTATTTGTTATCAATTTTACCACCCATTGACATAAAGCTAAACATTTATTGTATTTTCTAATGTTTTTAAGGAAATCCTTGCTTCTTTCTGTTTTGTTAGAAAATAGAGTAGTCAACAAACTTGGAGGAGGTGTAACTTCAGGCAACTGAACTTTTCCTCTCATACAACACAGTGAGTAAGATTTATTACTCAATCCTTCATTTCCTCTAGCAGTTTCTGCACGCCAAAGCATAGCCTTACATGATTGACATATATATGTAAGATCTCCCATATCTACATAATCTAAAAGAGTTTATAAAAAAAATATGATGTTATTATATTAAATAAAGATAACTTTTTCTCATAAAGATTATAACATTAATTATAAATCCAAAAATGTTACATTATACCTTCTGAAATTCCATGCAACTTATCCTTGTTAGTTCCATTTAAGTTAACATCTTCGTTGTAATTTGAATGAAATGATGGAATATCTTTTGTGTTACATCTCCTTCCTCTTGAAGAAGATTTGGTTCTCTTGCGTTGTTTCTTATTAGAAGAACTACCAACTTCAAAGTTAGTATTGGTCTGATGTGGTATTTCCCTTGAAACAGCAGTAACTGAACCTATAAAGATTAATGTACATTCATATGATATAATATTAAATAACTTATATATAGATTAATTTCACAAAAACATAAATGCTAACTTTTGATATATGATTCATTAATTAATGTAATTCAAATGTCAGCTATGTTATTCGAAGCAACCATAGTTCCATATGCATTATATGTGATTTGTGACGGAGGCGTAACCGAGTCTACAATTAAACATATAAAAGTATGATTTGAAGATGATTAAAAAGTTAAAATTATATGATGATTACAAAAATAGTTAATATTAATAATGATACCTGATACATGAAGATTGGTTGAGCTTATATTTGTTTGATACAGTAGTGGTGATAAAGCAGTTGTAGACCCTGTGCATAAAAGTTATAGTATTATCATGAATTTGCTTTATAGGAAAATAGTTGTATAAAGTAACAGTTTTTTTACCTGATATAGCACTACCATATGCACGAACGTTAGGAGTTCCAAAAATTAAGTCCGAAGGACTTTGTAGATGAGTTGGATTAGGAGATCCACTTGAAATAGATGATGGAGAATGTGAATTATCTGCTTAAAGTAAACATAGGTTTTTTAACACAAATTAATAATACAAACAAATTAAATTATCAAATAATTAAGGTAAATAAAGTAGAAATGGAAATTAACGTGAGTTGACGTAGTTGATTTTCATATAATGTTGTAAAAGTTGTTCCTTGTTCATACCATAAGAGTTGGTATTGAAATTTTGAACACTGCGATCATTGATTGTATTGTCGACCAATACTGTGTTATATAGTTGATGTAAATAAATATTGTACAAAATAAATATGAACATATCGCTGGTATAGAAGTTCTATATTGATCTATTTATTTTTCATTCTTTCCTGATTAGTAAGATAATTGAGCATTGATATTTAATTTAAAAACTTAGGAAGTTATTATAATTGTTTTTTCTCTTCTTATATGAATGATAATATTGACGTGAATAGGTAAATGACGTAGTTAGAATTTATTTATATTCTATTTAGAAATGACAAACAATATATATAGAATTGCATGTCAAACAACTAACAAATAGTGGGGCTATAAATATTGAACAAATATATATTTTGATAATAAACATACCATTAGATATATCATTTAAAAGAATCCGTGAACTTATTCTATCATTTTCAGTTGATATTGAACTGTTATGAATAGAGTTGCCTTATGTAGAATGAATCACCATTTATTTCTTCTTTTCTTTTGAATAATGTCCCAATGAAGGTCGTTTCAGAGCCAACGAAGGAGGTGGTTTATTCTCCATAATTAATAACTATCAAAAAGAAGAAGAATATATTAAATTAACATATGTGAATTGTTTTCATGAAATGTAAACAAAACTTATTTTCCTAAAGAAATGAAATGGAGCATTTTAAGATTTACAATGGCAAATGACAAATAACAAATAATTATTAAAAGAAAAACTATTTATAACATATATTATTTAAAAATTTTAATAAATGTTTTCCAACCATTACAACACACAATAAATGCAAATATTCTTATCTTTGACAATACTATCACCATGAACCACCTTCTCAAATAATTAACAACAATAATTAATATTCAAATTTTATATAACAATATCAGTTTTGACGCAGTAGTAAAGTTATGGTTTTAGAATGTTCTCATCATGAAAAACATCAATTAATAATAATATTTATTTAACTTTTAGCTATAATAATAACAATATTTCATTCATGGAGCGGAATCAACAACTACAATTTACTTAATAGATGATGTATCACTGTATTTTGCTTCCATTTTCAAAGCTTCATTAGTTAATGCAACAAAAATCAATATTTTATTTATGAGATTATTTTCCCTACATATCACTGCATTGCTTAACAAATCACTGTATTGTTTATTCTCCATTATTTTTCCTTCATTAGTTAATCGATGTATTGTTTTGCCTACATATTGCTTAACAAATGGTATTACAACATAAAGAAACAAATCAAAAGTTGAAACTACAAATCGATTTGGAACACATGAGAACGAATACCTGAACCGAATACATTTTAGATCTTGTTGGATAGACCTTGTTTTCTATAGATCTTGTTCCTATAGATCTTGTTGGATAGACCTTGTTTTATATAAGTCTTGTTCCTATAGATCTTGTTGGATAGACCTTGTTTTATATATATCTTGTTCCTATAGATCTCGTTGAATAGACCTTGTTTGCTATAGATCTTGTTCTTATAGATCTTAAATTTAAATGTGTAAGTGTTAAATAGATCTTGCGTGTTAATATATATATATATATATATATATATATATATATATATATATATATATATATATAGGAAGAAGTTCCATTCAGAACCATTTTCAGTGCGAGAACCGCGAGAACCAATCTGAGCCGTCCAATTTCCCATCTTTCAATGTCATTGCCCACCCATGAATTCCTCACATACACCCTGCCACACTTGATCCCCTCACGCTCTCCATCCATGAATTCCACATATCAAATCAACGGCTAAGATTGGTTCTCGTGGTTCTCGCACTAAAATCGGTTCTCAATGGAACCCTCCCCTATATATATATATATATATATATATATATATATATATATATATATATATATATTCAAGTTCGATGAGACTTAATTGTTTAATTAAGTTTAAGATTGATTACGTGACTATAAATGAGATCGATAGTAAGCTTGTATACGTGTAGGTATGCGATCGATGGTAATTTTATGTACTTGTGTACATAAGTTTGATACCGAATACGTACTCGATTGTGTTATTATAATTTGTCCATATTCCATGAGATGTTTGACGGTTATAAGTATTTATAACGCGATGATAATATAAATGTTGATAAAATATATTTATGAATATATTTATGAACGGAGAACTGACTTGTGCGTTATCATGTTATCAGGAATAATAAAGGCTCAGTTATTAGACAACTGAGTGGAACGAAGTTTGGATACGAGGTGAGTGGACTTTAACTCACTGATGGTTGTTAGTTGTAACTGTTTTGGTTACTTGAATTTGTGTACGATTGAACATGCGATAGACTGGTTTGTCTGATGTGATTGTTTGACCGATTGTTGGACTGTATGGTTGATGATGGATTGAGAAAGTGATTGTTAGGCAATATCATGGTATGAAATTGTGAGCCTGATGGTTGTGCAAAGGTCAGCTAAATGAGAATTGGGCTGGGCTAGATGCTTCTGGATGACGGTTATAGATCATCTGTTGCATTTGTTGTAATAGAGGGGATTTAACTATGCTAATTGGCAGAAGGCTATCGGTAGATCATTGCTTGGCCGGCATTGGTCGTAGGCTCGGCAGTGCCGCTGGTCCTTTGTGGGTTCCAATGTTACCCGATTGCGAGGCATTTGTGATGGTTTGTTCTTGTGAACATTATGGTTCGGCTAATTGTTGCCTGTGGCTTGATTTCCATCCACTTGGCTTTGTGCTAATTCCCCATCCTAACTCTATGTTGCAGGTTTTGGTGAGCTTCGGTAGGTGGTTGTTTGTACAGGGGAAGTTTGACCGTCGCTCTGATATTATGTTTTAGATAATATGAGCCATCTTTGTGAACTCTTTTGTAACGTTAAACAATATACTGTGTTGTTGAACCGTATTGGTTTTAAGTTTATGGGTGTTGCTATCTTTACTATTTTCTATTGCAATACTTCCACAGTGGTTTAAAAAAAATGGCTTGAGTTTTAAGGTGTTACAAGTAAATTGTAAATAAGTGTTGCACTAAGCGTTTTGTCCCTTGTGTATAGTAAGTGAGTGAAAGATGTCTGAGCATACAGCTACCACCGAGGAAGCTCTGAAGCAAATGGAAGATGAGGGCTCGCTTACACATGTGGAAGCTGAGGAGGAGTCTTCTTGGCGTAATACTCAGGGTTCAAGACCATTCCAGGATCCAGAGGCGTATATTCGCCATCTTGAAAAGGAACTCCAATCGACAAGGGAGTTATAGTTGGAAGAGACTCGTGGTAAAGGCCGGGGGCACTGTTCGTACAAGAAGTTACGGTCTTGCCGACCTAATGAGTTCGGGGGGAGTGACAATCCTTCGGACACTATCCGATGGCTTCGAGAGATAGATTAAGCGTTTGAGTCATGTGTCTACGAGCCCGAATACCGTGTCAAGTACGCGGTATATTTGTTGAAGGGGCGCGCGATGTTTTGGTAGGATACCATCAAAGATAGCGTGAAAAAGGAGGTTATTGCTGACATGTCTTAGGAGCAATTTTCAGAAAAAGTGACAAAGAAATACTGCACTCATTATGATCTTGAGAAGATGGAAAGAGAGTTTATCGGTATCCGTAAGGAGGACAAATCGATTGAGGATCTCCTCAACGCTTTTACCGATAAGGTGCGGTTTATTCCTCACCTTGTGACAGATGAGAACGCGAAGATTCACAAATTTGTGGGCATGTTACCGGTAGATTACCGACAACACGTTAGAGCTGCGGGAACTCTGGATCGGGCTTTTGAAATTTTCCGACAAATCAAAGTTGATCGTCTTCAGAGCAAGGGCGATCATTCTTGTGAGGGTCAGAAGAGGAAGTTCCAGCAGTCCTCTAAATCTGGTCCATCCATAGGGCAATCTTCTGTTGGCAGTAAACCTGATTCAAGTAAGAAGTCATGGTCTAATAATCCTTGGTGTTCTCTGTGTCGTACTTACCATTCTGGTATCTGTTCAAAGACCACGACCAGGTGTATGCAGTATGGTGAGAAAGGGCAGTCTGTTGTAGAGTGTACGTTCAAAGAGAGTGTTTGTTTTAAGTACTAGAAGCCGGGGAACAAGATTAGTGATTGTCCTTTGCGGCAGAGTACTGATACCGGAGCTAGAGGGCCTTCTTCCAGGCCAAAGAAAGAGGGCGCTTCTCGCTCCAAGGGGCGGGCTTTTCAGATGACCACTGACGAAGCCAAAGCTGCTGGAGATGTGATCACTGGTACTTTTCTTATTAACTCTACTCCAGCCTGTGTGTTATTTGATTCTGGAGCTACCCATTCTTTTGTATCTGTGGCTTTTCGTGATAAATTTCAATTACCTGTATCTGTGTTACTTGAGCTGATCAAGGTAGAGATTTCTAGTGGTAAGGTAGTTCCAGTTACAGATAGTGTTCCTCGTGCTATTATTGATGTGGACGGGAATAGTTTCCCTGTTTCTTTTCTTCTCATCGAATTGCGGGCTTTGACGTAGTAGTTGGTATGGATTGGCTCAGTGGTTTGAATGCTGAGATTTTGTGTTCGAAAAAGATGATAAAGATTCCTCTACCCTATGGGTCTTGTGCTATAGCTCGAGGAGAACACCGAGAATCTGATATTCCTATTATTTCTGTGATTAAAGCTCGAAAGTCTATTTCTAAGGGCTGTGATTCTTATCTAGCCTACGTGATTGATGCAAAGCTGGAGAAGCGTGTGGTTAAAGATATTCCGGTTGTGTTAGACTATCCGGAAGTGTTCCCTGATGAATTATCGGGCTTGCCACCGATTAGAGATGTGGAGTATCGGATCGATCTTGTTCCAGGGGCTACCCCTATAGCCAAAGCTCCTTACCGTCTTGCTCCTTCTGAGGTGCGAGAGATGATGACGTAAATACAGGAGTTACTTGACAAGTGCTTTATTCGTCCTAGTTCTTCCCCGTGGGGAGCTCCTGTGTTATTCGTGAAGAAGAAATACAGAACTATGCGGATATGTATTGATTTATGGAAGCTTAATAAGCGAACGGTGAAGAATAAGTATCCTCTTCCGCGTATCGATGATTTGTTTGATCAATTGTAGGGAGCAACGTATTTCTATAAGATTGATCTTCGATCTGGCTACCATTAAGTGCAGGTTTGTGATAATGATATTCCTAAAACTGTTTTTCGCACTCGATATGGCCACTATGAAGTTTTGGTTATGCCATTCGGCTTAACCAAAGCGCCTGCTGTCTTTATGGATTTGATGAATCGGGTTTGTCATCCTTTTCTAGACAAATCCATAATTGTGTTTATCGATGATATTCTTGTCTATTCTAAAAGTGAAGTCAAGCATTAGTTGCATTTACGGCAAGTTCTTGAAACTCTCAAGCGAGAGAAGCTTTATGCGAAGTTATCTAAGTGTGAATTCTGGCTTCGCGAGATGCATTTTATCGGTCATGTAATCTGCAGGGATGGTGTCAAAGTGGATCCGGCGAAAGTCGAAGCAGTGATGAACTGGGGAGTTTCCCGAACTTCTTTTGATGTTCGAAGTTTTCTCGGCCTAGATGGATATTATCGGCGCCGTGAATTTTCTAAACTTGCAGGTCCCTTGACCAAGCTTACTCGTAAAGACGTTGCTTTTGTGTGGTCAGAGGCACAAGAACAAGGGTTTCAGTCTCTAAAACGGCTATTGTGTGAAGCTCCGATCCTTTATTTGCCCGACGGGTCTGAAGACTTTGTCGTTTATTGTGATGCTTCTTATTCGGGATTGGGCTGCATGTTAATGCAGCTTGTTAAAGTGATTGCGTACGTGTCTCGACAGTTAAAGCCACATGAAGGTACCTATCCTACACACGATCTCGAGCTAGCTGCTGTAGTGTTTCCTTTGAAGTTGTGGTGGCATTATCTGTATGGCACTAAGTATGTGGTCTGTACGGTTCACAAGAGTTTACAGTATGTCTTCACACAGAAAGAGCTCAATATGAGACAGCGGAGGTGGCTCGAGTTGATCAAGGATTATGACTGTGAGATCCGTTATCACCCTGGTAAGGACAACGTGGTGGCGGATGATCTTAGTCGCAAAAGCTCGTTAGCAAATGTGAAATTCATGAAACTTACAGTGGTTCCTGATATTCTTGCGAGATTGAAGGAAGCACAATTAGTTGCCTTGCGTGACGAGAATCTGAAAGCTGAAGTGATGCAGAGACAAAAATATCTGCTTGCGGATGATAACCGTGGGATCAAGACCTTTCGGTCTCGAATATGTGTGCCACTTTGTGGAGGAAATCGTTAGCTGATTTTACATGAAGCTCATCAGTCTCGATTGTCCATTCATCTGGGTAGCACCAAAATGTATCATGATCTGAAGGCTTTGTATTGGTGGCATACGTTAAAATGAGACATTGCTTCCTACGTGAAGAAATGTCAAATATGCGCGCAAGTGAAGACTGAGCACCAGAAACCATACGGAAATCTTCAGCAACTCGAAACTCCCGAGTGGAAATGGGATTATATTACTATGGATTTCGTGACGAAATTGCCAAAGACTTTCAGAGGCCACGACACGATTTGGGTCATCGTTGACAGATTGACCAAAAGTGCTCATATTCTGGCTATTAACGAATCTGCTTCGTTGGAACGGCTAGCCTAGTTGTATATAAGTGAAATTGTGTCGTGCCACTGGTTACCCTGTTCTATTGTGTGTGATCGTGATCCGCGATTTGCTTCTAATTTCTGGCAGAGCTTACAACCCGAGCTCAGTATTCGGCGTGTGTCAAATTATAAGTTAAAAAGGGGAACAAAATACCCGAGGTTTAATATCTAAACCTCTAAGTCAGTTTTCCCTTTCTCCCTTATCCCCTGATTTTGCAAACACATAGTATACACACACTCTCAACCCTTGGAGTTTTTAAAAAGAAATCAAGAATCAAGTTGGTTGCAAGTGGTTTCAGTAACAAATTCAAGTTCCATTAGCTGTGTTTCATCATCTTTGTAAGTGTTCTTTGAGTTTAAAACCTAGTTTTTGGGTTTGAATATGTTGAATCACTTTTAAGTGTGTATAATGAGTTCTTGTGATTTGTTTTTGTGTCAAATGCATTTGTAAGCTCCAAAGGGTGTCAAATAAAGTGTACAAACAATTGAAACTGAGTTTTGGTCCATTAAAGTGTCAAAAATCAGATTTACAGGAGCTGAGCACGAACAGAGTCGAAGTCTGTTGTTGTACCTCTCCTTACGGTCGCAAGGGGTGGTCCTTGCGACCGTAAGCCATTAAATTGTTCCTTGCGGCCGTAGGCAAGGGTCCTTGCGGCCATAAGCCGTTATTTGGTGCCTTGCGGCCGTAAGGTTTGTGTTTGTTGATTTACCGCCTACGGGCGAAGGAATAAGGTTTATAGGCGCAGGTATATAACTTGAGGACGTAGACAACCAAGGAACCATGCTTGCGGATAAAAGGGATTTCCCTTGCGGCCGTAAGCATTGGTTTATGGAAAAGAACTCTTGCGGGCGCAAGGAATACCCTTACAGTCGTAAGGGGTGTTCTTGAAGGGCCCTTGCCACCGTAAGCCAGGGGCTTGCGGCCGCAAGCAGGTCTCCTGTTTTGACTGATTATGGACTTGTGTTATAAGACTAAGTGTGCTATGTGTAAGTGATAACCAAACATGTGTATGATTTGTTAGGTGATCCTGAGAAACCAGAGGATACCGAGCACTATATCTGTCTCTTATGAACTCCAGGTGAGTACCGGTTTACCATGAGACTCAGTAAGTAGGTTATCCGTTGCTTGTGTGATCTATGCTACCATGCTTACACATGTGTACGCATGAGGTATGATGTGATACAGTGATATATGCTATACCATGTGATATAACTTGTGATTTGTGATATGCATGCGTATTGTGGACCCGGTACAGGTCAATTGTGTTTGTGATTCTTGTCCGGACAAATGGCGTGAGTTGAGGTCAGCTCTGGCTAGATCCCTTGAGGGCCTGTTGGATGGTTATTTGGGATTAACAGTACTCGACGGTGATTTCCGGGTTAAAGGCACTGCAGGCCGCTGTTCCTTGACATACAGTGAGGGTCTTGGTCTATGATCAGATCCGAGCGGAGTCCTTATGGCTCAAACATGTTGATGGGCTGCTTTTCGCTCCCCCACATGTGCGGTTGGATGTGTCTGACATGTCGGCGCACCACTATGTGGTAGACTAGCTCTGTGTGCCATGCCGTGATGTGATAGCATGCTTATTGATGCTTATGTGAAATATGTGCTCATTAGCTAGTTGTAGCTAACGTTTCAAGATATTTTCCTTTTTGCAGGTTAGCGACTGTTGGATTATGTGCAGAGATAATTAATGGGCATATTGTATCCAATGTTATAAGAGACTAAAGGGTCACACTGCTACACACCCAAATCAGAACAGTTGGATTTCACCATAAATCTGTGTGGAAATAATTAATCAGGTTGGATTAATTATTAAAGAGAAAAGTAAATAATTAATCAGTAGTATTAATTATTGAAAAGAGAGAAATAAATAATTAATCAGTTTGTATTAATTATTAGAAAGGAAATAAATAATAAATAGTTATTTATTATTTAAAGAGAATTAAATATTAAAGTTTGATATTTAACGGACCAGTTAATTAATAGCTAATTAACTAACTAGTAAAGTCCAAGGGGATAAAGTGCAAGAGATGGAAGTTTAATTAAAACAAGTGGGCTTTTAATTAAACGGGCTTGGGTCCTTTTAATCTCTATATATATATATCCTTAAGCCTTAAGGATTAGGATAAGATTAACAAGGATTAAAGAAATCAACCCTAGCCACCATATCTATCTCTCGATCTCGCCTCTCTCTCTCTAGGCCGAACACTCTCTCTCTCTCTCGTCGATCGAAGTCGAAGAACAAACACCAAGGGTGTTTTCGTTTTTGGCTTTTACGCAAGACACACACACACTCAAGTTATCTTCGAGTGTTTGAAGCTTTGGTAATCCAGGAGCGGTCTAGCAGCCAGTTCGTTGGAGGTGTAGTAGTGGTGGACTTACTTTAGCAATCCCATTGTCTATGATCAGGTATATTTTTCTTATAACCTTATCTGTGTATTGTTTGTAGATTAGAAACTAGTAGATCATATAAGTTTTAAGATCCTTACCCTTTTGGGGTTTAGAGGGTTGTGTTCAATCCAGTTCCGCTTTTAGGATTGAACCACTAGAATCAAACCTAGGTTTGACCAGTTTGTGTCATTGGGTGGTTTGGTCAGATCAAAACCCTTCAGTAGTATCAGAGCCTCGGCTCTATGATCTATAGTTTCTAATTTTATCTGTTTCTAGATTTAAGGTTTGTTTTTTGATCTTATTTTGGCCTTGGACTTTTTGAAAATCAAGAGGTGTCAAAAACAGTTTGTTTTTTTGATACCAGGTTTAATCCTATTGACCAGAAAATTCAAACAGTTAGTTTGAATGGTTAAAGGGATGGTGATTTTTGGATAAACATAGATCTGATCAAATTAGTTAAATCTAGATAATCTTGTTAGTTGGTTTGTTTAGGTTTAAATGATCTTCTTCATCTTGTTATTCTCCATTTTTCGAAAACCATAAGGGGATAAAAACAAGGTTTCTGTTTTTATCCAGTTTATAAAAGTTTTGATTTTAACCAGTTAGGCTTAAACCAGGCTTGTGTTTAAACAGTTAAAAAGGATAAACCTTTTATCTAAAACTTTATCTTAACCAGTAATTTTTGAACTTTTATTTAAAAAGGGTTAATGTTTAGTTTTAGGATAATCAATTGTTAGTAAAACTAGTTCTAGTTAATATTAATAATTGATAGTTATTGGTTGTTTGAAATTAAATCCAGTTTTTTTTAATCAGGATATTAAAACAGTTAGTTTTAATAGGTTAAAAAGGATTTAAAATATTTTTAATGTATGTATTAATCGGGAAAACGGGAACCGAAACCATTATTGTGACCGAAAGCTGTGTCGGACGTGATGGAGGTTAGCGGCGCTAAGGCCCAGTGGGCCTCGGCCCAAGAGGCTTCGGCCCAAGGTGGTTCTCGGCCCAAGAGGCTTCGGTCCAAAGTGTTTTTCGGCGCAGGAGGTTCTCGGGCCAAAGGAGGTCACGGCCCAGGTAGGGCTCTCAGCTCAGATATTTTTGGCCCAAAATAGTTTCTCGATTAAAACAAAAGGGGATATTAATTTTAAGTATTAAAAAGGTATTATATAAACTATTATTATATGTTTTAATTAGTTTAGTTAAAACATATATTTTTAGATATTTATTTGTTATGACTAGTTTAGTCGTTTTTGAATAAATTCTAAAAGGGTAAAGTTTATATAATAAAATAGAGAAACAAATAAGATAATATTTAATTGACCAATTTTTGTCGAGTTTGAGTTTCTTTAAAACTAGTAAAAGCCCGACATGGGATTTCATTCAAGTTTTCGAATGAAGTCAAGTTTTTCAAAGTTCATTGAAAAACTATTTTTGGTCAAGAAAATTTAAATGTTTTTAAGGAGATTATAATTCTCATTTTTGGTTAATAGTTATTAATCAAAGGATAAATGAAAATGGTTAAACAAATCAGGTAATGTGTTTTATTGCACAGTATGTTGTTTATATATTATAACTGCGTGGTTGTTTTTTATATATATGTTAGAAATATTAAAGTGAGGGTGTAATATGTAATTACTCAAAGTTGGGAAAATGCTATATAAAGGCATTTCCCCCACATTCTAATCTAAGCTTTGCATATTACTCACTTGTGTTTGTGTTCTTACCATTCTCTCTCGGCTCTCTCTCTTCAACCGAATACACACACAAACACTCACTAGTAGATTATCATCAAGCATTGCTTCATCCGTATACAATACGGGACCATCAATTGGTATCAGAGCCAAACTTGTTTTTGGCTCTTGATTGTTCGAAAACATCAAAGAAAATTACAAAAAATCCAAGTTCAAAGTGAAGAACAAGCACTCGGGTCTAACAAAAAGCTTCCAAGAAGAAAAGGCTCTCGGTTTCACAAAGGTTCAAGAACTTCATCTTTCTTCAAGAAAAACTCAAGCACAAACGATTTCTACAGGTAGAACTCGTTAAAGGTTTGAACTACATTTTCTTTAAACTTTCCTTTGAGTTGTTTCTATATTCTTACAAAGTTTATAAAACATTCTTTAAAGAAAAACACAAACCGTGGGCGTTTTTATACACATTAAGTCAAGAAAGTCATTAAATACCCACCTTTTTCAATATTAATTTTTCTGGGTATTTAAGCATTTATGGTGTTCTTGGTCTGAAAGTACAACTGGAAGAAGAAGAAATCGGATTTTGTAATTTATTTAATTATAAATTCTTAATAGTTTAAGTGTTGTACAAGGAAAATCAAGTACTTGCCATACCAATCAAGTACAAGTAGTTAGACACTATTCAGGGTATGGCAATCTGATTTAACAAGGACACATCAGAGTCTATCAGCCGGTTCCTTGGTCAATGCGATTGACTCTTGGGGCGGCTTATAGAATTTTGTCAAGTTGGAACACCTAAGTGTTAATCAAATAGCTATAAGCCGGGTTCAGTGAATCGCATGCGATTGGACTGTGCGGCTTATAGAAGCAGTTGATAAGATAGCCTAAATACCGTGTGAATCTCATTTGATTGAATCGCATACGATTAACACTTACCTTTCAGCCTACTATTGGAATCGCATTTGATTGGATCACGATTGGACTGTGCGGCTTATAGAAGCAGTTGATAAGATAGCCTAAATACCGTGTGAATCTCATTTTGAATCGCATACGATTAACACTTACCTTTCAGCCTACTATTGGAATCGCATTTGATTGGATCACGATTATAAATATCGTGTGAATCTCATTTGATTGAATCGCATACGATTAACACTTACCTTTCAGTCTACTATTGGAATCGCATTTGATTGGATCACGATTATACATTCCATATTGGCAATCGCATGCGATTGACAGGACTAACAGTTTATTTTCTAAGTGTTTGATGAAACAGGATTGATTCGCATTCGATTAACCATTAATACTAAGTTCTTATTCTGCTTGTTTTCAAGGACACCTAATCGCATTCGATTGACCTGTATTCGCACTCGATAAGACAAATTCCAATAAGTTATTCCTTATACTTGGACAAGTGATTGACTCTTTGGACTTGAATAAAATAACTCTAAGACATTTGGACTTAATCAAACAATCTAATTCATAATTGAATTTAATTTAATTCTGATTTAATTCAAAGGTGAATTACATTACCTCAAGTCTATTTAGTTCAAAGTTGAATTTAATCCTTTAAGATCTAATTCAAAATTGAAATTCAAAACACTTAGTTCTTTAATCAATCATTCAAATCACTTTAAAATCAGGTCAAGTTTTCGAACAATCAAACCATCTTACAAGTGAACAATCATTTCTCACAAACATCACTAATCATGTCAAGTACAAATGAAATGATGTCCATTGGCACCGACACGAAACCTCCTGTGTTGTTTCGGGGGGAATATAATGTCTGGAAAGGAAGGTTCATGGACTTCCTGGAACACAACGAAATCTGTGGAGACAAGATGATAGAATGCATCCACAAGGGCAACACCAAGTTCACAAGGATTGTTGAAGCTGATCCAACTAACAATCCCCCCATTGTCAGACATGAAAGTGAAAAGACCAATGATGAGCTGACTGCTACTGAGAAAGAAACTAAGAAAGCTGAGAGACTAGCAAAGTACTATCTAAAACAGGGTCTCTCATCTGAGATTTATCTAAAGATTGACAGCTTGGGTACTGCCAAGGAAATCTGGGATGAAATCAAAAAGCAGTTACAAGGCACTGAACAAGGAGAGTACATTAAACGCACTTAACTGGTCAACAGTTATCATGAGTTCAAAGCTCGTGAAAATAAGCTTCTGTCTGAAACATATGGAAGATTCTGCAAGCTGCAAAATGAAATAAGATCTAATCAAATTGTCAGAACTGACCTTGATTTGAACTGTGTTTTTCTGAATTCATTAGGTTCTGAGTGGAAAGGCTATGCCAGACTTTACAAACAGATCAATAAAGATCTTACATCAGTCACCTTCCACAACATCTTCGAAGATCTCAATCAGTATCAAGATGAAATCTTGCAATCTCTCCCGAAACAACCAGTTGCTGACCCTCTTGCCTTGGTGGTGGCTGACAGAATCCCTAGGGAAACATCATCAAGATCCTTGAAACTTAAACAAGTGGTTCTCAGTGATTCTGATCACGATAATGATGATGATGATTCAATAGAAGCTGCATTTCAAGCTCTCACAGTGGCCAACAAGAACTTCATGAACCGTTTCAGCAAGACTAACAATAGACAACGGTTCATATCAGGTTTAAGGAGACCCGAAAGAGCTACTCCCGTTGACAAGCCAAGGTACCAGAGGGATGAGAAGGAGGAAAAGAAAACTGACTCCAAGTGCTATAACCGTGTGGAAGATCAGGGCATTTAATCCGGAACTGGCCCATGAAAAAGCCCAAGATGCAGAATACTATCGGCAGAAGTACCGTCTGTTCAAACATAGACAGGCTGGGAACGCGCTGCTATTAGAAGAAGATCAGTTCCTGGATGATATAGAATCGGATAGTGATCTGGATGGTGAAGATCATGCTCAGTTCTGTTTAATGGCTCACAATGGTGGAGGAAGTAGAGAGGATGATGATGGTGATGATCTCTCTGACTCCGATGAGGAAAGCTTCGAAAGCGGGAAGGTATCTTCTGACTCTAACTATAATATGGGTTTTAAACATGAACACATAGAAACCATATTAATCCGAATAAAAGAGTTAGAAAATCAGGTAATAGAGTTAACCACTAGAAATCAAGTTCTAGAAGATTTTTCACACAACAAGGGTATAGAGGCACAAACAATAATTAAGCAGTTAGATAACGACTTCATTAGCCTTAAGATCCAATTAGCTGCTAAAGAATCTGAATTCTTAGAGTTAACTAATAGCACGAATACCACCATATTAGATCTTAAAGCAGAATGTGCATGTGCTGAAAAGGATTCTGAAATTCTTAAAAATGAACTTAGGGATGACCTAAGTACTCTTTACTCCAGAATCTATGAACTTGAATATCTTTTATCCAAACGCGATCAAAGTGACAAGATCATCTCTCAATACAAAGAAAAGGAACGTCCTTTCTCCAGATGGAAATTCGATGGGCTGGACTTCAAATTGAGCAAGATTACGTCCAAACAATTATATAATGCTGATCTGTTTGGCGAAGGCCTTACCCAACGGATGGTTTTTATTGGTCAAGAAGAGGAACGTATTGAAGAAGATGTCAAACGAATCCTTAATCTCAGAACTGCAATTCCATTTGACTATTCTGATCTCAATGACTCATACCTCACCTGTCTCACGTCATCATCTGATACTGATGTTTCATCTTATGTCTACACTGATGACGAACTCAACTCCCCTGTTTCACCAAAGCCCACTGTTGAATACATTCCCCAAAAGGAATTACAGCAAAGGTTTCAAACCTTACAGAAGTTTTACTTCACTCACCTAGTTCAAGGTGACCTTACCCAAGCCTTCCAATCAGAAACCACATCTGAACCCTCTCCTCTAGTTCAAGAAAATGTTATCCTCCACAAGCGTCTCCAAAGAGTATTCAATCTTGATGGCAAGATCATTGACGACTTGTGCAAAGAAAGTTTTGAATTGCTTGAACGAATCAAAAAGGTCGAAACTGCACTGGAACCACCCACTCCATTTACCTTCTCACCGCAGGGAACCACATCTGATGAACGGATTGAAGGTTCCAAACACGTGTCTACATCTTCTCAAGATGTCAAAACTGAGATAAAATCTGTTAATAAGTCATCCATGATAAACTTAAAACTTAAAAAGATTTTCAAACCAAAACAAACCTCCACTTTCACTTCGAATCACAGTTCTCGTAAAATCATTGACATACCTTAATCGTCAAAAGATGCTGCTAGTCGACCACGATTCAATTCTAACAATTTCCATTCTGCTGTAGATGTGAAGAAGCTCGGGAGTGAAGAGCGTAAAATAAACACAAACTGGAAGAGAGTCATTCCTAAGTCCAATAGGAAATGTTCAAACACTGGTCAAACATGTGAACAAATTTTGATGTTTAATTCAGTCTGTAATCGTTCAAGTTTTCATGATAATATAGCATCTTCGCAGTTTTGTACTAGTGATGGTTGCTTACATGGTCATTGTGAATTTAACTGTGAATATGATCAATTGAGAAAACAAATTGGAATTAAACCATGTGAGGACTGGACAGACTTTTACGCTAACCAAGTATGTGTTCCATTTATAACCTCAAAAGGAATCGTCATTAATCAATGGATCACAACTCGTCAGTCACATGCACTCCCATTCCAAGGAACTGGAAGTCTACAGATGGCAGGGGTATGAAGCATTTAAATGGGCTTGGATTGCAGAGGAAAAACACTTGCATTCTCAAAAGCGTTCTTGCAATTCCCATTCCAAAAACTCCAAATCTTCTAAACCCAAGCCATCATCCATTCAACGAGTAGCAAAACCTACTAATCACAGTGCTCCAGTTCAGCAAAAGCAATTTGATGCACCGAGGCCACAGAGAATTCTTAAGAATTCCTCGCAACCATGGATTCACAAACATAACGCTTCCGCAACTCTACCGAATCCAAACCCTCCGATTCCGTCAACTGTCAAACCAACAGTTGTAAAGGAACTTTCTTCTCAGCCAATTTCTTCCAAATCTATTCCTTCATGACAAAAGATTAAACCCATATGGGTACTCAAGAATAGATCAGTAGAAGTTTCACCACCACAAGCAGACAATATCACTACTCAATCACTTCTAGGGACTAACAATCAAGGACCCATTCAGATATGGGGACCTAAACGTGATTTATTCTCTTTTTACAGGTGCCTCACTTGTGGTACCTTGACTCCGGCTGTACCAAACATATGACTGGCAACAAAAGTCTTCTCAAGAATTATGTTCCTAAGTACTCCAGGAATGTACGTTTTGGGAACGAAAATGTTGCACCAATAATGGGGTACGGAGACATTGAGAAGAAGCACATCAAGATCAATAAAGTCTCCTATGTTGAAGGATTGGGTCATAATCTATTTAGCATCAGACAGTTTTGTGACAAAGATCTGGTAGTCGTATTCAAGAAAAACAAATGTTCTGTGATCACAGAAACTGGTGATGAACTACTTGCAGGCTCTAGGAAATCTAACCTGTATTCCATAGATTTGGAGAAATATGATTCTCCTACTTCTGTGTGTCTTCTGTCCGAAGTTTCAACTGATCTTACTTGGAAATGGCACCGTAAACTCTCTCATCTGAACTTTCAGAATATTAACAAACTAGTCACTGGTGACTTGGTGAGAGTCATTCCCAAGCTAAGATTCAACAAGGACCATCTGTGTGCAGACTGTGAGAAGGATAAAATGAAGAAGGCTACTCATAAATCAAAGCAAGTGTTTAGCTCTACCAAGCCTTTAGATCTTCTGCATATGGATCTCTGTGCTCCTATGAGAATTCTGTCCAAGCATGGGAAGAAGTATATACTAGTCATGGTGGATGACTATTCCAGGTATACTTGGGTCAAATTCCCGCGTGCGAAAGATGAAGCTACTCCAACAATTATCTCAGTCATCAAACAGCAGCAGAACAAGTATGGTCAGAGTGTTGTCTCAATCCGTACAGACAATGGAACAGAATTCAAGAACAACGCTCTGAAAAGCTTTTGTGACCTAGTTGGGATCAAACATCAGTTCTCTGCAGCATACACTCCACAACAGAATGGTGTGGTCAAAAGACGAAACAGAACATTGGTTGAAGCTGCCCGTACCATGTTGTCATACTCTGGGCTCCCACCTTCCTTTTGGGCTGAAGCCATCAACACTGCCTGCTATATACAGAATCGCTCTTTCATTAATAAACGTTTTAATAAAACTCCCTATGAACTGGCAAATGGCATAGTACCTAATATCAAATACTTTCATGTCTTTGGTAATAGGTGCTTTGTTCTAAATGACAAGGATAATCTAGGAAAGTTTGCTCCTAAAGCTAATGAAGCTATTTTCTTAGGTTATTCCACTGAATCTAAAGCCTACAGAGTTTTCAACAAATGTACAAAGAGCATTGTTGAAAGTATCAACGTGACATTTGATGATGCTTTGAATGTTACAGATTTTCCACCTAAATCAACAGTAGTTGCTTCTGAACATACCAGTTCAGGACCAGTTATTTAAAATAAAGAATCAGACATTTCTTCCAGTTCAAATTCTAATCTTGACTTTATGTTTGATTTCTTTCATTCTGAATCTTCCCCTGTTGTGGCTGAAAACAGGGACAACACAGCTGCACAGACGAGTGTTTCTATCACAGCTCCTACGGTCACTGAGACGAATCCATTTGTTGATTTATATACTGAGGATTCTACATCTGTCTCTGTCACTCAGCCCCCTGTGACTGTTCCTATAGCTGACCAAGATAGCTCACCTGTGTTTTATTCAAACCCAAATTTCTCCAGAGAGGATGAAGAAGAGGCAAGACACATTCAAGATCTTATTCCTTCTTCCTCTACCCCCCATAAAATAAAGTGGACCAGACATCACTCAGAAGAGAACATAATCGGAGATCCCTCTATTGGCATACAAACACGATCAGCAACAGCCAATGAATGTCAATTCGCGGGTTTCTTGAGTATGATTGAACCCACCAAGACTTGTGAGGCATTAGATGATCCTGATTGGGTGATTGCAATGCAAAAAGAACTTCACCAATTTGATCATCTCAAAGTCTGGAGATTAGTTCCTTTGTCTTATGGGAAATCTATTGTTGGAACTAAATGGGTATTCAAGAACAAAAGAGATTTGGATGGAGTGGTTGTCCGAAACAAAGCTCGGTTGGTTGCTAAGGGTTACAATAAGCAAGAGGGCATTGACTATGATGAAACTTTTGCCCCCGTTGCTCGTATTGAGGCTATACGACTCTTTCTTGCCTATGCAGCCTCCCGCAGCTTTCGAGTCTTTCAGATGGATGTGCAGACAGCTTTTCTCAACGGTGTACTTAAAGAAGAAGTGTATGTCTCACAACCAGAAGGTTTTATCAACTCTAAATACCCTAACCATGTATATATTCTAGATAAGACCTTGTACGGTTTAAAACAAGCCCCACGTGCATGGTATGATGTCTTATTTGAGTACTTGATAGGTGAGGATTATTCAAGGGGAAAGACAGATACCATTCTATTCACAAAGGCTAACGGTAGGGAAAAAATTCTTGTTCAGATATATGTGGATGACATCATCTTTGGATCTACGAATCCAAAGTACAGTGAAGAGTTTGCACAAACAATGGCAAACAGGTTTCAAATGAGTATGATGGGAGAGATGTCATTCTTTCTCGGACTCCAAGTAAAATAGTTGAGTCATGGCAGTTTCATTTGCCAGTCTAAGTATATCAAAGATCTTCTCACAAAGTATGATATGCTCAACTGTAATCCTATCTCCACACTCATGGCTACGAAAGCACAACTATCAGCAGATCTGGATGGCTCTCCAGTGGATATCAAAACTTACCGTGGGATGATTGGATCTTTACTGTACCTAACTGCAAGTCGTTCAGATATCATGTTCTCTACCTGTCTCTGTGCCAAATATCAGGCGAATCCAAAGGAGTCTCATCTGTTAGCTGTTAAGCGTATTTTCAGATATCTCAAAAGGTCTATGGATCTTGGTCTGTGGTATCCCAAGGACTCAAATCTGGATCTTCATGCTTACTCAGGTGCTGACTATGTCGGATGCAAGATTGATAGGAAAAGCACCTCTGGTAGTGCACACTTTCTGGGAGATCGGTTAGTCTGCTGGGCATCAAAGAAGCAGAACTGTGTATCCACTTTTACCGCAGAAGCTGAGTATGTTGCTGCTGCAATGTGCTGTTCATAGAGTCTATGGATACGTACACAACTATCAGACTTTGGTCTCAGGTATGACAAAATTCCACTTTTATGTGACTCTCAGTCAGCCATCGCCATCTCCTGCAATCCGGTACACCACTCTAAAACTAAACATATTGATATCCGTTATCACTTCATAAAAGATAACGTTGAGAAATGATTAATTGAGCTACAGTATGTTCCTACTGAAAATCAGCTGGCTGGCCTATTTACCAAACTATTAGACTAAAGTCGATTCACTGAGTTGGTATCCAAGTTATGCATGCTCAATCTGGAAATCTAGAATACTGTTATCTCTTTTTCTTTTCCTTTCTTTTCTTTAGTTTAGAATAGGTGTTATACTATTTGTTCTCTGTGCAGATATCTGCTGCACCAATAAGGGGGAGTTTGTTCCTGGTTTTACACATGTTACAAATGTGTAGGGGGAGAAATTTAATACACATTGTGCACATGTGTAGGGGGAGAAGTTTACAACTGACACAATTCCCAAAGTGAAAAACAAATGCATCATCCTAGGGGGAGTGTGTCAAAATAAACAGCTCAAACACAATTCCCAAAGTGAAAAACAAATGCATCATCCTAGGGGGAGTGTGTCAAAATAAACAGCTCAAATTGAAGTATCTTGAAATATAAAATTTTTTCAACTCAAAATTTCAGATACTCTGACTTTTTCAGAAAATCTCTAAGTGTTGGGGTGTGTTAACTGCAAATCGCATTCTATGCATCAATCGCATGGAATCACTTACAATCTCAACACATTAATTTCGAAGTCTTAGTTCAATCGCATGGAACTCTATCGCATGGGATAACTTGTCAATTATCCTTTAATCGCATGCGATAGCATACTAGAAATGAACATCTCAATCGCATGTCAAACAAACCTTGAATCGCATGCGATTGGGTTAAGTTAGTGTGAATCGCATGCGATTGGATTAAGATAGTGTGAATCACATGCGATTCGAATGAATTGATAGAAATGAGCCCAACTCCTGAGCTGAATCGCATGCGATAAACACACCAAAGTGTGAATCGCATGCGATTGAACATTTCTATCAGCCACGATTTTTAACCGTTTAACCACCTACTCACCACTCGACACATGTCCTTTCACCTTTATAACCGTCCCATCCTCACCATTAGTCACTTCATCCGATCAAAATTCAAAATCCTTCAAACTCTTTCGATTAGGCTACTTTGATTTTACAAAACCTCTCGTTACGCTGCCAAAATTTTCAATCTTTGTTTCAAAATACTCCTAATCATATAGGTAACAACTTGTACGGATTACATTTTTGAAATTTTGACTCTAGATTGTAATTTTGAAGCCTCAAACTTCCGAATGCGATGAGATTTGCGAGACTTTGTATGAACTTTTAGGACACGAAACAAACTCCATTGGTGAAACTTAACTTGCGATGGCATGTTTGAACATATGGGGAACACTTTGATACAAAAATATTTCAAAAATCTCAAAAAGTGTTCTTCATGTTCTTGAGTTGTATGAGTTTTCACTAAACACTTCAAATATGGCCTAGAAAATGATGTTAGGATGATTTTTGGAACATGCTTCAGTACTGCAAAGTTGTTTATTATTGTTTAATGAATATAATAAGATTCTCAAAACAACTTTTTTATACTTAAAATCATCCTGTACACAATGGGGTCTTTTTTCAGAGTTAAGGTTTTCACAATCACTTAAGTTTGACCAAATTTCCTCAATCACTTAAGTTTGACCAAATTTCACAATTGAATGTTGGTTCTCATGCATATCTCTGTATCTTTGACTTACCTATTTTATCCATTTGTACAGATAAGATGGCTCAAGCTATCCGTGACCCAAAGGAGATAATGCCTCAAGCTGAGTTCCTCAACACCAGGACTCATCCTAATAACCACTATATAGACCTGCATTGCCAGAACCACAGCCACAACCTGATCCATCATCTATGTCAGTTGATGCCTTAAAGAGCTTGCTATATTTCAGACTTTTGGAACAACAGCCAGAATCAGCTCAAGATCAAGACCTTCTGACTACTCTTCGCAACGAACATCGTCCATCGGGAATCTCCATGGATGACTTTCAAGAGTTTCATGAAGACGTAAACAACAAGATAGATGGGATCACCAGAGGTTTCTATACTTCTCTATCAAAGGTTACTGATCGGCTGACACTACTTGAATAAACTTGTCAGGCTCAGGCTCAGGGAAGCAAGAGGAGGCGGGATGATCAAGATCCTGATGATCAACCCAAGGGGGAGAAAAGAAGAAGATTATATATGACTTCTCCCTCTGCGGCTGCAAATGTACCAGTTGTACCTGTTCCTCAACTCAGTTCATACTTATCTGCAGGTACAAGTTCAGCTAGGTCTGGGAGTCAACAACAACAACAACATATGGCCGATGAAGTTTATGAACGACAACAAAAGGAAAATGCTGAAAAACAAATTGTACTTTATGTACCTCAGCAACGATCTGAACTGAGGCCAAGTGATCTTGAAGAAGGTGAAATACCTTACGAGCAGCCCCATGCCGAGATGTTTGACTGGACTAGTGACTCAGAGGAACAAGTGGAAGATTTATATGAGTCTATTCACACATCACCTGCAAGGCATGTGGGGGAAGGTAGTTCTGCTCAACCGGAGAAGGAGACTGAGGATTCTGAGATGGAAAGACTATTCAAAGGCATTGATGAATATGTCGAGTTTGTTACACGTCCAGATTCTCCTAGAATTGTCCACAAATTTGATGATATTCCCAGTGAAAAAGAACTTGCACTTAAAAGAAAAGAAAGGGAAGCAATTTCTAGAAGGGAGGCTAGGAGAAAGCCTAAACAAAAGAAACCAATCTTCGACGTGTCCAGGGTTCTCAGTGGGATTAATGTTGAAGTTCATGAAACTTTCCCTCCTCCTCCTGGTCGGTTTCAAGAATCAGCTACCGATGTATTTGAAAGAAACAAACAGAGAGAGGCAGCTGAGAAAACAAGAAAAGAGTCTGAATGGCCCTTGCCAAGGAGCTTCATTGTGCCACCTGCTCCTCCAGTGTATCGTGGGGATCCAGGACTTGATGCAGGCAACATGTTCACAAGAAGTGCTGCCCAACAACCTATAGGGAAACCGTATTTTGTCAATGCTGCTAATCTTGAAGAAAGAATTCCAGACATATTCAGCAATGAGATAATACAGGTTATTTCCCCTGAGTTGCGGAACATGGACGACAAATAGAGAAGAAGATATGAACACATCCTCTCTCAGTCCATGACAAAACCCGAAGAGATCAAATCAGAGTATCCTATTGTTGAACTTATCAATATCTATACTCAGACAGCCTTCAGAATAAAGTATGCCATCTTTCATGTCAGAAGAGCAAACAACCTGTCATACTTCCTCAATGAAGCAGACTTAAGGTTTGTAAGTATTGAAGACATCAGCTTTATCTTTGTCACCCTCTCTCAGAAAATAGGAAAGTGGCCTGAAGAAGAGTTTGGAAGAGGTGCTCTGATGAAATACATGAGAAATTTAATAGAATACTTTGAGGAACGTGATCTGCAACTCGGAGCTGAAAACAACTATCTGAAAGTCAATCTCTTAAAGCTTAACCTGAGCCATCCAGATCTAGAAAAGCTTGAAGAATTGACAGTTATCTATGATGGGCATCCAAACTTCAAAGGTGATCGAGGGGTCGTCTCAAAGAATACAAAAGGCGAAAAGATCTTCATCAGACTTGATGAACTCATGGCGTATTCAGACGGAACTTTGAAAATTCTCCATCATAAGATACATCAGAAAGTGTGGGATAACCGGGCAGCCTATACTGATAAAGAACATACGGAAGCCTATCGTGCTATAGAAAGGATGAGAACGACACTGGCAAGCAGAAGACAAATACGCAAGTGGCAAGTGGCATTCGGGATTCGCAACAAATCGGCATACGAATAGATTTATGTATTTAATTGTTGTGAATGATTACACACCTCACTTAGAGAGAGATTGTTAGAAATATTAAAGTGAAGGGTGTAATATGTAATTACTCAAAGTTGGGGAAATTCTATATAAAGGCATTTCCCCCACATTATAATCTAAGCTTTGCATATTGCTCACTTGTGTTTGTGTTCTTACCATTCTCTCTCGGCTCTCTCTCTTCAACCAAATACACATACAAACACTCACTAGTAGATTATCATCAAGTATTGCTTCATCCGTATACAATATGGGACCATCAATATATAGTGTTTATATATAATTGCGTGGTTGTGATACATATAGCTATAGTTTTTCCGACTTAGGACTCGTTTTTTGCCTTCTCTTTCTTTTGGTTTTCGGAAGGACTGCATGCCAATTACAATCCCTTTTTTATTTGTAATATTGTACTGGTTCGGGGAGGCCTGCGTGCCACTTACAACCCCATTCAATATTGTATTTGTAATACATTAGTAATAGCTTAATCCCTCGACCGAAACAGACTCGAAGAAGGTAATCAAGTTAATGATGTTCTTCACACGAAGCACGGATACTTCAGGGAGTTGTCAAGGCAAGTGGAAGCAGCACATCAAGAAGGCGAATCCAAGTCACTTTATCCTTAGGTTTAACCTTAGGATTAGTTGGCAAAACTATAGGGCTTTATATGCTTATTATTATATGTGTGGTTGTGGTTTTTTATTTTCTGTTTTTTCATATAGATATGTGACATTTTATATGATACTAAATAAAAGGGGGTTTAATAACAGGTTGTTATTAAACAGTGAAAAACCATGCGTTTTATGACAAACTAAAATATGACTTCAGTTTGGTAGTCGTATTAATTAAATTTTTATAAATTTAAAGTTTTGTTAAAATTATAAGTTTGGAACTTATAAAGGCCGTTTTGTGCACCTAGTTTAGGTACACATATAAATCGTCTTTTATAAAACAGTTAGTTTTGAAATGGTTTTTCAAAAACTGGAAAATTATGTTTTTTAAACTTAATAGTAAAACCCAAAAAAATCTTAGATCAGTGTGCTACCCACCTAATGGTACACCCTTGCTGTTAAACGGTACTCGGGTATCGGAAGTGCTCAAACCTTGGGCATCCGGGTTCAAACCATTGCGGGAAGGGGCATGAAAGATTCTGCGATAATCGGGAGTCCCGGCCAGAATTCATGCTGTCTTAGGTGGTGCGATCTATTTTGGTGATAATCGGGAGTCCCGGCCCAAAAAGCACTAGATTAGAGTTAAACATACTAGACTGGGTCTAAGTGCTCTACGAGGTTCTAGGAGTCGTATCAGTTAGGTACGATTGGTACAGGGTGTTACCTACCAGAAATAGCATGACTTGGCGGGAAGTGCTCAAACCTTGCGTCAAGTATGTGAAATTTGGCTCCTAGGTCTAATATATATTATTTATGGGTTTGATGATATATGATTAGAAAGTCTATCTGCAATTATTAATTAAACCGAGTTTTTAATTTGTAGATGGCAACCAACGTTACTAGTACTAACAATCTCTCTCTCCGCTCTATTCTTGAGAAGGACAAGCTTACCGGACCAAACTTTCTCACGTGGGAGAGAAATCTCCGCATCGTGCTTTGGAACGAAAGAAAGTGGCATGTCCTATAACAACCTCTAGGAAATCCTCCTGCCAGCAATGCTAGGGCAGAAGTCAGGGAGGCTTTTCATAAGCGCTCCAATGACGCCCTAGATGTCAGCTGCCTCATGCTTGCAACTATGAGTCCAGAGTTGCAGTCTAGCATGATGGAGACTCCTGCCTATGACATGATCCGCCAGCTGTGGGATATGTTCCAGGGGCAAGCTCTATGATGCCACCAGGGCATTTAACTCGTGCAAGATGGCTAAGGGGACCTCGGTTAGTAACCACGTCATGAAAATGAAAGGTTACATGGACCACCTAGAGAGACTTGGGCACCCAGTACCGTTGTAGCTGGCAACGGATACGATACTCAACTCATTGTCAGATGACTATAAGCCTTTTATAGTCAACTACAACATGAACAACATGGAGAAATCCGTGGTTGAGTTTCACTCTATGCTCAAGACAGCGGAGCAGAGTATCGGGACCAAGTCTAAGGACATTCTCATGGTGGGACATGGTGGACATAAGAAGAGGAAGGGGAGCAACGGAAAGAGAAAGGGCAAGGCCCAGCCCAGCCAGAATGCACCGAGGGCTAGAAATGACGACAAGGGCAAGAAGCCAAAGCTGAACAAAGCAAGAACCAAGAATCGGTGCTTCAGGTGCGGTGAGGTCGGACATTGGAAAAGAGATTGTCCGAAGAGACACGAGGCAGGTGGCAAGGCTGGCCCCTCAGGTATCGTGTGAATAGCTTCTTTATCACTTTCCACTTGTAAAAGCTTTTTACGAGTATTCTAATATCTTGCAATCGTTTATTGCAGGAGGAGATGGAAAGTGATGCAGCCCAGCATGAAGAGATCCCACGTGCAGCTTACAGATATTTTAATTCTATTTCCTAGTTTAATAAACTCTTTTAAGTTTATCTGAACATGTTTATCCTGTTTGTTTTTGGATACTTTTGGTTTGAGTTTATGGAAATTTAATTATTCAGTTCATATCCGTGCACGTATTTTTATTTTATGAGTCAGGATTAGTCCAGTTGTGACTAAAATAATACCAATAAGTCAAGTCTTGACTTGATTGGTGATTCATAATGATCTTATGCTGTGATTTGTTGTAGTTACATAAATGCTGGCTCCACTATTCAAATACTTAAATAAACAAGCTTTCTTTATAAAATTAGATAGTTTTTTCTAATTTAACAGGAGGTTAAGTTTTTGAAAAAGTGAATGTTCAAGGTCTTGAACAATTGGAAATAATAGTCATTATTTCTAAGATAAATAGTTTTTGATAAAACATTTAAGATAGTATAAGAGTGATTATAGTTGTCACTATAATCAAGGGAGTTTTATACTAAATGTTTTCAGAAAAAGAAATTTAAAATACCTTTACAAGTGTTTTGCACTTATGGTAAGTTTGATGAAACCACTTTCTGTAATTGGAAAGATGGATATTTTAAGATCCAAGTTTTTGGTTTCGTAAAACAAATTTCTTACAAAAACTAAGTTTTAAAACATGTGTTTAGAACACAAGTTTTAGGCATGATAGTCAATGATTGACTAAAGCCTAAAAGGATGTTTTAAAGTAATGCGCTTTTTCATAAAAGATAGTGGGAGCATCTGACTAATGTATTTGTCAAAGTTAATGAAAGGTTTTTAACTAGTATGATAAATACAAGTTTGAACTTTTAGAGTATAATTATCGGATAATTTTAGAGGTTATCTAAAATAGTAAGTTCTTGTAAAAGGACTATATCCGAGGAATACATGACTTATTGAGAGATACTCAATAAAGATATCATTGCAAGGTTTTGAGTCAAGTTATGACTTAAATAAAAATTATACACGTTCTAAAATGTTCCAGTAAGTCAGCTTAATTAAATATTGTTGTTTGGTCAACGTTAGGAATGATGAAATAGGATGTTCTTAAACATTCTTAGTAATGACATTAGATTAGTGTTGGTATACACTGGGAATCTAATTTCAAGTTTCTTGCAAGTAGATGTAAGAAGGTTTATCATTTCAAATGGATAAAAAATCTAGTAAGATTTAATGTATCTACAAGTGTAATTAAAGTTTTAATTACAGGAAGGTTGTTTTATAAAAACAGAAACTTAAGAGTTATTTCCAGTTTCTCCAAGTTTAAGGAATTTTATAAAATAAGCAAGTCTAGAATTGTTCTTAGGTTGCAAGAACGATTTCTAGCAAAACCAAGAAGGAGTACTTCAGGGTGCTAGTCTTGAGTTTTAAGTTTATAATCATATTATTTTTCCTTGTAATCTGTGATAAGTTACAACGCAAAATAATAAGTAATTCAGATATACACCGTGAATCGAGTCAATGAAATGGTGAAAATTATGCACCTTTATTCCAGGGCGGAATATGAAAGGGTGTAGAAATTAGTTTCATTATTCTTCACAAATTTTGTATGTTTTGGTTCATCCAGGAATAAACTAGGTTTATTCAAAACATTATCCGTGACTACTTATCGTGGTGGGAACTATGATAGAGATATAAAGTCATCGAAATTTTGGGGAAGATTCGAAATTATGTCGAATATAGCTGCAAAAGGTTTTTGCGGACCAAAATTGATGGTTATTCGTTAGGGTTACGAATATTGGATTGACCCACTGTGAAAGGTACTTCATGGATTTGTGTCAAAAGTATTTATCACATAGGTTATCCTTAAGCCTGAGGAATCTGGTTTGGGATGCGGTAACTGTTGTCTTCTTAGCACGTTTTAACGCCACGCCGTAACAGGGTGGTCATAAGGAGCGTGTCTAGATTCAGTGGGAGCCATATTTCCATATGCAAATACACAAGATGGTAATTGCACCTTCTTTTTAGAAGAGATATTTCCGGGCCCCTTGACTGATTAGAGAAACTGGTAAGTGCACGGTCGTGCCCAAACGAACTGATTTGTTCTTTGTCGTTTATCGCGCAATTTTGAAATCAAGTATGTCATGAACCAATTTTTGAGAATCTGAGTTGACTTCCTCCATGCTCATGCTCAAAATTGAAATATCACGCTGTAATGGACAAACCTATATATATGCATGTATGTATATAAAAAAACGTACCCAATAATGAACAGGGAGTTTATGATAGTTTAGTTTGTAAACAGTTAGTTTATAACAGGTTACTTCTAAGCAGGTTGCTTATGAAGTTTTATCACAAGTTGCTTTGGGGTATAAGAGTTCTTATAACCTGGTTACCCTAAGTTTCTGGCTAGGGGCCTCCTTAGGTTAACAATGTGCAGTAACTATTACTTATCTTGCACAAGTGGGAGTCTGTTGGATTATGTACAGAGATAATTAATGGGCATATTGTATCCAATGTTATAAGAGACTAAAGGGTCACACTGCTACACACCCAAATCAGAATAGTTTGATTTCACCATAAATCTGTGTGGAAATAATTAATCAGGTTGGATTAATTATTAAAGAGAAAAGTAAATAATTAATCAGTAGTATTAATTATTGAAAAGAGATAAATAAATAATTAATTAGTTTGTATTAATTATTAGAAAGGAAATAAATAATAAATAGTTATTTATTATTTAAAGAGAATTAAATATTAAAGTTTGATATTTAACGGACCAGTTAATTAATAGTTAATTAACTAACTAGTAAAGTCCAAGGGTTAAAGTGCAAGAGATGGAAGTTTAATTAAAGCAAGTGAGCTTTTAATTAAACGGGCTTGGGTCCTTTTAGTCTCTATATATATCCTTAAGCCTTAAGGATTAGGATAAGATTAACAAGGATTGAATAAATCAACCCTAGCAACCACATCTATCTCTCGATCTCGCCTCTCTCTGTCTCTCTCTCGGCCGAACACTCTCTCTCTCGTCGATCGAAGTCGAAGAACAAACACCAAGGGTGTTTTGTTTTTGGCTTTTACGCAAGACACACACACACACTCAAGTTATCTTCGAGTGTCTGAAGCTTTGGAAATCCAGGAGCGGTCTAGCAGCCAGTTCGTTGGAGGTGCAGTAGTGCTGGACTTACTTTAGCAATCCCATTGTCTATGATCAGGTATATTTTTATTATAACCTTATCTGTGGATTGTTTGTAGATTAGAAACTAGTAGATCATGTAAGTTTTAAGATCCTAACCCTTTTGGGGTTTAGAGGGTTGTGTTCAATCCAGTTCCGCTTTTAGGATTGATCCAGTAGAATCAAACCTAGGTTTGACCAGTTTGTGTCATTGGGTGGTTTGGTCAGATCAAAACCCTTCAGCGACGTGATGGATTGGCGAGGCGGGACACTATGGGTAGTTATTGTATATATCTTTTGGAACACTTGTCGTTGTTGTTATATTACTCTGATATGATGGTCGGTGCGTAGTTGGTAACACTGGCTTATTTTTTAGACTTTCTTGATCGGTTGTATTTTGATGCCAAGTCGATAAACACTACTTAAATATGTAATCAATGGTTTGTTCCGCTGCGATCTTTTGTGTAATTAAAGTTTAAAAGTTTTAAGTTTTCCATTGATTATAAGCTTGTAAAACGCGGTGTTACAATAATAACCGTCTTCATTTCATTACTTTACCTTTAAGCCAATTGAACGAAAGAAGTTGGGTATCGGTAAATATCTCTCAAAATCCCATACACCAAAACTTTAACAGCACCATCCCACGCCAATTTTTGAGCCGCTGATCATGACACCAAGTTGCAATTGGTTATTTCTTTCATATTTTCTTTATATTTGTACTCCAAAGTTCAAATCCCACCATTTGTAAAGCTCCTTCTAAGCGCCTATTACTTTAGTGCAATTGATCAGCGGGTGAATTACGTCTTCTTTTTCGTTGTTGCATCTTTTGCAAAGCAATGAAGGTACATCAATTTCTTTGTCTCTGAGTTTGGTACATGTAAGGTCTTGGTTTCAAAATTTTCACACTTATCTTTTTCAATTATCGTAGAGGAAATATTAATTATCATCATTAATTTCCAATAAAAATAAAAGGTTAACGTCTATCATCTCAAAAACCACTACATTACCGCTCAGTCATAACGTCTTTAAATCATTTAAACAACCGTTAAAGAAAATAACCACAAGTTGACTTTAAAATTAAAAACAAGCATCAGTTCCACCACCACCCAGCAACACCTACGTTCACCAGGCCTTAACACTTCTAAGCTACCTGCACGAATACGAGACATATTTCAAGAAACAAGTGTGAGCTTACACCTCGTGAGTTAGCAATAGGTAACAAAATCATTCTTTAAAAATGGATAGTCATGTTCAAGTTTAATAACATAATACCCAACCCATAGTTTGACCACCTTCATATCATCATAATCCCCGCATGATCAAGTATCATCATTAAGCATCTTTAAATTACATCACAAAACGTTATTAACATCATAGTTATCTTTTACATATTAGGTCCATCATTATCGACATTGCTAGTCATCACCATTTCCATCGCTTTTATTTGGGTTCTAACATTATTACCTCATTTATCATCACTACCCCAAACCATGTGTGTGCCCGGAAACCATAAGGGTTTCAAGGTTCGTCTACACTGCCGCCGTGTGCGTGCTCGGCTACTACTAAGTCATGCAGTCCATGTGCAGTAGCAGAAGTTTACTGCACGCAAGTTTGACACCGATCAGGGCGTGACTCTCTCATATACCCAAACCCTAGTGGTCCGCACGCTATAGCTACTCCGACCGGAGTCATTTAGGTGAAAGTACAACTGGTGCCCCCTCGCGAGGCCCTCCTTCCACCAACATGGTGTTATACGGTCAGTGAAACACCACTCCAGTATACTAGTACACCATGTGTTGCAGAGGTTGTCTAGAAAATCCATCAACTAATCATCATCATGCTAGAAAATCCTAGAAGGCATTGTGGCATACTATCCCCTCTAGGTATCATCGCTACATCTTAGAAGTATGTCTACCCCGACCTGCAAGTCATAACAACATCATAATGTACATACTCAACGTTAACTACATACATCACATGTATCATTAATATTCATCATATAATATCTTTTAATATTTAGTTAAACACAGAACAAATCATCTTTGTCTTTTCAGAAAGGTCATCGCATACTTAACCGGACTCACACGTCACCTTACAATCAAGTTCTACACATAAATCACCTAATTGAAAGTCCAAGGATCACAAATGAACAAATTACAAATCAATAATCGCAAAACACCTTGATTTGCGATTCCCCAGTTGCAAATCTCAATCATATGGTATGAATCGCAAAACTCCTCGATTTGTGATTCACCAAATCACAAAACTCCAAAATTTGTGATTCATCGATCGCAAACTTCAATTTGTGATTCTCCAAGCGTAAAACTCCCAAATTTGCAATTCACCAATCACAAAACACCCAAATCTCAATTTGTGATTCAAGAATCACAAACCACCCTAATTCACAAACTACTTAGAATCACAATTTAAGTTATAAATCGCACAACCAATTAAAAGGGCCGAATTGCGAATCATTTGACTCTTAAGTCAAATCTCAAATTAGAGGGAATCACAAGTTGCCAATCGCAAATTACCCATGATCAGAATTCGTAATTTGCGATCCTCATGCATAAATCGCAACTTGCCCACTATGATTCTAACAATCTTCAACTATCAATCTCTTTCATATATTTGTTAAGATTCATGATTCTTGTTTAAAAATCATTTTAGATACATTACTAACACCACTCAATAGTGAATCGACCATGTAATCATCTCAAATCACTCAAAATTCAAAGATTCAGAGAGGTTTTGTGAAATATGATTTGCGATTCGGCTAAGGAATTTGATTTGTAATTGTGTGTCTAAAGTTGCTTTGCGGTTGGGCTTAAACCACTAATTTGCGATTGGGCTTAGAAATGTGTTTTGCAATTGGGGTGAAAAAGCACTAATTTGCAATTGGGGTCAAAAAAATGTTTTGTGATTGGGCTAACAAGCATATTTTGTGATTTAGGTTTAACAGCAGATTTGTGATTATGTAGATAAAACTAACTTGTGATTCGAAGTTCAAATGTAGATTTGTGATTCAACAATGTAACCTAATTTGTGATTCCCTTTTAACATTGATTTGCGATATGCATATTGCAAACTGATTAGAGATTACATATTACCAACTGATTTGTGATTCAGCTATAGAAGCCTGTTTTGCGATTCTGCTTATCAAAACTGATTTGTGATTCTGATGAACTTTTGCGATTCAAACACCAAGTCAGCCAAAAAATCAGATCTGAGATCCCTTTTAATCAACCAAAAAACACTTTAACATGATTAATCATGCTGAAAACAGCCTTTTAAAAAACAGATCTCAAACAGAAAAAATGTCAAAATTAGCACCGATATTCAAGGATTTTTACAGCCTTTTGTTGCCTTTATATTCCGAAACTATTTTCCCTCGTCACACAGGAATCTTGGTGACGAATCAAGCAAAAATCCATATCAGTTTTTGCATAATTAGATTGTACTGAGGCTAGGTAAAAACATAAACAAGTAGAAGCCAAAAAGCACACATTAAATATGTGATGTTACCTTAGATCCACTATTGTGCTCTGATACCAATTGTAGGTTCCAATATAGAATCAAACAACACAAAATGAAGGATTCAACGGTCAACTAATGAAGACAAACGTAAGATAGCATTCAATAGCAATAAAGTTCAAAAGGCGGGCTCTGTTGGTGAAACCTTAGTAGGGTTACAAGAAGATAAGACTTATATATATAAGCCAAAGATACAAAAATGGTCCTTGTACTTCTAGCTATTACAAACTAGGAGAAAACTATGTTAAAGTGTCAAAATGTGCACAAGACATATATATAAAAGTACTAACAAGATCTTTTCTACCAATTTTGTCTAAGGACATAGAAATGCTTTTAATGCAGAAAGTTTAGGAAAATTGAAAAGAGCTTTATATAAATCTTTTCTCTTCTTAGAAAAAAGGCAGGCTAACCTTGCTATTTTAGGGTCTCTCTACGCCCGTCTCCTAGCACATTTTCCATCACCTACCAACCTAGCATCATCTTATTCATTTCTAACCGACCTCTCTACCACCAAACAACCTCTCCACCACAGACTAACATTTAACCTACCATTTTCTCTCCTCTTATCCTTGACTTTTTACCAAAATTATCATCGTTGATTCCTTTCACATGCCACTAATTCCATCCATATGCAAAAGTTCGATTTCGTTTCTAAGCACATAAGGTTCTTTTAGGATCTTGACTTGAATTTTGTTCTTGTTCGAATCTAGGTTGATTTTTATGTTAAGGTTAAGAGGGGGGAGTAGACTTCTAATAAAACAAACGATCCCATATCTTATAGAAAAAGGTTTCTATAAAAAAGGTGTTGTAGGTTCATAAGCAAGTTATATACTTATCCATGTGGTCTATCACATACTACACTTTTCACCATGTGATATATTTATTATATATAGGGTTTTTATTGTTTTTGTTTTAATACTGTTAGATTATAAAAGTGAGGGTGCAATATGTAAATATTGTAAAGTTGGTCAAATGCTATAAAAGACATTTGCCCTTGACATTCTAATCTAAGCTTTGCATTTCAACTTACTTGTGTTTGTGTTATTTACTCTCTAGCTCTAGGCTCTCTCTCTCTCAACCGAACACACACACTAATCATCTAGCATTGCTGCATCCGTATAAACACGGGACCATCAATTGGTATCAGAGCCAAACTTGTTTTTGGCTCGTGATTGTTCGAAAACATCAAAGGAAATCTCGAAAAGTACAAGTTCAAAGTGAAGAAAAAGCATTCGGGTCTAACAAAGCATTCAAGAACAAGGTTATTCAAGAAAGGTACAAGTTCAAACACTTCCGGAAGTTTGAACACATTCAAGGATTCAATCGCACACTATTGGTCACCTTACTATCCAGAAGTTCGCTCAATTTTCAAGGGTTGCCTTATTCAATCGCACGCTATCGGATACCTTGAATTATTGGACAAGTGATAGAACCATTCGTACTTGACTTTAATCAAAGAGGACAATCGGACTTAAACTCAAAATTGAATTTAATCAAACACAGATATAATTCAAAGTTAAATTAAAATTAACTTAATTCTACTTAATTCAAAGTTGAATTAAAGTGAATTAGCTCCTAATTTTGTCAAATCAAGTTTTCAAACAATCAATCCATACATAACAAGTGAACGATCATTTCTTAAATTAAACTCTAACAATGTCTAGTTCAAATGAAATGATGTCCATTCGTACTGATACAAAACCTCATGTTCTGTTCCGGGGTGAATACAATGTTTGGAAAGGAAGGTTCATGGACTTCCTAGAGCATAATGAGACACACGGAGAGATGATGATTGACTGCATCATGAATGGGAACAAATAGTTTATTAACGTTGTTGAGGCTGATCCGAACAACAATCCTGCAATCCTCCGCCATGAAAGGGAAAAGACAGTTGATAAGCTCACAGCTCAAGAAAAGGAGATCAAGAAGGCTGAAAGATTGGCTAAGTACTATCTGAAACAAGGACTCTCTTCAGAGATATACACCAAGATAGATAGCTTAGCCACTACTAAGGAAATCTGGGATGAGATTAAGAAACAGCTGCAGGGTACTGAGCAAGGAGAGTATATCAAGCGTACCCAACTAGTCAACAGTTATCATGACTTCTGTGTCAGAGAGAATGAACTCCTTTCTAAAACTTATGGTAGATTTTGCAAGCTGCAAAATGAGATGAGGTCAAATCAAATCATCTGAACAGACCTAGACTTGAACTGTGTTTTTCTGAAGTCCCTGGGTCCAGAGTGGAAGGAATATGTTCGACATTACAAACAAATCAACAAAGATCTCACTACAGTCACCTTTCACAACATATTTAAGGACCTCAATCAGTACCAGGATGAAATTATGAAGTCTTTTCCTAAACAACCAGCTGCAGATCCTTTAGCCTTGGTAGCAGTTGAAAGAGTTCCAAGGGAATCCTCATCCAAATCAATCAAACAGGAGATTCTAAGTGAATCTGAACCGGAGATTCTAAGATTCTAAGCTGTCATTCATGCTCTTTCTGTTGTTAGCAAAACCTTCAAAAATCGCTTCAGTAAAACCAATAACTGACAAAGGTTCACCTCTGGATCCAGAAGACCTGAAAGGTTTGCTCCTGTTGACAAACCTAGGTTTCCAAAAGATGAGAGAAAGGAGGAAAAGAAGAATGATCTCAAGTGCTACAACTGTGGGAGATCTAGGCATATGATAAGGAACTGTCCATAGAAGAAGGTCAAAGATGATGAGTATTACAGACAAAAGTACCGCCTGTCAAAGCAAAAACAGGCTGGGAATGCACTTATGGTGGAGGAAGACCAGTTCCTGGAGGACACAGACTCCGAGAGTGATCTAGATGGTGAAGATCACGTGCAGTTCTGTTTCATGGCTAATGGTAAAACAAGTGGTAGAGATGAAGATGGTGGTGATCTCTCCGATGCTGAGGAGGAGATCGTTGAAAGCGGAAAGGTACCCTCTATCTCTAATTCTAACATGGGTTTTAACTTCGAACATATACAAACCATCCTAAACCGCATGAAAAAGTTAGAATTTAAGGTGACCAAACTAACTAATAAAAATCAAATGTTAAAAGAGGTCATTCACTCACAAGACAAAGAAGCACAAGCTACAATTGAACAATTAGAGAAAAACATAGATGAATCTAAAGTTCAAATAGCTGTGAAAGAAGCTGAATTTCTTGAATTAACCAACACAACAAATGTCATCATACATGATCTCAAAGCAGAACGTATTGGTCCTGAAAAGGATTCATAAATTCTTAAAAATGATCAAAACATTCTTTGTTTGAAAATTAAAGAATTGGAAGACCTTTTAATTAAGAGAGGGCAAAGTGAAGAAACCATCTTTCTGTACAAACTAAAAGAACGACCTTTTTCAAGATGGACATTCGATGGACTTGGTTTTGAAAATCCAAATGTCCTGAGTAAGGTATCCGCCAAGCAATTATACAATACAAATCTCTTTGGCGAAGGACTAACTCAACAAATGGTATTTGTTGGTCAAGAGGAAGAACGACTTGAAGAGGACGTCAAACGAACCCTACATCTCAAAAACGAAACTCCCTTCAATTATTCTGATCTCAATGACTCATACTTCACTTACCCCATCCATCACTTAATTCTTTTGTCACCACACCAGTATATACTGATGAGGAACTCTACACTCCTGAAGTGCCAAAACCCCAATTTCTATACATTCCTCACAAGGAATTGCAACAAAGGTTTCAAACCTTACAAGAGTTTTGCTTCACTCATCTAGTACAAGGAGACCTTACCAAAGCTATCCCACCAGAAACCACATCTGAAGTCATCTCAGTTTCTGAACAACTTCCTGAACCCTCTCAACTGGCTCAAGAAAATGCCATCCTTCACAAGAGTCTCCAAACAGTTTTTAATCTTGATGGCAAGATCATCGACGACTTGTGCAAAGAAAACTTCGCATTGCTTGAACGAATCAAGGAGGTCGAAACTGCATTGGAACCACCTACTCCATTTACCTTCTCGCCACAGGGAACTGTATTTGATGAACGAATTGAGGATTCCAAACATGTGTCTACATCTTCCCAAGATGTCAAAACTGAGATAAAATCTGTTAATAAGTCATCCATGATAAATCTAAAACTTAAACAGATTTTCAAACCAAAACAGACTTCCACTTCCACTTCTAATCACATTTCTCGAAAGAACATTGACATATTTGAATCCTCAAAAGCAGCTGCTAGTCGACCACAACTCAATTCTAACATTTTACATTCTGCTGCAGATGTGAAGAAGCTCGGGAGTGAAGAGCGTAAAATAAACATTAACTGGAAGAGAGTCATTCCTAGATCCAATAGGAAATGTTCAAACACTAGCCAAACATGTGAACAAATTTTGATGTTTAATTCAGTATGTAATCATTCAAGTTTGCATGATAATATTGCCTCTTCAAAGTTTTGTACTAGTGATGGTTGCGTCCATGGTCATTGTGAATTTAATTGTGAATATGATCAATTACGAAAACAAATTGGAATTAAACCATGTGAGGACTGGACAGATCATTACGCTAACCAAATCTGTGTTCCATTCATAACCTGAAAAGGAATAATCATTCACCAATGGATCGCAACTCATTAGTCACATGCACTCAAATGTTTACAAAAATCAAGGCGATTACTGACGATCAAGGAACTAGAAGTCAACAGACGGCAGGGCTACGAAGCATTTAAAAGGGCTTGGATTGTACAGGAAAAATACCTACATTCTCAAAAAGGATCTCGCAATCCACCTTCCAAAACTTCCAAAACTTCTAAACCCAAGCCATCAGCCAATCAACGAGTAACACAACCTACTACTCGCAGTGCTCCAGTTCCCCAAAACCAAGTTGATGTAACGAGGCCACAACGAATTCTTAAGAATTCATCGCAAACATTGATTCGCAAACATAACACTTCCGCAACTCTACCGAATCCAAAACCTCCGATTCCATCAACTGTCAAACCAACAGTGGTAACGAAACTTCCTTCTAAGACAATTCCTTCCAAATATATTCCTTCACGACAAAAGATTAAACCCATATGGGTACTTAAGAATAGATCATTAGAAGTTTCACCACCACAAATAGACAAAATCACTACTCAACCATTTCTAGGAACTAACAATCAATGACCCATTCATATATGGGGACCTAAACGTGCTCTATTCTCTTTTTTCAGGCGCCTCACTTGTGGTACCTGGACTCCGGTTGTACGAAACATATGACTGGAAACAAAGGTCTTCTCAAGAATTATGTTCCTAAGTACTCCGGAAATGTACGTTTTGGGAACGACAATGTTGCACCAATAATGGGGTACGGAGACATAGAAAAGAAGCACATCAAGATCAAGAGAGTCTCCTATGTTGAAGGATTGGGTCATAATTTGTTTATCATTGGACAGTTCTGTGATAAAGTCCTAGAGGTAGTGTTTAAGAAGAACAAATTTTCCGTTTTAACTGAAAATGGAGATGAGTTACTGGCAGGTTCAAGGAAATCTAATCTGTATTCCATTGATTTGGAAAAGTATGACTCCCCTACCTCTGTGTGTCTACTGTCTGAAGCCTCTACAGATCTTACTTGGCAATGGCACATAAAACTCTCTCACCTGAACTTTCAAAATATCAATAAACTAGTCACGGGTGACTTGGTGAGAGGCATTCCAAAGTTGAGATTCAAAAAGGATCATCTGTGTGCACATTGCGAGAAGGAAAAGATGAAGAAGGCTTCTCATAAATCTAAACAGGTGTTCAGCACTACAAAGCCTTTGGAACTCCTGCACATGGATCTCTGTGGTCCTATGAGAATTCAGTCCAAAAGTGGGAAAAAGTATATTCTAGTCATGGTGGATGACTACTCTAGATATACTTGGGTCAAGTTTCTGTGATTAAAAGATGAAGCCACTCCAACAATTATTTCCTTCATCAAGCAACGGCAGAATAAGCACAGTCAGAGTGTTGTCTCTATCTAACAGACAATGGAACTGAATTTAAAAACAGTACTCTGAAGAGCTTCTGTGACCTTGTCGGGATTAGCCATCAGTTCTCTGCTGCATACACACCGCAACAAAACGGTGTAGTGGAATGAAGAACCAGAACTTTGGTTGAAGCTGCCCGAACCATGCTATCCTATTCTGGGCTCCCACCTTCCTTCTGGGCTGAAGCAATCAGCACCGCCTGCTATACGCAGAACCGCTCTTTTATTAATAATAGCTTTAATAAAACTCCATATGAACTGGCCAATGTCATAATGCCTAATATCAAATACTTTCATGTCTTTGGTAATAGGTGCTTTGTACTAAATCACAAGAATAATCTAGGAAAATTTACTCCCAAAGCTGATGATGATATTTTCCTAGGTTATTCTACTGAGTCCAAAGCCTACAGAGTTTTTAACAAACGAACAAAGAGCATTGTTGAAAGTATCAACGTAACATTTGATGATGCATTGAATGTTACAGATTTTCCACCTACAGTCAACGCTTCTGAACATATCTGTTCAGAACCGGCACTTCAAAATAAAGAATCAAACAATCCGTCCAGTTCAATTACAAATCTTGACTTTCTGTTTGATTTCTTTAGATCTGAATCTCCTCCTGTTTTAACTAACAACAGGAACAACACAGCTGTATAAACAAGTGTTACTCTAACGGCTCATACGGTCACTGAGATGAATCCATTTGCAGATCTATATGCTGAAGATTCTACTTCTGTTTCTGTCACTCGTCCCCCTGTGACTTCTCAGAATCCTGACCCAGATAGCCCTCCTGTGTTTGATTCAGACCCACACTTCTCTCCTGAAGATGAAGAAAAAGCACGACACCTACAAGATCTCTTTCCTTCATCTTCTACTTCCCACGAAACCAAGTGGATTAGACATCACTCTGAAGAGAACATCATCTGCGATCCTTCACTTGGCATTCAAACAAGATCAGCAACAGCAAACGAATGCCAATTCTCGGGTTTCTTAAGCATCATTGAACCCACCAAGACTTGTGACGTATTAGATGATCCAGATTGGATAATTGCAATGCAGGAAGAATTACACAAATTTGATCATCTCAAAGTCTGGAGATTAGTTCCTCTTTCATATGGCAAATCTGTTGTCGGAACTAAGTGGGTGTTCAAGAACAAACGGGATTCGGATGGAGTGGTCATTCGTAACAAAGCTAGGTTGGTTGCTAAAGGCTACAATCAACAGGAGGGCATTGACTATGATGAAACGTTTGCCTCTGTTGCTCGTATTGAGGCTATAAGGCTCTTTCTGGCATATGCAGCCTCCAGAAGCTTCTGTGTCTTTCAAATGGATGTGCAGATAGCTTTTCTTAATGGTGTACTCAAAGAAGAAGTCTATGTCTCACAGCCTGAGGGGTTCATCAATTCAAAACATCCAAATCATGTTTATATCTTAGATAAAGCCTTATACAGGTTAAAACAAGCTCCACGTGCATGGTACGACGTCTTATCTGAATATTTGATTGGTGAAGGCTACTCCAAAGGAAAGACTGATACCACTCTGTTCACAAAGACCAAAGGGTGGGACAAGATTTTGGTTCAGATATATGTGGACGATATCATTTTTGGATCAACAAATCCAAAATACAGTGACGAGTTTTCTAAGATCATGGAAAACAGATTTCAAATTAGTATGATGGGGGAGATGTCATTCTTTCTCGGACTCCAGGTGAAGTAGTTAAGTCATGGAAATTTTATTTGCCAATCCAAGTACATCAAAGATCTTTTAACGAAGTATGATATGATTAACTGCACACCCATAACCACACCCATGGCTGCTAAGGCACACCTTTTAGCAGATCTTGATGGTTCTCCTGTAGATCTGAACACTTACCGTGGGATGATTGGATCGTTACTGTACCTCACTGCAAGTCGTCCGGACATCATGTTCTCTACCTGTCTCTGTGCCAGATTCCAGGCGAATCCAAAAGAGTCACATCTTCTGGTAGTCAAACGGATATTCAGATATCTCAAAGGGTCAATGGATCTAGGTATGTGATATCCCAAAGATTCAAATCTGGATCTCCATGCTTACTCAGATGATGACTATGCCGGTTGCAAGATTGATAGGAAAAGCACCTCTGGTAGTGCACACTTTCTGGGAGATCGTTTAGTTTGCTGGGCCTCAAAGAAGCAAAACTGCATATCCACTTCTACAGCTGAAGTTGAGTATGTTGTTGCTGTTATATGTTGTTCACAAAGTCTTTGGGTACGCACACAGTTATCAGACTTTGGCCTGAAGTATGACAAAATTCCATTGCTATGCGATTCTCAGTCTTCCATAGCTATCTCCTGCAATCCGGTACACCACTCTAAAACTAAACATATTGATATGCGTTATCACTTCATAAAGATAACGTAGAGAAAGGTCTTATTGAGCTCCAGTATGTTCCTACTGAAAATCAACTCGCTAACTTGTTTACCAAACCATTAGACGAAAGTCGCTTCACTGAATTGGTATGTAAGTTAGGCATGCTAAACTTGAAAATATAACACACTGGTGCTTTAGCTTTTCTTACTTTCTTTCTTTTTGTTTAGAGTAGGTGTTACACTGTTTGTTCCTTGTGCAGATTACTGTTGCAATAATCAAGGGGGAGTGATATTCTGATGATACACATGTAGCATAGGTGTAGGGGGAGAAATTACTACACATACTACACATGTGTAGGGGGAGAAGTATACAAACTGACACATTCCCTAAGTTTTGAAAATTTTAATTAACCTAATGCATGAGTCAAGGGGGAGTGTGTCAAACAAACAATCCAATCAAGATATATAGGAAACTCAATTTTTCAAATTTCACAATCCAGATACTCTGAACTTTCAGAAAATTTCAAAATGTTGGGTTCTGTTCCAAGCAATCGCATGGATTCTCATGGAACCCAACAAAATTAAATTTTCTAAGTCTTGGTTCAATCGCATTGCCATCAATCGCATTGGCATGACAATCGCATGGGATTACAACACTTGTGACCAAATCAACAAATCGCATGGTTGAATCGAATACTTGTTATCAAACAAACAATCGCACGCGATTGCAAACCCAAAGAGTTAATCGCATGCTATTAGAAACCAAAAGAGTTAATCGCATGCGATTATCACACAAAAGGTTGAATCGCACGCGATTAACTCACCAAAGTGTGAATCGCATGCGATTCAAGAGTTCTATAACCCGGGTTTTTTACCAATCGCATTGGTCTATCAGCCACATTTTTCACCGTCTGTGAGGGTCAATCAGTGCTTGACACGTGTCCTTTTTTTACTGACATAATATCCCATCAGTTACGAGACTTCCTTCACACGATTCATATTTCGAATTTTAAACTCTCTCAACTTTGGTTACTTGATTTCGAAAAACATCTCGTTACTCTGCCAAAATTTGCAATTTTAGTCTCAAAATACTCCAAATCACAAAGGTAACAACTTGTACGGTTTACATTTTGAAAATTTTGAGTTAAAAGGGTAAATTTTGGCCTTAGAACACCCATATGCGATAGTCGGTTTCGAGACTTCGAAGTGACTTTTGGGACACGAAACAAACTTGTTTGATCAATCCAAGTTTGCGATGGGCTTTTTGAACACATGGGGAACACTTTGATGTAAAAATATTTCAAAAATCTCGAAAAGTGTTCTTCGTGTTCTTGGGGGGTATGAACATACACCAATAATTTGGTTTTTGGCTCAAAAAGGGGTGTTAGGATGATGTTTGGACTATGCTCTAGTACTACAAAGTTGTTTATTACTATCTAGTTACCATATTAAAAGTGTCAAAACAACTTTTTTATACTTAAAATCATCCTGTACACAATGGGGCTTTCAGAGTTGAGGTTTTTTCACACAATTTTCAAACTCTATAGTATTGGTTACCTTGGTCAACTTTTAATCACTTATCAAAGCTTGACCAAATATTCAAAGCTGAATGGTGTTTTCATGCATATCTCCTTATCTTTAACTTAACTGTTTTATCTATCTGTACAGATAAGATGGCTCAAGCTGTACGTGATCCTGAGGAGATAATGCCCCATGCTGAGTTCCGAAACACCAGGACTCATAAAAACAACCATTATATCGACTTGGCCAAACTAAAAAAACCCTGCTTACCCCATTGTCATAGAAATACTAAAAATCCACCCCCTGAACCACCTCCTCACATACAACCCAGCCACAACTGGCACACATGTCCCCGAGCTATATGTCCAGCAATTCTGGAAGACATGTGATGTCCGAACCAATGAAAGAGGGCATGAGGTAATCCATGCTGAGGTTGACGAATATACAACAGATATACCTATAAATCGCCTCAGAACCATTTTTAGACTTCCAAGGGCAGACAGCAGACCTCCTGCAACAACATTTGAGGAAATCCCTAATGAGGAAGCTTGTCTTGCTGTAATTCGGGAATTGGGCTATGATGGTGAGCTCACCCGTAAGAATCAGTTTAAACGCACAGGTCTACATCCAAAGTACAACACTCTCATGACCGTGCTTCAAAGGTGTCTCACCCTCAAGCATTCAGGGTACGAATTTCCAACAGAGCATCAGCTCAAAATCTTTATGGCAGCGGCAACTCATATGCATGTGGACTATGCATTCCTTCTCTTTCAGGATATCAAGGCTACTATGCTCAGGAAGAACTCTCAAAAGAAGAAGGATGCCAACATGCTTCCATACCACCGTTTTTTACCCATGATCATCCAATATCTGATGGATCAGAATGCTGACATTCCCCGCCGGGCAGGTTTACCTTCTATTACTCCTCAGATTTTTATACATATTAAACCTGTCATTCCGGCCAACCTACCAATTCCAAGACCATTCCATGTATCTCTCCTAGATCTATGTGAGCAAAATGCTATTGTTGTGAGTTATAGGGAGAGTGTAGGAATACCTCCCATGGTTGTGCCAGACCTGGCCATACCTGCCCAGGGAGGAGTAGTACCCGGTGAGGAATTAGAGAATAGGTCTCAGACATCTATGAGAGATGCTAAGAGGGAAGTGGAGAGAGAAAATAAAGAGAGGGCTGGAGAAGCTGGTGAGACTAGAGAGGGAGGGGATGCATATGATCCCACTACTGTTCAAAACATTGTCCAATCTCTCTCCCGAACCACCCAAACCTAAGCTGTACTACAAGAACTTGTTCTTGACACTTCTGAGTCATCCAGTTCCGAATCTTCCAGTGCTGAGTCAGCCTCCCAACCATGTGGTGCCCCTGTTCTTGAACCTATTGCATCACCTTTGGGCACCCCTGAGTACCAAATTGAACAGCCAATTGAAAGCACCCCCTCTTTTATGAAACTAACCAACCCACAACCAACCTCACCTAATGTGACTCCCACTGCTCAACCTGACACAGCAATTCCTCAAGCCGGTGGGCTTGTCATAACTATGAATCCTCCCACCCAACCTGCTGAAATACTTCCAGCCAGAAGGGCAATAGTTGCCCCAGACCATGACATTCCAGTCACTTCTCCAAGTCATACCTTATCTGTTGAAACTAGTTATGTCACCCCTGATCCTTTAAATCAACCTGATCAATATGCGGGGCATGGTGCTGGTAGTGGTGGAGATGAAGATAGTTTTGTTGTTAGGAGTGCGAGTGAGAGAGAGGTGAGACAAGAAAATGTGAGTGTTGAGGGTCCCCTAAACCCAGAAAACCGGGAAGCCACATCTGCTATGGGGCCTGACCTTGTTGGGCCTCATATTGAAGAAGTCGTGGTGATCCCACCCATGCAAGTTTCTGCCCCAGTAAGCTACTACGGTGTCTCTCAACAGGCACCGTCTTTATTGCACAGGGTTATAACACATACACTAGGTCAACCCCAATCGGGTGTTAGACCTATTGAACACAGAGGACCGCCTCCCTCGTCCTCGACTCCTTTCAACACACAAATTGATATACCGTGGATTTCCGCATATCTTGATCAACACCGAGTCACCATAGATGCACTGAGCTTGTACATTCAGCAAGTCTCCTCAACTTCTATAAGTGGTACCTCTCAAGGTGTCATTCGAGGATTAGAAGGAAATCTTGCTGTAGCCAACATCCCTACTGCTCCAGTAGGTGGTACTGCCTATGTGGCTGGTACCTCAACCGGAAGTCTTCGTGATTCCGGGTTTGTGTCACGTGCAGAACTTCATGAGTATATTCAACAAGCCGTGGCACCAATCCACCGACAACTGCAGACGACAAATCAAAAGTTGGATCGGATAGAATCACTCCTTGCTGCTAGACCTCCCTTTCCAGAACATCAACCGCAACCTGATCCCGCATCTATGTCTGTTGTTGCTTTAAAGAGCTTGTTATATGTTAAACTTCTGGAACAAAGGCCAGAATCTGCTCACGATCAAGACCTTCTGACTACTCTTCGCAATGAATAACGTCCACAGGGAATCTCCTTGGATGATTTTCAAGAGTTTCATGAAGATGTAAACAACAAGATTGATTGGGTGACCAGAGGTTTCTACACTTCACTGAACAAGGTTACTGACCGGCTGACTAGCCTTGAGAAAACCTGTCAGGCTCAGGAAAATGTTAGCAAGAGGAGGCGGGATGATCAGGATCCTGATGATCAACCCGAGGGGGAGAAAAGAAGAAGAATGTATTTATCTTCTCCCTCTACTGCTACAACATCTACGGCTGCAAGGACTATTGTACCATATACTCCTTCAACCTCAACTACTCCATCAGAAGGTACTAGTTCCAGCCAGCAACATAGGAGTGCACAACATATGGCCGATGAAGTTCAAGAGCAAAGTGAAAATGCTGATAAGCAAATTGTACTATATGTACCCCAGCAACAAACTGAATAGAGGCCACTAGATCTTGAAGAAGGTGAAATACCTTACGAGCAGTCCCATGCCGAGATGTTTGAGGGATTCTCAGACTCAGAAGGTGAAATGGAGGATTTATATGAGTCTATGCATACATCACCTGCAAGGCATATGGGAGAAAGTAGTTCTGCTCAGCCAGAGGAGGAAGCTGAGGATCCTGAGATGGAAGGACTTTTCAAAGACATTGATGAATATGTCGTGGTTACTACACGTCCAGCTTCACTTAGAATTGTTGACAGATTTGATGATATCCTAGTGAAAGGGAGCTTGCACTTAGAAGGAAAGAAAGGTTAGCAATATTTAAAAGGGAAGCTAGGAGGAAGCCTAAACAGAAGAAACCAACCTTTGACGTTTCAAGGGTCCTCAGTGGAGTTAATATTGAAGTTCAAGAACAATTTCCTCCTCCTCCTGGTCAATTTAGAGAATCAGCTGCTGATGTACTTGAACGAAACAGACAAAAAGAAGCTGCTGAGAAAGCCAGACAAGAATCTAAATGGCCCTTGCCAAATAGTGCCACCTGCTTCTCCAGTGTATCGTGGAGATCCAGGTCTTGATACAGGTAATATGTTCACAAGAAGTGCTGTCCAACAACCCATATGGAAACCGTATTTTGTTAATGCTGCTAATCTTGGAGAAAGAATTCCAGAAATATTCAGCACTGAGCTAATACAGGTTATCTCTCCCGAGTTGCGGAACATGGACGACCAACAGAGAAGAAGATACGAATACATCCTCTCTTAGTCCATCACTAAACCAGAAGAGATCAAATCAGACTATCCAATAGTTAAACTCCTCAATGTCCATACTCAAACCTCCTTCAACATAAAGTATGTCATCTTTGATGTCAAGAGAGCAAACAACCTGACATACTTCCTCAATGAAGCAGATATAAGGTTTGTTAATGTTGAAGACATCAGCTTTATCTTTGACACCCTCTCTCAGTAGCGAGGAAAGTGGCATAAAGAAGAGTTTGGAAGAGTTTCCCTAATGAGATATATGAGGAATCTAATGGAATACTTTGAGGAACATGATCTGCAACTCGGAGCTGAGAACAACTATCTGAAAGTCAATCTCTTGAAGTCTAACCATAGCCATCCAGACTTAGAAAAGCTTGAAGAGTTGACAGTTATCTATGATGGTCATGAATGCTTTAAAGGTGATCGAGGGGTTGTCTCAAGGAATACAAAAGGCGAAAAGATATTCATCAGACTTGATAAAGCGTATTCAGACGGCACCTTGAAAATCCTTCATCATAAGATACATCAGAAAATATGGAATAACCGTACAACCTTCACTGATGAAGAACATGCTCAAGCCTATCGTACAATAGAAAAGATGAGAACGACACTGTCGGGCAGAAGGCAAATACGGAAGTGGCAAGTGGCTTTTGGGATTCGCAACAAATCAGCTTATGAATAGTTTTTATGTATTTGTTTGTTGTGAATCATTGCACACCTCACTTAGGGGGAGAATGTTAGATTATAAAAGTGAGGGTGCAATATGTAAATATTGTAAAGTTGGGCAAATGCTATAAAGTTGCAGCGGAAGTCATATAACCATTTATTATATAAAAGAAGAACCGTTAAAAAACCACGATGTCACCGTTTAAAAAAAACGTTTACAAAAATACATAACAAAATCCACCGGTATCAACCAAAAAGTCAACCTATCTACCTATTAGTATCCCATCTCGCAAAGCCGCGCCTTAAAGCCACCTACATGAGTAAAAGACACATTTCGAAGAGCAGGTGTCACTTTATGCTTTGTGAGTCGATAGGATTAGTTCAACAAAAATCCGCAAAATTGTTATGGATAAATACAACAATATATTATAACCATAACCCACCTGCATGTATGTTTGACCCAACCCTTAAAAACCCGCATAACATAAAACACATATATGGGTCAAACAACCATAACATACAATGATACCGTATAATAACCATTTACCGCATATCAATCCACCTACAGTAATCCATACAACATATACCGTTTACCATATAACACATACCGCAAACTATATACCTTATACCGTAATCCATATACCGCTTACTGTTTACTATAATCTATAATCCATATACCCTTTATCATAATCCATATATTTTCCACTTAGTTTTCCTTAGCCATTGACCCTAGTCAGCTAAGTAAACCGTCATACCGCTTATAAACCGCTTTAGTTTCCATAGCCATTGACCCCTGTTAGCTAGATAAACACGTTCGCTAATGACACACTAAGCAACCCGTATATGGATTAGGTAGCTACTCCCAGTCCATATATGAGTGTGCATAGATGATGCTTTCACGACTCCGACTATGCAAGTATAAATATGCGTTGTCGTTTTAGATATAACTACAAACGTAAAAAAACCGCCACCTCCTTCCATCTACGTGATGCATGATCCAGCCACCATATCGTCCTACATCATTCCAGTACCCGAACCCACAGGGTTTGAATACCATGTGTTGCAAAGGTTATCTAGAAATCCCGCAACTCCGCTTGTGGCTAGCACTTTATCTTAGTAAGTTCTTAAATACGTACTAGGCCCGTAAAACCGTAAATGAGCAATGAAGGTGTCTACCCCGCCCATTAAGTCCATAATCCATTTATACCATTTTACCTTATCCATAAAAACCTCAATTCACATAATAATCAATCATGTCCGTTATATATAGTTTAATAAGAAATATATTACATTATTATAGGATGACTTATATATTTTCCGACATTAAAACATTATCACTTTTGACTACCAAAACGAGTGCCCAGGAAGATTGAATAGGGGAAGGATCCTCTCAGTACATGACCTTTCAAAAAATCCACAACTAGCCGAAGCGACTATTCTTAGACACCACGCATCTGGTTCTACTGACTCATGAAAATGTTTATTTAAACCCAATTTAGTCAATACCACACTTATATAATACATTTCTTTGAAGTTTCCAAGTTAAAAGCATAATCAAAGCATAATACTTAAATTCCTTTTGAATGAAATATGCATAAGTTTACACATGTACATAGCATATAACAATATAAATCAAATAATTCATAGTAAGCGAGTCACAACCTTGTAAACATACTTAGATCATAATTGTACATATAAACAATTAACACGTTGAACCAATATATATATATATATATATATATATATATATATATATATATATATATATATATATATATATATATATATTATAATCCGTTCAAAATATATATTTTGTCTATGTACTAGGTTTTATAAACTACTAAACTCACCTCAGTCCAAAAATATTTGTCGAGTCCAACTATCGATTCACTAGTCTTGCGTACGAAATACCGAAACTCGAGTCCTTTCGATCCGAACTCGGGAAATCACTGGATAACACAAGAGTCGATCCTACACTTGAAACGACAACATCGTTTGCGAAACGGTTTCCAAATACGCGTACCGAATGATCCGAAACACCAACCAACTACCCAAAACCTTAAAACAGTATCATATTTAAGTGTATAGAGAGTAGAGAAGTGTGACAACTCTTTGTTGGATGAAGGATGCAAACCTTTTTCAGTATGATCGTAGCCCTCTGAGTCTAGTTTCCGATGCCTTTTGAATCACGTTAATCCAAGTTTATATGAGTGAGATATGATCAAAACATTAGAGACGTGTCAGATTGACAGCTTTTCTAGTTTCTCTGTTTTTCGTCTCAATACAACACTATAACATCAATACTCATCAAATACTTGTCATTGATATTCAAAATGTCCTTCGATCATACTTACGACTATATAAAGAATTCCCAATTTCTTGGTTTAAGAAATTCATTGAAATAGTCAAATTCCATTCCACCAATTATGTGAAAACAAACACCCCTTAGACCGTGCGTTATGCCTAACTCGATGGCCTTTGGGTGCCATCACACCATTTTCGGGTACCCCAATCGAGTAGGGTCTTTGGGTCTGAGAACTCGATGAAGAACATGCATAAACCCCACCCCCACTCCCTCTCAACCAATCACACACTCACTCATAGTTTATTTATCAATATAAAAAAAGGGAATAGTTTGAAAAAGAAGTATAACACTTAATTTGGATAAAAAGAATGAGATTGATGTGACGCTGATGTAACATTGAGTAAACAAATAAGAAAGAAGGGTGTAACTTATGACCTTATGATTTAGGAATTTCAATTTCAATTCCACCAAATCCTCCGAGTACTTGCGAACCAAATGGTCTCGGACCACTTTGACTCTTTAACATGTTTTTTATTATAACATATATTTGTTTAAAGAATACTTGGATAGAAACGTTTAATTAAAATCTTGCACAAGCCGGTAATAATTTAAAAAGATAGGTTTATAGATTGGTAATAAATTAAAAACTGATTTCTTGGAATGGTAATAAATAAAGATTGTTGTATAAATATAAGTTATTTGCCTTGGTCAATAAATAAATAAATACGTAGAAGAATAAAGTAAGAATATAAAATAGATTAAAAATTATTTTTTTAAATATTTTTTTCTGTTTTCTTCTTTTGTAATAACTGACGTGGTCCAACAATCCAATCTACGCTTGTCTCGGCAATTTCCCCTTCTGAATGAAAGTCGCAGAGCCAGCCTTCTCCTTTTCACCGCATTTTTCTTCAGATCGATCTTCTAACAGTTGACCCTGCTGAGTATTCATCTGATTAGTTGTCTCGCCATTAACGTTTTGATGTGCTGAAATTGATGCTAAATATGAGTACATCTGCTGCTGCTGCTGCTGCTGCTGCTGCTGCTGCTGCTTCTTCTTCTTCATATGATATTCGGTTGAAAAAAGCAAGTCGCTATGATATGTTCTTGAGCTTCAGAGGATCAAATACGCGTAAGAATTTCACAGATCACCTACTGAAAGAGTTGAAGCAAAATGGATACCGTCCGTTTCATGACAGTGAACTCAACAGGGGGGAATATATTGATTCTGAACTGCTGAAAGCAGTCGACGATTCCAGGATGTCAATCATCTTATTCTCGAAGAACTATGCAGATTCGAAATGGTGCCTTGATGAGCTGGTGAAGATCATGGATTTCCGGAAGTATTTTCAACAAATTGTTTTACCTGTGTTTCTTGACGTAGAACCATCTGATGTTCGAAACCAAAAGGGGTTTTTTGCTCAGGCGTTTGAAAATCACGAAAACTACATGGACGATGACAGAGTTGCCAAGTGGAGGAAGGCTATGAAAGATGCCGGCAGTTTGTCAGGTCTACACTTGCAGAATGATGCCAATGGGTACTAATCTTAGTTTTTTTCAGGCTATCAATTTTGTTACTTCAGTTTCATTGGCTACTTTTGACTCTTTTTTATAAAATTAAGTCATTTAACCTGTATATTGTCTATCTAGAATATGCTTGAGCTATTTGTAAATAGATAAAGTTAACAGATGTGATTGTGGTTAGTGGTTACTAAACAAATGATTGAAATAGCATAATTTCCCAAACATCAACCAATCTTTTTTTTTAAGTTGTTGGTGTCATTGTCTTTAAGCTAGGTTTTCAATCCATTCTTAATTGTTACAGAGATGATTTTTCTTATAAATCTAGACCAGTTAAAGACCTGATGATTAGTAGGCTTAACGCCAGCCTAAATTATCTCTCTGTTTTCTCATTTTGATTTTGCAATGGAGGGAATTCTTCAATAGAATAAAAATTCTGACACAATGCTCAAAAGTTTTTTTGATTGACCATTTGATGTTGCAGCATAAACACAGATCTACTTTTAATCCATTTGCTTTGTTTTGGGTAGATATGAGGCGAAGTTGGTGGACAAAATCATTGAAGAAGTTGCAAAGTACTTAAAACAGCCATGTCTCTATGTTGCATATCACCCTGTTGGCATAGACTCTCGTATGACTAAGCTCATTGAACTATTAGAAATGGAAACTGATGATGTTCGGATTGTTGCTGTTTGGGGGGTTGGCGGGTTAGGCAAGACGACAATTGCTAAAGCTACATATAACTGCATATTTTCTGAATTTGAAAGTAGTAGTTTTCTTGAAGATATTAAGAATTCAGAGAAAACTGCTTTGCAGAATAAGCTGCTTGTGGATCTGATGACTCATAAGACTCCAAGAATAAATAATGTTCATCGTGCAACTGAGGAGATCAGACGGATTTTAATGTTTCAAAGGGTTCTGGTTGTTCTTGATGATATTAATCATTTTGAACAACTGGAAACATTAGCTATTAACCGTCGTTTCTTTTGCCCAGGAAGCAGAATAATCATAACAACAAGAGATATTGCTTCGGTTGGTTCTCTAAAACTGAATGCTGTTTATTCACCAGATGCTCTCAATGAATCTGAGTCTTTAAAACTATTCAGTTTATATGCTTTTGGAGAAGGTCATCCTAATAAAGGCTATGAGAAACTCACAAAGGATGTAGTCCAATATGCTAGTGGGATTCCTCTAGTTCTTAAGACTATAGGGTCCTCTAGCTCCCAACTGAGCAAATCTGAATGGGAAGATAACCTTAAAAAGCTAAAGAAAATTCCTAATGATAATGTTCAGGGAAAGCTTAAGGTAAGTTTCGATTCACTTGGTTATGAAGAAAAGGAATTATTTTTGAGCATTGCTTGTTTCTTCATTGGCATGGAGAAAGATTTGATGGTTAAAGTAATGGAAGACTCCAATTGCTTTCCTAAAATTGGCATAAAGATTTTAGTTAATCGAGCGCTAGTAAACATTGATGGTGGATTGTTATCGATGCATAACCTTATTAGAGACATGGGTAGGGAAATTGTCCGCCAACAATCTTTGGAGGATCCTGGAAAGCGAAGCAGACTATGGGATCATGATGACATTTTTGAAGTTTTTAGACAATGTTCGGTATGACTTGTATACTTCCATATCACACTTCTTATAAAGTTCTTTTTCTCTAGGTATTACTGCTGATGATACATTTTTTTAACAAAGTAACAAACTCTGTTTTTCCTGTTTATGCACAATTTCTACCAGGGAACACCAACAGTTGAAAGCATCATCCATGACAATCACAAGAATTTCATACCTCTCGATTCAGTGAATATTGAGGCGTTTGAAAAGATGACAAACCTGAAGATGCTTTTGCTTCATTATGTGTGTCTTCATGGTGTATATAATCAGATGCAGTCTTTTAGGAAGCTGAAGTATTTGCAGTGGCATGGATTCCCGATGGATTCCATGCCAGCCAATTTGAATATGGGAAATTTGGTTGTGATGGACTTGCAATATAGCAAACTGAAGAAATTATGGGAAGGAACCATGGTATCACGTTTGTCTGAAATACTTCATTACATGTTGTTATACTATTACTATCTTGGTTACCTCAGGGAATTAACTAAACGTGTTTTTCCCTTTTCTTTCCAGAAACTCGAAAAATTGGAATTCCTTAACCTCAGTGATTCATCCTTTTTGACCACGACTCCTGACTTCTCGGGTATGAAAAATCTTGAGAAGTTATTGCTTGCCAGGTGTTCGAAATTGGTCAAGTTACATAGCACCGTTACATGTCTTCACAAACTCCGTATTTTGGATTTAAGTTACTGTGAAAAGTTGAAAGAGACCCCCAACTTAATACGCATATTGAGCTTGAAATCTCTTGAAGAACTTTACATATATCACTGCCCCAAATTTAAAAAGAGTAAAGATGCTAGTGCTTCACAGCATGCAACAGTAAGCCTTTTGACCAAACTAAGTTTGGTCCAATGCAACTTGTCTCTGGTCCCTTCTGTAATTGAAAGATTAGCATCACTAGTAACATTAGAACTCCATGAAAACAAATTTTCTAGCCTTCCAGCTCTTAGAAACCTTCATCAACTGAAGCAGCTTACACTTTCATATTGTGATAGACTGCAGTCGATTCCAGATCTTCCAAGAAATATAGTGATGATAATTGCAGTAAAATGCATAAGCCTAAGGACACTTCCGTCAAATATGTCCCATTTATATAATCTGGATGAACTAAGATTCAGTGGTTGCAAGGAACTGGGATCCCAAGATCCACATTGTCTCGAGAAATTAACAGGATTAGGTAGCCTTAGTTTTCTAGAAATGGACAACTGCAATGTGGCCCATGTTCCCCGTGAGATTGGCAACTTAATGTCATTGAACTTCTTAAATCTTGGTGGAAACAAGTTTTCTAGCCTACCTGCTAGCCTCAGCAACCTTCATCGCTTGTTGGATCTTGATTTGTCAAATTGCATCAAGCTGCAAACAATTCCAGATCTTCCAAGAAATTTGACAAGTTTTAAAGCGACCAATTGCAGAAAGCTGACCAGTATTTCTTCAAACATTTCTGATTTGAAATCACTGAGAGAGTTGCACCTGGATGGTTGCTCCGAATTGGGATATAGAGATCCGTTTTGTTTCCAGAAACTAGAGGGACTAAGCAGCCTTGTTTACTTAAGCATGAAAAGTTGCAATTTGTCTGTTATTCCATATGAGATCGAGGGGTTAGTGTCACTGAACCGTTTATATCTTTCAAAAAACATTTTTGCTAGTCTCCCACCTAGCCTCAGCAACCTTCAGAACCTGAAGGAATTTGAGCTAAATGATTGTGTGTGGTTGAAGTCGTTTCCAAATTTACCACCAGATTTTACAGTGATCAAGGCAGACAACTGTAGGTCACTTGAAATGCTACCATTTAAGCCATTCTTTCTCCATGGTTCAGGTCAGGAATTAAGGTTTTCTTGTTGTCCTGAGTGGGTAAGCAACAAGTATATCCGTAATTTTAAGACATACATCCTTCAGCTCCACCATGAGCTCTTCCGGTTCCGGCAGGTAGTCCTCTTATCGCTTTGCTATATCTCATTGTCTGTTTAAAAAGTGAAACAAGATAAAATATCTAATTACCGTTACCTAAATTTTGAAAAACACCTTGGGAAATGCTAAAATCTAAAGGCTTGATAAGTCCTGGAGGATCCCATTAATATCTTGCAGGACTAGAATTATAACAGGGACATGTATATCTGTATCACTTCCGCTGGCTTAAAAATTTATGCAGTTAATTAGATAATCAATCATTCCGTTTACTTTTCTTTCCTATAAATCATTTTACTAGTAAGTTTTAGAATCTTTCCATAAACTTTTAGCCTGAAGATCAATCAAAATGGTCACATGTAACTTAGTTTGTAACACAATTCAATGAAACAGGTTTGGCCTGTCATCCCAGAAATCAGGCTCTCACTTTCTGGTACTGAGATCCCTGAGTGGTGCACTTATCAAGGTAGGGGTCGATTTTTGTCATTTGTGGTGCCCATGGGTATGGATAAGAAATTCAGTGGCTGGATATACTGTGCTATTGCTCCTAATTGTAAAGATGATGAATGTCGACTTAAATGTAAAGTGGTAAATAAAACGAAAGGAAGGGCTGATTATATTGGTACAACCTTATGTGGTTATGGCCCTGTGTTTCTAGCTTTCGTGCCACATCTTATTGATTTGATTCCTCGTCTGACCTTCATGGTTGAAGGTGGTGATGAATTGGTGTTGGGATTTGAACTAGAATGTAAGAATAACTGGGAGGTACAGGAATGTGGGCTATGTCTAATATATGAAGGAGATGATTCATTTCTTGAATCAAATAGTCAAATGTTAGTACAATACACAACGTCTGATTGGCGTCAACATTTCCATCAAATGGTTTACGAGCAGAAGTGGGAAGAATTCAGTGAGACATATTCAATGTACAAAAATTCAAGACCTGATGATGATAGTAATGCTGATGCTTGTGGTGATACTGATGATGATCATGTTAGTAGAGAGGGTGGTGATGGTGGAGATGCTGGTGGGATGGACAGTGGTGGTGATGGTGGTTATGATCAGGCATATAGTGTACCTACTGAAGGGGGTCCATGGTACCTATTGAGACCTGAAGAACTTGGAGAATGGTTGCATGACCCATTGGGATCCTAAACCAAGTTTCTTTTGCTGGTTTTGTCCTTAATGTGCAAAAGACCTTATATCTGCTAATCATACTTCCTTAAATGATCAATATTCTAAGGTGTTGGAGCTTTTCTACATGATACTTGGGTTTTTCAATGCCAACTGTAAGTATCCTTTTTTCATAGCGGAATAGAATGTGAAGTGATAAATAGTACGAGTAGCATTAATATATTTTAGAGTTGCGACTTGCGACCTTCTCCTTGTCCTAAATGAGTTAGACATTTTATTTTAGCATGACAAAACATTAAGTGGTCAAATGTGACCAGAATTGAATCAAAGAGGCCTTTGGTATGCACTACTATGCAGTTTATCCTTCATAGTGCTAAACAATATTCTGGACAATAGTAGAAATTTGAACATGTATCCTTGATCTCCTTTTTTTTCTAATGAACCCTTGAAGATGCACCGAGTGAGAGGTAAGTGCATAAAAGTGGATGATCATATCCCTCCATGGAAACTGGCCCCATTAACCCTTCAATCATAGAAGGTGAGCTATACTGAATTTGAGTAATTTAATTTTCTGTCAAACAGGCTATTAATGAAACATATAATACCAACAGAGATGGGAAATTTGTAGAAATCAGCTGGTAGGGTTTTTGTTAGTTGCACTCATGAATTATTTTCATTTCATATTGTTTCATGGGTAGTACATGAAGAGACCCGGGTTCAATCCTTGCCGAGTGCAAATATCTTGGATTGGCTAGGGGGAGTATAGGAAACATCCACAGAAATAGTTAGGCGGCGTACATCAAAGTGTCACTCAACATACTCCAGAAACCTACTACAGTGGGAAATCTCTTGCATTATTGGATCTACTGCCTCGATTCTATGGCTTTTAACATTAGTGCTTCATCCTACAATCCTACATAATTATTTGGCAAATCATATTAGTTGAACAATCTTACTCTATTTTCTTTATGTTGCACACCTACTTATTATCAAGGTGAGGAATCTTTAATTGTGAGTGAGTTGTTCTCCAAGGTGCTAGTCAAAACGGGATTTGTTCCTCTCAATTTGATTGAGAGAATGACATCTAGAGCGCTTTATTGTAGTTAAACTTTATAAGATTGATGATAATCCATGTCTCATGTTCAATAGGATGTTAGTAGTTAAGGGATAATTGATATCTTACCTAGCTGGTGACTTGAGAGATCAGTTGATTCTTTGAGTGGCTCATCTTTAATTATTATTGGGGGTAGTGAAATGTTGCTAGACGTTTACTACTGTATGTGTCTATGTATGTTTAATTTTGTGCAAGTGTGAGATTGTTAGATCTATATGCGCAAAGCAAAACGCATGACGTCACGGCTAATAATAACTGATCCTATAGGGTCCAAAACAAATCTACTTTTCGATGTAAAAACTTTATTAGTTAAAGATTAAAAACTTGTTTGCCGAACTTTATCAAATAAAGTTTAAACAACTTGTTTGACTAAGCTTACCGTAGGCTTATTTTTCCGGCTTATTTTCTAATTCACAGAATTCGTATAACTTAAAATAAGAAAATAAGTCGAGTTTGTAAAAAATAAGCTAAAAAGATAAGATTATGAAAATTAAGTTAAAAAAAATAAAAATAATATAACCAACTAAAATAAATAGCCCCCCAGTCCCCCACCCCCACAAATCTTGATTCACGATATAAATTAAAATAGTAGAAAATGTCATCAATGGTGTAGTTGACTAGTTGACCGTCATACTTTAAAGCATCCGATCGCTTTTTACGCAACCTCAATTCGTTGACTTAGAAAACTTGCAGATCTCGTCAATGGCGAAGCTAATTGTGGAAGTACTGAATGCTCGAGACCTGTTGCCTACAGATCACCATGGCTCAGCTAGCCCCTTTGTTGAAGTTGATTTCAACGGCCGTCTCCAGCGCACCCACACCAAGATCCGGGATCTCTATCCAACCTGGAATGAAAAGCTCGTTTTTGACATCCAAAACCCACGAAATCTTCATAACTCCAACATCCAAGTCATCCTTTACGATGATCGTCACAAGGAATTCCTAGGCAGTGTTCAAATTTCCGGCGTCTCGGGGTGGCTGTTGGAGTCTGAAGCTGCTGTCCAGCGGTATCCGCTCTGTAAACGAGGCTCTTTTTCTCATGGTAGAGGTGATGTTTCTCTTAGAATCTACACTCTTCGAGCACAGTATTGCTATGGAAATCAACAACCGCGCCGTCGTCTGAATATAGAAAAGGCACCCAAACTAGAAAATAGCAGCGTCTATGTTGACAAGAAATATGAACGGGGCGACAGGAGGGATGAAGAGGATGAAATACAGAATCTATATTTTGGTGGGATCGGCGGCGGTATCATAGTTCATCAAAACAGCAAAGACACAAGTTCGAGTGTCCATTTCGATCCCACTGTCTACTATCTAAGGGTTGATGTCATTGAAGCTCAACATCTGGCACCTTTCGACAAGAATGGGCGACCTGAATTCTTTGTTAAGATACAACTTGGGAATCAGATGCGGGCGACCAGAACCTCCAGGATACATGATGATGGTAATCCTGTTTGGAATGAGTATCTTATGTTTGTAGCCTCTGAAGAAATGTCGGATGATTTCCTCACGGTCGCTGCATTTGAGAGACTTTCCGCAGGTAGAGAAGAATTTATAGGGAAGACGGTTGTGCCCATGAGTGGCATCCCACAAAGATTTGATTCCACAGCACAACTCGAAGCTCGGTGGTTCAGCCTCAGCAGAGTTTCATCCAATGAAGAAGAAAATGATAAAAAGAAACAAGGGAAAATTCTTCTAAGACTTTGTTTAGAGGCAGGTTACCATGTTTCTGATGGAAGCGGTACGGGTGACTTTCAACCTTCTGCAAAGCATATGAAGAAAGATAGCATCGGGACCCTTGAATTACAAATTTTGAGCGCCAGAGGTCTGCCACCAATGAAGAAGGAAATAGAAGGTGAGAGAACTCGTACAGATGCATACTGTGTAGCTAAGTATGGCAACAAATGGGTACGCACCAGTACAATTGTCAATAGTCAAGAGCCGTGTTGGAATGAGCACTATTCTTGGGAGGTTTACGATCCGTGTGCAGTGATTAAAATTGGGGTTTTTGACAACGGCAATGTCTATGAAAGCAAGAAAAAATTAAAGGACATGAGGATTGGTCAAGTGCTTATTCCAGTCCAGACTTTGGAAGTGAATCGTATCCACACACATTACTACCCGCTATTAATCCTATACCCCTCAGGTTTGAAGAATCATGGTGAACTCCAAGTAGCTGTAAGATTCACTTGTGTAGGCTGGGCCAATATGGTTGCCCAGTACACAAAGCCGGTGTTGCCTAAAATGAATTATTTACTACCACTCCATGTGGTACAAATTGATTGGCTCGACTACAAGACAGTACAAATAGTGGCAGCCAGTCTCGCAAGAGCAGAGCCACCATTCAAAAGGGAGATTGTAGAGTACATGCTTGATTGTGGTTTCGCGTATGTGGAGCGTGAGGAAACAAAAAGCCAATTTCGAGCGTCTAATGTCAAGTGTACTATGTATCACAGCAGTGTATAGATGGTTTGATGAGATCCGTCACTGGAGAAATCCAGTGAAAACAATTTTTATCCATTTCTTGTACTTGGTGTTTGTTTGGTATCCGAAGCTCATACTCCCAGCATTCTTTCTTTCCTTATCAGTGATGGGGATGTGGAACTACAGATTCAGGCCGAGAAACCCTCCTGACCTCGATGCTCGTCTTTCACAGGCAATAACAACAGATCCGGATCATCTGGATGAGGAATTTGACACTTTCCCAACATCTCGGCCAGATGAAATTGTGAAAATGAGGTATGATCGATTAAGAAGCATTGCAGGTAGATATCAAACAATGGCTGGAGATATTGCAACACTGGGAGAAAAAGCACTGGCTATAGTATCCCATAGAGATACAAGGGCTACATCAATCTTCATAGTAATAGCCTTCTTCTGTGCTGTCTTCATCTATATGGCTTCACTTCGGGTTGTGGCAGCGATACTGGGACTCTATTGGTTACGCCATCCTTGGCTTAGAACCAACACACCTTCTGTGCTTGTGAATCTCTTCACAAGACTGTCATCCAAGATGGATATGATGATGCTTATTTGATTAAAATTAACCCATGGGATCATTGAATTCAATAATTAATTCTCTACTTTTTTGACAATGTTGTTAGCTACTGTATATTATTGTGCTTTGGGGCAGTTGGCCTGCATCATAAAGCAATATAAATCTAAGATATATAGCTTCCAGTATGTATATAATTTAAGATATGTTTCTTGTTTGTTTTAGAAAACATTTTAATTTGCTACCTAAGAACAAACTGATTATATCAGTTTCAACTTCCTTCTGCACACCCAACTGGTTCATGGTTAAGTGTTTCATAATTAAAAGGCGATGGTACTCAAAGTCGGGTTCTTTTATGGCGATGATTCGTACGCAATAAAAATTGTTTATACATGACAATTTATGCATTATCAACTTCTACCGTGTGTTGTTAAATGCTTGTACCTGTTGTGATAATATCATTAAGAGAATACTTGCATTCTTAAAATAAGTTTAGTGAGCCTAATAAGTGCCAAAGTATTGGTAGGAAATAATGGTCTTTGAATGTTGTAAGCAAGATTTTAGTTTAGCATGCGTGAAGTGTCTTTGGTTAATATTATTGTATTATAATGGTATATATAAACGTTCAATTAGATGTTTTCAAGTCTTCATTTGATTGAGGGGATGTGGACATGCTAACCAGAGGACCTGAGGTGTGTACCGGTCTAACCTAAGACAATGAGTGAAATGGTAATTATACGAAAGAATATTTAAGTGTCAATATGTGTAGTGTTTAATATGAACTATGATCATTCTGATTGAAGGCTATATTATGACTCTTAAAGTATATAATCATGTCATGGTATGTTATTTAGATATTCACATATGCTACCTGCATGATATGTTACATGATATGATGATAGCTCATGTTTAAGAGATGCATGCTACTAGATCCATAATGGATTGTATTTGTGTATGTGCTTTGTCCGGTCATCTATGAATTGTTTTGCAGTCGAATGGTTGAGGTCGGCCTATTCGGCTATATCCTTGGGGACCTTCGAGCCAAGTTTCGGGATCAACGGTGCCCCAAATGGATTGTAGATTATGCAGAACCACCGTTCTTTGACGTAGGGGGCAATCAGCTACCCACTAAACATAAGGGAGCTATTGGCTTCGTGAACGACGCTTGGTACCCGCTCAAATATCATAACGGATCAGTGTGTTAGCTTCCCCAGTGGATCGTTGAACCGGACTAGTTATCTTGAAATATACATCGCCTTCTAACTATGCTAGAACAACACTATTTGATAGGTTGGTATTGTTTATCGATCCTTGTGTTATAATAGGCTTTATTGATGTTTATGCTAAATGAGTACTCTGCTAGCTATTTATAGCTAACCTTATGTACTTTCCAAATACGCACGAAATTACTAGCTTGTGTGGTGTAGACGGGTTACCTTGATGCATCTTGTTATGCAGCTTCTTGTGGAGCACTTATGTAGATATGTTTTAGTATATGTAAATTAATATGTTTTGTTATTTGTTATGTAGATTTGTTTTTGGGGATGGCGGGTAATACCTCCATCCAATTTAAATATTATAAATCACTTCGACAAGACATAATAGTTTATATTTGTAATCACCTGATACAAATTGATGTTAAAAAGGGTTTTGGTAAACGCTTAATTTACAAACCTATGCGGTTTAAAAGCTCGAAAGGTTATTGTAATTAAATTGTTTTTTTTAAAGCGTAATTAAATTGTTTTGTTTGTATAAAAATGATTTGAAATGACGGAGTTACATGAAATAGTAAAGGTAAAAAAAGTATAAGACTATCAGCATCCATCACACCCTTCACACAGCCACATCAGCTCCACATCAGCGCCACATCATTCCCCCACCATTCCCTCATCTCATCACACAAACCCCGCATCCATCACATACCTTCACATCACACACACACACACACACACACAAAAAAACCTCTCTCACATATCTCCTCCGCTCACATGCGCGAGCTGGGTCACACCCGTGACCGTGAAGCTCCCTCACGAAAGAGGGGCGATGGAGGTCGCGCGGGTGAAGCTCCTTCACGGAGGCTGTGGCGCGATGGATGCGCACAGTCTAAGAAGTAAATTAATAATAGAAAGTGTTATTATGAGTAAAGTAGTAATATTGGTGAGTTTCAAGGTTGAGAGGTAATCCACATGAGTAAACTCACAAACTACTTAGAGCCTCCGGAGTATAAGCGATATGGCTTCGGCATTGCTATGTGGCCTTTGGTACAGCAAGGCACACCACCCCCATGTCTCGATACTGGTTTTTTTGGATTATTTTTGGCATTTGAATGCCGAAGGAGAGAGAGAGAGAGACAGAGAGGAGAGAAAGAGAGGATAAAGGAGGGAGAAATTATTTTTTTTTTTTAAATCTTTGAAGTATGTATAGTATGTGAGTATGAGTTTTTTCTAAGTTGAATCTTGGATGAAGTATGTGTGACATGACATGACGTTTATGTAACATTAAGCATGAGAGTGGGTACTCCTCATACTCTTAAGAGCGATTTCAAATTGACACAAGCAAGTCGAGCACTTGAGCTACTTAAGGTTCACTTAGAAAATAGTTAGATCCCCAAATTGAGTTGAGTCTGATCTCAAGCTACTCTAGTAAAAAATTTAAGTCACTTAATACTTGGGAGTCACTATTCAAAAGAAAAAGAACTTCATACTTGTGAGTCTTATCAGGCTTGTATTATTTTACATTTATATCTGTAACACCACTTTTTCAAAATACATCTAAAAACATACTGTTGCGTATTAGCACTCAAAAAAGGATCAGAATTTCACAAAATACAACTACTATTTACACTGGTGCTAATTTGTTTATCAAAAGTAGTATTTAAAACGTTCTAAACAAAGACTAGGAGCTATCCTAACGGTTATCCCGCTGGGGCCTTCCCCTTGCCAGATCCTGACGAACCTGCAAGCACAAAACACTGAACGTAAGCTAACGCTTAGTGAGTATACTATTGAAATAATAAGCATGGCATGAGAGTAAGTTCTCTTTAGGATGTCTCACATCCCGACTTGAAATCTACTGAGTTGTTCAATCTGTTAACTGGTCCCGGGGTACACTACACATCGTGTAAGTAAGCCCTGACACTTACTTGGGTATAAGGATCTCAATATACCACATCTCTGTCTATAATTCTATAACATAGTGCTATTAAATCTTGAAACAACAATCTGTAACTTCATATAATCAAATCACATATCATGCTTTCAAATGATATAATGTTCACGCAGTGCATATACATATGCTAATCTGTTTAAGGGTAAGTACACTCACATTAGCAACAGTTAAGCAATTATACTTCTATCACAGAAACGTCAATCTCTTATTGCCTACAAGCAATATACAAATACTGAATTAACCTCTACACTGCTGCAAATCTGAAAACTGTTCTGAACAGGGGGCACGCCCGTGCTTGCCTGCAGGCACGGTCGTGGCCTCTGCAGACCAAGGCGTACCCGAGTCACGCCCGTACCTCCTTAGGCACGACCGTGCCCAGTCATACACGGACCTCATAAACTAGGGCTTGCCACGCCCATACCTGATAAAGGCACACCCATGCCTCATAAACTACAGCAGCAGTTTCGCAAAATGCTTGCTGTTTTTACCGAAAACATTCATAAAACATACAACACAAGTGTTGTCCTGCACTTGTTTGCTACCAACCAGATACTACATCACTACTAATACCTTAAACAACAATGAAAACACACAAACAACACATCTACATCAATGATTCACCAAGAACCATCTTTTGACACAAAAGCTTCAAAAATCAATCTAAACTCATACCTTGGTGCTACTGATTGTTATGGAAATGATTTGGCTATCAAACTCTAACACTATTGGATCAAAATCAGTGCAAAAGATCCTGGTTGTGTGTGTGTGGATGTGTTTGTGTTGGAAAGAGTTTTGACTACACAAAGTCAAAACCCATTTCATATATATATCTTAACTTTCAAGAATTGCACAAACAGTCCCTTAACTTCATGATCTTTCAAAATTAACATAATAAATCCCTCAACTTTACTTAACACATAATATATATATATATATATATATATATATATATATATATATATATATATATATATATATATATATATATATATATATATAATACATAAGGCAACTTACTAAACATACGAAACACTTATCAATAACTTAGAATAAACATGTAACGAGTAAACTTTCAAACCTTGGGACGTTACAATATCTTTTTACATATGTTATCTATATTAGCACTATAATATCTAGTCTAGTCGAGTCAAACAAAAATCAAAAGTATCAAGTAGATTAGTACCAATCTTTGTTAATATTATTACTCCATATTCTAATTTTCGAGTTGAGGCGAGTCAATAATGAACTGAGATCGAGTTTAAACTTGATGATAGTGTCTCGTTTGAGCCGGGACAAGCTTAGAACTATAAATTTCAAACTCGAACTAGGTATATATGCAGGGACGGATCCAAAATTTGAAACCGGTGGTGGCACCATTTGAAATAGATGGTAGCACCATCTAGAAAAAAATCGAATTTTACACTACGCGATGGTAGCACCGCCTCAAAAAAATCAAAATTTACACTACGCGGATAAATTTAGCTAGTGTCATGTGTCACCATCACCTAAAAAACTAATCCGCCACTTGTTATATGTCTATTACACTAGATTTTATCCTTATCCTTAATAAGGATAACAAATAAGTAGATGAAGTGATTACAGTAAACAAAATATACTGATGAGTCTTATAACCAATAATAGCAATAATAATTATAACTAAGATTAAAGGCACTGATTTTTGATACATATTTGAAGCTAAAAGAGTTGGTTTGCTGTGCCTTAAAGCGTCGTGCATGCAACTCTTTATTCTCTCTCTCTTTCTCTTTCTCTTTAAGCATGCACTTTCTCCCACTTCCATAAAACTTCCAACCGCCGGCAACCTCCTTTTCCGGCCAACGACCATCACCGACGATCAAGCTTCAAAAATCGAGGCACCAATTCAACTGTTTGCTTCGACTTCACAACGCAAACACAGAGACAACCAACTCAAACAGAGTAAGATCCTATCACCTTACTACATCTTTTGATTAGAAATACAGTCGTTCAGACAAATTACTTCTGGAAATCAGTTTAATTTTTATTAGGTAGTGTATTTAAGTAGGTTGATTGGTGAATTTGCAGTAGTATTTAGTTCCTCCTGTTAAATTTGGATTGGAATTAACTGGGATTAGGGTTTTTTTTCGAACTGATGTTTGCGGATGGAGTCTAGAATATGCATGAATGATTTATGTGGAGCTTCATTAGCGGCAGCTGGTGATTATATAAAAGGTTGGCCTTTGCGATCTGGTGATTTTGCAAAACTTTGTAATAAATGCGGGTAATAATCCCAGATCTCTCGATTATTCAGTTTCAAGTTTCTGTTCTTTAATCTGAAAGTGGATTTTCATTCATTTCCCTAATTTCATTATCACACTGTTACATTGTAGTTTGCTTTCTTTTGTATTTTTTTAATTAATCAAACTGTGACAACTCTCAGGAATATGTTATTGGAGTATTAGGTGAGGTTTCTTTTCTAGAATAGTGATACACTTACTTAATGTATAATCTTCTATCAATCCCAATCGAGAGCCAGTCGCTAGGGCATTCAAGTATTCAGTGTGTTTCTCTTTTCTTTTCTTTTATTTTTTTCCCATACAGTTCTCATCCTTTAAAAATCAGCCATAGTTCCTTTGATCAAGTTTGATAAATTGTTATGCATTGTACCTTATACAAGATCAAAAGAAGACGTCGGCAGGGATGGGATTGGGGCCTGGGGTTCTGCTGCCGCCTGCCTGTTTGTTGATAATTGTTTTGTATTTTTATAACAAATTCAATCATATATAGTTGATATTTAGCATGCAACCATCCCTTTTAACTACCAATAGTTTCCAAAATTTGCAAAGCATACATACATGTGTGTAAACTTCACTACTGCATTTCATATCGTAATACTGAAGTACAAGTGTTTGCCACCTGCACTCTAAGAAGAGTTTAGTGTTTTAGTAGGGAATGCTTTTCTTTGATCTGTTACTTGGTTGATAGGGTTTATTATGTTGTAATGGGCAGCCACAAAATTGAGGAACTGCAGTTTAATGCACCTTTTTCTATCATTAGATATCAGTTATGACCATTAAATTATCATACGAGACATATAAAGCTACAGTAAGTAGTTAGATAGCAAGACTCGGAGTCTTGTTGTTTTCAGTCTCCAACTTGGCCCCTCAGGCTTGGCCAATGAAGCATACAGAGAGAGGAGAATTGATGAACATGTAACTTGTAGATGAGATGAAGAAGTTGCAATGAGACCATACTTATAGTTCGGTAATATGGAGGAAACTGAAGTGATTACTGCACATGAAATGTTGATGTGAAATGTGTTTACCTGATAATGTATGGATTGACTATTGATCTTTTATAACTTTTGGAATACTTTTGATCTCATACATTTTCTTGAACCAATTATATCACTAATTGTTACTATAATTATCGTAAAGCAACTGTTCTGGAGAATTAGGTTACTAGACTGTGCATAAAAAAACTACCATTCACATACCTCATTATGTTATGATACCTAATAAAGGACATAAAGCTGTTCTCCAGAGAGAAAAATAAATGGACAAGTCCAAGCCAAGAGTACCCAAGCCAAAAGTACCCAGGAATTCCAAGAATTGCTGTAATACAATTATGAACCCAAAGAACAACCTATTAAATTCGACAATATTTTGTTTGGGAGATAAATTCTAGTCGCAATCTATGTTTTTCTAATCTATTTTAGCTTTTTGCATATATTCTTAACACTCAAATTTCTGTATTGTTCCAGTACTGCCTATGAACAACTAGCATTCTGTGAACTGTTCCATCTAGAGGATAGTGGTTGGAGGGAGTGCACTTCATGCAGGAAGGTAAGCATGTGGAATTAAAAAATATAAATGACTTCCAAAATTTCTTTATTTATTTCTGGAAAGCTGTTTAATCGATTAGCTCTAATATGTTTCTGCTAATGTAGCAACTCCATTGTGGATGTATTGCTTCTAGTGCTTTCATCGAACTACTTGAGAACGGTGGTGTAAGTTGTATCAGCTGCTCAAATAGTTTCAGACATGATCATGTAAGATCATGTTTCATGTTCTGCTGTACATATTAATCCACAATTTTTTTATTTTTTTCTAAAAGAATCCTTTCATTCATTTAACTGAGAATATATATACTAAAAGTCTCAACGAATTGATGTTTGTGTGTCACATACAGAGCACGAGTGAGGATAGGCCTGAAGAATGTGGCATTTCAGTAGAAAATAGTGTTGGAGAAATTCGTTCCTCTAACAAAATGTTTAAACAATCATGTGATGGCACTGGTGATGATGATGCATCCACATCTCACATGAAACAAGATGAAAGTTTGCCTCCGAAAGGAGAGATTCAAACTACATCAACATCAATGTCAACTTACAACTGTACATCTGAATCTACTCATGGACCAAAAGTTAAATATAGAGAAAGTACAGGGGTTAAAGATGTTCAAACAGACTTAACTATTGGGTTAGCTTCTTCTTCTTCTTCACAAAAGCCGGTTTTTCTTCCCGTCATGGCTGGTGAAGAACGGGAACTGAGCAAACAGTATTCTTCCTTTCAACAGGGGCCTTGGGCTCGCCATATTTTGCCCAAAGTGCCCAAATCCATCCTTCCTCAAGGATTTGATGCAAATTCAAGTATGAATTCACAGATACGTGTTGCCCGCCCACCGGTTGAGGGGCGGATAAAAAATCAGCTGTTACCACGTTATTGGCCCAGGATTACGGAACAAGAATTGCAGCAGATATCTGGAGAGTATCCATTTTTCATACAAGTTTCAATTTTGACCCAATTACTTATGAATGATTGATTTGGGTTAATGTTTATCCCTTAATGGGTCAAACAAGATTAGCCAAAAGGGAAACGGTTCAAATGAACCAGAAAGTTACCAATAGTGTATTCTAGGTGCTTAGAACTTTCTAAATCGTTTTATTCTAAAAAGTTGGATTACTATTGTAGGTTTTAAAATCATTTTAATTTTTTTTATGGACCAAAAAAATGTTTTGCGGGTCAATCCAACTTGAAATGAACCGCACTAAAAACCATCCTCATCCAGAGCACTTCCAACCATATGGCCACCACTAGTAAGTAACAATGCTTTGTATTTTTCGCCATTCCCACCATTCCCAAATTATGTCCAGGCTTGATTTTGCATGTCATATAAAAGTTCATTATATATGTAAAAATTAGACAAGAATTCATTTGGGTTCTGATAATGTTTTTTAGATTTAGCCTAGACTAAAAATTAGACAAGATAATACTACCAGGCTATGTCCATGTCTATTTCGAATAAGCTAGAAGACTTCATATACCATAATCAAAAGTTTACTCATTTTTCTCTGGATGGCGGGTGTGAAACTGTGTTACTCTTTACTAGAGGTGGCGATTTCGGCCCATTTGCCCAAAAATGCAACAGGTCAAATGGCTGAAATCTTAACTTGGCTAAAAATAGAAACAGGCAGAATGGGTTGAAGGTTATCCAAAGTGTATTCAAATACTGAAAACCTCCTAAATTCGATTTAGTCAAAAATATATATTATTACATAAAAAGACAGTTTTAATATTTTGTCTATGTTGTTAACAATGAAATCATTTCCTTGATTCTGATTCTCTAAGTTCAAATGCCACCATTGTTCCACTTTTCGAGAAAGTTCTAAGTGCCAGTGATGCTGGTCGAATTGGTCGTTTGGTTCTCCCAAAAGCATGTGCTGAAGTAAGTGTGTACATCGTTATCTTATTAAAACCTTAATACCTTATCTTTATAAATAATATTCAAATCACTATATATGCAGGCATATTTTCCTCCTATATCTCAACCAGAGGGACTCCCACTGAGAATTCAAGATGTGAAAGGCAAAGAATGGCTATTTCAGTTCAGGTTTTGGCCAAATAACAACAGCCGGATGTATGTTCTAGAAGGTGTCACCCCATGCATTCAGTCTATGCAGTTGAAAGCCGGGGATACTGGTATTCAGTTCATCATTTCATCCTATAGCATATTCATTATTGTCGTTTAATTGCCTTTATAATTATAACCCTGTGGCCTTCATTTGATATTTTGATTACTTTCTCAGTGACATTCAGTCGTATGGAACCCGAAGGAAAGCTTCTTATGGGCTCCCGGAAAGCCTCGGTCACTACTTCCATTCCGGTAACTTACTTTCAGATAATATAAATGGTCTTATTTCACATTTACTTTCAGATTATATATTAAATTGTGTTACTATACATACATTATACATATATATATATATATATATAGACAAAAGTTCATGCGAGAACCGTTGTTAGCGCGAGAACCGCGAGAACCAATCTAAGCCGTCCAATTCCCCCTCCTTCAATGTCATTGCCCACCCATGAATTCCTCACATGCACCCTGCCACACCCTATCCCTCCACGCTCTCCATCCATGATACTTCCCATATCCGAGGAACGGCTAAGATTGGTTCTTGCGGTTCTCGCACTAACAACGGTTCTCGCATGAACCCTCCCCTATATATATATATATATATATATATATATATATATATATATATATATATATATATATATATAGAGAGAGAGAGAGAGAGAGAGCATGTAGTACTTTCAGTATGTAATCATGTTAATGTGGTAATAAGCAGGATTCTCGTATATCTGCAATACATAATGGTGTTAATACGATTGAGAATCTTTCAAATATGAACGATTACTCTAATCTTCTTCAATCGCTGAAGAGAAATACAGATTCCCATATGAGTTTACTATCGAGAAATATGAACTTGCCTATTGGAGATGCCAGCTGGAATGCAAATGAGAAGCAGGGAAGCAAGTCAAGAGCTGATTCATCATTTCAACCAGAGAAAAAAAGAAGTCGAAATATTGGTTCGAAAAGTAAAAGGTTGCTCATTGAAAGTCAAGATGCTCTGGAGCTGAAATATACATGGGAAGAATTGCAGGATATGCTAAGCCCGCCCACCATGCAGCCAAGTACAGTCACCATTGAGGATCATGAATTTGAAGAATATGAAGTAAGTAGTCTATTTCTTTTTGTGCGTATTTATAGCAAAAAAAATCATTTTTCTTATTTTTTTATTTGTAGGAACCTCCTGTTTTTGGCAAGGGGAGTATATTCACTATCCAATTATCGGGGTAAGGATTTATTAGTTCATTATAGTGCGTGTAATGCATCAAACCTCTGCATTAGTTGCTTAAAGGTGGATTATGCAGATCTTTAAGCAGATGTAATATTTCCAGTTTTGATATGTAAATTACAGTTCATATGGAATAGGATTTGATGTTACATTTATTAATCTTTGGTCTAAGTAAAAAAAAGCCTATTTTTTATGTTACTATTTATAATTAACTTAGCAAGATTGCTGTTTTAGGGAGCAAGAACAGTGGGCTCAATGTGATAACTGTTCAAAATGGCGAAGGTTACCTGTTGACTTTCTTCTCCCTCCAAAATGGACGTGCGAAGAAAATTTATGGGATCAGAGCAGGTAATCATGAAAAGTATTGAGTAAAATGATTCTTATGATAAACAAGAGTCTTAGCTAGCATTTTCAGAATATTGCATAAAATTCGAACAAATTTATGATAAATGTGTTTATGTAACCAATTGTGATCATTAGGCCACTAATGAATTGTTGTTCTTAGGTCTTCTTGTTTTGCACCAGATGAACTAAACCCTAGAGAACTCGAGCACCTTCTTGGGCTGGCTAAAGGTATGATGCTTCCATCTTTCGTTACTCTGTGTCCTATGAAAATTGCATAATTTGACTGGTGAAATAGTTTTAGGGGAGGGTTTATCTTTGTAAAAAGTCTTAAAATAAGTTTAATAATAACAAAACAGGGGATTATTGTGGATGAAAACTAGAGGTGGCAAAATGGTTGAGTTGAGTAAACAGTTAAATGACCGTATCGAAAAACATTGAATAGTTAGGTAGCCTCGTTGTACATGATCCTCTTTTTTTCCCGTAAAAGTTATATTATACTTCATTAATAATGTAATTTTATTTGAATAAAATGATTTAAAAGAGGTTTTATGGATTGGAAATTGGAATACATTTTGGGTTAATTTTGGCCTTTTTTAGATGATTTTTCTTTTTATTTTTTGCATGTTAGAGATGAAAAGCAACCCGAATGAAGTCAATGACCTATTCATAAGGAAATTGGTCAAAATTGCCACCTCTAGTGAAACCAACACTCATTTTTGTGAAGATGACAAGTGGGTGATTGGCTAATTGCATATCGGAAACTTGCGAAAATAGATATGTTTTAATGTTAATAAGACAATTGATATATTAGACATAGTTTGCCTGGAACATTTTACCTCTTAAATTGATTTGAGGGAGTTTTCTTCCTTTTATCCTAATATAGAATTTCACAAGTGGAGGAACTCGGTGGGCCACAGGCCCGACCAAGAGCAGGGATCAAGTGGGCCCAATCAGCCCGAGACATCAATCGCAACCACCACCAAGCACCCAAGGCACCGCCCAGGCTGCTCCTGCATAGTCTGCAGTCAACCGCCAAGTGGCAAAGGCAAACACAAGCCTAACTGCACTTGCAACGTCTGCATGACTGTCAAACGCCGATTCAAAACCCTAATGTTACGGAAGCAACAACGCCAATCAGAACGTGAAGCCGAGATTTTGGAGAAGAACAACCTAAAATTGGGTCCCACCAAGAACGAAACGGAAGTCAAAGAGTCAAAATCATCATCAGTCAAAGGTCAACTAGACTTGAACATTCATCCTCATCGTGTACAAGACATTCACGCGTCAAATGCAACCCATGTAAGCATGATGAGCCTTCTCCAAGCGGCTAACCAGCCACTTGAGACATACATGAAGGAAAATGGGCTCACGAGTTTGATCACCGAGCAGCAACAAGCTAGCTCGGGTTCACAGGTGTTGCCACAAGCTAGCTCGGGTTGTACACCCACGGTTCCTGGGGACGAGCCACAAGGACCGGATCATAATGATAACATTTCTTGATATCACTTTACACTTCTATTTTGAGTTTTGGGATGAAAAATAATACCTCTTTTTTGTCAAATTTGTGAAGCTGATGTGTTTCATATTTGTAGTATAATTTGGTGTGTAATATTAACATCTTTAGACACAGGTTTTTTATTTGAATACATTACTTTTTATGTTGTGTATCACATGTGACTAACTGTTTTACATTAACTTTGTGTTTAAGGGTGTTTGTAGTTTGCTTATTATTATAAGAAATCTTAAATCTAGCTATACTGTGGTTTGATTATTTACCTTATAAGGGTGTGGATACCTCTTCTAGCATGTGGCTTTTTAGGTGGAGTGTTTCATACTAGAAACAAAACCGTAAGTCAGTAAGGCAAAGCAGACAATATAATGCCACAGAAATTGGGTCGTTACACTTATAAGTGCATCATCATTTGAACTAGATAATATTAACATCACCGATCATATTACAACTAATATTAAACTTTTTTTTGTTTTAACATTTCTTATTATTATATGATTGACTTTGGCATTATAATGGTCAACAAATTATTACTCACAACTTTTTCTAAATAATAAAACCTATAACATTAATAAAAAATATAACATAATTAAAGGGTCCTATGTAGTTTATAGTACAATAAAACTGATTATAATATATAAATAAACTTTTTAGCATCATATGTCCAAAACCAACCGAAACACTTATATCTACAAAAAGAACCATCTAACATCCAAAAATAAAAACTCAACTTCCCTAAGTTGAACAAAACATCACATCTCCCACCATCCATATCTAGTAACATTCACTTCAAAGGATATAGGGGAAGCAAACAAAAACAAAATAATCAAAAATTTAAAAATTTATAAAAGAAAATCTTTATATTAACATTCAAAACCCTTCTACACTGGACCGTCTAGCCGAAGATGACGATCTTCGGCTCTCTTGACGGTCCACAACTCCGTCCATTGCAAGATTGGACGCACAGTTTCGTGGAGGTAGGGAAGGCGGCAACACTGGTAGTCGTGACGGTGGTGGCGGTGGTGAGTAACTCAATCTCGGGGTGGGGTAAACGATCCCGTTTAAGCTTAAAGATTTCGCCATGTGTTTCCTGTTGATTGTGCCAAGTGTCGGTTCCTGTAACGGGAAACGACACGAGAATTTCATCTCTTGTATGACTTTTAGGTGGTCAACAACGGTTCTCATTGTCGGCCTTTCTGATGGATCTTTTTGAAGGCATCTTTGAGCTATGTTTGCCATCGCCCTCGCGGCTTTCACAGGAAACCGTCCTTTAAGTTGTGGGTCCATTATTAGCGACAACCTACTGTCATCGGCTAAAAACGGTCTACTCCACTTGATTAAGTTTCTTTCCTCCTTCGGGTGACGGCTGTCTAGGTTCTTTCGACCCGTAAGCAATTCAAGAAGCACGACCCCAAAACTCCACACGTTGCTCTTTGGGGTCAAAAGTCCCCTCTCGAGTGTCTCTACTGAAAGAGTAGCCATTGCCTAAACAAAAGTATAGAACTAGATCAAAACACGCACGAATAGAGTACAAAAAACCATAAAATATGCAATTTAACGGGTGTAAATCATTAAATATTAACCAAGTTTCAATACTATTCCATTAAAATCACTTACAACTTTTTTTCAACCGCAAAAACCACCTAAGTTTCAATATTATTCGATTAATTATGCGGGTGAAGAAAAGTTTTAAGTGACTTTAATGAAACACTATAACTACATTTTCAATATAAAAACTTGGAACTTATTGTTGCATACAATTAAAGTAAGGCCACTCCAAAAAACCTCGACAGACTTTTGTACAACGATTAAATCCTTAGACTTAAAAAAAATATCTTATGTACAAACTTTAGTGACACAAGTCTTTGTACTTTATTTTTCAATGATTAAATCCTTAGACTTTTTAAAAAATAATTTAAAAAAGTCTTTTTTATAAATTTTAGGGACATAATCATGTCATAAAGGACTCTAATGTTACTTTTAAAAACTTTAAAGATATGAATTTGCAAAATAGGACCCTTTTTGAAAAAAAAAACAAAATCCAAAGATTTATCATAAGTTTTAAAAACTATAATACAAGGGATTTGATCAAGTAATAGTGAATTTGGGAACTTAGTCACTTACAGCTGAACTACAGGAGATGTCGGTCTCGGGAATGTGGCTTATGCAACCGTATCCCGAAAGCTTTGCACTAAAATCTTTGTCTATCTGTATATTCGCAGTCGAAAACTCATGAAACATTGCCTGCACAAAAACAAACACCAAGATTTAACATTGATACTTGATAAAAGGTTTGAGATTCGAGTTTATATAAAAAGTCAACTCTTTGACTACCTGAAACGGGCCTTCCTCGTGTAAAAACGTAAGCCCGTGAGCAGCACAAAGGGCCACTTTCATCCTAGCATTCCAATCGATAGGCGGGCCATCAGTTCTGCCATACAAAAGCCGGTCTAAACTCCCGTGAAACAGCCTTTCATAAACCAGCATTCTCTTATCAGATCCCTCACGAGCATGGAAACCAATCAGCTTACAAAGGTAAGGATGCTGCAACGATGCTAGCGTGTTCACTTCACAAACAAATTCCTTCAGACCCTGAAAAATAAGTAAAATAAACAATGTTCCATTCAATGTTCCTTACCACTAGGCCACCTTGGTGGTGGTTTTTAACACGAGGACTTCCCAGGGGGTCACCCACCCTGGTACTACTCTCGCCCAAACACGCTTAACTGCGGAGTTCTGATGGGATCCGGTGCATTAGTGCTGGTATGATCGCACCCACTTTGTAAAATAAACAATGTTCCATTCAACCCCCAAAACGAGTAAACGGAGAGGTTTTCTCTGTTCAGGTTACCCGGGGAGGGCGAGTCTTTGACTCAAATGTACACGGCCTAACCGGGGTATTCCCGTGACCGTTTCCTTACCCTACCCTGGCCACCCTCAAGATGTTTACCTAGTGAGGTTTGAACCCGTGACCTCTTTGAGGACAAGACGCCTTACCACTAGGCCACCTTGGTGGTGGTTTTTAACACGAGGACTTCCTAGGGGGGTCACCCATCCTAGTACTACTCTCGCCCAAGCACGCTTAACTGCGGACTTCTAATGGGATCTGGTGCATTAGTGCTAGTATGATCGCACGCACTTTGTAAAATAATAATTAATTTGTAAAAAACCTCCATTTCAGTAGGATTACCTGAGACGAAGGGCGTAGACTTGTAACAGTTGCTTGAAGATTCTTGATATTAGAAGTCTCTTCACCAAAAGAAGCTTTATACATAACCGACGAAAGACCTTCAGAAACACATCTTGTGGGCGAAAAGTTATGGCAGGCGGCTGCAATTTCTTCAAACGAGAAGTTTTTTAGTGTTCCAGATGAGGGTAAAGAAGAGGGAACCGTTGGCGGCAGGAGATTTCCGGATGGCGGCAATGGTAAAGGACCAGAAGCATTAAGTGGCAGCAGCGGTCCACTGCCACTCCCGCTGCTAAATTTAAAGCTTCCCATGGTTTTCAAGTTGGCGGAATGAGGTGCAGGAAGCGGGAGAGGCTGAGGGACAGGCGGCAACCCACCACCACTGCTGCCACCACGGGTTTTGGATTCTTCATGCTCTTCACATTCAGCTGAAGACAGTGCATCTTGCTCGGCTGCATTTAATGTTGAAGGGGCTGACAATGCCCGCATACGGCTAGTCATTGACTTTGTGCTTGGTTGGACCGGTTTGACTTGGGTTCGAAAGCTGGGTGGTGCTGATTGTAGGGCTCGTGTTTGGGTCATTGGTTCGGGTAATGTGGTTGGTGTCGGGTCCTGTGGGTTAACCCGTTTAACATGAATGCTCGGGTTCGGCTTTTTCTTCTTTCCTTTTAATACCGTTAAACAACCCATCGTGTTTATGTTCAAGATATGTGTTGTATACCTACAGATTGAATATCAGAAACAAAATGTATAAGAAAAGCAGTCTAATTTTGACTTTTGGGGGTCAAATTACTAACATTTGACTTCAAAAATAAACAGAACTTGCCTAGTTGCAAACTAAAACCTGATTAATGGGTAAAATTATAACATTCCAAGAAAAAAAAGCCATCAAAATCCATTCTTGTCTAGTTTGCATTTGATTGTTGAGAGTCAAACAAGTTACATTTTAACATCAAAATTTGACACGAATTGCTTTCTTGCAGATTAAAAACTGATCATGACATTAAAATATAACAATCTATGACCAAAAAAAGCTAAAATAAGAAAAAAAAACAAAAACTTGAAGTGCAAGATGTTTGAATATCAAAAAGTCAAAAATTGACCGTCTGTCGGGAATTGAAGATGAAGATCAATGAATCTTGTGAAATGGGGTTTTCAATTTGAACAAAGAATCCGAGTAATCCAAGACAACAATTCTCAATTAGGTTAACAAACAATGCGAAGTTACAAAATTGCCCTTCAATTGAGAAATATCAAGAACACTACGCATAGCAAAATGATGTTTCAATTCTTAATTTATTAAACTAAAATGCACTTATGAATAGTCGTATAACCAATCAAGAACAAATTTAAATAATCAGAGATTTAAATACAAAATTAAAAAATTATTTTTATACATAAACACACATAGTTTATAGTTTTTTTAAAATTAAATTAGCATCAAATTTTTTATTTTAAAAATCATTATTAAAAAGCTTCAGAACAATCAACATATCATTGAAAAAAAAACAAATTACAGGAATTTTAATGATATCATAAACTGAAAACTGAAATTGAAGCATAGATATTATCGATGTGATGTAAAAGTCGAAATTTTTATCATATTCCCAGATTCGAAATACCCATTTTAACTAAAGAATAAATAAATATAAACAATAAAATAAAAACGATAAATAGACAGTTTCAGAATTTGCTGAAACAGATTCATAAATCACGATCTAAAAGATGCCAAGAACATGAACTGACCTGGTAAAAAGATGATCTTTTTGGTGTTTGATTGTTCCAAATTCTCGAAATTTCTGGTCCAAAACAGTGCAAATTAGAAAACCCACGTCTGTTTTCTGCAAGATTTGTAATATTTGTGAAGAACTGGTGAGATTTGTGAAGAACAAACCCTAGAAATATTGGAAAAAGGGAGTCAAACTACAACAAAGAGGAGGGTGGGTAAGAGATGTTTAGATTGGAAAAGTTTGGGAAAAGATTTAAGACTAATAATACTGTACATTTACAAAGCAGATGTCTATTTGTTTTTGTGTTTTGTGTGTGTGAGTGTGTGAGAGAGATAGAGAGAAAGAGTTTCAGTAGTCAAACCAATCAAAGGAAAGATGTCATTATTGTTATCACTTTGTATACAACATAAATGGATTTACTAATCTCAATGTACTGTTTTGCCCTTGGCACTTCAATGCACAAAATTGGAGAAAAATCTTCTGGCTTATACGTTTTGACATTTTTGCCCTTTCGTTTCAAAAAGGTTGTGATTTGTAAATGAGAAATTAAATATCCTCCAACCTTTTGTTCCTGCTTCATCATTCTACTCATCAGAAGATAATATGTGTATTCCACATATTCTCTTTCCTCACCTCCTCCCTTGATTTTGACACTTATCTTGATCAAATGAGTAAGAGGATAAGTAGGAACAAAAGTTATAAGTATATATCATTTCTCTTTGTGAATAATTTCATATTTTTGTCTTCATATTTTTCCTCATACACATGGTTGTGAAGATTTATTAGTATATCTAATGGGTATTTTTGTATAAGATTTAGGTAATTAAAATGTATCAGACTTGTTACGTTATTATTAATATTGTGTGAATTGAATTTTAAAAGTTTTTATTGTGTATATATCAGATTTTTAATTTGTTACTGTTTTATGTATTTGAATTGCATACGAAAAATGTATAAGTTTAGTTATACAATAGGAAGTTTAATACACATAATATCGAAAAACTAAATGTTCGATACACGTAATACATAATTTAAAAAATGATACACCTAATAATAAAATATGTCAAGTTGGATTCATTTTAATAAGATAAATCCTTTAATATATAATATCATATATTTTTTTCTCTTATAATCGTCACATCTTTTATTTATATTGTCTATGAATAATTTTGATAATTACTTGGTTATATACTTATATATACAACAATTATGATCTTTTATTTGTCTGTTTTTCTTGACTAGGTATAAATGTTTAAAGGGCACAAAATCAAAGAAGATAGGTTTAAAAAAAGATAGAAGAATTTTTAAATTTACCCATATTAATATATTATTTAAGGATCAATTATAACAATTCATGTTTCATGAAATATTAGAACTTGATAGTTACACATGCTTTTCTTATTTATTGATTTGGATATTAATGTGTAAATAAGAGTGTTAGGTTAGTAAATATTTTGAAAGTTGGTTATGTTAGATACCCAATATCTTTTTTACTTTTTGTTTTTTATATTATTTCCACTTTTTTATTCATCTTTAACTGAAAAGTTCTTTTTACATGTTTAATCATCTTATTAATAAAACTGAAACACGAATTCAAATAAAATTACATGAGAAAATTATTAATAAAACACCCACAAAAGTTTTAAGTTGAGAATTAGGTGATGATAAAATCTTCTAAGCTTTAAAGTCTTTATCTTATCAATCGTGTATTAGTTTTTACTATGTTAATTTACATTCTTCTATAATTTTTTAATATTTTGATTTAATTTTACTTAATCTTTTACAAGTTCATTTTCTTTTATCAATTTATTTTAACATTCAAGATACTAAATATTTTAGTAAATACTAGATTAAATATACTACATGATACAGATATTAGTTTAATGATAATAAATGCTAAGCATTCATAAAAATATTAAATAATTATAAAACGCAAAAGAATTGAGAGTTTCAAAAATAGAGACAGACAGTGTTAACACCAATATCAGCATGAAAGCGTCAACGCGAAGGGAGATCAGATATGATGGCAGAGTTATGGTATCATGGTACGAATAGACCTAATTGTATTTCTTGTACAATTCATTCATCATTATCATTACAATTATAAGTAATAAGGTCAAATATTTATAGGTTATAATTCAAAAGAGTTTAAAATGATTATAAAAAGTATTAAAATAATAAACTAAGGATTTGGTTAAATATGATATGTTGAAATGTCATAAGGCTAAATATGATATTGATAAATTATGATGAGCAAATACTATTTTTTAAAATTTTAGAACAAACATGAAATTATCTTATAATAATTTTGATTCAATTTTAAAACTGAATTATTAAAGTCAAAATCAAATTAAAATTTTAACTTAAATTAATAATTAAGATTTAATTTTACCAAAATAAACATATTATATTTTCTAAAAAAATTGTTCAATTTTATTTATTTATTAAAGACTTAGAGATTTCACACAAGTTTTAAAAAAATTACAATATAGATAACAATGATCAATTTAAAGTGAATCTAAAGAAAGCCTAATAAAAAGGTGGTTGTTAGGTGGTATTTTTGTCATTAGAGGAAAATAAGAAAAAGAAGAAAAATAAAAAATAGAATGGGTAATATAGTAATTTAACCAAGGGAACAAGTAGTATCTCGATATTCAACGAAGAGGGGCCTCGATTGAGGTGACGTCTCAGTCAAACTTTGGACCATATAATAACTGGTGGGACATACCAATTGTCTATTTTTATAGTATATTTTAATATTAACACTAAAATTATAATACTTGTGACTAAAAAGCATATGGTTTCCTCTTATTCCAGATCTCTTTCTGCTAGATCCAAATCACATTATCTAGTTGTGTGTTACGGTTATTAAACATATCATGTTCCCATACATATATAAGAGTGGTTTCAAAAATTTTAGTTAATAATATGTTCTTTTGTAGTATCTTACTTTCATGTTTGTAAAAAGATATGATAAATCATGTTTGATCAAAATGATAAATCATGTTTGATCAAAATGATAAATCTTAACACTATGTATTAGGCCACCCGCATCCTTCGTGAGATGGGGTGGGTGAGAGGCTCTCACGGAAGTGAAGACCATCGCTGGTCTGCGCGATGGCTCCCTCACGGTCTTATGTTTTTTTGTGATGTGAAGAATGTGATGGATGTGGGATTTCTGTGATAGGATGAGAGAATGGTGGGGGAATGATGTGGCACTGATGTGGCGATGATGTGGCTGTGTGAAACGTGTGATGGATGCTGATGGTCTTACTAATTGGACTCTCTTTCTTTTACGTTACAGAATGTTACAGCAATCCATTATAATTTTTAATTCAAGTCATATACTCAAATATATTATATGAAAAAAGTCAATTTATATTATGTACAAATAAAACCACTCTATCTCATTTGGACGATATTACCCCTTAAGGTTGAAAACATGAAATACAACTTTCATTTGGTATAACAGTAAGTGTGACCGATAGGATGAGATTATATATATATAATTAAATTTTGGATATAATAACACTTGAAATCATCAACGTTAAGAAAATTAAATTATATTGTTTTTCAAAAAAATAATTGAAATCATCAACGTTAAGAAAATTAAAATTTTGGATATAATAACACTTGAAAAGATCAACCTTAAAATCGAAAATTTGAATCATTCAGCTCCTTTATTAATTGTGACTGATAGGATGAGATTACATATAGGACCCTTTTTAAAGATAAAATCTAAAGAATCATCATGACGTGACACGTGGCATCATGATTAAAGGCAAACTGAAAAATAAAAATAAAAAATAAAAAACTCCATGCTTCTCTTCATAAGTTTTTTTTTAAATAACCCCACTTAACTTTAAATAATCATAACTAATTTTTTTAAGAATTTTAGCAAAAGAATTATATTATTAATTTCAGTTTTTCGTCCTCTTTCAAACAAGACTATGCTTAATATATTTCTTTTTTGTTGAAATGCAAATTTTTCAAAATTTGCATTTTCATCTGGGTTTTATTTCAAAATTTGCATTTTCATCTGTTTTTCATTTCAAATTTTGCACTTTCATCCTCGTTTCATTTCAACATTTGCATTTTCATCTGGGTTTCATTTCAAAATTTGCATTTTCATCTGGGTTTCATTTTCAAATTTTGCATCTTCATCTGGGTTTTCATTCAAAGATTGCATTTTCAAAAAAAAAATAGAAAATATGAAAAGAGTGGTCTTGATTTAAAGAGGATTAAAAAACTAGAAGATTAATATATTTTTTTACTTAAATTAACAAAACTTAAATAGTTATGACAATTTAAAATTTTGATAGGTAATATTTTTTTAAGTTGAAATGGGGGAGGAAAGTGTGGTGGGTTTGGGAGGGGGAGATTTTTCATGGATGTCCCTCACAAAAAAAATGATCATATATAATTTTTTATATAACTACAAAATTGTCATATTTAAATCTTATCCATTGATTTTGATGATTCAATAATCCAGATTTGTTTTTTAGATTCTTTGTTTAAGGCATAGTTCTTGATTAATGCTTTTTCTTGACCAATATACCAATCTTGTAATAATTAGTATGCTTATATTTACAAGAGTTAATTACATAGATGGTCCCTGTGGTCTTCGAGGAATTTCACATTTATTCCTTTAAGATCGAAAATTATACTGATAGTCCTTCTGGTCAACATGTTGTTTCACCATTGGTTCTTTAACCTAACCACCGCTAAGTTATTCCGTTAAAAGCCCCCATTTGCTTTGCACATGAGGGTATTTTGGTCAATTTATCTGTTATCCACATTACCAAACACTAAAACCCTAGTTCATTAATAAAGTATATTTCTTTATAATTAACTCACTCTCACTCACTCACTGGTAGAACATCACTACTTTCCCATTTTAATTCTCTCTCCCTGTGAAGAACCCTAGTTCAAACACTACTAACCCCTTCATCGCCGGCAACCACCACCGGGAACAATCACCGTGCAACCACCACCGACAACCAAAACCGTGCAACCACCGTCTTACTCTCCCTTCAATCTACATTGTCGTCACCACCACATGACCTCTCTTATTGTCCCTGTCATCACCCCACTTACACACACACGCTCTCTCTCTCTCTCTCTCTCTCTCTCTCTCTCTCTCTCTCTCTCTTCGGTCTACTACGACCACCACCACCGTACTACCACCCGTCACCCGGAAGATTTAAACCACAGCTGTCGCTCTCCTTATTTGAACCACAGCCACCGTCGCCTCCAACCGCCACAGCCACCGTCGCCTCCAGATCTGAACCGCCGTCGTCGCCTCCAAGACGGAAGCTATCTTTATCGATAAGGGTCTTGCATGTTTTACACAAAGATCTTCCTGATTTTGCCTTTTCAGCCTTCCATGGCTTTGGGTGTTACCAATTTCATTCTTTCCCTCACCTGTGTAATCGTCTTCGTTCGTGGGAACAAGAACAGGAATAATGACACTAATAAATGTGTGTTTATGGTTAATAGATTTGTGAATTTGAGTTTCAAAGGTCTGTAATGAATTTTATTCTAATTTTGTATAAAAAATAGGGTTTTTGTTCTTCATATCAGTCATACATTGATGTGTTTTCATTGCTTCATCTTCATCAATATAGATGTAGGTTTTGTTTCATATTTGTATCAAAGAATTCAAATTTTTGTTCAATCTTTCTTTTTGTAAATTGCTAAAATGGAAAAATCATAATAGTTTAATTAATCTGATATTGCAAAAGTCAATGATTTAATTTTCAAAAATTAATACATAATTAAGATTATATGATTTCGTTAATAATGATTAAAGTAAAGATATTTAAATGGAAAAGATGTTTGGTATCAAGGATAGAGGTTAAAAAGACCAAAATACCCTCATGCGCAAGGAATATGGTGGCTTTTAACGGTATAACTTAACGGCAGTTAGGCTAAAGGACTAAGGGTGAAACAACATATCGAACATAAGTACTACTAGTGTAATTTTTTATCTTAAAGGACTATATGTGAAATTCCTCAAACACCACATGAACCATCTTTGTAATTATATACTATAGACAATTTTCAGGATGCTATTGTTCAATGAATAGTAGTGAATTTGTCCTGTAGTGCAGCTAATAATTTATATAGTTTAAAATGTGAGCTTAAACCAGTCAGTGCTACAGATGGAGTGGATGGAGTGGTAATTAAGCTTTCTTTTAATGGAAATGGTGCAAGTTCTAATCCTGGTACTTATTTTTTTCACTTTACTGCAGCTCAAATCATGAATCATAACCTTTTGTTTTACCTAACTTTTTCTATTTTTTTATGTGTTAAAAAATTGAAATATTATTTTGTTATAATACCTTATCAAATCCTTCTTTTTTATAAAGATAATCTTTTAAGTGTTTTTTAGTAATACGCAATTAAACTTTTTATAAATCATTTATCGTATATTTATTTTTAACTTTTAGTTTCTATGTTTTTGGATGAGTAAATTAGAATGGTTGTAAAAGAGTTTTTTTTGGTAAATTTTTTTTCATGATTAAAAGGATTAATAACGTTAATTGTTAAATTGTTCATAATAATAACAAATTAAACTTGAGCATGTTTGAGTTAGAACCAAATAGTATGAAATATTCAAAACAATATATTTGCACCCATAGTTATTAGTATAATTAAAAATTGACATGAGATCCGATATTTGTTGGAGAAAATTGTCCAACATATTTACGATAATAGTTGAATCAAGAATTAGGGTTTCTATTAGTTTTTATATATTATCTGTACTTATTTTCTTTCCGCTGCAATACGCGGATACCCATATCTCGTTAACTCTATTTACAAACATAGTCTTTTTGAAAGCATAATCTCTACTCAGTGTTAGAGGTATAATTGTATACATCTTATTTTTTTAATACCTCGTTCAAACATTATTAAATTATGTTATTGTTGATACTAAAACACTTAAAAAATAATAAAAATATTTTTGTTGAGAAAGAAAAAGAAAAACAGAATAATCTTCTAATATATATAAAAGACTAATTTGTAAAAAATTATTAGATGATCTAGACCATTCATTTAATAAAAGATTTGATCTTAGCCGTTAATTCATTTAATTCTATAATTTTGATTTTAACTTTTTAGAGTCAAACTAATATGAATTAGATAAAGATAACCCTTAATTAAATCAATAATAAAAAATTTTCTTGATAAATATGATATGTATGGTAGTTTCCATAAAATTTAATATCCATCGTATTTTGAGAAAAAATAGGGATAATAGTCTATATATATTTTTGCTAAAAAAAAGGCTTCTATTATCTATTTTTAAATTTTGCTAAGTATTTATATTTTATTTATTATTATGAGACAATCTCTTCTCTTATATTTATTTAAATAATAAAATACTAAATTTCATCTTTTTAATTAGAAATTTCTATTATATTTTACATCGTTCATAAACTTGATATAATTTGATTTTACATAACGGCTAAAATTAGTATAAGATTATAAGAAATACTTAGATTACGCTCTTTTTTTCATTTAGATTACGCTCTTTTTTCTTATGACTACCGTGTTTTTACACGGGCAATAAACTAGTTGAAATCTAATATAAGAATTCTCTACCTAGGCAGAGAAAAAGGAAACGGCAGTGTATATGGCAAAACGACACCGCATTTTCCATGATTGTCTATACGAGACGATGTACAACAACTTCTCTTTGGCTTGCAAAATTTAAAAAACTAAATTGATTAATTTACAGGATTAAATTTCTGAGGAAATAAATTTGAATAAATAAGATTTCGTATACATTTAGTTGTAAGAAAATGGAATAAAGTTAAACTACATTTCAATCTTAGTTTATCTTTAGATTGTTAATTTATCGAATTAATTGCAATTGAGTTATATCAAATGAGTAAAATGTTAAATTCATATGCGTTGTAAGCAACAAAGTGATATTAGCTACACTATTATAAAACAATTAAGGGTCAATTGTAAGTGTTTGTAATTCAAGTAATAATGCAATCGTACTCAAAAAGTAATATTTATAATAGTTATTATAATCAGTAAGTTTAATTTAAACTTACGTAAATGAGAAGTTTTGTTTATTGACCAATAGTTAACTAATAACGATCTATATTTGTTAGTGAATATTAGATTGATCGAAAATTTATGGTTTTAGTTTAGCGTTTAGTTTCAAAAAGTGTATCGAACTTGTTAATTTTTGCTCTTCTGTATACTCATATTTCAAAACTACCATTTAGTGTATCCAACTTTCTAGAACTAACATTTAGGGTATCCGGTTACCTATTCAACAAGTAATGTTGATATGACACCGGTTGCTAATGTGGCATCTGATTTGGACGCTGACATGGATAATACTTGTTTATAAATAATTGAATGAAGGTCCTGAATTGACTCATTTGCTTCATCATCGACGACCACCCTTGAATCGACGGCACTAAGAACGTTTCCTTGCCGTTGTTGGGGTTCTAAGGCGACAAAAGATTAGGGCTCTCCGGCGACTTGGGATTTCACAGATCGACGGGGGTTTTCATAGATCTGGGGGTTTAGACATTTTCCTTTGAACGATCAGGCGATGAACAGGGTAGTTTTTAAAGAAATTACCCAATACACCAAATGGTTGTTTTTAGGAAGTTTGATATACTAAATTGTAGTTTTGAAAGTTGGATACACACAATAGCAAAAAGAAACAAGTTCAGTACACTTTTTGAAACTAAATCCTTTAATTTAAACCGTTTGATTTCCGTTTACATTCAACTTAGATATAATTCGCTTTTTGAAAATTATATTACAATAATATATATATATATATATATATATATATATATATATATATATATATATATAGGGTATGGCGGATTTTTTGGGTTTCCGTTAAACCACTGAAATTGAAAATAAATCATGAAATAAATAAGATTAAAAACAACAAGAGAAAAGATTAACTCACTTAGAAATGTAGAGATTGAAATCACCAGAGGATATTTGCAGCGGTAGTTCCAAGAGAAGAATATTTTTGGTTTTTTGATACTACTAAGGGATATAATATGAAGTATTAAGGAGTAAGGATTATTCTAAGAGAGTAGAAGAGAGAGTGTTTAGGCTGCCATGTGTTTTCTGAATAAGCTCGTAATTTTATTAAGAATTCTCTGCGTTTACAAATGAACTTTTGATCGTTTATATAGACGATCAAATTATAATACGACAAATACATTACCTAATTCTAATAATTTACAATACGGAAACATAAATATGCTATCACCTAACTCTAATAATTTACAATACGGAGATTTGACTATGCTAGTAGAAATTTATTACAACTTGCATTTTTTCAAACTTCTTGTCAGAAGTCTTGTAAATTTTTTTTTTCTTTTGTGTATGTGCGTCACTGCTTATGTCTAATTTGCATTATTGTATGTGCTGTTGAAGATTCTCTAGAAGTCTCGGTGTGTTTCATCGATGGATGGTGCTGTAGCCGTATCGTCTTCTAAAGCAAAATCAATATTTTCTTCATTATTAATGTCTTCTGTCTTCATCATCTCTCCTTCCCCTGAAAAAGGAAGAAGCATGTTCCAGTTTTTGTGTGACCAAATTTGCACATAATGGCTTTCGGCTAGTAACTTGAAGCTCTCCCAGAAAAAGTCTTGTGGTAGATTTGAGGTTTGCTGAAAGAGCGTTACTTGTTGAATAAAGTTCTCACAAGCTTCGAAATTTATTTCCGTAGATGCTTCGAGCTGTTTGAACATATTTTGTGTAGCCAGCCTGTGAGTAATGAAAACTCTCTTTTTTGCAGGTCTGTATGTGTAGTTATCCGCTTATGGAAGAGATGCGAATATTTTGCATCCAATTACAGGGAAAGAGCTGTAGGATGCTATGTTGCCTGCTGTCAGTAAAAACTTTTCGCCAAACTTGTTAAGGATGGCTTCGATCTTGGGATTTAATTTGAATTCGAGATAATCAATCATCCCATTGTGATAGAACTGAAGAATCTCGTCCTCAGTGAGTGTAGTAGTGTTTAAATTTATTTGTAAGCATAGTAGCCCTGCTACATTATGTGTATCAATGTTGCCATCTCCAAGCTCAATGGTGTGGCTTCTTTGTATAACTGTTATTCCCTTGTATTTGTCTTCGTGAAAAGCAATATCCACGATTCTTTGTTGTAAGTTGTGTAAAATAATAGGGAATTCTATACAAATTTTTTCTGAAACAATTTGTTCAAACTCTTTGAACTGTCGTATAACAGGCTCTAGAGTTTGTCTCCAAGGAAGATCTAAAATCCTTGCCTTGAAGCTATCATAGTTTCTATGTATAACTATGTTTGTTTTCTTTTCCTTCTTCTCGATTTCTTTTTGAAGCTGTGTATTTTTTGTTTCGAGAAGTGCTACCTTTTGTTTTAACATACTGTTCTCAATTTGGGTTTGTATATACTGTGTATCTTTTCCAGATTGCATCAATTGTTTTTGCAAATTGGCTATTATTTCCTCTTGAGATTTTATTAATTGTTCAGAATTCATTTTTGCCATGTCTGAAAATGTTTTCACTTCTTCAGGTTCTATGTAAAAATTAGTTACCCCAAAGTGTTGTCTTGCAACTTGAATGGCTTCTGAAAAATTATAAAATCCTTTGTAAATGGGACTAGGACATTGTATATATTTTGCAACTGTCTCCCATTTATTGATAATACCAATTTTTGTTCCCCTAAAAATTACATAATGAGAAAATTTTTGTTTCTTTATTTCAGGGGTTTTTTGACTTTGTTCAACAAAATATATACTTAAAGCATTTAAAATTTGTGCTTTGAAAGACGAAGCTTGTGGCATAGTTTGCACATGCCAAAGATTATCTAACAAACACTATTGTTTTTCATTTAATTGCATACCTATGATGGGTCTAAATTTTTTAGTCTCATCATGGCATACTTGTAAAGCATAATTTCCAAATATAATAACCGAACTAGCCGTTTTTTGTATAGTTTGTGTATTCTTTGTGCCATGTTGTAAAACATAGGGATTGGTAGGACGAATTTTATTCATCTCCAATCGTGGTCTTATTGAAGAATTGTAAGTTTGTAAAAACTGTGTTTGTGAGATGTCTTCAAGTCCTTGTTCTAACATTTCTGGTATTTGTTTTCTAAATTCTTCTTTTTCTAGAGGACTGTATTCTATATTAGCTGTTCTAATTTTAATATCTGGATTTTTGATTTTAAACTTACATACATATTTTACCTTTGATTTTTTAATATCTTCTCCTATTAATCCTATTTTTTCTAAATGTAAAATTATAGGATAATTTTGGCTTTTTGTAATATCTTTTCCTTTTTCTAATTCGTGTGTTAAGAGATCTGTAAATAATTTAACCGTTTCATTTTCTATATAGGATTTATTGTTTTGATTTTGGTGTTTTAAAAATTCTAAATTCCCTTGTCCACCACGCTTTCGTGCAAACTCTGATGTATTAATATAGCGAGATGTTGGGAAGCTGTATAGTTGTTTACTAAGTGTTACAACATTACGTGTTATTGTAATAGCTCCATTTAATCCTAATATAAAGTTTAAACCAAGAACAAAATCTTTTGATTTAATACATTGTGGATTAATATTAACCTGTGGTATGTCATATTTTATACTAAAATTTCCTGAAAAATCAAGAAATTGTATACCCGTAGGTTCTATATAATGTGTGATTGAAATTAAACGATCTTCTATTGTTTTAGTAATTAATTTATAAGGTAACTCTTTATGATATTGTTGTGGTACTAAACTGTAAGATATTACACTTTTTGTGGCTCTTGTGTCTAATAAGGCTGTTAAATCTAAAAATTTATTATTACTTAACCATAATCTACATTGTACGTTAATCATATTTGCAGATCCCTGTGTTTGTATATATATGTTTTCTTCAGACATTTTTGCTATATCATTCTCTATATCAAAGGTTTCTTGTTTTTGTTTTTTCTTATCAACTAAATCTTCTATATATTTTATTTTTTCTTCTATATTTTTTATTTTTAACTTATGCAATTCAGCTGTTATTTCTAATTTTTCTAATTTTTCTTTATATATGCTTGGTTCTTCCTTTGTTTGTTTTAAATCTTTTATTTCAGCTATTTCTATATCGAATACCCTTTTTAGACATAAACAACAAATTTCTTTAAAGCAAATGTTACATTGTAATCTTTTTTCAATGCTAGGATAATATCCATAATTATAACATTTTATATAGTTGTTACCCCTGTTTTTAATCCAATTATGTTCACATTCCTCTTGTTCTGTATTAACATATGTGTAAGTAACCTTTGTTAATGAGTTTTCTGTCTCATTATCGCTGTATATACTATATATTGATTCATTATCTGAATTGTCTGTTTCTACTAATTATATTTCATATTCTCCTATTTGTTCTACAAGATTGCTTCTTTCTATATTTTTGTTTCTGTTGGGACATTTATTTGCTAGGTGTTTTATGTCTCCACAAATAAAACATTTACAATTTCTTATTTGTGGTTTCTTAACATATTTTTTATTGTAAGGTTTATATCCGTTTCTGTATGTAGTACTTTTTCTAAGTTTTTTCTTATTATTGTTATAATAACCATATGTTTGAGGTGTATAAATTGCTGTTTTACAAAATGCGTAGGCATTCTTCTTTAACTGTTCTTGTAAGGCTACCTCTTTACATCTTTCTTCTAATATTGAAAATGTATGAGTTATTCTAGGTCCTATTCCTAAATTTTTATAAGTTCCATAATTGTTTTTCCATACTTCGTGTATATTTTTTCCTAAATCTCCTGGTAATTTTATAAAATACTTATCACATAAATTATCATCCATAGCTTGTCCTGTTTGCGATAATAATCGTGTAAAGTCTAAAGTAAATTCATTAATATATTTCATATCTGCTATGCTTAATTGTTCTAAGTTTCTAATTGCTGTATCCTGTAATAAACTACTGTTTTTTGCTGGGTCTACTCCTAATATAAGAGTTCTAATTTGTGATGTAAAATTGTATGGATTGTCTCCTAAGGCTTTTAATCTATTTACTTCATCTGGATCTTGGGCTTTTTTACTTTGCCAAATACCTAGTGCTATTGGTCCTAGGGTTGTTTCCAAGTATGCAAACATGTCCATGCTATCTTTTTTGTTTGTTTTCCACATTCTTACTACTGTTTGTTCCCATGTTAAAATTTCATCTGTCCATAACTGAGGTTTTTGTTTTTCTAATAATAACATGCTTCCACTGTATATATTTCCTATAGGTAATCTACTTCCTTTTCCTCTTATATTTGATTCTTGTTGATATGCTGTCATGGGTTGTGTCCATAATTCTCGACCTGCTGTTTCTTGTGTAGATGTTCCTGGTTATCCCAATTCTATTTTTACTCTTTTATTTGCATTTGGCATATATGTATCCATAAAGTTTTGATCGTGTTTATAAAAATTTGATAACATAGTTTTTCCCTGTAAAATGTTTTCTACTAATGGTAGATTATAATATTCTTGTAGTTTTTTGTAACTTTCTTCATATGTCATCCCTAATTCTGTTATGCATTCTATAATCATATCGTCTACTTCTTCTTGAATGTTTAACTCTGTAAATTTCCTATTAATTATTTGTTCTAATGTTTTATTTGTTTCTTCAGTTTTAAATCCTGTAATAGTTTCTTCTTCTTCTAAATAGTCTATTAAGCTATAGTCAAACTCTTCTTCTTCGAATTTATCAAAACCAATATTTATAATATCTTCTTCTATTTCTTTTTCATTTTCTGTATCATAGACTGGTTCTGTGTCATATTCTACATTCATAAAATTATATTCTGTTTTTCTTCTTCTTTAGGTGTTTCCTTTTTAAAATCCACAAATCTTAAGCTTTGTTTTCCATTTAGGTCTTCATATATGTAACTTCTTTTAGGTACTAATACTTCATTTTCTTTTTCTTTTAAATCATCTAACTGTCATTCTAATCCTGCTAATTCTTCAGGATCTATTTTTATGGGATCTATCATTTGTATTGATTTTGAAGCTATAGTGTTAACTATTCCTTCAATATTTACTTTGTATTTCATACCTGATCTGTTACTTGCTTTTCCTAATACTCCTATACTTATTACTATATTATTTCCTTCATAATTTTCATATCCTTTAGTTTGTAAAGCTATTTTTACTTTTTGTAAATCATTTATGTCTTTTAAAATTCCTGGTGTACAATAAAATAAAGCTGTGTTTTGGTTAAGATCAACCTCAATTCCAGAGATTATTGTTTTCTTTAATTCTGTTTTCCATCTTTTGTCTAGTAATAATGCTAATAGTTTAGTTCCTAAATTTTTTCTTCCTAGTGCTTTAATTCCTATGACTACTAATCCTATATGTGCAAAGTGTTTTCCTGATTGTTTAATTTTTTGTATTGTTTCTGGTGAAAATAAATCTATAGTTACTGTTTTGTCAATTACTCTAAGACTTTCTTCTCTACTGCTTCGAATTAATACTGTGTTTATATTTAAAACTCCTATCTGATATAATATTTTGGGATTTAAAATATCAAGTTGATGTTGATTATATAAATTTATATTTCTATCAACGTCAATTTCTTGTTCTAACTGTATTATTTGTTCATTGCTGTTTGATCCTGATCCTCTTCTAAGTATTCTATTTATAAGTTTTCTATTAATTTTAATATCTTCTATATTTAACTTATTTATTGCTTGTGTAATTTTTTCTATATCACTTACCGTATTTGTATCTGTTTCTTTTTTATCTTCTAAGATATTAATTATTTTGTTTAGTTTTTCAATAATTTGTAATAGTAAGCTAATAATAAAGTTAAATAATATAGGATACTGTTTATCACGTTTTCCTTGTCCTGAATATTTAGTAAATCCTGTTACTTCTTCTTTGTTTTCTCCTGGTTTATACTTACTAGCGTCTTCTAATGCTTTTTTATATTCTTTTGATAACTCCAGTTTATCCTTCTACTATCTTTTTAACTGTATCTATTAATTTTTCTAAGTTTGTAATTTGTGTTTCTACTTTAGTTAACAAACTTTTGTTTTCAATATGTTTAGTCTTACTGTTTTCTAATAAATAATTTAACTGTTGAATTTCTTGTTTACTAGGAATATTTTTCCTAATGTCTTTTAATTCTTTTATAATTTGATTATTTTGATCTTTAATATATCCTAAATTTTCTGTTAACTTGTTTATTATTTCAAATTTTCTCTCTATATATATATATTGTGTTAAACGTTCCGTAGTAATGTAATTATTTTTGGCTTCTTTTTCTAAATTTAGTCCTAAATTAATAAGTAGATCTGTTATACCGTTTAAGTGTATGTTTTCTGAATGTAAACTATGTTTATATTTAATATTAAATTTGCAATCAAGATGCTTACGATCTAAATAACTATCATTGACTTCTAAATTTAAAAACTCAAGCTTTTTGAAAATCGTGGTTGAAGATGAGGAATCAATAATTATATGAATTTCTACTCTCCTAGTTTTCTCCTTATTCCATTTTCCCTTATAAGATTTTCTTATATCCCTTCTAAAATATATATGTATGAGAAATGTTCAATATAGTTCATACTTAATTTATAGTTCTTATGGACTAATTTTAGCCTTTGAATTAGCCCCATTAATGGTCCAGATTGAATTTTAAAATTTTGAACGGAGTGACATTTTCGTAATTACATATGATGCTTTTACAATCATATTTGATTGTATATGAATCACTATTTCATGACTATGTTTTTATATAGACTTTATTGAAGGGTTTAGTTTCAAAAAGTGTATCGAACTTGTCACTTTTTGCTATTGTGTATACTCAATTTTCAAAACTACCATTTGATGTATCAAATTTTTTAAAATTACCAATTAATGTATGGTAACCTGCTATAGCAAGTTGATGCTTATTTGGCAAAGGTCTTGGATGATGTGGCAAAAATCATGAGTAATGTGGCTTTTCTCTATTAACATTAAATAATAATAATAATAATAACAATAATAGCAGATTCCCAGATTCTCAGAACTCAATGGTCGATCTATTGAACTATTGATAGATCACATTCACATTCATCGATCTAGCTACAGCGTATCTGTTTGGCCTTCAACAACAGAATCGACCATCACCATCGAGCTACAGCAGATCTGTTTGGCCTTCAACAACATAATCGACCATCACCATCGAGCTACAGCAGATCTGTTTCGCGATCGACTGAACCATCGATCTGATTCACATTCATCTTCATCGATCTGATTCATCTTCAAGAACACCATGGCCCTTGATCTTCATCGATCCGATTCACCTTCATCTTCATCGATCTGATTTATCTTCATCACTACCATCACTACAACAAAATGAGGCTAATGCAACGGTTTAGAAGCAACACTTCTAAAAATTATTGCATTATACATTACATTGATTATAAAGCGACACTTTGAAAATAAGTGTTGCATTTGAGTCTCTAACGCAACACTTTTTTTGAAGTGTTGCATAATTTGTATAAAATTGCAACATTTTTTAGAAATGTTGCATTTAAAAAGGTTCAAACGCAACACTTATATGAAGTGTTGCAACTATTAGAGAAAAATGCAACATTTATAACAAAATGTTGCATTTGCGTAACTTAAAAGGCAACACTTACTTCAAAAGTGTTGCGAAGTTCATGAAAATTGAAACATTCATGTTAATCATAAAGTGTTGATTCTACTAATCAAAGTTCAAATAGACATGTACAGTTAAAATATTAAAAATTGCATCAAGTCATATGAAAGTGCACATGAAGTGTTTGATTTAATGCTTGAACAAGTTATTCAGTAATGTCCATTTATTTTCTTGGAAATTTGATGATCATACTAGATTAATAAGGGAACATAATAATCATTCTACAGTTTTGTTGCTCTGAATCTCTACTGCATGTGCTACTTTGGTTCATTTTGCTTGGTTTATGGATGATAAGTATATAAACAAAGATGCTAAAGCTGCCAATTTCTACATGTAATCCTCTTCCATGCATCTGTAGTAGAACTTTTTTTAAGCCTAAATTGTTTTGTAATCCTCTTATGAGCAAAAACTGTATATTTACTTTAAGAAGTCATAAACATATGAAGTGCATGATGATGTTCTATTTTGTTTTATCTGTCTTGGTGGAACCCAAGGTATTAAAGCAATGACCGAACATATCAAATGCTGTAACCATGTCCAGTTTACATATTTATCACTTTATTTTGCAGCTGAAGTTAGCTCAATCCCGATTGTTGACGGCGACTCCTTGTTGGACATATTTAGCATTGTTCCTACTTCCTACTTCCTATAATGTTGTTGGTTACTCTTTGACAGTGACATCACGGCTTTGGCAAAAGACAAAATCTACACACGCATTAACCTTGAAGAAATGACTATTCATCAGGCAAGGATCATTGTTGAGTGTGCCTGGTGACATGTGTTTAGGGTCTAATCTGCAAGTAGAGGTGGCAATGCTTATGAATGGGTCAATTTGGGCTATGTACTTACGTTTTACCTCTAACAGTAGCCAAAAAGGAAATGGGTCAAATGGGTCAACCATGTTGTGAGTTAGCCAAAGTGTATTTTTTATTTATTTATTGAAAGTTTGAAATAATGTCACTTCCGTAGTCATATATGTCACATTATTGTGTATTAAAAAAAGAATTTTTGGACACAAAGTGTTGGGGTCAACCCATAAGAAAATTACAACCCATTTCGATTTCAACCCGTTTGGCCTATTAACCAACCTGTCTGATTGCCACGTCTATAGTGAAGAGTTACTAGTCCCAATCCACATAAGGATAAGATGTGGGATTATGTGTTGGTAAGTTCGAAATTTGTCTTATCAACTTTTTATTTATAAAGTTTGCTTGTTTTGCCAAGATATGCACATATAATTTTTGTATGTATTTGAAGGAAAAATACATTGTCCCTGATGAAGCAAAAGAATGGGTGTTAATGACAATTGGGTGTTGCTGGAGAGTACACAAATGCAGAATTAAGAAGAAACACTTCTACAAGCTCGATGATAACAAAACGAGATGGAAGAATCGTCCTCTAAGCATTTCGGATAAGGATTTCTCAGATTTATTGCGGTTATGGAATAAAAATGAAGAGATGGTAATACGGTGAATAATTTATTTACTAATAGTTTATCTAATTTTTTTTCAATGAAGTGTTTAACCTTGCATTATTGTGTATGTAGAACCGTTGTTTACATGCAAGGAATATACGCATGTCACAAAAGAATATGCACACAGCTGGTCCAAAAAGTTTTGCAAGGATTCGTGAGGAAATGGTAAATATATCTTACTTGTGATTGTTCATGATGTTTTTTTATCTAATTTCCTCTTATTATATTTTATTTTTTATCTTTCAAACTATTATGATAAAGAGAAATGAAGACCCAAATAAGGAACCACCTAGTTTAAGTCAAATGTTTGAGCGTACCCGCAAAAGAAAGGAGGGAAATGTTTATGTTGAGACATACGATGACACTGCAAAAAAAGTGGTAAGAAAATATACACAATTTCATATAAATTAGTTTTTTTAATGGGTGACATTGACTTTCTTTTGAATTACATTGAAAGGAACAAATGAAGAATTACATGCCTTTAGAAGATGGAAGTGCTCCCGTTGATCCATTTCACGTTGTGATGAGCAAAGAGTATGACGGACATCGTAGACTCTATGGTAGAGGTGTTACCAACAAACTAATAAAGAAAAATGGTGGGGAGACGACATGTATGGTTCCACGAGAGTATATGGAATCACTTAAAGCCTTAGAAGCTAAAGAAAAACAGTTGATTGAAATGGGAAATAAGCTTGCAGAAGAACATGAGAGGAAGAAGATTGAGCTAGAAGAGTATCATGAAACGAAAAAGGTTGAGTTTCAAGCAATGCAAGATAAGTTACTTGAAGATGCGATACAAAAACTCATAGAAAAACTACCTCCTGGAGTGACTCGAGATATTTTCACATAATTAATTTATAGACTACTTCCAGTTAGGTAAGAAAATTTTGTATAATAATGTCTCGGTCAATTGATTTATTTTCATTTTATGAGAAACTACCCATCTTGTTTTTAATGTACCAGGATGAGCTATGAGGTTATATTAAAAGAAGGAAAACCGAGTTTTAAATATTTCTAGGTTTTTAATGGAGAACTATGTTGACTCTATTTTTATTGGTTGTTAATTTTGATTTGTTTTTAGACAATTTTGTATTGCAACAATATAGTATTGCTTATAATATGTTATTATGGATATTTGTATTGTCATCTAAACCAAATCAAAAGTTGCATTAATATGATTAAAAAGTTTATTGAAGTGTTGCGATACATGGTAGAATGTGTTGCACTTGTATGGTAGGAAACAACATAAAGTGTCGCGTTTGATATATAAAACGGTTGCCTTTAGTGAAAAGAGTATTACAATTGGTTTTTAAAAGTGTTGCAATTAATTTTAAAAAGTGTTGCACACTAACGTGAGAAGTGTTGTATTTAAATATAAAAAGTGTTGCAATTAAGTGTAAAAAGTGTTGCACATAAATTATAATGTGCTGCAGATAGCTCAAAAAGTGTTGCTATTGAGTATAAAAAGTGTTGTAATTATGTATAAAAAGTGTTGCGCTTAAGTGTAAAAAGTGTTGCATACAGAAAGTGTGACATATGCGATACATGAGCGACAGTTTCAAAAGTGTTGCTTATTCCGGCAAAAGTGTTGCTTTTGACCTAAGGCAACATCACATAAGGTAGCATTTGTTAAAGTGTCGCATTAGCCCTAATGCAACAATTTTAGAACTTAATGTAACACTTTTGCACCGTTGCCTTAGCGTTAATTTGTAGTAGTGCATGGACCATCGAAACACCATCATCTTCTCATAAGGTAAGTTTAGGGTTTTTGTTCGATTTAGGGTTTCTGTTTATTCAAGATTTGGGGCTTTTGTTCGATTTAGGTCTGTTCTTATGAGATTTAAGTTTCATATGCTACGAGATTTGGGGCTTTTGCTAGATTTATGGCTGTTCTCATCTGCAATTTCATCTGCTAATTTCATACGAATGCATACATTTGCGATTTAGAGCTGTTCTCATCTGCAATTTCATCTGCGATTTAGGGCTTTTGTTCTGTTCTTATGTTCATGTTTATTCCAGATCTGAAATTTTGGTTCAATTCTGGTTCTGATTTTCCATTTGTTATTCGTATGATCTGGGTTTATGTTCATGGTTTATGTTCTTTATGTGGGGTGTATGTTCTTCATATGTGTTGAAAATCTGATTTGGCATAGCAAATAATGACATGGCAAGTTGTAAATATGAGGTGGAATATAGAAATAAATCAAAATTATGAAAATAACCTGCAACCTGTTTAGAAGGTTTTCGGATACCCAAAATGGTAGTTTTGGTAAGTTGGATACACTAAATGGTAGTTTTCAAAATTGGGTATACACAATAGCAAAAAGTGACAAATTCGATACACTTTTTGAAACTAAACCCTTTATTGAACACAACTTATATATATATATATATACACTAGACTAAATGCCCGTGTGATACACGGGTTGGTTTAAAAGATAATAAATATTAAACATTAATAAAAATATATTAATTAATAATAAAACACGAATTAACTGAGAATTTAAAAATGACGATGTACGTAATCAACAATCTAATCAGCGGTGTAAACATCGACGCAAGCGGGAGGGCAGACTTGACGGCGTAAACATGGTAACATGATATGAAAAGACGTGATTGTATTTTTTTTATATAAATCATCAATCATTATTTTTATAATTAAGAGTAATAAAGTTAAACGTTATTAGTTATAATAAAAAAGGAATTAAATGATTATAAAATATTTTAGAATGATAAAACTAATAATTTGGTTAAATATGATATTTTAAAATATTATAAGGGTTAAATATGATATTTGTAAATTAAGACGGACAAATACAATTTTATATGGTTTCATAAAGGCATATATGAAATTATCGCTAATAAATTTAACTTTAAAAAGTCAAAATTGATTTTTTGATTTGAAATGAAAGAATGATCAAGATTAAATATTTTTTAAATGAATGGTTCAGAAATAAAGTCGATAAAATTAGTCTTTTATGGGTGACGATCCTCTCATGTTTGAGTCAAACATGACCTATCATGTTCTCTCACAAACATGAAAGTGTACCCTACAAAGGGGACCAATTCTTAACTAATATAAGGGACTCACTCTCATGTTTGTGAGAGAACATAATGAGTCATGTTTGACTCAAACATGAGAGGATCCTCACCCGTCTTTTATATATTAGAAGATATATATATATATATATATATATATATATATATATATATATATATATATATATATATATATATATATATATATATATATATATATATATATATATATATATATATATATATATATATATATATATATATATATATATATATAGACAAAAGTTCATGCGAGAACCGTTGTTAGCGCGAGAACCAATCTAAGCCGTCCAATTCCCCCTCCTTCAATGTCATTGCCCACCCATGAATTCCTCACATGCACCCTGCCACACCTTATCCCTCCACGCTCTCCATCTATGATACTTCCCGTATCCAAGGAACGGCTGAGATTGGTTTTCGCGGTTCTCGCACTAACAACTGTTCTCGCATGAACCCTTCCCTATATATATAAAAATACTATATATAGGAATATATATATAAGTAATGTTTAAATTTGCACTTCCCAAAATAAACTTTAAGATCTCGAATAGAAATAATAAAAAAAGATTAAAGACGAAAAAATGAAGAAGAAAGAAGGTCAAGAAAAGTGCTATAATCGCACATTTTGTACAAAGTATAATTCTATAAACAAAACTAAACTAGTAGCGAACACATCTTTTGCTACTTTTTTTTTAAGTTAAAAAGAAACCAGAATAAATAAACAAAATTAAACAAAGACCATTTGTCTAAAAGTTAAAGAAGCTTCACTATATTATGATTTCATTTATTGCTTATAATAAATAATAAGAAGTTCTTTAATTTAGCATTTAACGAGTTGGTATTACCCGCGCGTTGCGGCGGGAAACAAAAAAATAAGAATGTATAAAGTATATAAATTGAACGTTCAAGTACATATGTTTAGAATAGAAAATAAATTTTTAAACATCCGGCCTCTCTTTAAGAAAATGAAGTTAATGATGTGCGCCGATTATTTTGATTGTGGATTTAAATAAATTTGTCGTTTACGCGAGAGAAGAAAACAACGCATAGGAGGGCCAATTTTGCATATTAAGAAACCATCATAAGTTAATGGGGTTGCTACTCAATTAGTAGAGTAAACACAATATTATTATTGAGCACATCACAAAACTTCTAAAAGAAAAACAATAATATGTAAAACTAATTATTATAATCAAATATTTAAATGTCAAATTAAGATTGAAAAACAATAATATGTAAAAGTGTAAAACTAATTATTATAAACAAATATGTGAATGTGAAATTAGGATTGAAAAATGCGCTGACCAAAAATATGAAGCACAAATTGCACAGCTGATGGATTCGAACACATGGTCGATCTTGAGGATAAAAACCTGGAGGCTCACCACTGCGCCAAGTGTTAATTAGTTATTTATGGCTGCATCAAATATATATATAACAAATCAGGAATGTCACTGTTCATAATGTTATATATATATAATGTAATATTTATTATAAATTAAAATAAAAAAATATACATATGAAGGCGATTTTATATTATTAATATTGTTTCTGTTGGTCCCGAATGGATACTACAACAACAAATGTTTGTATAGAGGAGGTTGAATACAAACTGTAGCTATTTAAAATTTATAGACACACGGTTTACTTTTATATAATTCTTATAGATGTAAATCAAGAATTACATGAACTAGATGCGGAAAATCTAAGTTCAATAAAAAGTGGCAACTAAATTTGTCTAACACATAGACTAAGCTAATCTTAAACAACTGAGGTCTAAGATGTTCAACACATGAACACGTTTGTAACACTGAAAGTAAAATGCTAACTCTTCTAATTCTCAACAGATGAGATTTCAGTGTTCAACTCTATCTATTCGCATGCTTTGCATGTTTCCATGCAAGAGTATATATAAGCAAGATGGTGTCCGGGTTGATGGAGTGGAGAAGGAGACAACGGTACTTGGTTTAATAATATTATAAAAGATAAAGTTAGTGGGTGAAAGGTAAGTTAACTTTATACACAAAGTGTGTTAAGTGAACATATTTTTCAGTAAGGTGTTTACCCACTATCTATTATTATATTATTAAAGTACTACCTTTATGTCTTGGGAGAGTAAACTTCTCTTTCCATGCTTGTACTTTTATCAACACCATGATTCCTGAAGATTTGACTTTACCAAGTATATAGTTGCCAGCCATACTTAGTTGTTGAAACATATCTTCGAGATCTTCTCTTCTAAAGTATATTTCACCTTTTCCAGGGGATCAAGATCTATCATCTTTGTCTATTTGCAGATTCAAAAAGTGGTAAGTACTTTTATAAAGAAAAGATCTAAGGCATAATAGAACAACACATGTTCAGCCTTTGACTTTAGAAAGTGTTACATAGAAAAACTATTAACTGAGATACTATGTAAAGACTCAGCTAACAGACACTGAACTGCAAATGTAATTTTGCTTAGCTAAGGACAAATGTGAAAGACTCAGCTGCTCAGATTTGCTCAGCTGATCATACTGATCAGCTAATAAAACAATTAGAGTACAGCTAATAAACTAATCAAACTAAACTCTCAGCTGATCCCAAGGGCTCAGCTAAACATTTGAGTGTGATCAGCTTATTGAGACAAGATTGGATAAGTAATGAATACCTTATCCGACAGATGGGAGGCATCAGCTGACCAATGAGATAGTGTCAGCTGATCCGTAATTGCTCAGCTGATCTTGGAGAAACCCTTAGCTGATGGGTTTGGACCATCAGCTGATGCTTTGTAAATGCATAGCTGATGTTTCTTGACTTGTCTTTTCTTCTTAGCCGGTTTTACTGAAGCTGGTCCTTTGGCTGATCCTCAGTGTTCAGCTGACACTTTTCACTTTGATTTTCTTTAAGTCTTATATGAAAAACAACACATGTTTTTCATTGATCCAAGTACACAACTAAATATGTGGTTTTGTTAGCATCAAATCCTATTTCTAATAATAGACAAGTTTGATTACGGTTTAATATCTTTATCTCCCCAATAGTTTCCATAATACGGAGTACATGAGTTATAAGCTTCTTTTTACGAGCAAATTGCAATAAAATACTAAGTTAACAAGGAGCTAGCTTACAAAACTTTAGGAGGGACAATAAATAAATAAATAAATAGGTAACTCCTGTTATGTTTGTCAATGCAGGATTATAACGTTAATTTAACTAAATTAGATTACTTTATTCTTACTAATAATCCAAAAAAAAAAAAAAAAGAGTTAACACATTGAATTTGTTTTTGGGTAAAAAAGACTTTAGTTCCTGTAATGTTAAGAAATTTTTATTCTTTTAAAAATCTGAAATCATATGTAACTACTTCTGGATCGTTTTATGAGACATGTAACATATGTAACTGTTCGTGGCTAGTAGAGTAGCAATTTTAAAAATATGCTCTACCTTGTATAATATGTATGCTCTTTTTTATTGAGCACAAAATTATATTTACGAGGAGGAAGCAAAAAAAAAAAAGTCATCATAGGCACATAGTTTTTAGAATAAATTACTGAAATGGTTCCTGTAGTTTGCCAAAAGTTACTGATTTGATCTTTAGATTTAAAAAAAGTATGTGAATAGTCCCTACTGTAGCAAATAAGCCTCATACACAGTCCCTCGATTTAACTTCCGTTAATTGCAGCCATTAACCTCATTTTAAGGAGGGGAAATTTAGTCATTTTGCAATTTAGTCCCTGTAATGCATAATGACTAAAATGCCCCTCCTTAATAGGAGGTTAACGGCTGCAATTAACGGAAGTTAAATCGAGAAACTATGAGTGGGACTTATTTGCTATAGTAAGGACCATTCACGTATTTTTTTAAGTCTACGGATCAAATCAGTGACTTTTGTCAAACTACATGAACGATTTCAGTAATTAACTCTAGTTTTTAATATTTCAGGATTTTCAATTGAGCAAATGAATGGGGGAGATGGTGACTTAACAAAGGAAATAAAGAGCTAAAGCATAAATAAAACAATTGTCGAAATCATTTGAACGTTAAAAAGCTTAAAAATCCTCAATTCATCCAAAAAAAATAAATCATTTGCAAGTTTGTGAAGAAATCACATAAAATCATTTGACCATTTGTCCGTTCGAACAAAATCACACAAAACCTATAAGGAAAAATAAAATAAATCAGCAATCGTAATCAAAGGCTAGGAGATCAAGATATTAGAAAAAAAGAAAATTTGGGCTTGACCGTTTCGGATAACAAAGCAATACGTGATCGTAATCGAAGGTTGGTGGCTACGAATGCATACTTTTGACAAACTAGAATTTAAAAATCCAAGATTGATTTGAGACTTAAAATTCTTCTAATTTCTCATACAAGTTTAAACTTTTCTTTAGTCTTAGTTTATTGATTCCTAGTTTAATTATTATTAACTATTAGATGTCAGTTACTTACCTTTTCGTTATTTTGTTTTGATTAATTAGTTATCTAGTAACTAATTACTAACTTGTATATACATATTAGTTTATTTACTAGTTCAATAGTTTATTTAATATAATTGATCAATCGATATTTGCATACTAATTTCTTGTTAACTTACTTTAAATATTCTAACTTGTTTATTGTAAATTCTGGTATTTTTATAGACCTCTTTTTAGTTTTGTCTCAAACTTAAAAAATATATATCAGACGGCCGTGGATTGCTCCGTTCGGCAACAATCCTTTCGGCTATGTCCCGTATATGATTCGACCCGAACCGACCCGATAGCCACATTACGCGTAGTACCATATGTTCGTGCCAATGCTCATATTCAACCCAATAATGCGACGTGGCTAAGTCCCTTCCTTTTTGTTTGAATCGCCCAAAACCCATTATGGGCCTTGGCCCCATTGTTTTATGTTATTGGGTTCGGCCCATGATAATCGAACAAAGAGTATACCACAATGGTTTTTGTGCGTAACTCAAGAATGGATCAAGCAAGAAAACTAGGTTTGATTAAAAAAACAGAGAAGTTTGTTTTTAATAATGTAGTGCAAGTGTTCTTTCGTAGGGTTTTCAAGAAAATTATGATAAAGATGTTTCGATGATCAACATTGTCTTGATAAGTTTTTAAGCAGTTAGAAAGCATTAAAGTTGATGAAGTATAGAAAATTGATTTTTAAGTTTAAAACGATTTAAATAATGTTTAAATATATTTTATGAGAGTTAAAAAAAATTTCTTTATAGGTGGTAGGCCTAATATTTGTTAAAAGGATGAAAGTGTTGTTAATACAATCATGTTCTCACATCATAATTTTTACAATATAGTCCATTCTTAATTCATAGTCCTAAGTGACTAATTTTAGCCTTTAGATCATAGTATCAATAATCCAGATTGCATTTTAAAATTTTGGATGGAGAGACATTTTAGTAATTCACATGTGATGTTTTTGCAAATCACATATGATTGTATACTTAATTACGTATGATTGCATATTAATATTTTAAAACTATATTTTTACATAAACTTTATTTAACACAATTCTCTAATATTTATCAAATTAATATCACATAAAACACATCAAACAGTTAAATATGACATACAAATAGGTGTCATTTGAAACACATAGAAAGAGAGATAATCTATATATATTATTAAAAGGCTTACATTCTTACTAATAATAGTAATAAAAAAAAATTCTGCACCAATAGGAACCCTCCACTTCAGCAGTTTTTCCTCCACATCAGCACTTTACAAAATTAAAAGGAAAAATGGGAAAGATCCGTTTTTTAAAAACACGCAGAGCCTTTTGAATTCGGGTCTCCATCCGGGTTGCGTTCAAGAATCCCTTGCCTAATCCTTCTCTCATACGCCTCATTACAAAAACCCTAACATCGTTTTCTCTCTTCAGATCTCATCGGATCGATTGTGATTTCCCGCAATCTCTCTTCAGATTTGGATACAAGGTAATCTCTAAGTTCGATTCCTTTGTTTATATGCTTAATCGATTGTATTGTTTATCTGCTAAATGTTTTTTGTTGTTTCTTATTCGATCTTCATTGCCTCAATCGATCTTTCTTCTTAATCGATCTTCATCGCGAAAAGGTATTCTCTTAACCGATTCCTTTGTTTATCTGTGTAACGTCCCATTTTTTTTAAACAACACAACGACTGAATCGAAACATCGGTCAACATCAAACTAACTTTAAAATAAATACTGAGTAAAACCGTTTACTACGCAAGTAGTCAGAAACTATTAAAACTGTAAATACCGACCTTAAATAAATAAATAAAACAACAATCTAAAAGCTTGCGGAAACAATGCTGGAGATGATGAGCTATCACTGACGCACTGGAGTCCCGCCGTAGTCATTTCCTGAAAAAGCGGTTAACAACAACCGTAATCACAAAGCTTAACGAGTACTTTACTTACAATTTAGACAGTTCATCAGAACACTGATCTCATACCCAACACTGAGGTGTTGGTCTCATACATGTTACAGAAGTAACAGTCTAACATACCCACTACCGTAGTAAGTGGTCTCTGCATACCCGTCACCGTAGTGAATGGTCTACCAACCCGTTGTCGTCACAACGGTCTCATACCCGACACCGAAGTGTCGGTCTCATATCTGTCACTGAAGTAACAGTCTCATACCTGACACCGAAGTGTCAGTCTAAACATACCCACTGCCGTAGTAGTGGTCTCTACATACCCGTCACCGTGGTGAACGGTCTAAGCATACCCGTTACCAAGTAAACGGTCTAACTCGTCAATTCTTGTATCTTATTACTTATTATTTGTTTTACTCATCATTACTCAATACAACATTATGTTAAACATACCTGACACCGAAGTGTCGGTCTAATCGCAACATTCTCTCACCTTCAAACAAAGTTTACTTTCGTACTTGCCATTAGGCGTATTCAATGTCTATCTAAAAAGTAATTAAGAATACTCACCTGGTATCGCGATACAGTTAACGGTAAAAGCTTAACGAGCGTTCGAGTTGCGTGACCGTCAGCAAACACCTATACAAATACATTCTGTTAACTTAGTAATGGGTAAGCCTTCCATAAACCTTAATTAATCTATCTCCTATCCATTTCTCTTATTGGACCACGACCCAAATTACTAGTTACTGTTACCGGGCCTATTGGGCCTTCGCGTCGCGAACTCCCTTCTGGGTTCTAAAATTCGATAGTCAAATTTTGGGACTTTGAAACAATCAAATTTGACACCTCTAAACAATCGAATGTCCATCGTGCATGTATCGAATTTCGTAAGCTCATGAATCAAATTTCTGTCTTATAAGCCAAGTATCGAATTTGTATGCTTATAACACCATGTTCCTAATTTCTAAATTAGAAACTCACTCAACTCACAAAATTAGGAACTCAAATTAGGAACTTACAAAATTAGGAACTCAAATTGGGAACTTACAAAATTAGGAACTCAACTCACAAATGTCGAATTATGTGTTCTCATGCAAGTATCGAAAAGCATTATGTACATATATATCATGCACTACCAATGTTCCAAATTTTCCTTTAAAATTAGGAACTTAAAATTAGGAAGTCCAAGTATCGAATTTATGTGTATAAAGCCCAACATACCAACTCAAGTTTCGAATTTCTTATCATGCATGTATCAAATTTTCTTAAGTACACCTAAGTAAGCATTGTGTACAAGCTAAATAAGCACAAGGTTCATGTTTCGAATTCTCTCAGGCAAGTATCGAATTTACTACATCAAGTTTCAAATTCTATCTTAACTCAAGTGTCGAATTTTAATATCAGACATCATCTTCTCTGCTGGCTCGAAGAACAGTATCCCCAAACGCCATTTTTGAAAATCATAAACTCTTGAAACTTAACCAAATCAATTTCTTTTTGACTCAAAATGTTTCTCCATCTATTTAAATCATTTCCTACCATTTTCATCTCAATTAAACAAGTTTAGATCCTAAAAATATCCATTTCTTTGTTGTACAAAAAAACCCATTAAAACTCCACCTTAGAACTCAGATCCTACTTTCATAACATGGTAAAATTACATATAAAATGCATAGAAAGAATCACCAAGGAACAAGGATCATTACCTTATATTTCTTTTGTTGATTGCTATCAAAACCTTAATCACCTTCTTCTTCCTCCTCACGTACACACACACACACACACCAGGGACCCTCTCTTTCTCTCTATCTGATTTTTCAATGGAACAGTAAATGAGATATCTGATTCTTGCCCTAGTTACCTATATGCCTATTCTTCTTGGGCCAAGCCCAAAATAACCACCAACACAAGTTAAACTTAAGCCCAAGGATATGAACTTGCCATGATAGTCCATTACCACTCTTTAAGCCTAATCTTGGAAGTATCAACCATAAATTAACAAGCCCAAAAATATAATGGCTCTTGAATCTCATTAATAACATTGAATTAATCCACAATCATGAGCACAACTGAAGTTTACATCGTTTAATAGAAATGATAAATAATTAATTTTTTTTTGAGACGGGTATTACAACTCTCCCCCACTTAAACACAATTTCGTCCTTGAAATTTATGGTTCTTTCTCAAACCTTCCCTATTTTTTCCCAATCCCACTCTAAGCCTTTATAAGAGTTTCTTGTACCTTGACTGTTCCTATCTTTCCATTTCGTAACTATTTTACTCTATCCTTTGGTGATCAAACCGTTTTCCCGGTATAATTCAACTTGCTACTCATTGTGATCTTTATTAGGGCATGTTAATCATCTCGTCTATCCGGCATTTTCTTAGATGAGTCACAAGACATGGTTTTCAATCCGTGATGGTTCCTCATTCAACTCTAGTCGGCGGTGTTCATAGTGTTCCTCACGATTACTATACACGTCCTATTAACCCTAGGGTTGCAATTTTCCTGCCTTCCGAACGGTATTAGTTCTTCCCGCATAGTTTCCTTTATTAAAACTTAAGCTCTTACTTGAAATTTATAGTGTCGACTATCGCTCTTAGCACAACTCCTCTATCGGTTCTAATCAGTTCCTCAATCTGTCGCGAATCTACCGGGCGTACCACAATGTTTTCTAAGCTATTTTTGTCGTTTGCTGTAGGTAAAGGTTTCTCCCCCACTTGGACTGTGAGTCCGTATAACTTCCTCAGAAGTCGGTAATGAGTCTATAAGGATTCTACACCGTTTATCATGATCATGTGCTCATCTAAATGGCAGTTACGCTCAAGGTCTTTCCTTTGACTATTTCTACTTTATTGGTGTTTCTAGTTTCATCGGCTCTAACATGAACTTTTACAAAATAATGAAGATACAAAAGACTTGCTAGTTCTGAAAGTCAAAAGTACAAGTGCAGTTCAGAAGTTGAATAAAAGTACCTGTTGTAATGTCGGGGTCTATTTGGGCCTCTTGGACCGTCATCTGGAACGCACGACCCTTAGGGTTTGAAGTTTTTGACTTCTCTCCTGCCTCACCATTTGTGATCCTGAGTGGAGGCTGCCAATACGTCCTCCCGCCTCCTCTTGTTGTCTCCGGGCACTCTGCCATGCGGTGCCCTGGTCTGTTACACCTAAGGCACACATTCAAATGAGCTTTGCAGTCTCCACTCTGATGCCCATTCCTTCCGCATCTGAAACGCTTATTCAATCCCATACGACACTCTCCACTATGCATCTTCCCACATCTCTCACATCTCGTCCCGGTGTTAGGTTTCTTGTCCTGTTGTTTCCCCTGATTGTTATTCAAAGTGGCCCGTTCCGCAGTTCTCTTCTTATTTCTCTCAGTTAGATACAATTCTCTCTTCCTCGCTACCTCAATCAACTGGTCCAGGGTGGAATACTGACCACCTGCTACAAACTCTCGTATGTCTTCTCTCAGCATCTGGGTATAACGATGCATCTGTAACCTCTCATCGCTTGCATATGCCGGGCAGTAAAGCAGTTTCTCCTTAAACATATTATCTGGTTAACAGTTTCAGTGGTTTATTCTAGTTTCATGAACTCATCCATCATTCTTTCCATTTCCACTTTGGGTGCGTACTCCTCGAAAAATAGTTTTGTAAACTCTTCCCATTTCATTCTCGCGATTGCCTCCCCTTTCATCTGTCGCAGTAAGTCCCACCAATCCTTCGCTGCTTTCTTTAGAAAGTTAGAAGCATACCAAACTTTATCGCTATCCGCGCATTTGCTAGTGAAGAAGGCTCCTTCTACAGCTTAAATCCATCTCGTACTAAGCACAGGGTCTGGCAGACCTCAAAATTTGGCGGCTGACAAGCCGTAAAGTCTTGGAAAGAACCTCCTTGGTTCGTCCGATTGACAGCTGGCGTCACTTGCTGGGCGGCGACCGCATCAACAGTAGCTTCCTTTGCGGCCCACAGAGCGCCCAGTTTCTGATCCATCATAGTACTCATATCCCTTTTCAGGTCTTCCACTATCTTTGGCAGTAGTTCTTTCAAAGTGTTGGTCACTACAGAGGTCACCAACTCAGTCATATTCATTTCAGCAAACTCTTCTTCTTCCTCTTTAGTCCTCGAATAGATTATCACTATCGCTAACTTGTCTAATGTTGGACAACAAAGTTGATTCATCTGTTCTATAACTGCATCTGATGCATTCGTCAGTCTGAATGGCATTACTTACTAATTGATATGACCATATCGTGGTTTAAAAGCCGTTTTCTCGGTGGCTTCTTTCTTTGCTTACAGTTGATGGTAGCCCGGTTGGAAATCAATCTCTGACAATTGTGTTTTTCTCTTGTAGTTGGTCAACAGATTATCAACTCTTGATAGCGGTTACACGTTTGTTATCATCACTTTGTTCAATTTGAGGTAGTCAATACACATATGAAGCACGTCGTCCCTCTTTCTCATGAATTAGATCGATGTCTGTCCCCCGCGGCGAGTTACTTTGCTGAGAGAACCCTTATTGCGTTCACTACTAGTCAAAGTTTCTCCCCCACTTGGGTTTGAACCCGTACTGTTCGATTCTTGCATAAATTACTGGCTTAGTGACCACTCAACCAGTCTATACTTGTCACTACTTGAAACTTCCTCATCTCACACGAAATAAGGTCTATAGTAGACTCGACATCACTTACCTTTGTTACCTTGCTACTATGTAAGTCAGTTACATTTACTCTTTCGGCTATCTGTACTTCTAGTGTTGTTTCTAGCTTCAACGGTGCATCATCAAAACTTGTACTACAATTAGGTCACATTCAATTCTAGCCTTCTCTACTGTTATTATAGGTAACACACCCCTCAACAGGTGGCTTTACCTTACTATCATTATCATAATACTGTTCGTAACCATATTTTGTAAGGATCTATGGTATGCCTATCTCATAATCTTAAGTAGCAGTGATCACACTAAGGATTTCCTACTTTACAAGCATACTACTGTCATGCTAGTATCTGCTCCATCAGGTGGGTTTCCAGAACCCATCTCAGTTGGTATCACATTACTCTTTCTCGTATTACCATATTGGATATATAGACAATGCATTAATTAAATAGGTAGCATTGCCATACAGTCCTTATCATTATATAAGTTCATATATCACGTGTCACAAATCATGCTTAGCTATGAGGCAACCCTAAGTGTTCTAAGGCTCCCTAGCTACAAGCATCCTATCCCTACAAGTACCCCTCACCAGATTCACAAGATTCCTCTTGATAAGGATACGTTCCAACAAGTGTCATGTGCAGATAATAATATGGGCCCTATTATTACAAACACATTACACGTACTGGATAATAGCATTACCACCAGAAACCCCGATTCACTGGCTTGGGCCATGTATCACTTAACTTTTTTCTCATATGCTCAACATATACTGTAACTCATATTTAAGCAATCTAGCTAAGCGTGTTCATCATACTATCATACTCGTCATATACGTTACAATTGCAAGTCCCTACATATTACTAATACATACCGGTAGTCGAATATTTGATTCTACCCTACCGCAACAATCAAACAAGAACAGACAATAAGGTCAAATAGAATATTCTAAACCTATATGGGTAATAATATGCATAACATGGAGCATCCGTTAATAGCATAAGACTCATGATCATTTCATTCATATAAACTTATTCATCATATAGTAATGTATTTACCTTGCATCTCGTACTCATGACCACCCGGACTAACTCCAGTTGATAGCTCATCGCGAAACTCGACTATGAAACTCTTAGAAAATGCTATCGGGCTTCGAACCATGAGTAGGATTCCAAGCAACAATCAAACAAGAACATGCGAGGATTCCTAATCAACGTCCTCAACCTGACAGTTTGAAAACTTTAGAACCAAGGTTTAAGTCCAAATACGCAAAAACGTATCCGAATCCCTTAAACCAAGGCTCTGATACCAAGTTGTAACGTCCCATTTTTTTAAACAAAACAACGACTGAATCGAAACATCGGTCAACATCAAACTAACTTTAAAATAAATACCGAGTAAAACCGTTTACTACGCAAGTAGTCAGAAACTATTAAAACTGTAAATACCGACCTTAAATAAATAAATAAAACAACAATCTAAAAGCTTGCGGAAACAATGCTGGAGATGATGAGCTATCACTGACGCACTGGAGTCCCGCCGTAGTCATTTCCTGAAAAAGCGGTTAACAACAACCGTAAGCACAAAGCTTAGCGAGTACTTTACTTACAATTTAGACAGTTCATCAGAACACTGATCTCATACCCAACACTGAGGTGTTGGTCTCATACATGTTACACAAGTAACAGTCTAACATACCCACTACCGTAGTAAGTGGTCTCTGCATACCCGTCACCAACGGTCTACCAACCCGTTGTCGTCACAACGGTCTCATACCCGACACCGAAGTGTCGGTCTCATATCTGTTACTGAAGTAACAGTCTCATACCTGACACCGAAGTCTAAACATACCCACTGCCGTAGTAGTGGTCTCTACATACCCGTCACCGTGGTGAACGGTCTAAGCATACCCATTACCAAGTAAACGGTCTAACTCGTCAATTCTTGTATCTTATTACTTATTATTTGTTTTACTCATCATTACTCAATATAACATTCTGATAAACATACCTGACACCGAAGTGTCGGTCTAATCGTAGCATCCTCTCACCTTCAAACAAAGTTTACTTTCGTACTTGCCATTAGGCGTATTCAATGTCTATCTAAAAAGTAAGTAAGAATACTCACCTGGTATCGCGATACAGTTAACGGTAAAAGCTTAACGAGCGTTCGAGTTGCGTGACCGTCAGCAAACACCTATACAAATACATTCTGTTAACTTAGTAATGGGTAAGCCTTCCATAAACCTTAATTAATCTATCTCCTATCCATTTCTCTTATTGGACCACGACCCAAATTACTAGTTACTGTTACTGGGCCTATTGGGCCTTCGCGTCGCGAACTCCCTTCTGGGTTCTAAAATTCGATAGTCAAATTTTGGGACTTTGAAACAATCAAATTTGACACCTCTAAACAATCGAATGTCCATCGTGCATGTATCGAATTTCGTAAGCTCATGAATCAAATTTCTGTCTTATAAGCCAAGTATCGAATTTGTATGCTTATAACACCATGTTCCTAATTTCTAAATTAGAAACTCACTCAACTCACAAAATTAGGAACTCAAATTAGGAACTTACAAAATTAGGAACTCAAATTGGGAACTTACAAAATTAGGAACTCAAATTAGGAACTCACCAAAATTAGGAACTCAACTCACAAATGTCGAATTATGTGTTCTCATGCAAGTATCGAAAAGCATTATGTACATATATATCATGCACTACCAATGTTCCAAATTTTCCTTTAAAATTAGGAACTTAAAATTAGGAAGTCGAAGTATATAATTTATGTGTATAAAGCCCAACATACCAACTCAAGTTTCGAATTTCTTATCATGCATGTATCAAATTTTCTTAAGTACACCTAAGTAAGCATTGTGTACAAGCTAAATAAGCACAAGGTTCATGTTTCGAATTCTCTCAGGCAAGTATCGAATTCCAACTATCGAATTTACTACATCAAGTTTCAAATTCTATCTTAACTCAAGTGTCGAATTTTAATATCAGACATCATCTTCTCTACTGGCTCGAAGAACAGTATCCCCAAACGCCATTTTTGAAAATCATAAACTCTTGAAACTTAACCAAATCAATTTCTTTTTGACTCAAAATGTTTCTCCATCTATTTAAATCATTTCCTACCATTTTCATCTCAATTAAGCAAGTTTAGATCCTAAAAATACCCATTTCTTTGTTGTACAAAAAAACCCATTAAAACTCCACCTTAGAACTCAGATCCTACTTTCATAACATGGTAAAATTACATATAAAATGCATAGAAAGAATCACCAAGGAACAAGGATCATTACCTTATATTTCTTTTGTTGATTGCTATCAAAACCTTAATCACCTTCTTCTTCCTCCTCACGTACACACACACACACACACCAGGGACCCTCTCTTTCTCTCTATCTAATTTTTCAATAGAACAGTAAATGAGATATCTGATTCTTGCCCTAGTTACCTATATGCCTATTCTTCTTGGGCCAAGCCCAAAATAACCACCAACACAAGTTAAACTTAAGCCCAAGGATATGAACTTGCCATGATAGTCCATTACCACTCTTTAAGCCTAATCTTGGAAGTATCAACCATAAATTAACAAGCCCAAAAATATAATGGCTCTTGAATCTCATTAATAACATTGAATTAATCCACAATCATGAGCACAACTGAAGTTTACATCGTTTAATAGAAATGATAAATAATTAATTTTTTTTGAGACGGGTATTACATCTGCTTAATCTACTGTTTTGTTTATCTGCTAATTGTTTTTTGTTGTTTCTTAATCGATCTTCATCGCCCCATTCATTCTTTCTGCTTAATAGATCTTCATCGCCTCAAGGTATTCTCTTAACTCCTTGTGTTGTTTTAGTTCTTTATCGATTGTGTTTTTTCCTCTGATTAGGGTATTTTGTTGTTTCTTAATCGATTTTTTCATAATATGCATTGTGTTTGTATGTTCTTTGATTTTTTTAAAATCATTATCTGCTTAAATCCTTCTTGCTGCTGTATTCTATTCAGTTGTTACTATTCTTAATCGAAGTTATTGTATTTATATTTAGGTAATTTTATAATGATGACAATGTGAAGTAGGTAATTTTAGTTTGAGCAGTTGAATTGTTGCAATTTTGTTGCAATAGCCCAAAATGGAGACTGTTTCAATTGACATGGCACTTTGTTTGGATTACTAGGGAGGCAATGTTGGCCATCTGCATAAACTACTGAGTGTTGAATCAAGTTCACACGTTTTGTATTTTATTTAGCGTCGTAGTTTTCATTTCCGGAGCCTAATAAAAATTTGCTATTTAACTTTCATGAATCATCAATATAATTGAAATATAGGTTTGCCTCATCTTCTTTCTTTTACGTTTTATTGTGACCTACTGACCTTAAATAGTTTTCGGATCAGTGTTGCTAGATAACTGGTAAGCTATAAATGTGTTTAGTGTGTCTTTGAATTTATAATAGAATTGTGAATGAGGGGGTTTGCTTTAGGTTTTACAAATTAACAGGTTCATCATTATAATAAACCAAATGATCTTGGAGGTGCTTACAGATTCCAAATAAGTGATTTATATTTCATCCATCTATTATGGTTAAGACTTCTGTTTGTATGTTATTCATGTTTCTCGTTGGTTTTATAGAGGGATTAATCATTGAATCAATTTTCTTATAGAACCTGTGAAATCAGTCTCATGCTTAAGACGTAATTTCTTGAAATCAGTATCATGCTTAAGAGTAATATCTTATCTTATATACACATGTACATTGTACAGAAAATTGCTTAAATATAGCATTTCTTTTATTCCATTATGCTGCAAATTTCAAAGTTTGAATTTAGGATCTTATCAGCTTACTTTTTGATGACTTTCTTGCAGATTTTATTATTTTATGTTTTGATGTTAGCATTAAAGATTGTAGAGCCCTTGAGGTTTTTTATGATCTTTTTTATTTACAAAATCTGTTTTTGAAGATGTAATGTACTGAATTGTTTAAACCATAGTTACATAGTTCGCTGAAACACCCACGATCCTCGTTCCGATCGCTACGATCCGAAACGCGGTACGTTTGCGTTCCAATCGTAGGTCAGTTCGCGTTTTGGGTCTGGCTCTCAAGAATTTATACCCGATACACTCAATCCTGAAACTGAAGATAGTGATACAGAAGGTTTTGTTGAACAACCACAAACTCAACAGAATCCACCAGCTGCTACTACTGAAGAGAAAGATGCATCTAAACCATTGTTGGAAGAAGTTACCATTGTTGGTGCTGGAAACAGTAAGAATTCAAGAGGAGCAAAATAGTGGATTTGTAAACACTGTAAAGTCAAGTATACTAGTTCTTATACAAGAATTCACGTTCATTTCTTTGGGGCACCCGTAGGGAAAAAGGCAGAAATTAGAAGGTGTCCTGCATTGCTTAAAGATAGGCAAAAATACGAAATCCTTTGGAAAAAAGTAAAAGAAGCAGAAAGTGGTGGAGTTGCAAAGTCTTTGAAAAACTCGGTGCTTTCGAAAAATATATAATCAAAGAAGCGGATTGAAGAATCTTTTGGGATGTTGGAGAGAAACATGGTTGACTTGAAGATCATTAAAGGTTTGTGTGCAAACGGGATACCTTTGAATGTGCTACGCAACCCACAATTTCTCGAAATGATCCATGCTTTAAAAAAGGCACCGGATGGATATAAACCTCCATCTAGTGAAAAGGCGAGGACGGTGTTATTAGACGAATGTGTTCGGGATGTGGAGAAGGATCTAACACAAGTGAAAGACACTTGGTACACACACGGGGCTTCAATCATCTCGGATGGATGGTCTAATGTGAAGAATAGGCCACTTATCAATGTTTTGGCCATGAATTCTCGTGGTACGATGTTAATGTATGCGGAAGATTTTTCGGGGGTTAAAAAGACGGAAGTAGAGATTTCTAAATTTCTACTTGGAGCTATTGACACCGTTGGAACGAGTAACGTGTTGCAAGTGGTGACGGACAATGCGGCTAATTGTAAAGCGGCCGGACGTTAGATCGAGAAGGTATACAAACATATATTTTGGTCTCCTTGTTCCGTTCACTCTTTAAATTTGATTTTCAAAGACATGGCAAACGAATTTTATTGGCTACAAGGTACTTATAGAAAAGGGAAGGCAATTGTTAAGTATTTTCTTAACCACACACATGCCTTGTCTATCTTTCGAGAAAATTCAACACTAGAGTTGTTAAAAGTTGCAAAAACTCGGTTTGCATCCCACTATGTATTGTTAAAAAGAATTATGGATTGTAGGGAGGTTCTTGCCACCACTATTGCCCTTAATTCTTGGAGAGAATGGGTTAAAAAAGGGGATGAAAACACAAGAAATTTAGGGGTTGAAATTACCAATACTATTAGGGATGATGACTTTTGGGATGATGTTGGAAATGTGTTGACAATCACTAAACCTATTTTTCTACTAGTAAAGTTTTGTGACGGTGATGGTTCTAAAATGGGTGAAATTTATGAAAGGATGGATAATATGCTAGGCGAAATAAAGGATTTTATGAAAGAAAATACATATGCTAGCTATTACCCGGAAGTTGAGAAAATTGTTGTTTCTAGGTGGGAGAATATGAAAATCCCACTATATTGTTTGGGGTTTGCATTAAACCCGAGGTTTTATGATAGAAGATACCTTGAACAATTGGCTCCGGGTGGTATTGCAAGAAAAGCACCAAATCTAGATAAAGAAGTTGTGCTTGGTGTTATGGAAGCCTTCAAAAGAATTTCAGAAAAATGAAGAAGAGGAAAGATTGTTGCAAGAGCAATTTGCAAGTTTCCATATGAAGAAAGAGATCTATTCCATGGCGGCAACACAAGTGGATAGCGTGACTATGGATGCAATAGATTGGTGGTCAAACTATGGAGCCGAAACACCGGAATTAGCCGAAGTAGCAAAGAAGGTACTTTCACAACCGATTAGTAGCTCTTCGGCGGAAAAGAATTGGAGTACATATTCTTACATTCATAATGTTAAGAGAAATCGGTTAAATTGCAAAAGAGCCGACAAATTGGTTTCATTCACTCCAATATTCGACTCCATTCTCGTTTTTTAGATTCATATAAATCCGGTCCACACAAAAAATGGGACATGAATCCCGAGAGCACATACATAGAAGGCTCAAGTTCACGAATGGAAGAAATGTTTTGGGAGAATCTTGATGATGAAGGCGTGGAGAATGGAAAAGGAAAAAGACAGCGTTTAGATTGATGTTTGATGTTTCTGTTTTAAACTTCCAGCACTGTTTTAAATTTCGAGCACTGTTTTTAAGTTTCCAGCACTGTTTTTAAGTTTCCAGCACTGTTTTGGGGTACTGTAATTCTGCAGTTCAATTCTGCACTCTTTTGTAGTGCAATTCTGCACTGTTTTAATGAATTACATCACATATTTAGTTATGTTTTATGTTAATTGTTATGTTTCAGGTTTGTTTTTTAATACTAGTATGTTCTGTAATGTATGGTTCATGATATATGTTTTTATAATGGGTACAACGTACCAAAACGTAAGGTACATCGTACCAGAAGCGTACCGAAATGAACCTACCCCCCTCTGTACCGGGTACGCCCAACCTAGCGAACCGCGTTCCCGTACCGAAGCGATCCGCGAACTATATGACTATGGTTTAAACATTGTTTAATTATAAGATTATGTTTATCTGCTTAATCGATTTTCTTTGTTATTCAAAACCTATTTTGCTATTGTTTCTTAACAATATGTTTTTAGGTTTGTGTTTTAGTAAAAACCTCATAAACAGACTCAATTGTACTGACAGTTGATATAAAACATCGACGACCCAATCAAACCTCCACTAGCAGTGTCATCATGGAAGAAGGAAATCAGGTGATGAAGCTGTCAGCTCCTGCTCTCATCGTGCTCGTCTTGCCCTCAACTTAAAAGGTACAATTTTACTCCATTCAATCTCTCACTATGTTTTTCTACCTGATTCAGTTTTTAACGTATGTAATTACTACATTTGTTCGATATAACTTCTGACTACTGATTATCAATTTCTATCCTAATTCACACTTTTTCTGTTCTTATTGCTGCACAAATTTATGAGTGTGTGTTTGTTTGTGTTATTAATTGATGGCTCAAGTATGAATTCATAAATATTACCTCTATCGGAGATCCGGGTGAGAATACTAAGCATTTTGACTTTTGAAATTGGAAATTTGAACGAGTAGTTATCAATTTTGAATTTGATCTCGAGGTGCTTTAAGACCACTTAGGTATCATCTTTATGGGACTTTTTTTCTACAATTTCAAAGACAATCACATAAAGCATTGTCAAAAAGATGGAATGATCATAATAGTCATCTAAACTAACACCATGGAAGTACTTAAAATGTTATTTTTTATAATGGTTTCTATGCAAATAACACAGTGAGTGCTTAATTGTGCAATATACAGAGACCTGTACTTATAGTTGCAAAGAGAAAATATAGTTACTTACATTGTGTTTTGTGATGCAGAACTTCTAAAGTCAATCCTATGGGTTATGTACCTGCGTTGGTGGATGGGACTACTGCTGTTTCAGATTCTTATTCCTTTTTATTAGTAAGTAAATTGTTTTGTTTGTGTAGCTTCCTTCTTATATAATTTTATAACTGATGGTACCGAAGGGCGTTGCTTAATATTCTCTTACGATCTTTGTCATGTACAGTATCTCGAAGAGAAATACCCGCAACATGCTTTATTGCCTCAAGATCTTATGAAGAACTCTATATATTACGAGGTAATGAGTTGCATTTTGTTTATTCCGTATGGCTATGGAAAGCTCATTCTAAATCTGCTAAGCATGAAACCTTGTCATATGTTTTAGAAACAACATGCTAAAACTTGCATTCTCAAATGTTCAATGCTGATTTTAGATCCTCCCATTTGCCCAAGTATATTTGTTATTTATGTCATCTGTTCGATAAAATGCATAAATGAAGAAATTAACTATATAAATCTATAACTATATATAAAAGGCTTGCCTTCTTTCCACACTCAAATTATTGTTAGGTTCTGGTTTTGATTTTGGTTTTGATCTTTGATTTCAGTTGGGGCAATAATCTTTGAACAGACTAGGAGTTTGATCTAGAATTTTTATTTTTTTTGTTACTAAGCCCATGTGTTTGTATATGTATGGCCTTTGTTTCTTATGATGATTGGGAAATATACAATTATGGAATTCATTACTTCTTAAGCTTTTTTGAGGTATAACTCATCATTCGTTTTGATTTACATGCATTTTAAATAAGTTGTTATTGGTTTACTTGATATATTAAATTTTCAGTTTGGGTTAGTGTTATTGGTGGCGCAGGAACAAATGATCTGGATAATACCTATGGTTTAAGTGGGCTGTGTTATTGATTGTGATGCCCTGAAAGTATCAACAAGTATGGTGTATTATGCAAGTTTGAAAATTTTAGAAAATAGAGTCATTAATGACCCCTAATCAACAAGTACTGTGTTTTGTTGTTACTTAATCGATTCATCATGTAAGTCTTTAATAAATTCTTTTCATTTCTGAATTGATAGAGAAACTGACTGATTATTGTGATTACAAGTGATTGTTTTCCACCTTTAGGATATATTGCTAATGTTCATGTTTTTCATTGTATATATGACAATGAAACCGACTCGAACCATGCTTTTATTGAAAATATTTGGATTTACGATCAATGAGTTGTTATTTGGATCACTTGATTCCCGGTTGCTGTGGATATAAATTTGCTGGATCTGATTTCTGTAAATCAAATGGTGACTTACCTGTGAAATAGACTCAAACCAAGTTTCTATTGAAAAAGATTTGGATTTACTTGATTAGTTGTGATTAGAGTTTCTTTTCAGCTGAACTCATATTTCCTAACATTAGACTTAATGGTACATGATAATTTTCCATTTTACTGTAAGTTTTATTTTTTGGGGTCATGCTTCAGTTTTATTCATAAGCTAGCTAGAAGTTCAAGAATGTAGGTGTAAGGTGCTGTAAGCCATGCACTGTTTCATATGCCAAAACACATTTCAACAGCAACTAACATAGTGTACGTGGAGTATGTGATATGTGGTTAAGTGCAAATTAGGTGGATGATTAGTCTATCCCCTCTCCGATCAATTACTGTTTTAAGTTACATTGAAGAATCTTTGACTCAGGTTTCTTTTCTATTTCCCTTCCCTTATTGTTTCAATCCATAGAATATATTTAATCTATCGAAATGTATGGTAGATGGAGATTGATATATTACTGGTGCTGAAGCTACCAAGTTCTTTGCCATGCCGAGATTATTCAATCTTTCGTTTGGGTTTAATCGGTGCCAGGGCTGATAGTTTCATACTCAGTTGCAAATAGAATATAGCTTTTGATCCCTTAATCTGATAAGAACGATTGTATTTGATTTTTTTTTGAAAAGTTTGATGTTTGATGGATTTAAAGATCGAATAAGGAAAGATTATCTGCTTGAAGTCATTAGACAAAGTTTAGTATTTATGATCTTCTTTTATCATGTGAATCAAGTATTATATAATTTAATCTCTCCTTGCAGTATTTTAAGTTGCAGATTTACGCAGGAAAGGTATTCTATAGATGTCTTCGCTAATGTTCTCCATGTGTGAGACAGTAGTAAGGCCTATGATTAGAGTAAGGGAAACATTCAAGTGTAACTCAACCACAAAGATCACCCCTACTCAGATGATGAAGTACTACTCATCCCATATGAGTTGGTTTAGTTTGTATATGGTTCTATAACTATTAATTTGTTCCTTAAGTTAATTCTAAACATGTTAATATTAGTTTATGACTACAACATTTGTATACAAAGAAGTTCTTTAAAAAATTTATTTATATTCGTGTGTAATTACTTTACATTCTTTGTAACATTTTGACTTTTTCCGTTTATCTACAACATTATTGGTTTTTTAATTCATAATTATTCGATATATAATTTTATATTTTTTAGATTTACTTATGTAATACCCGTATCTTTGCTTATATGTGTATATACGTAGTTTTTCTTTTTGTATCTTTGCTTATATATGTATGTACATCGACATTATTGACAAGTATTAGTCTTCAGAATTATAGTCAAGTTGATTAAGTCTTGAAGTTACAAATGTTGTCTTCTTAAATCTGTAGCACTTGAGAATCAGATAATGAGATTTTTATGAAGAATAGAGAGAATGCAACGAGTAAGTGCATATGCTTTTCCTCCATTTTAAAAAATAATTTATTAAATATATGCATTTAGAACTAACTTTGGGGGACTTTCAACCTGTTGAACCCATTTCTTTTGTAGCTAAATTTTTTTATTGATCCCGTTTGAGATGAAGAGAAACTGGCCTATATTGTCACTAAGCTGACTTTAATAATCTGTCGAATTTTTTATAGATCTAAAATCTTGCAACATCTTTGTTAGAGCTATGGAATTTGATGGATACACAAGTATGTATCAAACTTAGCTGCTTCAGAGCAAGAGATAACACAGCCCAACTTGCTTTCCATTGACTTTATTAATTATGTAAGTTACAATGTCTATATTAATTATTCAAAAGTCTAATAAGATAAATTCTTACAGATTATTATTCATTGAATCCTTTATAGGTTGAGGCAGAGGTTTCACAACTTGAAAACTTGAAGTCTAGCAAAATGATTTTATATCCATAATTATTCCGTATATAAGTCTATATTTTTTTAGGTTTACTTATGTAAGTCGATATATAAAAGATGACACTGAATAATGACTTTGACAATATAATTAAATCAAATTAAACAATGTTGACTAGGTCAAACCTTAAGTTAAATATTAACCTTACTAGATTAGAGATCCGTATATTACACGGATTGTTTATCAATAATTTATAGTGTTAATAATGAAAAAAACCTCAAACTCTACTAATCTTTTTGGTTTAAACCTTAATCTTTGTTTTTAAATAATTTAAACCCTAAACTTTATTTTACTTGTTGGTTTAAACCTTAAACTTTAAATATTTTTCAATTTAACCCGTAAACTATCATTTACTTAATTAAAATGGGGAAAAAGTAAACCTACTACATATTCAAGCGGTTACCTTGTAAGACAAGAATGAGTAGATTATAGTATGAACTTTGAGAGAATTTGACAAAACACCTTTAAGTGTGTGTATTCTATTATAAAATGTCAAAGTTACAATAAAGGTGAGGGTTACATTGTATTTATACCCTAACCCTAAAATGCATATTCTATTACAATAATATTGTCTAGATCTAATCACTAATACAGATCTAACAATCTCCCCTTGATTGGATCTAGACAAAGTTTCGTTCACCTAGGATTCTTTGCCATCTACGAAGAGTGGCCCTCTCTTGCATTTTCTCTTCTATCTTCTCTATAACCTCAGTTAGGATTACTCTTGCAGATTGATCAAAGTCATCCTTGAGGCTGAAGCTGTGCTCTCTGATCTTGATAATCCAGACTCTGAGTGATCCATCTGAATAGGCATTTAGTTCGTTGATCCTGAGGAAGAACTTCTCCTTATGACTGTTGAATAAAACTATATCATCATCTGTCTCACCAGTCTGATCATCCTTCCAAATAGTTTGATACATTTCAAGCTCGTCAATTCTAGGATGAGAGGTGTTTGACTTCAATACATTAATCTTTGCTTTATCTGCCTCTGCACCAAGCTGGAGATCAGTTCTTTCTGCAAGTCTGATTCTTTGCTTCATAAAGTCCAACAAGATCATATAGCCCGCATAGTTTGCCCGAGAACTATCTTTCTTAGCTTCAAGTACTTCCTGTATGTATTCAACGTCAGCAAAACTGAGGTGCTTTAAGTCCACTTGGCTGAATCCATAGTTTTTCTGATCTGATCTTTGAACATGAAAGTACACCCATATTACATTGAGAATTTTGCTAAAAGCGCACTTGACTTTGATTATCGGAAACTTTGATGCTACTTCTTTCCTTGAGAGCCCATTCCAGTTCAATAACAACCTTTTACCAGCTTCAGTGACATCTGTGACTCCCATCAGATTAACAGGTAATTCATCTTGTAGTTGATCTGTGTAAATACCCTGAATCTTTTCTTCCAGAAAGGCAACAACAACATCAGAAGCTTTCCAATTTCTATTAGTCTTGTTCAAGGCCTTTATGGTCAACACAACTCTTTTTCTGACATCTCTCATGCCTGTAGTTAAGATTGGATCTGGATTGTAACCTTTAGGTATTTTCCATTCAGCACCCCTCTTCATCTTTCTTAACCTTTTCAGTTTATCTTGTTCCCTCAACAAATCTCTTAGAGTTTTTCTAAATTCGCCCGGAGTTGGAGGAAATAAGTCATCCACTTCTTTGTTTAACCTTAAAACACTTGTAATGTTGAACTGCTCACGAGTTGGAACTTCATCTACTTCAGGCTCTCCAACCCTTGGTGTTGTTACCGTTTTTGTTTCTTTTATTTTGCTGATTTGTTGTTCAAGAGTTAGTTCCTTTGCATGTTCACCAGCTTCTGTTACAAATGACCCGTAATCATTAAAATCTGAATCTGTACCAGTCAGGAAGTCAAATGTATCATCCACCTGTCTATCTGTATCCTTTTCTTCTTCATCTATTAAACCCATTTTCTCTTTTCCTTTTCCCCTTCCTTTTCCTCTCTTTGGTGTTGGTTCTTTGCTTTGAGCGGTAGAGGCGGTAGGTATTTTTGCTATCAGAGAAGTGATGGGCACAGTAGCTGTACGGTTTTCCCCCTCAGAATGATCTGGATCAGGATCCCGGTCATTATGTTTTCGTTTCGTCCCTTGTGCCTGACACGTTTCAAGAGAGGCCTTAAGTGTAGTAGCAAGTTCAGCTTCCTCTTGATTAGCCATTCTGCCTTCATCCATATCTGACGGACCCTCCCCCTGAACAAAAGCTGGAAGAGCCTCATCCTCAACATCCTTAGGAGGATCCATGGCATTCATTCTTTTATGAAAAACAACTCCAAAAGCGGCCATGCTATCTCTCATTTCCTTCTTAAAACTTTCAAAATCTGATTTCTTGTATTCAGTTCTTAATAAATCAACCAGAGTAGCATCTTCTTCATTATTAGTCGGTCTAGCCATCAGTTTTGCATACAACTGAGATTTCAACTCATCCACCGACACATCAGGACCTTGTTTCGCCAGTAGCCTGTCTAACTTCTCACTTACAACATCGATTTTAGCATGAACGGCAGATAAAGCAGTTTCAAGGTCAGCCTTAGAAATAAATTCTGAGGCAACCATAGAAGCTTTTGAAGGTGTAGCAAAACCGGGATCACTTAGATTGCCTGTTGAGGCTGTAACAACTGGAGGAACAAATCCTGTAGAAGTAGAGCCACCCACGTTCACAGCTGGTGCAGGGTTGACTGTGGCGGGATTTCCATCTAGTCATTGAAGTCTACGAAGAGTAGCTTCTATAGATGTTCTCCTAGGTCCTGCTGGTAGGATCCTAGTTGATGGTACAGATGTTTCTTTGTGTTTAGAAAGAATTTGGCTTGCGATGTGCTCTTGAAAATGAAATTCGGTAGCCTGGGGAGGACTGGCACCTGTTTCAATACCTACTGTCTCAAAAGGAGACTTCGGTAGATTATGTGTTAAAACCCCGTGTAAAGATGAAACAGTATCCTTTTGAGAGGATTCTGAGTAGCTGAGTGGGGTTTGTGCATGCTCTGGTGGGATGACAGAGTCTTTTTCAACACCAGGACTGACCCTGTCAGACCCGATGGCAGATGTGGTTTCCCGGCTAGATGTGGTTGGGGAACTCTCAGCACTCTTATATTCTTTTTCTCCCATCACGCTCTCTTTTTCTTTTAATTGTTCCTCTTCTTCTACATTAACTTGGCCAGCAATTGTGATAGTGTCATATAAGCCCTCAGTATCAAGAGATTCTATATCAAACAAATCATCATGCTCAAACACAGTTGTTTCCTTAGTTAATCCCTCAGGTGTCACAATCATACTTTCAACATTATATTCTACACCGTGAGGTGTTGTTTCCTGAGATTGAGATTTTTCAATAAATTTTCCTATAGGCATATCATCCTCCTCATCTCCCTCTCCTATAGTCTCACCTTCCTCAGCCACTTCTTCCTCCCTCTCAGAATTTTCTCTCGACTCTCCCCTGTCAGTGTAACCCAAAGACGACTGACTACTATCCTCTAATCCCTCGGGTGCTACTGTTCTTTGGGTAGGATCAACAGGTTCTTGTCGATCCGGAAGAACTATATTATTCTCACGCACATATGCCTGAACTGTTAGATCATCGAGGTCCATTAACATTACCAGCTCAACAGGCATAACATAAGCCTGGAGTGTAGGAGTTTGATGAATCTTATAAAGCTTTTGCATCACATAGATAGTAGGTTTAGGATCATTATCCCTCCGATTAATCTCATTTGGGTATTCCAGCATGATACTCTGCACAATCATGGATAAGAACCGAGGATATGGTAGAAACTTCTTTGCTAGAAGTGGAATCTGTTTCTGATGAACCACCTTTTGCAGATCGTGAAAAATAATAGACGCGTAGTCTACGTGCCAATGTTTAACCATGGCAACTAGTATTTGAAAGGCACTTGAACTTCCACCATCAACCCCTCTTGAAATACTTGTTAGGCATCTGTTGATTATTGCATACAGCGTCTGCCAGATCGGAACCAAGTTAGATCTTTTGAAATGTGCATTCTTTGTTAAAATACCATTGAAGCCCAGATCAATCACATGTGGGTAAATGTCCTTGCCAGGTGGAATCGGATCAAACTGTTTCTTGTGAGTATAGGTACCCTTTGCAGTTGGCAGTCTTAGCATTCTCCTAAACTGATCAGTATCAAATGAGAATTCAAGATTTTCAATCTGGCCAGCAATTTGATCTTGGCCCTCCTCAATAACTATGTTATGCATGGAACTCCAGAGTTGTTGTACATAGACCTCGGGGATGTGAGGTTCTTCATCATCAGTAGTAGGGTTATATGAAAAAAGGTGGTTTAATGGATGAGATGCAATGAGTTCAGAAATGATAGGGAATTGGGTAGTGGTTGTGATGGAATCAAAGCAGTGATTGTTCATGAGAGAGGGAAGGTAATTAGCAGAGGGAAACAATTGTTCAGAAGGAACAAATGCTGGAGGATTATCAGGATTAGCCATCTGCAATAAGTCATAATTAAAACCCTTGGTTAGTTATCAAATGTTCAACAGATCAGATCATATTTCACTGTCCCTTCCTTGTGGAAAAAAATTTGAAAATTTGAAAATTTTGAAAAATGTCAAAAAATGTCTAAGTGTTTAGTCGGAATTGAGGAATTCCGATTAAGACTTACACTCAATTCCGAGCACATTGATTCCGAGTGCTAAAAGTGTTCAATTCCGAGTAAAACTTGAAATCCGATTGAACAATCCAACATGAATTCCGAGCAAAAGGTTGAAATCCTATCAAGGACATTCCGAGTGAAATAAGTAGACTTGGAATCCGAGTAAATCGAGCTAGTCTGCATTTCACTCGGATTCCGAGTAAATTGATCAAGTGTTCCACAAAAAACACAGCTCTTCACTTCACTCGGAATCCGAGTAAGATCTAAAGTGTTTGACAAAAACAATCGGAATTCTCAAATCCGATTCTTTCATGTGTTAATAACAGATTCAAACACAAATTTTCAAAGTCAAATTTTGACATTGCAGATCACAACCGAGTGGTCGTATTAGCATTTTAAGCATCTTTAACAAACAAACTACCCCCTTTCAAGAACAGTAAGTAGTCCTATTTGAAGATCTACAACCCGAAAACCCTCAGTATTCAAAAAAATCGAGAACAGATGATTTAGACATGATTAAATGAGAATGTAAGCAATTAGTACGTATACTAAGCATGTAATCACTACAACGAAGCATGTAATAAGCATTAACATAGATTAAATCATCAAGTAAGTACGAAATCGGTGAAAACCCTCTCGACAGTTAGGGTTTTTCACGAACAGAGGAGTACAACTATGCAATTAATAGATAAAGTAGAGGAAAAGGATTGTACCACTGAATTCGCACAAGGATATAGATCGAAAACTCAGAAAATCAAAGCAATCAGTACACGTTTGAAGATCCAATCGGTGATGAGAGAAAAAGTCGTGATGAGAGAAAAGGGTAAAAGGGAATCCGAGTAAAAGTAAAAAATCCGAGTCCTTTACCTTTTAAGCAGACATGTCTCTCGGATTCCGACTAAAGTGTTCAGAATGTTGAATTCATACTAAAGTTAGTCGGATTCCGACTAAAAGATTTGGAATAATTAATTCCTTCTGAAAGGAGTCGGATTCTGACCAAAAGGCTCGGAATTGGCAATTCCTACTGAATTTTCAGAATGTTGAATTCATACTAAAGTTAGTCGGATTCCGACTAAAAGACTTGGAATAATTAATTCCTTCTGAAAGGAATCGGATTCCAACCAAAAGGCTCGGAATTGGCAATTCCTATTGAATTTGAACTTGTGAAATTTAGGACTCTTTTTGAAAAATTTTGAGATGTTTTTGGGTTTTCAGAAATAAACAGAATAGATAAAAGATAAAACAGATAACTCTCCCCCTACCAGTACGAACTATCAGTAGTTCATAACTTGTCAAATCAGATAACTCACCCCCTGAACTCAAGTATCTATCTTTGTAGATCTTTATCGTTAGACTTAAAGTACAGTTAAATACTCAAATTCAACATGCCCAATTTCGAAACAAGAGTATGAAAACGATTTTCATCTAACGGTTTAGTGAAAATGTCAGCAAGTTGATTTTCAGTATTAACATACTTTAATTCTATCAAACCTTTTTCAACATAATCTTTCAAAAAGTGATACCGGATGTCAATATGTTTCGTTTTGGAATGATGGACAAGATTGCATGAAATGGCAATAGCACTCTGAGAGTCACACATCAGCGGAATGTGAGTATAGTCCAGTCCAAAATCAGACAGCTGTGTGCGGATCCACAGACTTTGAGAATAGCAGCTGGCAACAGCAACATATTCAGCTTCCGCGGTGGAAGTTGACACGCAATTTTGCTTCTTTGATGCCAAGCATACTAGTCTGTCTCCCATAAAATGTGCACTGCCGGATGTACTTTTTCTGTCAAGCATGCACCCTGCATAGTCAGAATCCGAATATCCGATTAGTTCAAAATCAGAATCTCTAGGATACCACAAACCTAAATTTGGAGTACCCTTAAGATATCTTAATATTCTTTTAACTGCTAACAAATGAGTCTCTTTAGGATTAGCCTGAAATCTGGCACAGAGACAAGTAGCAAACATTATATCTGGCCTACTAGCAGTTAAGTATAGTAAGGATCCGACCATGCCACGAAAAGTTTTTAAATCTACTGAATTGCCATCAGGGTCAGCAAACAGTTTAGTTCTGATTCCCATGGGAGTTGAAATTGGGGAACAATCAGACATATCAAATCGTTTTAATAAATCCTTTATATATTTTGACTGATTTATAAAAATCCCATGGTTAAATTGAGAAATTTGCAATCCAAGGAAAAAGTTAACTTCCCCCATCATGCTCATTTCAAATCTCTGTTTCATGGTATGTGCGAAATTATCACCGTACTTTGGACTAGTTGAGCCAAAGATAATGTCGTCTACATAAATCTGTACAAGTATATAATCTGAACTGATCTGCTTTTTGAAGAGTGTTGTGTCTGTGGTGCCTTTTGTATAGCCCTTGCTCAACAAATAATCTGACAGCTCATCATACCAAGCTCTCGGGGCTTGTTTTAAGCCATACAGAGCCTTGTCAAGTAGATATACATGCTGCGGGCGTTTGGGATCCACGAAACCTTCAGGTTGACCAACGTAGACTTCCTCCTTGAGTTTACCATTTAGAAAAAGCAGTTTTAACATCCATTTGGTAAACCATGAAGTTCTTATGTGCAACATAGGCCAGAAATAATCTGATAGCTTCCAGACGGGCTACTGGGGCAAAGGTTTCATCATAATCAATTCCTTCTTGCTGATTATACCCCTTTGCCACGAGCCTTGCTTTGTTGCGTATAACCACTCCATCAGAGTCTTTCTTGTTTTTGAAGATCCATTTAGTACCCACAATGGATTTAGCTTCAGGTTTCGGTACCAGGCGCCAGACTTTCAATCGTTCGAACTGATTCAGCTCATCTTGCATGGCAAGAATCCAGTCTGGATCTTCTAAAGCTTCAGAGACTCGTGTTTGCTCAATCATGCTCAAAAAGTTAAGATTTTGACATTCATTGACTGTTGCGGAGCGAGTTCGAACACCGGCGTTCAAACTGCCTATTACTTGGGTATCAGGATGATTTCTCAGCCAGAGAGGCTCGGGAGATTGATCGTCCACTGGTTGAACATCCGTTGCAAATGGATTTACCATTTCTGGTTCGGCAAGCGGATTCATTGTTTCAGTCGTTGCAATAGGAGGAGATGTCCGATGTTCAAGAAAAGTACTGATTGTAGCTTCTGACGCAGAATTCTCCGGATCAGTGTCCCTTGAAACGGTAGGAGTTGTTAGTGTAATTGATTCTTCCGGTTGTGGTTGTACATGGTCAACCCTGTGCACATTGTCAGAAGAAGACTCATTAGTGTTGAAAAATTCAAACATGAAATCTAAATTTACATCTTCATTCTGAATGTGTTGATTATCAGGTTTATTAGATTGGTAAGCAGGATTTTTCTGAGTCAAAGGTTTGGCTGTCAAAGAGTTTAAGTTTACTAAATCTTCAAATGTCACATTGATACTTTCGACAACAACATTAGTTCTCCGATTTAGAATACGAAAAGCCTTTTTATCTGATGAATACCCCAAAAAGATTCCCTCGTCAGCTTTTGGATCAAACTTAGACAATTTATCCGATTCATTCAGAACAAAACACCTATTACCAAATACGTGAAAGTAGTTGATATTAGGAACTACTCCATTACACAACTCGTAAGGAGTTTTATTAAAACGATGATGAATTAAAGATCTATTTTGAGTGTAGCAAGCAGTATTGACAGCCTCAGCCTAGTATGATGGTGGCAACTTGGAATATTGTAACATTGTTCTTGCAGCTTCAATCAGTGTTTTATTCTTTCTCTCAACAACTCCATTTTGTTCCGGAGTGTAAGCTACAAAATACTGATGTGATATTCCTTCAGAATCAAGATAAGAATCCAGAGTCCTATTCTTGAATTCTGTGCCATTGTCAGTGCGTATCGCTTTCACAGGTTGACCTTGTTGTGTCTTGTGTTTAGTCAGAAATAGAATGATTTGCTATGGCACTTCAGACTTGTGACTTACAAACCGAACCCATGTGTAGCGAGAATAGTCATCCACCATCACCATTATGTATCTTTTTGCATTTCTGGACTGAACCTTCATAGGTCCACAGAGGTCCATGTGTATCAGTTGGAGAGGAGCTGATGTTGTTGAGACTTGTACCACTTTATGAGGTACGCGCTTTGATTTTCCAATCTCACAATACTTACACAGATGCTCTTTTTGGAATTTCAGTTTAGGAATACCCCGGACCAGATTCCCGTTTACCAACTTGTTGATATTTTTGAAGTTAAGATGGGACAACTTCCTATGCCATGACCAGTTCAGATCTGAAGCAGCTTGAGAAAGCAGACAAATAGATGAAGTAGATGCTTTCCCAGACAAGTCGATAGTATAAAGATTCGACTTTCTGTTGCCACCCAAAATTTCTTTCCCTTCAGTTCTCAAAGAACATGACTTCTTTTTGAACAGAACCTCCATACCCTTATCACAGAACTGTCCAATTGAGAATAGATTGTGACCGAGCCCCTCTACATACGATACCTTTTCAATCCTAACATTCCCCGATTCCAAAACTCCGTGGCCGAGGATTGGTGCTACCTGGTCATTCCCAAACTTGACATTTCCAGAATATTTGTCCACGAACTGTTTGAGAAGACCCTTATCTCCAGTCATATGCTTGGTACACCCGGAGTCCATGTACCAAAGATTGATTTTATGCACATAGAAACAAGGAGTGAATACCTTACCCATTGTGACATGGGATAAGGTATGTTAGAGATAGAAGCAGAAGACATAACACGATTAACAGTCAAAGATTCAGATTTCTTTTGCTGTTTTATCTGCCACTTCCTAGGTTGCCATTTTTGTTGAGGGGCTTTGATTGGATTGTTATTTTTATGGACAACAGAGTTGTTTGGAAGAACAGTTTTGTTGTGTTCTCTGTTGTTAACAGTGCGGTGTGATGATGACACATGACCATTGTTATGATGAAAAATGTTGTGAACACGTTGTGATACTGATTTGTTGTTATGCTTCAAGGAAGATGCAGATTTTGAATACTTGGTCCTTGATGTTGCCCCTTTTTCTCTTACACTGTTTGAAGCACATAATTGATTACATTTGTGAGCTACGAATTCTCTACAAGCTTTGGGGCAAGTAGGAATTTTAACACTCCATCCAAGATCATTTTCTACAAGAAGCCGTGCTATTTTCTCATTGCTCAGTTGTTTCTCGATCTCATAGGTAATAATTTGAGGAAGAAGAATGTGTGCACAGTTCAGATTTTCTAAATTAGAAACATTTGATGTTGATTCGTGAGACTTAACTTTTGTGTTTGACTTTTTCAATTCTTCAGAAAATTCATGAACTTGCTTGAGTAAAACATCATTTTCAAATTGCAGTTGATTCACAAATTCAGAGTTAAAATTATGAACATGAGCAGCGGAAGATCGTGTGAAAAACAACTTTTCTTGCAAAATTAGATTATCTATCTCAAGCATGATGTTGTTAATTATGCAATTTGTTTCTAGAATTTCCTGTCGACTTTGTAATTCCATATGGGGAATATACACACGTGGTGCATATGAAGTAACTATTTCCTCAGGTACTTGGAAAGCTAAAGTTTCAGAATGAAAACCAGTTTTGTTTTTGACATGTGATTCACTTATTGTTTTATATGATGCATTTAGTGAGTCATAATTAAATGCTTGTTGACATTTCGTTGTGGTTGTCCTTTTAAACATTTCTTCTTGTGCGACTTCTTCTTCAGCAATAAACACCATCTTTGCAGTTAAGCCCTGATTCATTCTGTCAGCCTGATATAGCTGAGTGCAATTGATTTTCGTGAAGAAGTCGCTTTCATCATACCCAAAACCCTTATACTTATTTCTAGTATCCGGTGTTAAACTTTTGAAAATAGTATGACGAGTTGTGGGTTTCTTTCTAACAACTTCTTCAAGATTATTCACTTTTATTTGCAAAGACAATTTTTCTTCCAAAATCAGATTTAAATTGATTTCAGCACTCAACTTAGCAGCATTCAAGTCATGGAATTTTCTTTCAGTTTGCTCTTGAACTTGACTCAACTCATCTTCCTTTTGTCTGATTATTTCTTTAAGTTGATTAAGGCTAACTGTGTGTTCAGATGAGACGGTTTGGTTCATTTTAAGATTTAGGTTTTGTGATTGCAGTTTCTGGTTTTTAGCAGTTAGGATTTGTACTTGATTAACTAAAGTCATAATATGATCAGCAGAAATATGAGAATCATTGAGATGTACCTTCTCAACAGTAGACGCAGACTCATTTGAGAGAGAACTGGTGCTGGAAGGAGCTTCTTGAGTTTCATTGTCACTCTCATATTCACTTTCAGGATCTGACTCGTCAAACTTTGCCATGAACCCCGTATCAACCTCACCCAGCACTGCATCCTCAATATCGGCTTCACCCGCAGCTATTACTGGACCCGCATCCTCATCTTCACTTTCCCAATTTATCTCCAGAAATTCAAACTGTTCTACTTGAGCCATTAGTACAAACTGGGCTTGAACTTCAGTATCCTCCTCTGAGTCATATGTGTCAGACAGACACTGATCTTCTTCTGCAAGGAGAGCTGTTCCACTGTTCCGTTTCTTGATTAGATTAAGTTTTGCTTTGTAGTACTCAGAGTCCTTCACTTTCGGCTTTTTGCAGTCCTTTATCACATGCCCTGTGCTGCCACAATTGTAACATTTCTTTTGTTGAGCAACCTGTATCTTTCTCTCATACCTTTTCTCCAGATTTACCCCGTCATTCCTTTGAAACTTGTCATCTCTTCTCCGAGAACCAGAGGTGAATCTCTGACGGTTGTTTGTTTTTGATTTGGTAAACTGGTTTTGTAGAATATTAGTGAGATAAGCTACCGCCTGCATTACTTTCTCATTCTCATTCGGCTCATCAGTGTCAGACTCAGAAGTTTCTGATTCTTGTATCTGTTTGAGTTTCAAGGATTTGCTTGAAGATCTGCCTCTTCTTTCACTCACAACCAAAGCCAGGGGATCAGCAATCTCTTTCTGTGTACCCACACCAATCTCATCCTAATATTGATTAAGTTCTTCAAATATCATGTGGTGAGTGACCTTGTTTAGAACTTTTTGGTTCATTTGTCTGTAAATAGTCACTTGAGTTTTCCACTCAAGTCCTAAAGAATTAAGAAACCTGGTGTTCTTTGTCAGTTCAGAGTAACTATCTAACTTTTGATTTCTGAGATCGTTAAGCAGTTTACAAAACCTGCTATAAGTAATTGCCAGAGTTTCACCTTCCCGAGAGTGGAAGTGATCAAATGCATTCACAAGAGTCGTTTCTTTAATCCATACCCCAGATTCAGTCCCCTCCATCTGTTTCTGAATTTCATCCCAGATCTCTTTAGCAGTATTAAGACCATTGATCTTAATGTAGAACTCTGCTGATAAGCCATGCTTTAAGTAGTACTTTGCCTTTTGATCTGCTGTAGCTCTCAGTTTTTCCTCTGCTGAATATTCTGAAGGAGTCTTGGGACGATTAATTTCTGGAAGTGGAGGATTGTTAGTTAGATCTTCCCTCTGATGGAACATAAAGACACCATTCCCTTCTGAGATACTTAGTTTCATCAACTCTCCATATTTCTCATTGTTTTCAATAAAGTCCATAAAACGCCCTTTCCACACATGATACTCTCCACGATAAAGCACGGGAGACTTAGTGTCAGAACCAAATGAAAGGGTTTCACTATAAGTACTCATTGTAGGATCTTTGCTCTGAAAGGTTCCTTGAATCACTGAAAATTTTCTAAGTATGAATCCCAATCAATATTCTCAAATTCCGATTGAAATTAGAATTCCGATCAAGTTTGAAGTCTGAATTCTGATTAATTGATACCTATTTGAAGGAATCCGAGTAAGGAAGAAAATCCGAGTAAAGAATCCGAGTAACTTGAATCCGAGTGAGTAAAACACACTAAATCCGAGTGTTTTAGTCGGAATCCGATTGTTCTTACTTCTGATTGAAGTTTGAATTCCGAGTAGAATTCGAATCCGAGTGTTTTATTTGGAATCCGAGAGAAAAATAACTTCTCAAATCCGAGTAACTTAAAAGTCCTTGTGAATTTGAGTCGGACTTGATGTAATCCGAGTAAAATGAGTCGGATTTGACGTAATCCGGGTAAAATGAGTCGGAATTGATGAATTCCTACTGATTCACAGGTTAAATCCGACTGATTCAAGTCATGAAATCCGACTAATTCATATTCAGATCTGAAATTCGAATTTTTCAAGTAAATCTATTCCAAATGATTGCAAAACTTCCAGATATGTTCGCAACTATCAAATAAACAGTTCTAATACATAATATCCCAAGTTAAAACACAATAAATCGGATTTGCAATAATTTTTTTTTCTAAGAACTCGAAAAAGCTTCAAACCTCCATTACTCCAAATCTGTTGTTTGTATTAATCTAGAATCGATTGTCGAGTGTTAGATTGATGATTTCCTTCCTAATGACCCACAAAACAGCACTTTAAACCCACATCAGATCTGCGATTTTGATTCCAAACCCGAGAGTGACTTCTTCTTCAAGAAAACTTTGAAACTTGATCAATCCTTTGCTATTTTGGGGTGTTCTTGCTCGATTCACTACAGAAACCAATCAGAGTTGGCTCTGATACCAATTGTAAGACAAGAATGAGTAGATTATAGTATGAACTTTGAGAGAATTTGACAAAACACCTTTAAGTGTGTGTATTCTATTATAAAATGTCAAAGTTACAATAAAGGTGAGGGTTACATTGTATTTATACCCTAACCCTAAAATGCATATTCTATTACGATAATATTGTCTAGATCTAATCACTAATACAGATCTAACATACCTCATCTATCCTTAACACACGACTTGTAAAACGTTTAGAGCATAATAGGGGAGCGGCGGCGAAATCGATGACGGGACCAAGGGCAGCGACCGGCGAAGTCGACGACAGGACCAAGGGCAGCGACCGGCTTGTGTTCCCGTCATTGACTTCGCCGTTTGCTACCCTTGGTCCCGTCGTCGACTTCGTCGGTCGCTACCCTTGGTCCCGTCGTCGATTTCGCCGTCGCTCCCCTTATATGCTCTAAAGGTTTTACAACTCGTGTGTTAAGGGGAGATGAGGTAACCGGTGGAATAGATAATATGTTTACTTTTTACCCATTTAAATTAAATAAATGATAGTTTACGGGTTAAATAGAAATATATTTAAAGTTTAGGGTTTAAATCATTTAGAAATAAAGTTTAAGGTTTAAACCAACAAGTAAAATAAAGTTTAAGGTTTAAATCATTTAAAAACAAAGATTAATGTTTAAACCAAAAAGTAGAGTAGAGTTTGAGGTTTTTTTCATTATTAACCCTAAATTAATAATTAACCCTAATTTATAAATAGTAAAATAATTACAAAATATATATGAAACGATAAGTAAATGAAATAAAAAGGCAACTATAATTTATAAACTAACAGAACTTTTTTCTATACAACATTAGATGTTATGTTATTAACTTGACATTCCTTGTATAAGATTAAAGCATCCTTCCGGAAAGTGACATGATACTATGGCCAAATTGACTTGTTCAAAATTTAGGAAGATTTTTGGATTTGAGCCATTAGAGATAAACCATAAACACAAATTTCTTTGACGGCAAGTCATAAAAGTTCTTTGGCCATTCTCTACTAAGTTCCTCAAGACCTGATTCACCATCGAAATAGTAGGGAATAGTAGGGTCATAGTTCTCCCATGCATTATGCATTCTCAATATGTATAATCATTTAGATTTCTTTTGTATGCATTTTAAACATTTAGGGGTTGTTTGTTATTAAGCACGGAATGAGTTTTTGGTTTGAATAATTCAAAGGTTATGAATGAATCTACGTCTGAATGTGAAATGTTGTTTGATAAAAGTTTCGAATGAACAATCTAAATGATGCAAATTATCATTTTAAATTAAATAGTAATATATTATATTATAAGATAAGATATGATTATTTAACAAGGCAGCATGTGAAAGAAGGAGTATTAGGGTAAAATACTTGGTGCTTAATTATTCAGAATGCACTTGAAGGTAGAATGATTCAGCAGCATTATGCTGAATCATTCAGCATATAGTTTTCATTTAGAGACAGCAATCAAACACGTTGTGTTGAATGGTTCCATTAAGCAGCAAACAAATAGCCCCTTAGAAACATATACAAAGTAAGTTGAAGCAACCAAGATGAATAAAATCTAAATTCTTCATCTGTAGGTGTTTTCCACATAGTACCTTTCAAGAACAGCAACATGAGTTACAATGACAATACCCTCCCCTTTTCCTAACAATGCTCATTGAATATAAACAATAGACCAATTTAAAAATTATAAAAAAGAACCCAATGTGTCGATTCTCAATGAATACAATAGGATATAACCCAGAAAAAGAAAGCTAACACTATCTATTAAGTGAACACATTTACAAAAAGATACCAAATACTTGTCAAAAAATTTCTGATATATTATCTACACGATTTGCAATGGCTGCAAACGTCAACAAAGATTCCTGTTCTATTTGTTACTGTAGATCAGGAAAAAATATTATCGAGCATATCTTGTACATAACGACTATATAAGTTGAATATTGTGTATAACAAGGTTTTGGTGCCCGCGCGCGGGGTTTTAACGAATACATTTTATAATATATAGAAACCAACACCTTTTTTTACTCGCGCACTGCGTCGTTGAAGGAGAATCCCGAGTTAGGCATAAACGTTATTCTAGATTATGAATTTGATACTTTATGTCATCCTTCCTCATATAAACAATAATCATTCACGCAAAAAGTGTGGGTTACCCAGCAACCTACAAGATTCAACATGAATGATAAATTCGCAAATTGTAGAAGTATGAATTATCTACCATTTATAACATATATGACAAGTTCGAGAAGTATACACGAAGATTATATTGATAGTAACATGATTGAGGCACATTTGTCTATAACATAGCATGTCAAATTATAGGCATATGTAAAATACATTTGACCAAAAATACATATAAAATTTTAACGTTATTGCAGTTAGCAACAAAAGAACCCTGGCTAAATTATCCGCGAGATTGATATGATGTTAAAGAATACGGACCTAGATGCTCATGAAACGGCTTTAACAGAACTATTTATGTTTGAAAGTGAGGAACCAAAACTCAAAAACAAAATTCAAGAATGAAATGGGTATTAGAAGGCGATGACAACTCCAAATTTTTCCATGCTTCGGTTAGAAAGATATTCAGAAAACAATCCATTAAAGGCCTTCAAGTCGACGGGGTTTGGATCACTTCGCCGAACGAACTTAAGGTGGCTGCGTTCAAAAAGCAGATTTAAAGAGTCAGCCATTAACAAGTCTGTTTTTAGAAGTTTTTTGTTTAAAAAACTCTCGCAAGGTGATGTTTCATCCTTGGAAGCTTCTGTCTCGTATGCTGAAATCAAAAGGGCAATTTGGAGTTGTGAAGGCTCAAAGGCGCCGTGTTCGGATGGATGGAATTTTAATTTCATCAAAGGTCATTGGGATCTAATTAAGGGCGACTTCATAGATTTCTTCAACCATTTTCACCGGACAGGTAAAATTGATCCAGGTTGCCATGCCTCTTTTGTCACTTTAGTCCCAAAATGTACATATCCTCTAGAGTTAACAGATTCCAGGCCTATAAGTTTTATAGGTTGTATGTACAAAGCTCTCTCAAAGTTGTTGTCAATTAGGTTGTCGGTTGTGTTAGATCACCTAATTAGCCAAAACCAATTAGCTTTTATTGCAAACAGGCAGATCCTAGATACTACTATCCTTATAGTCAATGAAGTTGTCTTTTTCGCTCAAAAATCAAATCAGTGTTTGCTCCTCTTCAAGACTGATTTTGAGAAGGCTTTTGATTTGGTGAACTGGGGTTTTCTTATAGACACTATGCAACAAATGGGATTTGGTCAAAAGTGGTGCTCTTGGATCATGGGTTGTCTATAGTCCGCTTCAATATCAGTGCTAGTTAACGGCTCATCTTCAAAAGAATTTAAAATGGAACTTGGTCTGCGGCAGGGAGTTCCTCTCTCTCCGCTTCTCTTCCTTATAGTGGTGGAGGCGTTACAATTGTCTTTTCAAGAAGCGTGTCGCAGGAATCTCTTCAATGGGTTATCTTTAAAAGGGGTTGGATCAAATATCTCACTTCTCCAATTTGCCGATGATGTAATCTTTCTTGGTGAATGGTCTTCCTCTAATATCAAAATATTGCTAGAAATAGTGACCTGTTTTGAATCTGCTTGTGGATTAAAACTTAACTTAAATAAATGCAACTTGTTTGGAATTGGTGTTCCAAGCTTAGAAGTTGATCAGATGTCCTCTATGATCGGTTGTAAAAAAGGGACTCTCCCCTTTCTTTACCTTGGATTACTGGTGGGTAAATCCATGTGTAGAAAATCTCATTGGGACCCTATTGTTGATCTGTCAAAAAGAAATTGGGCTGTTGGAAATTAAAGTCACTTTCTATTGGTGGTAGACTAACACTAGCCAAGTCGGTCCTTGGATCTCTCCCACTTTATCACTTCTCTTGGTTCAAGGTTCCAAAAGTGATTATTAATCGTCTGGAAGCCTTGAGAAGGTCTTTTTTGGGGCTTCCAAGAAAGTGAAAAAAGAATATGTTGGATCAAGTGGAAGAAGGTTTTAAACGATAGGAAATTCGGTAGAGCAGGTATTGATAGCTTGGAGGCTGCAAACTTGGCGTTGCTTGGAAAATGGAGATGGAAATTTTTCGACTAAAATGGCTCACCTCTATGGCGAAAAGTTATCTCCATTCTATATGATTCAGATGGAGGTTTCAATTCTCCTCTTTCTTCAACATCTAAAGCTTTATGTTGGGTAAACATCTTAGAAGCATGTAACCAGGTGGATAAATTGGGAATCCCGGTTGTTAACTCCTTCAAAAAAAAAAGTTGGGAAGTGGGGAAAACACTAGCTTTTGGTTAGACCAGTGGGAGCCTCAAGGGCCCCCTTTAAAATACCGATTCCCTCGCCTCTATGCTTTAGATTTGTATCAAAATTGTTCTGTGAAAGATCGTCTACACATTGTAAATGGTATTAACATTGGAGCGTGATCGTGGCGCTCCAATTCACGGGGAGAACTCTCTCAGATTTAGCTAGACTCAAGCATTTAGTCAGAAATGTGATCCTTGACCGTTCTAAACCAGACTTGTGGACTTCCTCTCTCTGGTCTGATGGTATTCATGAAATCAAAAAGCTTGCTGCATTGGTTAGAAAAAAGATTCTTCTACCAAGTGTCATGAACAATTTCTTCATGTGGAACCCTTGGGTCCCTTTAAAAATAAACGTTTGCATTTGGAGGGCAGTAAACGACGCATTGCCTGGTCTCTCGAATTTATTACACAAATGGGTTCTAGTGGTGAACCCAATCTGTCTGTTATGCTCATCTATGATAGAAGACCTTACTCATATTTTGTTCAATTGTTCTAAGAGAAAATTCTTAAGTTGGTGGAACTTAAATGTGTTTTAAGTGTGTTCCTTTGATCATCTAGCTTTGATAAGGGATCACTCTTTTCTCTTCAATGAAGATTTGAGGAAACTATTTGGTGGGACGTGTTATGTCTTATTATGGGGATATGGAATTGGAGAAACAAAGTTCTGCACGCGGAAGCCTTAGATAGAGATGCCGCTCTTAATGAAGACATCTTCGCTTGGGTTCAACACCTCTCACTTGTGTGGATTCAAAATAGGAGTAGAAAACTCAATCTAGATTGGTATAAATGGATAATAAACCTGTTGGTTGTGGTTTATATCTAACTTCCTATGTCAAGTTAGTAAAAAACCATTTTTCAGGTCTTTTGGGCTTAGAGGATCAGCTGCAACTGCTGAGTGGTAAATTCAGTGAGCTGATGACCATAGTCATCAGAAGATTGATAAGGAATCTCATAGGCATTCATAGAAAATTATTCAAATCTCCAAAAATAAAAAATGTTACAAATGTGGTAGCAAAGAACACAAGACACGTGAATGTTCTCAAGGAAACTCAAGATAGCTGACTAGTATTGATAACATATTTATTCCTATCTTACATAAAAAACCTGATATGAAGTGGATAGCTAGGTGCAATCCACAGGGTTCCATTAAATAGTGGATGCCCTAAGTGTCACTAATTCTTCTTTAATTCCCATGGTATCTGGAAAGTGGCTGTCCCAGAACCATAACAAGCATCAAAGCCCTTCTAAGTAACTATAAAAAGGAAAAAGGTTATAGAGTGACTTTTGATGATAACAACTTTGGTCTAACCAAAGGTTACGGCAAACTTTATAATGGGAACCTCAAACTGTCAAAGGTTTCTTATGTCTAGGGTCTCAAATACAATCTCATAAGCATAAGTCAATTGTGTAATAGAGATAATGAGGTCTACTTCAACAGGACAGGGGGTTCCATCTTAAACAAAGAAGGCAAAGTAGTTCTATGTGCTTTAGGATGTTCAACACATGAACAAGTTTGCTCTACACGAAATATTGCTAACTCTAAAAGTTCGTTCTATGCTTAACAACTTTTGAACTTGCTTCTAAAACTAAACAGTTAAGTTCTTATATAGTTCTCAACAAATGAGATTTCAGCATGCTTAACATGTTCCTCATGCTTCAGTATATATATATAGAGTCATGGAGTCCGGTTGATGCAAAGGAGAAGGAGACAAAAGGACACAAGAAATAATATTATATTATATAAAGTTAGTAGATGAAAAGTAAAAACACTTTATACAAGCAATGTATAAAGTGAATGTACTTTCATGCAAAAGTGCATTCCACTAGCAATATAATAATATTTTGCTTGTACTTTAAACAACACCATGCTTTCTTCAGATTTGGCTTTAGCAAGTATGGAGTTGCCAGCTATACTTAGTTGTTGAAACAAATCTTAGAGATCTTCTTCTTCTAAAGTATCTTTCATTTTTTCCAGAGGATAAGATCAATCCCTTTTATCTCTTTGCAGATTCAAAAGGTACTAAGACTCTTACAAAGACAAATCTAAAGGCATAATAGAACAACACATGTTCTACCTTTGACTTACGAATAAATACAAGGTTACAATACACAGATATTACATTTTTCACGACTCAGCTGATGTAATATACTAAACTGCAAATATACTTTTGCTTAGCTAAGGGAATGTAATAGACTTAGATAATGATGTTCACTCAACTGAGCATTTAAACACTAGTACTGGGAGAAAATATAAGCTAATCAACCTAAATGATCAGTAGACCAAAAATGTTCTTCTAGTCATTTAGAGTTATAAGTTTATAGAAAATAGACCAAGTAAAGGAAGTTTACTTAATTGATGAAAGAATACCTCAGCTGATAGATGTTGTAGGCTCAGCTGATCACTTTCACTGCTGAGTTGATAAACAATGTTCCTTAGATGGTAGCAATCCTTGATGTGTGGGAATTACTCAGCTTATACTTCTATACTTGAATTTTTCTTTCTCGGCTGATCTTTTGAAGATGGTCCTTTGACTGATACTTATTGCTCAGCTGATCCTCAGCTGAACTTTTGTACTTATTGAATTCTTCAAGTCAATAGAAATTCAACACATGAAATTCAAAATTCTAAGTCTGAAACTGAATATATGGTCATAACTACCCGACATGTTTGATTATGTGTTAAATGATTATATCCCCAACTCTAACATAGTTACAATTCATGTGTATCATACCCGATGCCAAAGCATGCGGTCATAACTACCCGTTACCAAAGTCAACGGTCAAAACTACCGAATGCCAAAGAAAACGGTCATAACTACCCGATGCCGAAGCAAACGGTCATAACTACCCATTGCCGAAGCAAACGGTCATACTACTCGATGCCGAATAAAACGGTCATAACTACCCTTGCCGAAGCATACGCTCATATTACCCGACACAAGTGCTAGTCGTCATACATTCACATTAATATTGGTTCAATATGCAAGTAAGAATACTCACCTGACAATAGCTCAATCATAGATATTGGCTAATCACAGCGGTGTACGGTTAACGAGTCCGGTAGCGAGGACCAACAACACATCTTATTGAGTCAATATAGGGTACGAGTCCCTAGTCTAAATCGCACAATATCTAAGTCATCTCAGCCATACATCGGACTACTCTTAAGTCAGATCAAGGTTTAAGTCACACACACTAGTGCCTAAGTAGTACCGTAGGTTGGACCATCTCTTGTGTCGGGTCAAAGCTCTAGGTCGGGCTATAGCTCAAGTTGGACAATCACTAGGTCGGACTTAAGCCAAGTCAAACAATCTTTTCGGATAGTTAAGTCGCACAGGCATATATATATATATATATATATATATATATATATATATATATATATAAGTCGGACAGCCCTCTGAGTGCACACACAAGCGCATACAAGTCGGACTGCCCCGGAGTCACACAAGTCTGGTAAGTCGGACCGCACACCATCCGACCCAAGTCCTAAGTTGGACGATTTGCAAACCTTTAGTTAATCCCAACAATATATATATATATATATATTCCATCAATTTAATTGGTCTAGTCCAAGTGATTACTATTCTATTTTGTGATTCCATCCCCAATACTTATTCGCAATTCAAAACTAGACACCAATTGCAACTCATAAGTTAAACTTTTTTGCACTACCAAAAACAAGACCCTAAAATAAGATCTATCTATTTAATGACTGTTGGTAACAACTGATTGATAAAGAACAATAATGATAAAATGGTTGAGATGAATTATATACGAAAGATATGATTATGATATTTGATGATTTATTACGATTGATTCGGTTTGAATGATTACTTGATTGATATGGTTTATGAACATTATGTGATCTATGTACTTGACGATTCGGGGTTATATGATTGAAGGTTTGGGTGTTGGATCAAGTACACAAACGCGTCGGCTGGGTATTCGTTTATAATATCTAACTATGATTTTAATCCGTGTTCTAATATTATGCTTTATATTCTAAGCTTACTGTTGACTCACGAGGCGTCAGCTGATACTTGTTATTTTGAAATGGTGTCTGGTACTCGTGTAAGTGTTTGGAGTTGCTCGGTGAGATGGGAAGCTATGTTTGGTAGTTACAAGGTTACTTGTAGACCGTTACCGACTTGTTTAAATATGACATAATTTTGTAAGATAGTAATGTCGTGTTTTCTCTTAACGCTTTTAATGGCTTATGCCGACACATGATACTAATGTTACTTTCCGCTGCGACTATTTTGAATAAAAGAAGAAAAATAGTTAATCACGATATTCGAGAAAACCCGGCGTTACAGTTACAAATGGTATCATTGAATAATTTTAACCCTCATTATCTCATAAAAGTTATCTATCCTACTCATGCGAACGTCATTGTCTCAGATCAAGCAAACAATAATTAACAAGAAAATACACATGCAAGTTATTATCTCAGATTATGCACAAACTGTATCTAACAGATTACCTAATAAAGATTAAGATAAAAACTCAAGGATCTTGATTAAGCATAAATAAAATAATCATAAATATAAATCTAAAGATTACATCCCAAACCTAGGGGTTGTTTATCATGATAAATACATTAAGAAATTTAACCCATAATCATTCTAGAAATCAAACATAAATCAAATAATAAATTAAACGTAAACATATTGTAAGGCTTACAAATAATAAATGAATCAATCGATGTAGAATTTAAGAACTTCAAATGGTCCTAGAACTCCCTGTCGTAGTCTGCTCCAGAAAATAAACGTGATCTCATCCTTTTTAGAAATTTATATAAATGTGATCTGCTACCTTGTGCCGTGACCTACAGGTAGAGGTGCACATCTTCGGATTTTAATCCGATCCGGATCGGATTTTTTCGGTTTTTTTGGACCGGATTTTCGTATTGTAACCGGATTTTCTCGGACAAAAGTGTAACCGGTTTCGTACGGATTAAAACCGGATTTTCTCGGTCAAAAGTGTAACCGGTTTCGGATCGGATTAAAACCGGATCGCATCAGATAAAACCGGTTAAATCCGCTCCGGTTTGAAAAAAAAACCGGTTTATAAAAAATCGGTTCGGATAGTTTTTGCACAAAATCGGATATTCGGATTTTTTGTGCACCTCTACCCACATGAATTAAATAGATTTGAAATGGGCGTAGATTATAAGCCCACATCCTGACCAATTGTTGCTAACGTGGGAATTGACTCAAATTAATTCAATAGCATAGCAAGTACATTAATTTCCAAAATAGCATGCGACGTGAAGTAATTGCTTCGCGGTGGTTTTCTTTGAATTAACTCATCCGAATTGATTAATTATTTGGTACATGGCGTGGAGGTGTGCTTCATTACGTGGCCATTTATGCAAAGTTGACTCCTTTTCTATTTTCATGCAAAACAAACCATATTTAACAGTTCCAACCTGTATATAACAAATGTTGTCGAATAATATATATATATATATATATATATATATATATATATATATATATATATATATATATAGAGGAGGGATCCTGTGAGAACACGTTTTATTTGAAGAACGGTGAGAACACTTTTAGGCCAATCATTTGGTTTAATTAAGGTATATTGAGTTTATATCCCTTACTTAATTAAACCAAATAATTAAAATTCAACATTCCTTAATTACACAAATTTAATATCAACAATTAAATTAAGATAATCCAAGGGCTATAAATTGTTCTCACCGTTCTCCAAATAAAAGGTGTTCTCATTTGATCCTGCCTATATATATATATATATATATATATATATATATATATATAGGATCAAATGAGAACACTTGTTATTGTATGAATGATGAGAACACTTTTTAACCATTTGATCTACCTAATCTATGGCTACTAATTTTTCAAGATTATTAATTTATTTTACATAATTTAAAAAGTTAAAAAGGGTATATTAGTAAATGTCTCTTTCCCCTCTATTAATTAACCCTCATCTCACCATTTACTCCCATATCTTCATTCTTCAATAGACCCCAAGCTGCCGCCTCCATAACCTTCACCCACCACTCGAGCCTCTACCGCTGGTCTCCGATCCATGCCACTGCCTTGATCTATTGTCACCGCCACTACAGTTATCAGACCTCATGCTACCGAGATGCGGTTATTGAACCCCACGCCACACCGAGATGTAGATCCGGAACACCACACGACCGCCGCTGCATGTCCCTCGTTGGTACTGGGTTTCAACACAAACGGGTTTCATATTCATCTTCTTCTACGATGCCGCCGCCGCAAGTCCCTCCTTCTACGATGCCACGCCGCTTCAAATCCCTCCTTCTACGATGTCGCCGCATGTGATTTCTCTTGATGGATAGTACACTTGATTCTTTAATTAGTAATTTAGGATAGGCTCTGATTCATTCTTTTTTGGTTTTGTTTATCCATCGTAAAACGTGCTTCATATAATTTTGATATCTAAATTTCCTATTGGAAAAAAAAGAAAGAAATAGAGCCTTCATTTATAAGTGGGTTTTGATTTATATTAATCTATTTTTAATTTTGCAATTTGTTGGTGTATTGAATTTCATTTGAATTGGTTGCCTAATACAATTTGTATTAGGTGTTATGTGATTGATTTAGATTTTTTTTTCTTTTGCTCTTGAAATGTATTTGTGGAGATGGATCTGTTTTAATTATGTGCAAAGTTTAATATTTTGTGTGTTTGCATCTTTAACTTCTAATGAGATGCATCAAGTTAGCATATGTACTTTTATGATAATAAATCATTGATTTATATACATATTATCTTTAATTGCATCTTTTTTACAGTATATTGCATCTGATTTATTGTTTTTATTGGGTTGATTTATCTTTTTATTTGCATATGCATCTAACAACCGCATATGATTGCATCTGCGTCACATCCAATTATATATCGAAATATATCAAAACTGATATCAAATTAAAGAGAATTTGAACATGAATTTAAAGGCATAATCTTTTTAATTTAATGGTTATATATGTTCAAGATATATAGATTCAAAAATCAATGGGGTAAAAGAAAGTTATTTGTAGAAAGGTTTTTAGGTGGAAGGGAGAAGGTTAAAAATTCCTAATTTGCCTTTTTGATAATTGGTTGAGATGTGTTCTCACCATTCTCCATATAAGAGGTGTTCTCTCTAGATCCCTCCTCTCTCTCTCTCTCTCTATATATATATATATATATATATATATATATATATATATATATATATATATAGGGGAGGGTTCCATCGAGAACAAAAAAAATGCGAGAACTGCGAGAACCGATCCCCATCTTTTTAAAACTAAAATATCTACCAAACGACAAGATATTAAACTATGAAAATTATACCAAATTAACGACAAAAATATGCTCTTTAATATGACATCCATATTGCTATATTTTTTTCAACAAAAAAAAATTCATTACATATATGTAACATACCTTATAGTACTGATCACATATATGTTAATACTGATTACATATATGTAACATACGTTATAGTGCTAGAAAAAAAACCCGGCAAAAACTAATTTTTTTTGTTGAAAAAAATATAGCAATATGGATGTCATATTAAAAGAGCATATTTGGTATAATTTTCATAATTTAATATCTTGTCGTTTGGTAGATATTTTACGGTTTAGATCGGTTCTCGCAGTTCTCGCATTTTTTTTGGTTATCGATGGAATATATATATATATATATTTGAGACAATATTAGTAACTCACCTTTTTAATGGTTATGAACTATACTTTCTTTACTAATAAAAAAATATTAGAGAGAATTACAAAAATGGTCCCTGTGGTTGTCAAGAAATTTCACTTTTGGTCCTTTAACTTTCAAAATTACAAAAACAGTCACTGTGGTTGCTGATTTGTTTCACTTTCGGTCCTTTGCACTAACTGCCGTTAAGTTATTGCGTTAAAAGCCCCCATGTGCCATGCACATGAGGGTAATTTGGTCATTTTGATTGTTATCCTTGTTACCAAACATTACCAACCCTACATCTATATTTAATTATGTATTTTTATTAATTATTAACCCCTCCTTCCATTATCTTCTATGTCACAGACAGCCTACCGATTTCCTACCGATTTCGTCGGACCCTTGCCAACCACCGCCGGAAAGCCATACAAAAACCAATATGATAATCAACATCAGTTAACCTAATACTTCTACAACATGATCCTTCATTATTGTAACCCAAGATTAATCATTCTCCAAGAAAAATATAACCAATTTTCAATCCAGAAAAAATAAGCAAACCATCTGCATTAATATTAACTATTTCATCCAAAGATTACATGTTTGACCAAGAAATTACATATGGTGTTACACACATTAGAAGAAAAGGGGAAAGATTTTTGAGATGTGGTGTGTTGGAATTAGATATTCAACAACCAAAATGTGAACCAAATTTAGATATTCAACAACAAGAAACTAAAACGAATTTCTATTTAAACAAATCGCTTGTTTGAAACCCTAATTGCATGTTTGAAACCCTAATTGCATGTCTGAAACAATTAAAATGAAGATGAAATCAATCCATCACATATTACACATCAAAACTGAACCACAACAAAACCCTAATCGAACTGAAACAAAATATATCAGATGAAAAATTTCAAGACTTCCTCAAAGAACAAATCGAATAGAGAAAAAGATTTAGGGTTTTGCTAGAATCTGAAACTAACGATTGATATAAAACCTCCACAAATACAAACCTATAATGACGGTGGTGTTTATGCAAGTGGCAGACGGCGGTGGTTCGTAGATCTGAAAACGAAGATGGCGTTGGTGATAGATCTGAGAATGACGACAGAGCACGGTGGTACGTAGATCCAAAAATGACGACGGCGGTGCTGCTTAGATCCGAAATCGATGACGGCGGTGGTGCTTGATTCAAAAAACGATGGTTGTGGTGGTTCTTATATCCGAAGATGATGACAACGATGGTGCTTTTGGCGGTGGCGAGAAGCTTCAACGAAATGCAGCGGTGGCGGTGGTGAACACCCCCCTCTTCGAAGCATTTGTAGATCTGGTGAAAAAAGGGACGGCGATCGACTTCGGTGGTGGGATCGACGGGACCCATGGTGGCGGTGGCGGTGTTGAAAGCAACCACCGTGACGGTGGTGCGCTAGCGGTGGCAGGAATGAAGGCTGCCGGTGGGGGAATCTGCAACCTTGAATGTGTTTACGAGAGAGATGTAAATAATAGTTTAGGGTTATTTGTGTTTCGTAACATACTAACATGTATAACACACAAAATGACTGAAATACCCTCATGTGTAAAGCACATGGGGTGTTTTAACAGTCAATTTTAACGTCCGTTTGACTAAAGGACCAAAACTGAAACAAATCAGCAACCACAGTGACTGTTTTTGTAATTTTGAAAGTTAAAGGACCAAAAGTGAAATTCCTTGACAACCACAGGGACCATTTTTTTAATTCTCTCAAAATATTATTTTTTTAATTTTTTGTCATTATGGTAAAATTTATATCAAAACGTATATAAAAATGAAATGATTATAAATATATAATTATATTTATACCAATCATTATACATGAAAAGTTATAAAAGAAAAACTATAAATATGTATAATTAGACTATATATTTGATACTAGATTATGGACCCGTGATTACACGGGTATATTTGTGAAGCTCTAATATAAAACTATAATCCAAGTTAGGTTGTTTAAAGTTTATTAATTATAAAACTATAAACAAATGAATATCCACGAGTCACAGCGAAGTCCGAGAATAGGAATTTTAGAGACATTGGAATTCATAGAGATAACAACACAAATAAGATGGAAATTGCTGATAATTTATTTAGAAGGTCAAAGAACAATATATGTGAAAAGCTTCAATATGCTTTTAATGGGGTCAGGAAAATAAGAGAACCCCATATCAGATGCTAATGGTATATATGGTGATGAGAATTGTTGAGAGAAGTGTAATATTGTATTTTGTAGTGGTTAGGAAATAATATGGATAGTCAAAATTGAATATATTTGGTGAGAGAGGATTCTTGCGTCCGGCAACAAAAGATTTTAATGAAGTTTCTTTATATTCAAGTATAATTAATGAAGAGTTACGTCCACAAAATAAGAAAAACTCTTTATGTAATTAATATCTTCTATACTTTATTAATTTTTGTCATTTTTAAAAACAATTATTACCTTTAGTAACACTTGTACCATAGAACCTTAACCATAAAGCTTCTGCAACTATGAAATGGTTGTTGATCAAAACGTACCATAGAACCTCAACTATTAAGTGTTAACGTGCATATTATATGTATCATTTTCCTAGGCCTTTATTATTATGTACTATTATTATGTATATAGCCCATGGCCCATCTTTGTTGTATAATTCCTTCTGCTGTTAATGAAATCGATTGATGGAAATCGTTTGTTATCATAATATCATAGCCATATATTTGATTTACCTTTCAGATATTCTGTTTCCTACTTCTTCTCCAACAAACCTAGCCTTCTTCCTCGTTTTCCTTCATCTGTAGTTCTTTTTGTTAGAATTTCATATATATATCATAATGGTCTGTCCAGATTCTTGTTTGAACTAATCTAAAAGTTTGAGTAAACATGCCTGTGTCCAAGTTCTGGTTCCTGTGTTTGTATGTGGGTCTAATGATCAATTTGATTGCATAAGTCCTTATGATTTTCTTCTTGTTTCAATGATGGTGATGAAACTGCTGTAAACCCAATGGAAATCGTATATATGATGTCTGTACTATGCAATCAGGGACCACACCCATGTATTTATAGGTTTTGGTTTATAATTGCCACTAAACCATCATAATGACTGTTTATACCCAGGAATTCTACACTTGTCACTTTTAGTCCCTACACTTTATATTAGATACATTTATGTGTTTGTACATATTGTTTAGTCCACAACCTAACAATTTCCCACTTGGACTATACAATCATGTACTTAAATAACCAACACCGTATCTAAACTGAATTACGCGTATAAGTAAACTTTAAAGAAAGTTATCCAAAACAATCTCGTCCATTAGTCATAATAACACAAGAACCAAGGGAGCATTTGTTGTCATTATGCAACTAAACCCACAATGATTACTAGTGTTATATCAACTAAATGGCATAGATTAAGTGTAAGTGTGTAGCATGGAAATTACATATAAAATGATATACACATGCCAATTTCCAATTGGTCCAACTTTAACCAAATGAGATCAGAGTTCAAAATCAACTGAAACTTTAAAACCGTATATATGATCATATAACAATATTTTGAGCATAAGTATACAAATCTATAATGAAGTCAAAGACCATCTATTAACTTTATACCTATATGATTGACCATTTCTTGAAAAAACATGGGTGGTAATGCCTTAGTAAGCAGATCTGCAAGCATAGATCTGTCCTTATATGCTCAATACTTATGTAACCATTTTGAACTCTTTCCTTAACAACAAGAAACTTTATGTCTATGTGCTTAGACTTTAACAAGTTTATGTTGTTATTCGAATAGAGGACTGCAACACTGTTGTCACAGTACAACTTTAGTGGTCTTTCTACACAAATAGTTATTTGCAGTCCCATAATGAAATTATGCAGCCATACTGCGTGATATGATGCCTCATAACATGAAACAAATTCAACTTCCATAGTTGAGGATGCGATAAGTGTTTGCTTTGAGCTTTTCCAAGATATCACTCCCTCAGCTAAAAGACAAATATATCCTGATGTCGATTTGTAACTGTCTTAGCATCCAGCAAAATCGGAATCAGAATACCCAATGATCTCAAGTTTTTCCGACTTCTTGTAAGTCAGCTTAAAGTCCTTTGTTCTCTAAAGATACCTCATTACTCGTTTGGCTGCAACCCAATATTCTCTTCCTGGATTGCTTTGGTATCTACCAAACATTCCCACTATGAAGGCCAAGTCTGGACGAGTACAAACTTGCACATACATCAAACTTCCCACTTGCCGATGCATAGGGAATCTCTTTCATAAACTTGGAATCAACCTCATTTTTTGGACATGAGCTAAACTTATCTCCCTTTGAAATGGGAGTATCATGTGGCCTATAATTTTGCATGTTAAACCTTTCTAGTACCTTTTTGATGTATGCCTTTTGGGATAATCCCAGGATTCCTCGTGAGCGATCACGATGAATCTGTATACCAAGCACATATGATGCTTCACCAAGATCTTTCATATCAAACTGCTTCGAAAGATATTTCTTAGTTTCCCGAAGAATCTCTACATCGCTACTAGCAAACAAAATGTCATCCACATACATAATCAACAAGACAAATCTCTTCCCACTGATCTTATGATACACACAATCTTCAACATGGTTCACCTTAAAGCCAAATGAGAGAACCACTTGATGAAACTTTTGGTACCACTGATGAGAAGCTTGTTTGAGCCCATAAATGGATTTCTTTAGTTTATAGACCATTTGGTTTCCTTCTTTTGAAACAAACCCCTCAGGTTGTGTCATGTAAATAGTTTCCTCAATGTCTCCATTGAGAAAAGGTGTCTTAACATCCATTTGATATAGCTCAAGATCGAAAATGTGCTGTAAGTGCCCTAAGAATTTTAAGGAATCCTTTGAAGATACTGGAGAAAAGGTTTCCTTATAGTCAATGCCTTCCTTTTGAGTAAATCCTTTAACAACAAGACGAGCCTTATATCTCTCTACGTTGCCTTCTGCATCTAGCTTGGTCTTATATACTAATTTACAACCAATTGGTTTTGCATTTGAAGGCAATGGGATGAGATTCCAAACGTCATTGTCTTTCATAAACTTGATTTCCTCATTCATGGCATCTATCCAATTTTGAGAGTTAGAACTTCCTGTTCCTTAGAGAAAGTGAGAGAATCACTTCCCACTAAGCCAACATATTCCCTATGTTCTCGGAAAAATACAACATAATCATCAGGAATTGCACTTTTCCTTTCTCTCGTGGATCTTCTTAATGGCACCAGATTCTCTTGATTTTGAGGATGTTGAATTTGACTTTCTTGCTCTTCAAAAATGGGTTAATGAGCAACTTGATGATCTTGATGCACATTAAGATCATCTTGTTAGATTATGTGCAGAGATAGATAACACGTGTCATCGTGTCCAATGCTATGAGACACTAAAGGATCACACTGCTACACACCCGTTTAGAACAATTTGGATTTTACCAAGTTATATGTGTGTGAAATAATTAATTAGTTAATTAATTATTAAGGAAGAAAAATAATAATAGTTAATTATTATTTTGAAGCAGAAACTAATATTTAGTTTAAATATTAAATGGACAAATTAATTAATAGTTATTAATTAATTAGAAAGGTCAGAGGTGTTTTCTGCAATTAAGTAATAGTTTAATTAAAGTTGGGCTTTAATTAAAGGGACTTGGGCCTTAATAAGGTTTATTATATAAATAGCCTTATAAGCCTTGGAATCACATACGGATTATTACAATTGCAACAAGAAAACCCTAGCCTCCTTCCCTCTCTCCTCTGTGTCGACTTCCACAGGCACTCCTAGGGGGTTTCGATTTGCGTCGCACATCACACACACATGCACGGTTCTTGCGTGATCAAGATTTTGGTGATATCCTGTGGCGGTCTAGCAACCTGTTCAAGGTGGTGCAGTAGCGGTGTTCTACCTTTAACTATCTGGATTAAAGTTTCAAGATTGTTGGAGAAAGGTATAACTTTTAATCCTTATTCTTGCTTAGTTTCCTGTACGAGTTAGATGAGATTACTAGAGGGGGTTTTTTGTTTTTATTCCGCTGCGCATTCAGTGGTATCAGAGCCACTTCTAACCTGGTAGGAAACTGGTTAGGTTTCTTTTTATCATGATGAATATGTTTCTTTTTATCAAGGATTAATTTTTTGGTTCATCCAAGTATGTTTGAAATCAAGTTCTGATTTTGAAATAGATAACAAATTAGTTATGATAACAAGAGGTTAAGGTTTAAATCTAAAATTGTTATTATTGTTAATTATTGTTTTTTGCGATTTTGGTTGCCGGCGGCGTCAAAGCCACTGTGGCCGGTGGCATGTTTCACGGCATCAAGGCCATCGCCGGCGTCGACGATCGGATTAGGCCGGTTGTCGGCGTCGGCAACCCTCGTTGCCACTAGCTGAGTCGGCGGCGAGGTGGTGGTCGGCATCCAGGGTCCGGCGGCAACGGCAGCTCTCGGCCGCTGGCTTGTCGGCGGCGGTGGAGGTGGTGTGGTGGCGGCCCAGTTGCGGCCTGCTGTCCATGGCCCATTTTCCATTCGGCCCATAAAGGTGGTTGGACCACCGAGTTTATTCGGCCCATTTTTGTGGCCCAGTATTGTTTTAGGTTTAGTTTGGGTAACACCAAAGAAGATCAAACCTAAAGGCTGCTATAAGTTTTTTTAATAAAACTTATGGTTAAAATATTTAATTTTAATCATGATTATTTTGTAATAATCAAGTATTGATTAAAATTAATTGTTTTAGTATTATTTTAATCGCATAACATTAATTAGTATATATATAACAGTTATTGTTAAACCAGGTGATTTTAACAGGTAGTTAAAGTCAAGGTAACTCATCAGGTTATGATAATTAGAGATCAGTTTTTTATGTGTATTAGTTTAATACATGATTGGGATGCCTTAGCCGAGCCCTTGACCTTGTGGATTGTTTTATTTCTTCTGCACTTGTGTTTGTGATTGGTTTTTCTATTCTATGGTGTGGGGAGGCCTGCGTACCACTTACAACCCCTATTCTAATATGTAAAAGTACTAGATTAGCGGGCCTGCGTGCTTTTGATTATCTTGTTATTTTATATTTCTAGTTTTTAGTTTTAGAATAGAATTATATATATAGAATAGATTTGAAGCTGATACAAAGGAGCAAGGAGCAGGATTGGATGCAGGAGCCAGTGGGAGCCTCAGAATGTCATGCCATGTGTGTTGTTTCCCACTTAGGTTTTAGACCGTCGGGTTTTTCGTGTGGCTCACGAAACCAACATTAGTTAAGGGCAAGGCTAAGGCATAGTTGTTTGTGGTTGTTTTATTTCTTTACATATTATATATGCGTGGTTGTGATTCTCACGATGAAATAAAACAGGTTTTTAATAATAGTCATTATAAAACAGAGTTTTTAAAAAGAAAACTGGCAAAATATTTTTTAGAAAAATTTTAGATCAGTGTGCTACCCACCTAATGGTACACCTTTCCTGTTAAACGGTACTCGGGTGTCGGAAGTGACCAAACCTTGGGCATTCGTGTTCAAACCATTGCGGGGAAGGGTGTGAAAAGACTCTGCGATAATCGGGAGTCCCGGCCAGAGTTCACACTATCTTAGGTGGTGCGATCTATTTTGGTGATAATCGGGAGTCCCGGCCCAAAATGCACTAGAGGGACTAAAGCATGCACGACTCTTGTAGCTGATGTCCAGCGGATCTAGGAGTCGTGTCCAGGTAGGATACGATTGGTATAGGTTTACCTACCAGAAATAGCATTATCCCGGTGGGAAGTGCCCAAACCTTGCATCGGGAAATGTGAAATATGGATCCTAGTCTAATAATTTTCTTTAAAAGGTAATAATTATTAGATGATATAATCAAATTACTGAATCGGTTTTATCTTTTCTTTGTCTGTAGATGTCTATTTTATGTGTTATTCCGTTCTATTCACCCAAGGAATCTCTAAGCCTCATCGTCGGCAAGTGGAAGCTTTCAGGTCCAAACTTTGCTGTTTGGAAGATGCATCTAAAGAATGTTTTAGATGCACAGGGAAAATTACACATCATAGAAACATTGCCTCCAGAACGACCTGGAGTAGATGCCCAGGATAGTGAGTATGATGCTTACTATCAGTATCTGGCTGACGAACATGACATTATGTCAGTTCTCGTTCTCACAGCTTCATCCGAGTTTACGGATGTCTCCGGGAGAAGTCATCTTTTGAGGTTGTTCAGGGACTGGAGAAAAAGTTCAAGTACAGTGAACGAGTATGTCGTATCTTGCTGATGAAGGAAATTCTTTCAGCGAGGATGAAAGAAAACCAGCCGATTAGTGATCATCTCATTAGCATGAGAATGCTCTTGGATTGCTATGAAAGTTTTGGGTCAAAATCAAAACCACATGAGCTAGTCATGCTTTTGTTTGGTTCTTTATTGGACTACTACCAGAGAAGGGTAATGTACGTCCTCGGTGATTTTGAGATGACCGTCGCGGAGCTGCATGAGATACTTATGTGCATCAGCGATGAGTTGAATCCAAAGCAGCTAGAGTCAATAGTTGTGGACCCTATGCAGGAAGATGACTGGTTGGAAGAGCTTGGAGAAATTTGTTGCCCAGACTGTGGCAGCAAGGATTCATGCGAGCACTCACTCGACATAGATCAGCTGGACATTGGTTCGCCCAATGACTCAGGTATCTTTATGATAGATTGTCTTATTACTTCTTATGAATCATGAGGATTGGATACCGGATGTGGTCATCACATATGCAATCATTTGCAGGGATTCAAGAGAAGTAGGAAGCTAAGACAAGGAGATATGGACCTGCGGTTAGGCGAAGGCTCCATGGTTGGTGCTGAAGCTGTAGGAACATATCGTCTTAGTTTGCCTTCGGGCATGGTCTTAGAACTAGAACCTTGTTATTATGTTCCTAGACTTATCAAAAACGTTATCTCGTTTGATTTGCTTATAAACTGTGGTTTTAACTATATTATGAATAGTAAAGTGATTTCTTGTTTTAAAAATGATGTTTTCTATTTTAAAGCTATTCCTCAAAATGGTCTATACACGCTAAATCTAGATAACGATGATAAAGACATATATCATATAAGTAAAAGATCCAAGAGTAACTTGAATCAGACTTACCTCTGACATTGTCGTTTAGGACATATAAACGAGAAACGCATAGAGAAGCTCCGAGATGACGGAATTCTAGAACCATTTGACTTGTAGTCATATGATATTTTCGAATCTTGCTTGTCTGGTAAAATGACAAAGCAGCCTTTCAACAGTGAGAATGAAAGGGTAAGTGAGTTACTGGGGATAATACACACAGATGTGTGTGGACCATTTACTCCAGAGGCTAGAGGAGGATACCGGTACTTCATTACCTTTACTGACGACTTCAGTAGGTTCGGTTATGTCTATCTTATGAGACTTAAATCTGAAAGTTTTGACAAGTTCAAATAGTTTCAAAATGAAGTACAAAATCAGCTGGACAAGAAGACAAAGCTACTTCGGTCCGACCTAGATGGTGAGTATCTGAGTAAGGAATTCGACGATCATTTGAAGGAATGTGGGATTGTTTCACAACTCACACCTCCGTATACACCTTAGATGAATGGTGTGTCAGAAAGGAGAAATCATACATTGCTTGACATGGTACGATCAATGATGAGTCGAAGTTCATTGCCTTTGTCGTTTTGGGGCCACGCACTCAAGACAGCGGCGTTCATGCTGAATCGGGTTCCTACAAAATCGGTTGAAAAGACACCGTTTGAGGTATGGACGGAAAAAAAGCCCAAAATGTCTTTTCTCAAGGTTTGGGGATGTTAGGTGTATGTTAAGCGAACATTCACGGATAAACTTAATCCCAAATCAGATAAGTGTATCTTTGTGGGTTATCCCAAGGAAACCATGGGATACTATTTCTATAACCCAGACGAGAACAAAGTTTTTGTTGCTCGTAAGGGGGTGTTCTTAGAAGAGAAGTTTCTAAACTCAGAGATTCCAAGAAAAGAAATAGAGCTTCAAGAAATTGAAGAGGAAGAGATAACACCACCACCGATAATCGAACCCGTAGTTCAACAAAGAATTGTTGAATCTCAACCCGAGTCTGTGGTTGAGGAAGAAGTGCAAACACAAAACCTTCGCAGATTTAGTATACCTCGCCATGAGCTAGATAGGTATCTAGGATTCCTGGTTGCTCAAGATGAAGGAGATCTTTTAGAACCCACCACCTCCCAAGATGCTGTTTCTGGTTTGGAATATGAGAAATGGCTAGAAGCCATGAAGGCAGAGATGCAATCTATGTATGACAACCAAGTTTAGAGGCTAGTAGATTTGCCTCAACACAACAAAGCTGTTGGGTGCAAATGGGTCTTCAAGAAGAAGACCGACATGGATGGAAAGGTGCATACCTATAAAGCTAGGCTAGTGGCAAAAGGTTTCACGCAAACTCATGGTGTTGACTATGATGAAACTTTTTCCCCAGTGGCAATGCTTAAAACCATTAGAATTCTTATGGCCATATCAGCATATTTTGACTATGAGATATGGCAGATGGATGTCAAAACCGCCTTCCTTAACGGGAAGTTGACAGAGGACGTATATATGATACAACCGGATGGTTTTGTGGATCCAAAGAATCCTAATAAAGTATGCAAGTTGATAAAATCCATTTATGGGTTGAAGAAGGCATCTAGAAGCTGGAACTTACACTTTGATGAGCGCATCAAAGAGTTTGGTTTTACCAAAAGTGAGTTCGAGTCATGTGTTTATACTAAATTTAGTGGGAGCGCGGTGACCTTCCTAGTCTTGTATGTAGATGACCTACTGTTAATAGGAAACAATATACCAGTATTACAAGGAGTAAAATCCTGGTTAGGTAAATGTTTCCAGATGAAAGACTTGGGAGAAGCTGCTTACATACTTGGTATTAAGATCTATAGGAATAGATCTAAGCGGCTTATCGGACTTAGTCAAAGTACATATTTTGACAAAGTCGTGAAAAGATTCAAGATGGATGAATCCAAGAAAAGATTTATTCCAATGCAATCTAGCACGGTTTTGAGCAAGGCTCAGTGTTCTGTATCTAGTCAAGATCAGAACAAGATGAAAATGATTCCATATGCCTTGGCAATTGGATCAATTATGTATGTCATGCTATGTACTAGGCCCGATGTTGCCTATGCCATAAGTGTCACGAGTAGATACCAACAAAATCCGGGTGAAGCTCATTAGGTAGCTGTCAAGAACATTCTCAAGTACCTGAGAAGGACAAAAGACATGTTCCTAGTTTATGGAGGTTCGATGGACGAGCTTAGTGTAACTGGTTACACTGATGCTAGTTTCCGAACCGACAGAGACGACTTTAGGTCGCAGTCAGGATTTGTCTTTACCCTAAACGGAGGAGCTATATCTTGGAAAAGTCAGAAGCAAGATACAATAGTAGATTCGACTACAGAGGCATAGTATATTGCAGCAAGTGATGCGGCAAAGGAAGCTGTCTGGCTGAGGAATTTTATATCGGACCTTAGAGTTGTTGCCAGTATCTCTAGGCCGATTGATATATTCTGTAATAACTTAGGGGCTGTGGCGCAAGCTAAAGAGCCAAGAGATCATCAGCGGACTAGGCATGTACTCAGAAAATATCACCTAATCCTAGAGATCATTGGAAGAGGAGATATTAGACTGCAAAAGATACCGACGGACGACAACGTTGCTGACCCGTTGACGAAGCCGCTAGCTAGAGCTAAGCATGAGAGACATGCAAATTCTATAGGGATGCAGTACCTAGAATATAACAGCTAGTTCAAGTTTTTGATTATTACTATAGATGTAACTTGAAACTCTTTTATTATGTATTTACATTTCATGGGATTGAAATAGGAGGTATTTACATAATTGTTTTTTGTTGTCTATTTTTAGCATGTTTTAACCTATCCATGACGAATTCAAGTTATGAATTGTCTAAATGCCCGTAGCTACTTAATGTAGTGGGAGCTAAATTAGGGAGATAACGCTATTATGAATATTTGATGATTTATTCGGGATAGAATAAAAGCACAAGGTTGTGACCAAATATTCGTAGATATTTATCAGGAGGGATAAATATTGGGAGTGATCCACATCGAGTTTACTTCATGGAGCATCATCATAAGTAAACTTGATAGGTTGTCCTTAGACCTAAGATATTTGGTTTGGGGCGCAGTAACTACTGTACTTTAGCACGTTCTAACGTCACGCCGTAACAGGGTGATTATAAGGGGCATGTCTAGGTGCAGCGGAAGCTGTGTGCTCAAATTGCAAATAGTCAAGATGGGATTTGCACCTCATTTTTAGGAGAGATATTTTGTGGGCCCCTCGATGATTGAGACTACTGAAAATGCGTGGCCGTGCTCGGTTAGAATGATAGGTTTCATTCGGTAAACCGTAACTGCAGAGTGTTGAGATCAGAGTCGAGAAAATCTGAGTATTTAGAATAAGATCCCTGCTCCATGTCTAATACTCACATTACGGAATATCGCGATGCAAAAGGAAAAGCCTAGATAATCCAAGGGGTGGATTATATCTCTAGATGTAAAAGATCTTATAGCCTGGTTAACCTAAGTGTCTGGCTAGGGACCTCCTTAGGCCAACGGTGTACAAGGAGTGTTACTTATCTTGCACAAGTGGGAGTCTGTTAGATTATGTGCAGAGATAGATAACACATGTCATCGTGTCCAATGCTGTGAGACACTAAAGGATAACACTGCTACACACCCGTTTAGAACCATTTAAATTTTACCAAGTTATATGTGTGTGAAATAATTAATTAGTTAATTAATTATTAAGGAAGAAAAATAATAATAGTTAATTATTATTTTGAAGGAGAAATTAATATTTAGTTTAAATATTAATTGGACCAATTAATTAATAGTTATTAATTAATTAGAAAGGTCAGAGGGTGTTTTCTGCAATTAAGTAATAGTTTAACTAAAGCTGGGCTGTAATTAAACGGGTTTGGGCCTTAATAAAGTTTATTATAAAAATAGCCTTATAAGCCTTGGAATCATATAAGTATTATTACAATTGCAACAAGAAAACCCTAGTATCCTTCCCTCTCTCCTCTGCGTCGACTTCGACAGGCACCCCTAGGGGGTTTCGATTTGCGTCGCACATCACACACACACGCACGGTTCTTGCGTGATCGAGATTTTGGTGATATCTTGTGGCGGTCTAGCAACCTGTTCAAGTTGGTGTAGTAGCGGTGTTCTACCTTTAGCTATCTGGATTAAAGTTTCAAGATTGTTGGAGAAAGGTATAACTTTTAATCCTTATTCTTGCTTAGTTTCCTGTACGAGTTAGATGAGATCACTAGAGGAGGTTTTTGTTTTTATTCCGCTGCGTATGATTGTTATCTGTTTTATACCCTACAAAACCCTTCACATCTTGTTGGGCAGGAATTATGACATTGTCTTGTGTTAGGAAAAGAAGCTACTGAATTTTCCTCAAGAACAAAGTCATTTAACTTATCTTCAAAGAAATTTAACTTATCTTCCCCCCAAGTTTAATATCCTCAAAGAATCAATCATTTCCCGTCTCAAAGATGGTTCGAGATTTTGGATCATAAAACTTATATCCTCTTGACCTTTTGGCATATCCTACAAAATAACTACTAACATTCCTTGCGTCCAACTTCTTGTCATTAGACCTGTAAGGTCTAGCTTTAGTTGAACAAGCCCAAACACGTAAGTGTTTTAGGACTGGTTTCTTACCCGTCCATAATTCATAAGGGGTCTTAATAGTAGCTTTTGAAGGAATTCTATTGAGAATATACATTGCAGTTTCTAAAGCATCTCCCCATAGAGAATATGGTAAATGAGTATGACAAATCATACTTCTAACCATGTCTTTTGGAGTCCTGTTGCGTCTTTCAGCTACACCATTCATGGCTGGAGAACCAGAAATGGTGTATTGAGGTACAATACCAGACTCGTCAAGGAATTTAGCGAAGGGCCGGGTCGTTGTTCACCTGATCCATTATATCTACCATAATATTCACCTCCACGATCAGATCTCACAACTTTGATAGTTTTACCTAGTTGATTCTCAACTTCGGCTTTGAACGATTTAAATGCTTCAAGAGATTGTGACTTCTCGTGTATGAAATAGAGATATCCATAACGAGAGTAATCATCAATGAACGTAATAAAATACCATTGACCATCCCAAGAAGCTGTTGGGAATGGTCCACATGTATCGGTATGTATTAGTTCTAAAACGTCACTAACCCTATTAGCCCTTAAATTTCTATTGTCAGTAAATTTCCCCTTTATGCATTCAACACATACATTGTCATCATGTTCATGAAATGCATCAAGAATTCCTTCTGACACAAGCTTGTCAATTCTCTGCTTAGAGATACGACCCAAACGCTTATGCCATAATGTGAAATAATTCTCATTTGCAAACTTACGCTTCGTACCTTCAGTTTCAGTGTTATAGGACTCATTGACTGAATGGATTGTATCAAGTAAATATAGATTGTGCTGATCTGATAATTCAACACTACCAAGAAATGAAGAAAAACTCCATTTTCCATTCTTAGTTATAAAAGAATATCCTTCTTTGTTTAATACAGCAGTAGAATTCAAGTTTTTTTCTAAAAATAGGTATTATAAAAGTATTCTTTAATTCCAGATACAATCCAGTACGTAATAATAATCTAAAAGTGCCAATGCCTGTGACTTTAACTGGTTTTCCTGCACCCATATAGACGTACTTTTGATCATCACCGGGCTTTCGGTAATACAGGCAACCCTACATAGATACACTTATGTGAGTTGCTGCACCAGAATCCAACCACCAAGTGTATCCGGGTACTGAAACTAAATTTACTTCAGTAATAACAAGAGTGAAAGACTTACCTATCTTTACACGCCAAACGTGGTATTTCGGGCAGTATTTCCTTAAATGAGAAGCTTCCTTACAGAAGTAATACTTATTTTTCTTCTTTTCATCCTTAGAACCCTTGCGCTTCTTCTTTGATTCTGAATTTGCAATGTACTTGCCTTTCTTTTTCTTGTTGGTATTTGAAGTTGATGCAAAGTGAGCACTTTCAACCTTATGTTGTTTCATCCTGTCTTCCTCTTGTACCAAATGTGAGATAAGCTCATTAAGTGTCCATTTATCCATTTGACAATTGTAACTTACCTCAAATTGGCTAAACTTTGATGGAAAGGAAATCAACACTAAATGAACAAGTAAGTCAGTTGATAATTCTAACTTTAGCGCTTCCAACTTGTTTGCAAGATCAGACATTTCAAGAATGTACTCCCTTATGTTTCTATTATCCTTGTATTTCATAGAGACAAGCTTTCTTAAAGCAGAACTTGTCTCAGCCTTTTTTTTTCGCTTTGTGCAAAGCGTTCTTCAAGGATGTTCAGAAACCCTTTTGCATCATGCACTTCATTTAAACCGTCCGAAAAGGTCTCAGGGATTGCATTTCTTCTATTTCTGAAGTAAGAGCAGCGGAACTAGGAAACCTTAATGCGAGATCTAAGTCCATGCAATCCAAGACAACAATCACTTTATTTTTCCAAGTCCTAAAGTTTGTGCTATTGAGCACTGGAATGCTATAGATAGTAGACCTAACCGAAGTAGCATTCAGAACATTGGCTTTATCCATAAATAGAACAAAAATAAGCTCACTAACATGTATACTATTGATAATCAAATTTGAAAGAAATCAATGCAATATTGTATCTAGTTTTTGGACAGAGAGACAATATTGCCATAGCATTCTTCCTAAAAGTGTTATATAATAACCTAATAATTATAAAATCCAATTTAGTCTTCCTTTGGGCCGACCTTTTACATTTAATGACGGATATTTATAATTATTATGCATGATTTCTTTATGATTATCAATCCCTAATAACAATAATGACCTTCCTTTGGGCCGATCATTATCAATTAGAAACTAAGTCAACACCTTAAAAGAGAAACTCACAAACGCCCCGATTTTGACCTGCCCTGATTGGTCACTTCCGTTCGAATTAATGTGCAACACAAGTGATTTTGCGGTCAGTGCAGTTCTAGGTTAGCGAAAAGAAAATCCTTTCCATCCGATCCATTATGCTAGCAAAACCCTGACAAACACCCAGGATAGCTACTCGGTAACAGAAAAAGAGTTACTGGACGTCGTCTTTGCTTTTGCTAAATTTCGGTCTTAATTAATTCTTTCTAGGACTGTGGTTTACACTGACCATTCTGCCTTGCGATGCTTGTTCTCTAAACAAGATGCTAAACCCCGCCTTATTAGATGGATACTCTTGTTACAAGAGTTTGATATTGAAATAAAAGACAAGCGAGGTGCAAAAAATCTTGCAGCCGATCATCTTTCGCGTCTTGATAATCCAAACCTTGAGGTTTTGGATGAATATGCCATTAAGGATACATTTTTTGATGAGTTTCTCCTAGTATTTCATAACTCTGATAATGCCCCATGGTTTGCAGATTTTGCAAATTATTTAGCAGCAGGGGTATTAGAAAAAGGTCTCGCGCATCAGCAACGGAAACGATTCTTTTCTCAGCTAAAATTTTATTTCTGGGAGGATCCCTATCTATTCAAGATTGGTGCCGACCAAATCATACGTCGATGCGTGAGCGGTCAAGAAGCAATGGACATCCTAGAGCAATGTCACTCAGGCCCTACTGGAGGCCATCATGGACCTGTTTCAACAGCTAAGAAGGTCCTTGATTCTGGTTTCTATTGGCCTACTCTGTTTAGGGATGCCCGTGAATTTGTTAAATCCTGTGACTCATGTCAAAAGTCTGGAAACATCTCATCACGCAATGAGATGCCCCAAAACCCTATCCAAGTTTGTGAAATTTTCAATGTTTGGGGGATAGATTTTATGGGTCCTTTTACAAATTCCCATGGAAACAAGTACATTCTTGTTGCAGTCGATTATCTTTCCAAATGGGTCGAAGCAAAGGCCCTACCAACTAATGATGCACGAGTTGTATGTAAGTTTCTAAAAAGGTTGTTTTCCCGCTTTGGAACTCCGAGAGCATTAATAAGCGATCGGAGTACTCACTTTTGCAATACCCAACTTGTAAAGGTATATTAAAGAGTTATGGGGTAACCCATAAGTTTTCTACTGCATATCATCCACAAACAAGTGAACAAGTTGAGGTCACTAATGGTGGTCTAAAGCGAATTCTAGAAAGAACCATTGAGAATAGCCCGAAAGATTGGGCAGAAAAATTAGGCGATCCACTGTGGGCATTCAGAACCGCCTACAAAACGCCTATCGGAACCACACCTTATAAGCTGGTTTACGGTAAAGCGTGTCGCCTTCCCATTGAACTTGAACATAGAGCATATTGGGCATTAAAAACCCTAAATCTTGATCTCACTATTTCAGTAGAGAATCGTCTATTCCAGCTCAGCAAGTTAGAAGAACTGAAAATTCAAGCGTACGACAATTCCTTGTTGTATAAGGAAAGGACAAAACTATTTCATGATGCTCACCTGAAGGACAAGAAATTCCAGGCCGGTGATCGTGTGCTTCTGTACAATTCTCGATTGTGTCTTTTCCTAGGAAAATTAAACTCCAGATAGACGGGACCTTTTACAGTGCATACTGTGTATCAACATGGTGCTATTGATATTACCAACTCTGAAGGAGTTACATTTAAAGTCAATGGCCACAGTCTCAAAAGGTATTTAGGTACCCCGATTCAGGATGAACCCCGAGAACAAATGAAACTGCACCTTACTACACCTTAGCAAATGTATTTGGTCTTTTACCATCAGACCTAAAAGAACTGGAGATGCTTTCTGTCGAATCACTTTCTCTTCTATCTTGTCTATTTCTACGCACTCATTTACCTTCTGATATATTCAGTGTTATATTGTCATGAGACTTGAGAAACATTTGAGGGGAAATCAAAACTATGCCAAATTCCATAGAGGTACTTCAATCTATGCGGCTAAGAGGCGTTTGAAACATGTAGGGAAGTGTTGGAAATGTGGTGCTCTAATTCACGAGGCCGCCACTAGGGATTGGCCGACTTATTCTCAATCAGAGTGTGCTAGTGCTCTTCGGGAAGATCCTGTTAAGCTAAAAGCCGAGAGGGTTTTCAGGCCTAATAGTAATGCCAGAGCGACGGTTGATGAGTTGGTGAGTCTCCGATTAAGCAAACTCGAGCCTAAGCCCCGCTAGAAATCCCTAAGTCATGCCTATGTTACTACCGTATCACTCCTCATGTTTTCTCGGTTATATTCTCATTCAGTCTGGAGAGACAGGAAAACACTCTGCATTTCAATGCGTCAAACTGTTCGCTTATACACCGTACTAATAGTGTGTTACTTGTACATACAATATGCTTGTCGGATGCCACTTTCTAGTTTCCGTTTCCCTTTCGCGCATTTCCTGTTTTATATCTTTCCGTTTGCTTTTTCGTTTGTATAGTTGTGTTTTCGTATTTCCATGACATCCAATTCTATCCCAATCAAGCACAGAGTGTAAAAGAGTGTTTCTTAACATATCACGATGGGTTATATAACTAATCGAGCCAAACGAGCATTAAACGAAAAATATGAAATTATTAATTTGAGCCCTATGCGATCGCAAAGATCTGCCATGCAATCGCATGGCATCTCGGCTATTTAAACAACGCTATGCGACCATATAGTTCACAAACACACACTCTCTCTAATTTCTCTCTCTAAAACGCGATTCCGAGTTCTTCTTCGGTGATTCGATCATTTCTTCCTCATTTCCGATCCATTTTCTTCGATCAAGGTACCAAAATGCCCCTTGTCACTCGTAGATCATGTTTATGTACTTCGATTCAAGTTTTAGATGCGTATTTTGGCCTGTTCAGTGATCGATTGTGTCTTTTCCCAGGAAAATTAAACTCTAGATAGACGGGACCTTTTACAGTGCATACCGTGTATGAACATGGTGCTATTGATATTACCAACTCTGAAGGAGTTACATTTAAAGTCAATGGCCACAGTCTCAAAAGGTATTTAGGTACCCCGATTCAGGATGAACCCCGAGAACAAATGAAACTGCACCTTACTACACCTTAGCAAGTGTATTTGGTCTTTTACCGGCAGACCTAAAAGAACTGGAGATGCTTTCTGTCGAATCACTTTCCCTTCTATCTTGTCTATTTCTACGCACTCATTTACCTTCTGATATATTCAGTGTGATATTGTCATGAGACATGAGAAACATTTGAGGGGAAATCAAAACTATGCCAAATTCCATAGAGGTACTTCAATCTATGCGGCTAAGAGGCGTCTGAAACATGTAGGGAAGTGTTGGAAATATGGTGCTCTAATTCACGAGGGCGCCACAAGGGATTGGCCGACTTATTCGAAATCAGAGTGTGCTAGTGCTCTTCGGGAATATCCTGTTAAGCTAAAAGCCGATAGGGTTTTCAGGCCTAATAATAATGCTAGAGCGATGGTTGATGAGTTGGTGAGTCTCCGATTAAGCAAACTCGAGCCTAAGCCCCGCTAGAAATCCCTAAGTCATGCCTATGTTACTACCGTATCACTCCTCATGTTTTCTCGGTTATATTCTCATTCAGTCTGGAGAGACAGGAAAACACTCTGCATTTCAACGCGTCAAACTGTTCGCTTATACACCGTACTAATAGTGTGTTACTTGTACATACAATATGCTTGTCGGATGCCAATTTCTAGTTTCCGTTTCCCTTTCGCGCATTTCCTGTTTTATATCTTTCCGTTTGCTTTTTCGTTTGTATAGTTGTTTCGTATTTCCATGACATCCAATTCTATCCCAATCAAGCACGGAGTGTAAAAGAGTGTTTCTTAACATATCACGATGGGTTGTATAACTAATCGAGCCAAACGAGCCTTAAACGAAAAATATGAAATTATGAATTTGAGCCCTATGCGATCGCATAGATCTGCCATGCAATCGCATGGCATCTCGGCTATTTAAACAACCCTATGCGACCACATAGTTCACAAACACACTCTCTCTCTCTCTAATTTCTCTCTCTAAAACGCGATTCCGAGTTCTTCTTCTGTGATTCGATCATTTCTTCCTCATTTCCGATCCATTTTCTTCGATCAAGGTACCAAAATGCCCCTTGTCACTCGTAGATCATGTTTATGTACTTCGATTCAAGTTTTAGATGCGTATTTTGGTCTGTTCATTGATTGATTGTGTCTTTTCCCAAGAAAATTAAACTCCAGATAGACGGGACCTTTTACAGTGCATACCGTGTATGAGCATGGTGCTATTGATATTACCAACTCTGAAGGAGTTACATTTAAAGTCAATGGCCACAGTCTCAAAAGGTATTTAGGTACCCCGATTCAGGATGAACCCCGAGAACAAATGAAACTGCACCTTACTACACCTTAGCAAGTGTATTTGGTCTTTTACAGGTAGACCTAAAAGAACTGGAGATGCTTTCTGTCGAATCACTTTCTCTTCTATCTTGTCTATTTCTACGCACTCATTTACCTTCTGATATATTCAGTGTGATATTGTCATGAGACTTGAGAAACATGTGAGGAGAAATCAAAACTATGCCAAATTCCATAGAGGTACTTCAATCTATGCGGCTAAGAGGCGTTTGAAACATGTAGGGAAGTGTTGGAAATGTGGTGCTCTAATTCACGAGGGCGCCACTAGGGATTGGCCGACTTATTCTCAATCAGAGTGTGCTAGTGCTCTTCGGGAAGATCCTGTTAAGCTAAAAGCCGAGAGGGTTTTCAGGCCTAATAGTAATGCTAGAGCGATGGTTGATGAGTTGGTGAGTCTCCGATTAAGCAAACTCGAGCCTAAGCCCCGCTAGAAATCCATAAGTCATGCCTATGTTACTACCGTATCACTCCTCATGTTTTCTCGGTTATATTCTCATTCAGTCTGGAGAGACAGGATAACACTCCGCATTTCAACACGTCAAACTGTTCGCTTATACACCCTACTAATAGTGTGTTACTTGTACATACAATATGCTTGTCGGATGCCACTTTCTAGTTTCCGTTTCCCTTTAGCGCATTTCCTGTTTTATATCTTTCCGTTTGCTTTTTCGTTTGTATAGTTGTATTTTCGTAATTCCATGACATCCAATTCTATCCCAATCAAGAACGGAGTGTAAAAGAGTGTTTCTTAACATATCACGATAGGTTGTATAACTAATCGAGCCAAACGAGCCTTAAACGAAAAATATGAAATTCTGAATTTGAGCCCTATGCGATCGCATAGATCTGCCATGCAATCGCATGGCATCTCGGCTATTTAAACAACCCTATGCGACCACATAGTTCACAAACACACTCTCTCTCTCTAATTTCCCTCTCTAAAACGCGATTCCGAGTTCTTCTTCTGTGATTCGATCATTTCTTCCTCATTTCCGATCCATTTTCTTCGATCAAGGTACCAAAATGCCCCTTGTCACTCGTAGATCATGTTTATGTACTTCGATTCAAGTTTTAGATGCGTATTTTGGCCTGTTCATTGATCGATTGTGTCTTTTCCCAAGAAAATTAAACTCCAGATAGACGGGACCTTTTACAGTGCATACCGTGTATGAACATGGTGCTATTGATATTACCAACTCTGAAGGAGTTACATTTAAAGTCAATGGCCACAGTCTCAAAAGGTATTTAGGTACCCCGATTCAGGATGAACCCTGAGAACAAATGAAACTGCACCTTACTACACCTTAGCAAGTGTATTTGGTCTTTTACCGGCAGACCTAAAAGAACTGGAGATGCTTTCTGTCAAATAACTTTCTCTTCTATCTTGTCTATTTCTACGCACTCATTTACCTTCTGATATTCAGTGTGATATTGTCATGAGACTTGAGAAACATGTGAGGAGAAATCAAAACTATGCCAAATTCCATAGAGGTACTTAAATCTATGCGGCTAAGAGGCGTTTGAAACATGTAGGGAAGTGTTGGAAATGTGGTGCTCTAATTCACGAGGGCGCCACTAAGATAAGTCCGGACGAGTGTGAATGAGGTAGCGCAAGCACCCTACTACCCTCCGATAATGAGTGGCTTCAAGTTCTGGTTCATTCTCGGCTTTTCACAATTTTAGTCCCGGTTCCATTGGACATTGTGTAGCATTACATTCTTCCATGCCTGCCTCTTTCAAGATCTTCATAGCATAGTTCGCTTGCTTAATTGTTACACACCCCTTTTCTTGAGAAACTTCAATGCCCAAATAATAAGTCAACAAGCCAAGATCCAACATTTCGAACTTCAAGGACATCATGATTTTGAATTGGCTAGTTATTTCATGACACGTTCTTGTTACAAATAAATCATCCACGTACACGGCCACAATGATATATTTGCCTCTCGAAACCTTTTTATAAACCACCGATTCTTGCAAGCACCGTTTTAAAACCCATTTCTCGTAAGATGCCATCAAGTTTAATGTTCCACGCCCTTGGTGCTTGTCGTAAGCCATATAAAGCTTTAGCTAACTTATAAACTTTTCCTTCCTCTCCCGCCTTTTCGAAACCCTCGGGTTGACTTACATACACTTTTTCTTTCAACTCACCGTGTAAGAAGGCCGTCTTCACATCTAAGTGGTAAATCTTCCATCCTTTCCCTGCCGCGAGAGCAATCAATAATCGTATTGTCTCGAGTCGAGCTACCGGCACGAAGACTTCATCAAAATCAATGCCGTATTCTTGTACATAACCTTTTGCTACGAGCCGTGCTTTGTACCGTGAAATATATCCGTCTGCATTTCTTTTGATTTTATATAACCATTTTAATCCGATTGGTTTGGCATTCTTGGGTAGAGGCACTAGCTTCCAAGTTTTGTTCTTTTCGATTGACTTGATCTCGCTTGTCATCTCCTTAAGCCATTCGGGTTTCACAATGGATTCTTTAAAATTCCTCGGCTCCTCATCAAATGTCAACATTAATTCATACATGTTTAGCTCGTAATCATTTAAATCAATCGGTAACACAGAAGTTCGATTAGAGCGACGTACCGCGGTGGGCTGAGTTACATCGAGACCTTCAAGCTCATTATCTTCGCTGCTCTCCGGTTCGATTAAATTGCTTCCTGCTGCTGGGCTTGTTGTAGCTGGGCTTGCTATGAGAGGTTGCTGTGGCGTGGCTGTAGACTGTACATCTTCGGTTGCTATTGGGCTTGAACAAAGAGGCCCATTTGTTACAATCCATGGTATAACAAATGTGCCAGATTCATTTTTCTTGTGGCTACTGCCTTCACGCAATTCCTTTTCTTCTTTTTCCCAATTCCATGCCATTTTTTCATTATAAAAAACATTGTTACTTATAACAATTTTATTTTCATGCGGATTAAATAAACGAACACCTCCTGATCCCGGCTCCTTTACGAAGTAGACTAATGGTCTCGATCTATTATCAAGTTTCTTTAGGTGTTTCGAAACAATTCTTTCATACGTAACGCATCCGAACACCTTCAAATCTTCGACATTTTGTTTTAGACCATAGAATTTTTCATAAGGCGTGACTCCCACCAATGCTCGTGTAGGGGTACGGTTTATTATATAAGTCGCATGTCGCACGGCTTCATCCCAAAATTGATTTGGAACTTCTTTTGCTTTCATAAGACATCGCGTCATTTCGATTAGCGTCCGGTTTCGTCGCTCTACTATGCCATTTTTTTGGGGTGAGTATGGATCCATTAACATTCTCGCAACACCTTCTTCGCTCCAAAAACGATTAAAATCGTTGGAGGTAAATTCTCCGCCTCTATTCGTGTGAAACGTTTTTATCTCTTTGCCGGTTCGGTTTTCGATTGACTTTTTAAATCTCTTGATTGCATCCGCCGCGTCGTTCTTGTGCTTCAACAAAAAGAACCACATGTATCTAGAAAAGTCATCAATAAGAACTAAAATATAAACATTACCGGCTTGAGTTGGAGGATCAATAGGTCCGCAAATATCTCCGTGTAACATCTCGAGAATATTTTTAGACTTATAATTAGCTTTCTTCGGAAAGGTATGCTTGTTTTGTTTACCTATCACACAAACTTCACAAACTTCCTTTTGGTGCTTCAAAACCGGAACTCCATTAGTCAACTTGTGTATCATATTCATCGCACCAAAGTTGATATGGCCTAGTCGTGCGTGCCATAACCAAGACTCGTCATCAATCTTTGCTTGCAAACATTGGGGTTTTCCAACTTTAAGTCGTGTTTTATAAGGACGACTTTCACTACCCTGAACCTTCATGAGCAAACTTCCATTCCGATCTTTCATTGTCAAGAAATCACCATAAAGTCGTATATCACATCCGGATAGTGTAGTTTGACCGAGACTTATCACATTTTTCTGAAGTAATGGAATATAGTAAATATCTTTCATTATTTTTTGTTCTCCGTTTTTACCTTCGAACAAAATTGATCCCTTCCCTTCTATTCGTACGCATGAACCATCTCCAAATCTCACTCTTCCGGTTATCCGTTCATTTAATTCCGAAAAGTAAGAATACTTTCCGGTCATGTGATTGCTTCCGCCATTGTTGAGATACCAAACATCGTCGTCATTTTGGTTTGGTTTGACTTTGGCAGGAACAAATTTATCTTCATTTAGAAACACTGTTTCTTCTTCCATCATAAAAAATGTTCCTTCCCCGTGATTCACTCCTTCTTGAGCATCATTAAGGTTTGCTTTATGGTTACGCCATCGGCCCGGGCATCTTGACAACAAAGTGTCCATATTTGTCGCAACGGTAACATTTAATTGTTGACATATCCCGCTTGTCATTATTATTACCTTTTTTCTTTTCATCATCCCGGTTATCATGGTTTTGGGTATTACCCCTACCACGACCACGTCCACGTCCTCGACCCCCTCGGTTTGAACCACGACCTTTACCACGGCTCGAGTCTTGATTTCTACTAGTGTTTTCCGATTATGAGTAAAGCAATTTCTCCTCAGAGTCACTTGCTTTCTTGGTTCCTTTAATCCGTTCCTCGTACGCTTTTAGTCTTCCAACAACTTCTTCAAAAGTGGTGGTTTTTAGATCCAACACTTGCTCGAGTGCGGCCACAATATGAATAAAGCGATCCGGTAGGCTTGTGAGAAACTTCTTTACTAACTTTTGTTGAGTTATCGATTCTCCCAGGGTCGCGGAGATCAATTCAATACTGGATAGCTTGGATGAGAATTCATCAATTGTACTCGTCTCCTTCATCCTTAAGCCCTAAAACTCTGAAGTTAGTGTTTGTAACCGTGCTTCTTTAACCCGATCCGCACCCAAGTTACGTGATTTTATTGCGTCCCACATCTCCTTCCCTGTTTTAAGATTACCGATTTCTTCCGGTATCGATTGAAATAGAAGACCCTTCACAATGTTGTTCTTCTTGATATCGTCTGAGCCCGGTTCTATCACATCCCAGACCCCATGAATTCCTAGGAGGACTTCCATTCGCATCTTCCATATGGTGTAATTGGTTGACCTTAATATTGGAAATTGAAACATCAATGAGTTTGATTCCTTTGCTACCGTCTGGTTCACAGGTCCTGTCATCCGAGACTTCTTTCGGGTACGCGAATAAGTCTTTAATGGGAATTTATCAAGCCCTTATCTCACGGCTAGAAAGTTGCTTTCGGTTTGTGTTGAACTTGCGTAGGCCAATCAACGGTTTCCCGGATTGTGCCAACTACACTCAACTAATGTCGAGACAATCAACAGCCCAATGGACTGTTTCTAACTCGATATTACGAACCGGCAAAGAAAACAAAGTCGTATGAATTAATTCACAAAACCAATTCTTACCTACCTCCTGGAATTATTTAGAGCCAATCGCAGACAAGATAGATTGCAGCATGAATGAATTAATTCACTAAACAAATTCTTACCTACCTCTTGGAATTAATTAGAACCAATCGCAGATCAAGATAGATTGCAGCTTCCGATCGAACTCAGACGCCGGTGTTAATCTCGCCGGCTCTGATACCGACCAAAACTCCAAATTAAGAAGTACACAAGTGTTTTCAGCACTTGCTGAACACACTAGGACATCCATAACCACTATAATAACAACAATAAACACAAACAACGTATAAAACACTATGATTTAACCTTTGAACCATTATGACTCTCAAAACTTCACAGGACAATCAAACATTTATACCTCCAGCTACATGGTCAATATGTACGGTCGATATCCAGATGTAAAAATCTTGTTTCTTGATCACACTTCGCAAGGAAGATCAGAGCCAGCCTAGCATACATATATATGTGTGTTTTGTGTTTGGTTTGACTAACTTAGTCAAATGAAGAAATGGACATATATTTATAACTATGTACCAATTACAAGACTGATCCCTGGACTTTATAAGTTAAAATAAGGTAATTTTAACCCCTCAAGTTACATAAACACCTCCTACTCTTAGTTAGACAACCCAAGATTATAATAGTAACCTCAATATTAATACTAATATATTAATCAGGGAATTTCGAACCTGGTTGTTACATATGCTTGATTGAAATGTTGATAGAATTTGACTTGGTTGATCAAGAGCATGTTCAGTACACATGAAAATGATATCCAAAATTATTATTTGAGCATATGATACAAAACAAAATCAATTCTTTTGCTTTCTTGTGAAGAATATGTAATTATTAAAAAAGAAAAACAGTTTTTCATAATACTTGATTGTATCCTAGACATAAATCACCAAGAATAAACTAGTGTTATACCCATGCGATGCCCGGATACGTAAGTAAAATTTTTAATACTTTTTATATACACTCTTTTAAAAAATATTAAAGTATTCACGTCTAAAAGTTTTTAGTGTAATATTAATATGTTTCTCATGTTCACTATATGTTAATAAAAATAATATTTATGCAATGGATAAATGAAAAATCACGTTATCACATTAGAATGCGTGAATGAGAAATGTCATGATAGTGGATCTTTGTTATTCCAAAATGTCTTTTTATATATACGGATGCACGCCAATTATTAATCACATACATACATAGACACACACACACACACACACACACATAGATATATATATATATATATATATATATATATATATATATATATATATATATATATATATATCCCTATATAGAATCATTTACCTCTTTTGTCTTAATCTCTTAATTTTAAGTAATTTGAAATTACTTATTTATCCTTAATGGTAAACTAAATTGAAACTATCAAATAAAGTAACTATTTGGTGAAATTAATGATAATCTTATATACCATTTTAATAACTAAACCTTCTAAAATAAAAAATATTTAAAAAATCAAATCAATGTATTAACACAATAATTAAAAAGATAATAATTAACCCTTTCATATTAAATATCCTAGCATATAATAAATATGTTAACCATTAAAAATTACGTATGACTAGAAGTATTAAATCTAAATAATATATAATCTACGTTTATAAAATTCACGAATCTTTTTAATGCGTAATATAATTAACATAGCATATAATTTGAATGTCAACACTCTTGTTGTATTTTACCATTCATGTGAAATTTTATGGACTCTTATAATTTAGACGAGATATGCACTACATTTGTTTTAAAAAAAAGACAAGTTATTGAGAAAAAACATTCGTCGCTCCTGCATTGCGCGGGTACGGTGTTAGTATATACTAATATATAAAGCATTTAACACTCTCTTTCCTAACAATATCTCTTAAATTTTAAGTAATTTGAAATTACTAACTTACCCATCATTTAAACCTAAATGGAACTATTGAATGAATTTAATTAGATTCTTAAAAACCATTTTAATAACTAAACTTTTCATAAGAAACAATGTTAAAAAATGCCAAGTCAATGCAAGATTAGATTTCAACCTATAAGAAATTAAACAAATTAAGAATCAAATAAAAAACCTCAATAGAAGTATTATTTTAAATATACTATCATACAACAAATACTTTAATTTAAGTATTAAAAAATTCGTATAACTGAAACTCATAAACCAAACCGAACTTATAAACACTCATATAAGTAAAATAAAAAGTTTACTTTATTATATATTTAACATTACTTTACTTGAAATCTTCAAATTTAAGTAACAGAAGATTACCAAGATAATCAATATCCTTATATTTTTTAAAACACACCGACCAAGCCACCATCTCACACCTACACAATTCCCCATTCAAATCAACACAATTTCCAAAGTCATTGATATGTTTCATCATCTTATTTTATAAGTAGGATTTTTTTTCTTATTGTTTTTCAAAAGTTAGTTTAGAAATAAATAAAATGGAAAAGGGGAAAGAAAATGGACATGTTGTGAATGTAAATTATTCGATGTCATCATAATGAGTGCATATCATACCCTAAGTTATCGAAAACGGACATGTTATTGAGTATAAATTATTCATCGACGTTGCATTGCGCAAGTAACATATATATATATATATATATATATATATATATATATATATATATATATATCTAAACCCTTGATGGATAGATCTAATAGTTATACTGGTTTCTTAAATTTTTTTATATAAGAGGAGTTTTTTGTTGATACTTGCTATATATAATTTTTTAATATTTATATTGATTGGTGTTTATTTTTCGAATTTAGTTATATTATGTTAATAATTTTTAAGTTTATGCTGGTACATGTACGTTTATCCATTAGGATTAAATATAAAATTTTAAATTGTTTACAATATGAGGTTCCTAAACCGTGACAGATCAATATAATATATTCTTAATAATATTTTGATTGCATCAACTATTTAACATACAACTTAGTTTAATATAAATCTTATCTATTTTTTTATATAAATTTAATCTTAAAAAAACAAAATTTTAAAAAATAATATATTTTTAATTCTTTTATCGAAAGATCAAGAAATAAGTGATTATATAAACTATGATACATAGAGGGAATGAATATAAAAACCATATAAATTATGCCAAAAATTATCTACCCACAACTATTGATGGATAAAAAAATTAAGAATATAATACTTTTAAAAAAAAGTCATATTACGATAAAACATATATCAAAAATGTATATAAAAATAAGATGATCACAAATATATAATTATTTTTTCTCTAAACAAAATATATCACGAGTTATTAAACATAATTTATAACCAACTTATAATTAATTATATTAATATATTATTTTTATAAAAACCCCTCTCATATTTTTATACAAGCCTCTCACATGTTTCATAAAACACCCCTACAATTTGCATCCAACACCCCCCCCCCATTTCATCTGAAATTAGGGATTCTTCACTTCTCCCCATGTTTCACCAATCACAACTATTCATTTGTGCACATCATACTTTCCTGTCATCATTTATGTTACATTTCATTTATGTTACATTTGTTGTTGACAGAGCACTTTCTCTCTACTCTGTCAACCATATATATATATATATATATATATATATATATTTAAATGTCTTTGATTTAAGATGTGCGGATGACTTGTCAAGTTTGGTTTGTTTTAAAGAATCCTTTGTAGGGTTCTAGACGTAAATGATACAACCGGCTATGACTTTTTGATGTTTTTCAAATTGAATTGGATTTTCTTGAGCTTGACATTAATAATGTGCATGGACAAGATTATGACAATATATCAAACATGAAATGAAAACAACAAGGAGTGCAAAAAAAAACTTTTAGATATATATTCTAGAGCTTTTTATACTCGTTATCATTGTCATGGTTTAAAGTTAACTTTGTGTGATATGGTTAATACTTGTGGTAAAACTAAGCATTTTTTTGAATCATACTACGCGTCTATACAATTTCGGGAAATTCTTCTAAGAGATGAAAAATTTTAAAAGAATATATATTTCAAATAGTGAAAATAATGATGATTTATAAACAAAAATTGAAGGTTAATCCTTAGCAGAAAAGAACTCGATAACTTTGAGTTTATATCGACAGTAGTAATTCAATATGAAATGTTATATGATGTTAATTAAGTTAACAAACAAATGCAATCATAAGATAACATGTATAATCCATTAATTCTTTTTCCTAATTAACTTTTCATATTAATTTTGATACTTGTATTGATGTTATAAGTAGAAGGAGAATAAGTAACAAATTTTTATAAAAGAATATATAACCTCTCTTCTATCAAATGCAATGACTTAAGGAGGACCTGACACATTTTATAACATGGGATGATACATGTAGTATATCTATCTATAATATAAAGGAGCCACCATGCCTCATTTTTGAACACGTCTCCCTCCCCTATGTGCTCCATCTCATGCTTCACTGCCTACCGAAGAGAGCACGGCTTTGTAATCTGCAGAGAAACAACCCTGCAATTGCCAATTCTTCCTTCCACCGTCATGTTTCGTGGTACTGTCACGTGTCCTCATATTTCCTCCCATGTCCTGCTTCGAAACTGCCGTCGCCTACCGCCTCGTGTTGTCGCATAGGACCTCCACCTCCTTTTTCGTCTGATGAACCCTGCTTAATATACTTTTTCCTATGCTTCATTGTTATCATCTACCATAATGGACACGAAAACAGGTACACAGGTTTCCTCTACTCTAATCCCTTAACTTTTAGGGTTTGTTCATTACCATTGTAGTTGACTATCTCTAAAATTGTTTGTTTTAACAGCTAATTTCCTCGCTACATACCTCATGCTCGTAACTTTATAGCAACAAATAAATTATTCCAAAGTGTAATTACATAGGTTTGCTCGTGTCAGGGACAATTTATGTTTTACAAATCTGGATGTCTTGTAATTAGGGTAAAATTAGAGCAACAAATTAATTGTTCCAAATCTAATTATATGGTTTTGGTTGTTTTAGGGAGATCTTTTTGGTACACAACTGATTGCCTTAAAAATTGGGTTGGAAATCATTGCTTGAAATTGCTGGGTGTCATTGTTTTAGAATATGGTTGTTTTACGGAGATCTTTTAGGTACAGACCCTCAATTTGGGATTTCTGAGCTTCCAATTATCTTTATAAGAAGCATATATTTGTTCCCTGTAGCTTTGCAAACAGAAATATCTTTTTGTACAGGAATAAACAGGTAATCGTTGGTTCATTGTTATTTTTTGGTATCGTCTTTCCTTATAACATGTTTATGTACGTAATACGAGACGTACAAAGAGTTCGGTTACATGTGTTTGTTATTTGGTACCATTGCAATTCCTTCTTTTAAGATCTTGCAATCAGTTTTAGTACTTTCTTTTACAACCTTCATATGCAAAACCCCTGTCGTCATACATTGTTTTGTCGAATATAGGTTTCTGCATCTGTAATGACTTTACAATTTGTGCTTCCAACTTACATGCACCATTGATTCCAATTCATAACTTCTTATAATAAATCTGATAGTACAAATTTACTGGTATGTACATGTCATTACCACTTTCAGTAGTATTATGGAAATCTTAAATCTTTAGTTGGTACTAAACTTATGTGTTACGTCTACCACATGTCCAATGAATTGCCATAAAAAATTATTCTAGGACTATCCTACGGTAGGCTACAAGGGAGTGTGTGGTTTAATTTTCTATGTGAAATGATGGAAAAGAAGTTAGGAACTTGAGGAGTAGTGTAATGATATAAAAACCTTACTTACAGGAAAGAGGTAGGGGTCACTATATTATATATTAGATTAGATTATTCCTATTTCTGAATACAAAGGACCCATAGCATCTTTGATTTGGATGAGTTTAGAAATTGGGATAAGAGGAGCATAGTAGCAGAGATGGGATTTATATATGTGCAACTAACAATGACCAAATATGTTAATGTACCAAACATCAATTGATTGATAATCAAGGATTAAGATGAATTTAGCTGATATGGTTCTAACTTATGTGAAGAAAATACTTATAGTGTTAGTGATGATGAGGCCATGAAGATTGATTTATTAGGTTTCTCTTGTTGGAAGCAAGGACAGTGTATTCATATGTCAGAACATTTTGATGAAAACTATGTTATGTAAGGTGTGATAGCTAGCAACTAAAGATAAACCTTGATGGTGACTATGTTCTGGTTAGATGGAAAAAAGAGTGAATAATATAATGAATCTAAAAATGAGACAAAGGAGAGTGAAGATTCAAGTAGTTTATGTTTTACTCTCATTTTGTTGGTAATGTATGTTTGTTAAAAGGTTGCAAAACAGGCGGGTCAAGTAGGTTGGGTAAAGAGTTGACAGAAGGTCGTTTGATGGGTTGACTTGAAACATTTCGCTAATATTTCAGAGGTACATAACATTGAGCAAATGAAAATTTATCTTTAGTGGATTATTGGTTAGATTTAGAGTCGTTCTTATTTAATATATAAAACCTTGCTTTGAGTCTCCTTTATTCTAATGACTATATAAGGTCTTTTTCTGTTTGATTTTTTTAAGCTGGACATATTTTGATGATTGATACCTGTCATCATAACTATCTCACTCATCACGTATATATCTGTGTACACTTTGAAACCGAAGATAATTAAGTTTAGTAATGCACATTAGTGCTATGATATGCTACTTTTAAGTTACATATATACATATAATTTGTTTTCAAACTATTTGTGTCACAGCATTCCAGCACCTGCTTCCCTTTCCGGTCGTTTCCCTCGCAGCTGTCCATCTGCTTGCCTGTCTGGCCTCCGACGACGTCTGACTGCCAGCTCCTTCTCTTGCCTCTGAACTGCCATTACACAAGCATTAAAGTAGGGCTTCTCTTATCTTCCTGCAGCCTTCCATTCTCATCAATTGACTCTAACTTACAGGTAATTTCTTTATCTTCTAGAATTGGCTTTTACTTGGTATAAAAAAATGTTTACTTTATGCACCTCCATAATCAAAGTTTCCAATTTGTTTGTTATTGCAACTGCAGATCTTGTTTTTTATTGCAACTGCAGATCTATATAGACCGTGAATCGACACCCATGGTCTCATAGCACATTTGGGAGGCAAAAGTTCACACACATACAAAGTAGGTATAATTTATGTAAGATCAAAAAATGAATAAAAAAACACTATTTTTAATTTACATGTTTGTGTGTCGTTTCCATCATGAAGAAAATGCAAAACCAATGGAGAGGCTACTTGCATGCAACGGTGGATCTTTTGTGCTGTTGTGTTACAAACGTAAGATTTACCTACAGCCTTGAGTAACCAACATATGTTCGAGACCATGTTATCTTGTTACTTATTCTTGACACGTCTGTATGTACTCCTATTTTATCTTATCATGTACATACAACATGCACCAGTCACGTTAAATATTAGTTTCCAGGGCCGTGCTTAGCTCGATGATGAAGAACGTGAACTGAATATTAAACAGATGATAAGGATCGATTTAAATCAAATAGAAATAGGTATTATAATCTGAAATTGAACAAAGAAGATAAACCCCAATCAACCATCAATGGAAGATTGGTCCACGGAATTCCCCTCTCTCAATAGCCAAAGCTATGAGCCTAATACAAAACCATCTATTTTCTGCCCTGACTAACACCATCGACTCCCTACCTTATTTATATGTTTATACCTCTAACTAACTACTAATTATATTACGATTATGCCCCTTCTAGAATATACTATCAATTCCCTATCATTACTCCCGCTTTCGAAAAAGTCTTGTCCTCAAGACTTGCTTCAAAACAAGTCTAATGATCTGGTTGTTTCGGAGGTTTAGCTGGACCCGGAGGCTGGTGATCATGATACAGGCACCATGCCACCATGTAGCAAAGAAGTTTACACAATCTGGAGGTTTGAGTGGCTTACGACCCCATACAACATAGGAGATCGTCATCACCAAATGTCCAACCCAAGTTGGTGCTAGACATTTATCAAGCACCTTGTGTGCACAGACCAAAACTTGATTCGCTAAATAATTCATGGTGAAATGAGTCTCGGAGCATAACTGTTGAAGCATAACAGTAGGAGATTGAATAAGGTCTTCCAGGTTAGTAGTTGGCTTAGGTCCCGTTTCTGTGGTTGTGACATGATTTGTAGAATGTATTGTGTCTTGCTTTGTGTTGAAGCATGGAGTGTCAACAATGGAGGGCTGAAGCAACCTTCCTCTTCGGGGCCGTCTGCTGGTTCTTCTCAATCTGAAAGACAACAAACGGTTAGCCTCGCCACAAGCTTCAGCTCGTGACCAAGCTCGGGCGCAAGGGTGAGTATTTATCTCAGGGAGAATGTGATCAATATAGAGAGTTGAGAGTGAATAATCATACCAGAATATGTGAGAGATGGAGTATTTATAGAGTCTCCAAAGGAGGTCCTGGTCTAGTGGTCCTGGTCTAGCCAGCTGGTCTGACAGAGCTGACTGTCTTTACCCAATGGTCTGGCTGCTTTGTGCAGTGTTCCTCTGGCAGCTCTGGCATGTAATTAAATGCAATTGTACCTTTTGTCAAGTAGTATAATGTATCTTCTAGAACATTGTACTTTGTGTAGCTTCTGATACTTCCTTCTCCAGTCCAAACCAACCTCCGGTTCGGTTGGTCAGGTACATATACCATTAAGTCCCCCAGTCTAGTATGATGTAGCTTTTGCTACATCGTGCTAGACTCAAACTCTTCATGCTACCTGTTGTTACTTTCATGTATTGTTTATGTTTTTGTGTATCTAATTTTTCAATCATGCGCCATGTGTCGGACTAGTAGATGAACCTTGTATTCATCGGATGCCGTTAGAGGTCTTACTCCACAAGGACTTGAATATGCGCCGGATCAGTTATCGGACCATGCTATATGTCAGATGTGTTTTTGTTGTGAATTTGCTAGATTCATTAATCGGCTGTCTCTCGGACAAGCCAATGGTTCAAGTTTCTTCGGCCAGTTCTTTTTTAGTGTAAGCTCTCCAAAAACATAGCTTCTGAAACTTAATCTTGCGGGTGTGAAAGGAAGATTTATTGTGTTATGCACACATACACATTTTCTAACGTGCATCACCCGACTTATGTACAAAGTCGTGATCCTTCGATTTTCTTCTACTTGCCGTAAGACATAGTAGGAATCGTGTACGAAGTTTGTGGTCTTCGATTTCCTTCTACTTGGTCCTTCTGGGCCAAGTAGGTACACGAGTTAAAAAGGCTCGATTTATTTGTTTGTAATGTACGGGCCAATAAAGCTCGTTTATGAGATCCACAAATTTGACATAATTTGCTAAAGTGTACTTCCATTCACTTACGATGTCAACTGACATTCAGACAACAACTATCAGTCTGTTGAGTTTTTTTTTCTCTTGGCTTCTGCCCTGAACAAGATTTTTATTTGCTTCCTTAAGTTTTGTTTCAGCTGCTTCTTTTATCAAGGGTAGCACCTCTTTAGGTTCACTGCGTTCCACATCCTAAGTATGGCGTTGCCCTCTAGATTTTTGAGTTCATATGATCCGTTAAACCGCCAAATATGTTATGGTGTGTATCCTGCAACAAATTGTTCATGTGTGTATCTTCGTGAGAGTAGACATAAAAATTGGTTTCTTTTGCATTTGTTAGATACGATAAATAATGACATAGGATATAATATATTGTTTCCCATACACGACGTCACGACGTAACAACTTTTTATTTCATATTTTCAAAACATATTGGTATAATATCATCATGGTCCCTCAGTTCAATAGTGTTAATTCAGTAGCACTATTGAACTCGAAAGATATAAAAAAATGCATAGGTCTCTTCCTTTTTGTGAGCTTCAAAATTATCATAGGTTTGAAATCATTTTTATGTAAGAGTAGTAAGCTTTCTAGATAACCTTAGTAACTCATAGTAAACAGTTGTGAAAATATGCTTGAATGCGGACGTGATGTATAACGTCAGGTATAGTTATGTTATAAATATCATGTTATAAAGAGGGGTTAATAGCATATGCCTTCATCAATTTTACACCTAAATGACAATCCGAGGGGCGTAATCAGTTGGAGTAGCTAAGGTATTAAACAATATACACTTATGCATACAACGGAAATCAAGTCGCGGTTTATGCATGGGTTGTCATGTGATTAGTGAATTGAGTTGTCCTTGGTAGGCTATGATCTTTTACTAAGAGCACTTAGTAGATTAATGAATATGGATTTCGGGTATAGGATAGCGGATATGAATGTAAATGTGATATAGTAGGATAATGATATACATGGTATAAGTAACATGGCTTTAGATAGGGTGAGGTTATGATTACCTTTACAATTTGGCTGAATGGGTGATTGTCTTTGGTCGTGATGCTAGCCCGAGATATGACACTAGAACGAGGGTATATGATATCAGTTCTTTGGCAGTTGTCTGCGGCTTTTTACTAAATGTGTTATAACAATAATTGTTCTAAGAGTTGTTTAGGAAGCTATATCAGACTTTTGTTCCGGAATGAATCTCTAGTTCAGATATATGCTCGATACAGCGATCATTGGAAGCTATGAATACCGACAGTACCTTGGGTGACTATCGTTAGGGATATAAGCATGAGTTAAACGTGTAAATGAGGTCAATTTACTAAAAATTAGAGTATTTTTAAGGAAACCTGAAGGTTAAAGGATGCTTTCGAATGCCTACTATTTCTAGCTTAAAACAATAGATGAAAGATAGTGTTTTGGTGGCGTTTCACGGATAAAGGAACGCTAAAGGTTCTTCTTGATGAGATATCGTAATTTAACATGTATTCCTAGGGTCTATAAAGTCATTACCTATTTTACGCGTTCATAACTTTTGGTGTTTACGTTTTGAAAGAAGCGTGCTTTGACAAGAATGGACTTCAAGAAAGATGAGCTTTAGGGTAGGTCGTAATCTGGGTTACAACACAGGTAAAGAAATTGTTGCTAGGTGGCATTAGTATAATGTCCTTATTATGTAGGCTTTAGTGGTAGTGAATGATTAAAAATCATTACCAGAACAAATGGTTATTGAATCTTAAGGTTCCTCTAGATGGTTCGGCTATCGAAGTGTGCTGGAGAATGTCATGCCGAAGGTGCCGATACTAGAAGTTCTAGTGATGGGCCAGTAGTGATAGTTTGTCGGGATGAATAAGCAACTAATGGTTATGGCTCAAACATGCCAGTGTTATAGACCTTGAAAAATACGTTAATCAACTGGAGGATGCTAAGATACTAAAGATGCTAAGATACCAAAGGATGTTAAGACGGATGTTAAGGTGATATCTAAGGGTAGCAGTCTGGAGGTGAGAGCGAAAATTCGTTGAGGTGGAAAATACCGTAAAATTTGAGTATCATTAGTCATGGACCTCAAACAATTAGCTGAAGGTAGTAGCTCTAGTTAGGTTATCTCCTCTGGTTCGAGAGATTGGAAAATGCACGACTCTCATATAGATCCTCTGCAGTCCTATAATATGCTTTTGGAGATATAAATCCTATTCGTGTCGGTTCTGTTTCTCACATTTAAAGTCTGAAATGGTCTGGATGTAACTATTTACGGAGAAAGTATTAGTTCTGGTTGGTTGAATGTGGGATGGTCTGGATAAGCGATCAATTTTAAAGTCCGGATTGAAGTATATGGAGGATTTATTGAGAAACATTATTTTTCTCCTTCATTTGTGTGTATTGTATGTGTATTGAGCCTTTCTATTTGTAATGTGATTGTTTACTGACTTTTTCTCTAGAATAGACAGCTTGAACTAGAGCATTCTAATTTCGTAATCACGAGCAGGTGTAGGTGGTGACTAGTGCTTATTTATTTGTTGTTTGGATGAAGGTATTATCACTTCTGGTCCGAAACTACTATATGTTCCAGACTTGAACCTTGGTTCGGATTTGTTCTTCGTTTTTGAGTCGACCTTTGGGCCAAAATTTTCTAGTGAGTTAGGAAGGCGATAGAGTAAGGTGTTTTGGGGTACAAGCAAATGTGTGTATGGTGATGTCTACAGAGCTAGGACAAATATGCTATGTTTCTTTACGATTTAACGATTCAACTAAGGGGTGGTCTTAGGGGGGGCTTACTCAAGTAAGTTATAATGTGCTAGCTCTACTTTTTATGAGATAATCTACTCAGGTGAGTTACGTTTATGTAGGCATCTAATGGAAATGTCATTTTTATTTCATTTGTTTATTATTTTTTTTGGGAGGGTCCTCCAAATATTTCCTAAGTCGAAGGCTATTGCTTGAAGAGAGAGAGGTTTATGAAGGAATAGCATTGTCAGGATAATTTGAGGTGTCGGTTCATATCACAAAGCAAATAGCTATGTTATTCTTTACTAGGTCGGGTTCTTCCTTGGAGGAGGAATGGTATGGTCCAATCTATATGGGTTTTCACAGCATGCATCGACTAATTTATCATTGATCGTTTTACCTTCTTATGGTAATAACGAGGCTTGCTCCTTTATATTTTCTTAGGGTGTATATGCATGAACTGGGATTAGGCGGCAAGTTAGGAGGATATTAGTTGGAACAAGGTTGGAAAAAACTTTATGAAAGTTGCATAACTTCTTATCCTCCGAATCTGGAAGTTAAAGGCAAGGAGTCCTCTATTTGTTTGGACTTTGGATCTTTTTAAGAATGAATCATCTTGTTTCCTATTTCGTTTTGTGTAAGCGTGTAAGTAAGGCTGGAAAAATACGGAAGTGGCAACGAAGGACGAGGGACGGAGGACGAAGGAACCTTAGCTGAAGAGCCGAAGGTGGAGGTTATTCTAGGCAAAAGCGACGAAGGGTGAGGGACGAAGGACGAAGGAACCTTAGGTCCAGAGCGACGAAAAGAGCGGATGCTATACCAAACGAAGATGAGACTATACAGTATGTACTTACTTACCAATGAAAAGAGCAAGATTTATATAAGGTCAGGTGAGGATGAGAGCATCATCTCCAGGTTCGTGCATAATAATACGTATTTATACCTTATTTTCATCTCTAGTTGATGTATTAGTTTACATGTTTAATCTAATGTGCAAGGAGTATATGTATCGTTATGGCCCTCAAATCATCGTGGGAATAGCTTTTAGAAGCTTCACCATTTATGTTTACATTACCCTTTTTACCAAAACTCTTAAAGAACTTCCTTCCGATGGTTATATTCCTTATGTAGGTCTGGATTTGTGGTCAACACGATGAATGAGTCTCGTTTATAAGGTAAGTTCTATTAATAAATAGATCATGTGAGTATCATTCATGATGAATGAGTTTTAAATATGTTTACGGTAACAATGGGAAGAATGGTTTTGTCCCTTATACGGTTCTGGATTCATAATGTGATGAAGATGAACATTCTTTTATAAATAAGTTTTTCCATGGGAGAAATTGTGTTATTAAAACAAACGTCATGTATATTTAGTAACAGGATCATGCATGCATATCATAAACAAGGTTCTACGGGTATTGCGACAGAAAAGATAATTTATGTGCCCTTGTATTCACCATAAACTAAGCATGCATGATTTTGTTGCAATCCAAAAGGCGTGATCTGGAAATTTTGTTGTTTCACGTTTTTGCTTATATATATTGAGATGTTTTCATCACTTGAAAATGCTTATTACTTTTTTTAAGATTATACTACTTATTAATTTCGTAATCGGTAACTGTCAATTTACCGTTAATACGTTTACCATATAATAAGAGCGTATCAGATTTCTTTCTTATTAAGTTTTCTCTTGATTAATTACATGTATATATAGATAAGCGAAGTTTGTATCAAATGAACATTACTGTTATTTTGTTTTATATATTGATTGAATTGTTTGAATAAAAAAAGATTGAAATCATTAAAATAATATGAAAAGTATCACCCAATAACTTATTCAGTTAAATGAAATTAAATAAAAAAACAATTCCAATTATGAGTTTTTTCGTTTAAGTCTCTTTATTATTAAGTTAATTAATTAAAATCAAAGTCTCTTTCAAGTGATTTTTCAAATAATCAGTGGAAATCCCTGAGAAATTTGAGATATATAAATGGTTTTTTAACGAAACTTTTATTTATGATCGTGATTTTAATTTGTCTGACATAAAAAGGTATTGTATTGTAGTGTTAAGTACCATTTTATCAATTTGTAACATGATGACAAGATTTGTGATGAACGTCACATATAAATTTTTTTGAAACCTACTTAAACATTGTACAACACTTCTAATATAAATAAAAGACTAACCTTCATTATTTTAATTAAAAGATCTTAGCCTTTCATTTAATCAAAATTAAATTTTAACCATTTATTTAAGTTAAATATAAAAAATCAATTTTGATTTTGATTAGTTAAAATTAAAACTCCATTTTTAAATTTATATAAGATAAGGTTATATGTAAATTGATATAAACAAGGTATATCAAACCCTTGCGTTGCACCGGGTGATATTCAAATTATCATATTCTTTGTAAATTAATCTATATCTAATATTATATATAAGATAAGATTGTTTTAACTTCATAAGTAAACTATATTTAGTTTACTTGTCATTGGTTTTTAATAGATTTAGAAATTTAACCATGTGTGTGCTCTACTACTATTAATAGTAATAATAAGTAATGCTATGTTATGAGATTAAATGTAATTTGTTTAAGTTAAAAGGTAAAAAGTAGAAGTCTGGTATAGGTATACAATTAAAGTAAAAATGAATAGTAGTATATGAGTAAATAAATTTGTATAATAATTTTTTTTGACCGGATGACACAAACTTTTTAATCCACATCTATGTCCATGAAAAAACTTGAATCCTTAAACTCCAAGTGAGAGAGAATACCATAATAGGCATTAGTACCGCTAGGTCCAATGATCTTTGGGTTGGGTGAAAAAAGAAAGCTAAGTAGGGGGTAAAAATTAAAATTCAAATTAATAGTAGTTTTATGTGAGCAAATAAGTTTATAATAATAAGTTTCTAAAATGTTAACACAATGTGTATAATATACAAAAATGTGTATAAACTCTTAACCTTAAAGAGAAAGACACTTTAATACATTGATACCGTTAATCTAACGATCTTTTGATTTTTAAATAATAATAATTAATGTTATAATATCAAATGTAAATATATAAACCTAAGGGTGAAAAATAAAACTTTATTAAGGGTTAAAATTGCAAATATAAAATGAATAATATTTTAGTTTGAAAATTGATATAATATGATAATGTAAATATATAAACCTAAGGATGAAAAATGAAATTTTGTTAAGGGTTAAAATTAAAAATATAAAATGAATAGTATTTTAGTTTGAAAATTGATATAAGTGAAAATATAATATATCTAAATTTTGTTCTAAATTTAAAACTGACATATATATACTTAAAGTTGATTGTATGAATTAAATATTTTAATATTATATACAAATTAAATATTATTTTGTATTAATTTTAAACTAATATCAATCCCTTAATAATATTTTAATATTAATAACTAAATTAAATATCCACATGTTTTAATTGTAAAAAGATGATAAACATTAAATATTAATAAAAAATTTAATATAACTTATATAACGCGATAATAACAAGAATAAAAAAAATGATGACAACCTTCAACAACCAGACCAGCGGTGGAAGCGTTGACTTAAGGAGAATGGCAGTCGACTTGATAGCAAAAACGTGATATCATGGTACGAAAAGACGTGAATGTATTTTCCTTTACAATTTATCGATCATTATTATTACAGTTAAGGCAATATGGTCAATCAAGTTTTGTTTGCTATAATTAAAACCATTTAAAATGATTATAATACATTTTATAATTGGTTAAATATGATATTTTTAAATGTTATAAATGGTAAACGATATATGTAAATTAAGGTAGACAAATATAATATTTTAAGATTTAAAAAAGACATTTATGAAATTATCTATACTACTATTGATTCAAATCATATATTTTAACCAAACAATTTTCAAATAAACAAATATGGCACACGAGTGTATTTACACGAGCAGTATAACTAGTAATATACTATACATATCAAATATCTTTTTTGAGCTAAGTAATTAAAAGTATGGTGTTTCTATTGAAAATGTATATTTGTATTAATTACAACGTTATATATTATAATTAATCCTATACGCATATATAAACTACAAGTTCCTTGTAAGAATTTCTCTCCAAATCAAACATCACACATTTTCTTGGTTTTCACACCGTATATAATGAACTATACACTTAACTCTCTAACCCCATAATTACTAATACAAACCCTTAATTTGCTTCTCAAAACCCTAATTATCTCTCTAAAACTTGAACATTAATATAACACAAATGGAAGGCGGAGCAAAGGCGGTATCAGTTGCCGTAGTTCTCATCACCATGATGGCGGTGCTTGCCACCATGGTGGTGGCAACTGAACACCGTTCACCACAGGGTACAGTGACATGCAAATTGGTGGTGAGTAGCCTAACTCCATGCGCAACCTACCTGATTAGAGGAGGTCATGTGCCTAAAACATGCTGCAATGGGGTGAAGACGTTGTACAAGGACGCAGACACCACCACTGACCGCCAGATGGCTTGCCGCTGCATGGAGCAAGCTGCCAAGTTGGTCCCTGGAATCAAAATCGAAAACGCTAGCAACCTCCCTGGAAAATGCGATGTTCATATTCCTTACAAGATTAGCCCTACCTTCAATTGTTCAACGTACGTACTCCTCTTTAGAGTGATAGGAGAAGTAGTATTAATTACACACAATAACACTACTATACTACAATGATTTATAACACTACAGTAAAAAAAACTGAATCTTATATATTTTTTAAACACATCTATACACTTAAAATATTAAAGTAACGGTTAAGGCGCATATATGTTGTATCAGATTAAATTTAAAGTTTTAAACATTTTAATCCTTTACACTTAAGAGATGGAGAACCCGTTAAAGCTCACTCAAAATTACCTTGATATACCTTTAAGTGTGACAAAAATTTGGTGGATTTCAATTAATCTTCACTTTATGTTTGAACTTTTTCATCCAGATTATTTTTTTACTGACGTTTGTGAATATTTAGTTTTAATTATTAATAAATTCCTCACACTTAAATGCTTTAAAAATTCTAGATTCATGCAGTAGTCAATTATGCATAGCACTGATGAATTTTTTTGACCCAACTTGTGTTGCAGTGTACAATGAGAAGAATATGGATTAAAGGGAGGCAGGATGTACAAGCATTATATATAGCATGATGATTAATAATAAGGGAGATATGATGACCCATTACTAACTGGATCTATATGTATTGTTACTAGCTAGTAGTGTTTTCTCCTTGAAGAACTAGATTTCTTTACGCACAATTTATATACGCATACCCATATAATATTTTCCTTCATTCATCATTCTTTGTCACAAATTCGTAGTTTCTTATATATCACAGATGTTCACTGATTTCTTCTCATATAAAATATATCGGACCTACGATTTTGAAATTATATCAGTGAGAGAACGCAGTACTGATCATGAGACCGCGCGTACGCAAGTCCGTAACATCAAAGTCAGCCAGGGGTATTAAAGTGATAGTTTTGAGTTTCATATATATATAAGCGTGATAATTGGCAGTTAGTACGTTCTGAAAAGACACTTGAAGAGGAAGTGTACGATCAGGGTATATATCAAGTATCAAACGTAAATCAAAGCAATGAAGAACACAAGGTATATCATACCCGTGCGTTGCACCGGGATGATATTTAAATAATCACGTTCATACTAATTTAAGTTATATATAATATTATAGATGGTTGTTCGAAGGTAGTATACCTACATATTATCTTGTTTAATAAACATCCTTAAGATGATAAATAAAATAGAGTGGTATATTTAAGCAAAATGTAGTTTATTAAGTAGTTAACTAAACTAAAAATAGTTGTTGTAATTTGCTGATCGGTGCGACTGTTTTCTAAAAGAAGACCAGAGCTTGTAATAAAATATACATATAAGAAATATGTACTTTTAAGATTATCTAATATCATTTATTAATTTTTTTAACATTCTATTATTACTCTCTTTAGTTTGTTTCTAAAGTTGAAATCACTTCTTATGACATATCATGTCTAAATTTTTTGAAGACTTGCTTGTCTATCATGTCATCAATTATGATAATACAAAATTATTATTAAATACTATAAAGAACTAATATTTAGTTTATTTTATAACCATGTAAGAGATTTATAAAAGCTGTAAAGTTAAAATATAATTCATTTTATTAATTAGGTATAGTTTGATTATAAATGCTTAATATAAGTAAGAAATTTATTGAATTATAATTAGATAAATGCTTATCTTATTATTGGAAAAAATATAGTTTGAATGATTTGCAGAACTTCTGTGTAATATTGGTTTATTTATATATTATACAGAACTAAATGTAAAAATGCATAATTGATTTACCCTTCAATTAAGTTAGGTTTCATTAACATTACTTAACTGTTATGCAACGTATATTGTTGCATACTTAGATACTCTATGGTGTAATTTGTAATATTGTTTTACTTATATATTGTACAAAACTAATTGTATTATTATAGTATCTATCACATTATTAAATTACTATAAACAACTTTTGGTTGTTAATTTACCGTCTCGTCTCATGCTGAATTCTCACTTACATAATGTAACGTGCTTAACGCATTAACTTATACTCTAAGTTTTAAAGTTCTATTCGATGTAGTTCGGCCAAAAACATATTTAATAGTTGTAATAATAACAAAAAAGAATAATAATCAAAATTAAACTATAAATTATGTTATGAGGTAAAATATAATCTTATATAGATTGAAAGTGAAAAATAAAATTTATATAATTGTGAGTAAAAGTTAAGAATTGAACATTAAATACAACTTTTATAAGTTGAAGGGTGAAAATAAAAATTTGTGAGGGGGATAAAATAAAAATTGAAATGAATAGTGTTTTTTTTTTGTTAATTGATTATATAGATAACTAGTACAAAAAAGGCTTTCAGACTTCCCTATTCAAGCCCGGTTTAAAAAAATGAAAAACCGGGCTTAAAGGCCTAAACGCGCGTTTTTACTAGATACAGGCCCGGTTTGGTATAAAAAACCGGGCCTAAAATTCTTACATGCATTCAGGCCCGGTTTTTGCTTAGAAAACAGGGTCTGAAAGTTTCAAAATGCGCGTCTCAAAATGGGTTTCAACATTAAGCCCGGTTTTTTACTATATAAACCGGGTCTAAAAGTTTAAAAACATTTTAGCCCTGTTTTTTGTTAAAGAAGCGGGCAAGAATACTAGCATTTAATGTTATAACGGTACACTCAGCTACCACATACTTTCAGACCCTGTTATTTAATAAAAACCGGGCCTAAAAGGTGTTTTTATAGCTAATTGTCTTTCTTCTTCTTCACTTTTTCTTTCTCCTCCATTACTTCTCCTAAAAAATCATATTTTTATCCATTCAATCTTTTCAACTATACATAAATTGTCTATCTAATCTAAGGTATCATATTTTTTTTATATATTTCATAATTTTTTTTATTTTTTAGTATATTTGACTTTTTAATTATATCATTTGTTGTTTATAGGTATCTCGGTGAAATCATTAACCGGACTACATTGCTTCTTCTCGTAAAAAAATTTAAGGTATTGTTCTTAACTGATTGTATTAATTTTTGTAATTACATTTATTTAGGTATTTATATGTACAAACACACACATACATACATCTATATACATACACACACACACACACACACACACACACACACACACACACACATATATATATATATATATATATATATATATATATATATATATATATATATATATATATATATATATGTTGCCAATTGTTGGGCAAACATAGGATCATAGCTTTAGTTAAAACATTCATGTCCCATATTAATCTAATAGGGATTATTTCGGATTGTCCGCATATTGGGCTGCTTTTTTAATACAATTTCTCATATAGACTATGAATGCATATTAACAAGTTGAGTATTTAAGAAAAAATCGGCAATATTTCCCTATATTCCTACGGGTTTGTGTTTTATATGCATACTTGAGGAGTTAAGGAGAAATGCTGCCGGTTTCTTATAAATACCCAATGTGTTAATATGTATTCACATGAGACAAAGTATTCAAAAAGTGGGTTAGGATGAACTACCCGTGACTACATTCATATGTACTTCTATTGTGCATACATGCATCACAATTATACTGTTTTTTAAATTTTAGATGGATCGTAGTACGTGGATGTACAAAATACCACGTGGTTCGGTTGAATATCTACATTATCTATCAAGTTTTATAGAAGCCATTGAAGATTATAAGGTCAAAGAAGGAAGATGGGAAACTTTGTGTCCTTGTAAAGTTTGTAAAAATTGTGTCCTATTTGAAAATTCAAAGAAAATTAGTGGACATTTAGTAGTAATTGGATTTATCGATAACTATACTACTTGGTCACGACATGGTGAATTGTTATCAAATACAAATGCGGTTGTCTCCAATTTTAATAACCATGATGATGAAGAATTGATCAATGATGACGGTTGTGATAGATTAGATGATATGTTACATGATTTAGAGGGATATGTTGCCGAAAAAGATTATGATAAATTTCAACAATTGTTTGAGGATACCGAAAAAACATTATATGACGGTTGTAGAAATTTCACCAAACTTTCCGCCGTTTTAAAATTATTTAATTTAAAGGCTAACAATAGTTGGAGCGATAAGAGTTTCACAAGTTTGTTAGAGCTTTTGCATGAAATGCTTCCTGAAAATAATGAATTACCAGTTTCATTATACCAAGCGAAAAAATTGATGTGTCCAATGGGATTGGAAATCGAAAGAATACATGCATGACCAAATGATTGTATATTGTATTGAAACAAGCATGAAAACCTCAAAGAATGCCCCAAGTGCGGTACATCTAGGTATAAGCTGAAAAAACGAGCAAAAGAAAACAGTGATGATTCTACAAAGAACGGACCTCCTGCTAAATTATTATGGTATTTACCCATCATTCCAAGATTGAGACGATTGTTTGCAAACTCAAAAGAGGCAAAATTGCTATGTTGGCATAAGGAAGAACGGAAAAATGATAGAAAATTAAGACATGTGGTTCTCCTTAATGGAGTAATATTGATTCTGAATATATTGAATTTGGAAAAGAGATACGAAATATAAGGTTCGGACTTAGTTCACATGAAATTAATCCCTTTGGAAACGTGAGTAGTCGTCATAGCACCTGGACAGTTCTATTGTGTATTTATAATCTTCCACATGGTTGTGCATTAAACGTAAATACATCACGATGTCGTTGTTAATTCAAGGTCCAAAACAACGGGGTAATGACATTGATTTGTATTGGGCTCCATTAGTTGACGAACTAAAAGAATTATGGAATATGAAACTAAAAGAATTCAACGTTCAAAACAACCGGGTAAACAACCGCTTTGTGTTTTATTTATTTATCATTTAATACACTCTATAAGCTCTTTTTCATAACTATAGGATTATTGGAATATTGATGATGACGTACATAAAAAACAAGTGATAAAAACAATGCAACGCAGCGTGGAAGAAATTCAAGAAAGAACTTAGGCATTATATGGATGTTGGAAGAAATCCACGTGTAAAGTACACGTACCTTGCATTAGAAGATTGGGAAAGATTCGTTCAAATGCATGATACACAAGAAGTTAGGGTATGTTTCATCCTTTAACTATATTGGGTTATAATAGGTCTTAATCAAACTAGATATTATTATAGTGGGTTATAGGTGTAACATTCTCTTTTACTTTACTCTAATTTCTTTGTAAAAGAACAACATATAAAAGGAAGGGAATGTGCAAAGAAGAACTTAAATCCAGCTCAGGTTGGTTCAATAGGATATCATGGATATATAAATGAATGGGATAAAGAAAGGAGGATATAGAATCTTCATCAATTATTTATCAGATTGAGGATCCGCATGCAAAAAATATTTTTGTTGGGAAGAAGGATACACGTCAAAGATGTCCAACTTAAGCTACCAAGTCATCTTGAAAATCTAGCGGACCAATTGGTATGATTAAATTTTTTTATGGAATGTATTGATAAATGCTTATAAAATTACACATGTTTTCAACAGATAGAGAAAGATTAACAACTATCCCAAGGATCATTGCAACCTGAACCGGGCATGGATGCTCTGACGATGGAGTTAGGACTAGAGCAGCCAGGTCAAACAAGGGCGGTGGGACATATGGTTGGTTTGAAAGAAGGCATGCCACGCATCACTGGAAAGAAAAGGAAGCCTTGCCAAAAGCCGGATATGTCCAAAGAAATAGCAAGGCAAATGAAAGTGATGAGAACCGAGATGCAGGCCGAGTTTGGCCACAAATTGGAAGCGTTTAAGGAAGAGATGGCGCGGAAGCAACAAGGCGTACCAGTTGAGAGCCCGGCATGAGGAAAAGTAGTGTGGGCAACACATAACTTAGGTGATGATGATTTAGATGGGATAAAGGTAATTGTATTTTATTCATTATAATATACATGTATTGCATGTACTTACATATTGTATTAATTCAAATTCTAGGAGCCTACAAGTTGCTTTTTGGTTATACTTGATTGTTCAAAAAAACTCAAATGTGCTAAAAGGGTCGTGCACCCGAAAGGAGATGGGGTAGTATACAACATTCCTCTACACAAAGGGCACATGAAGGTGAAAGTAGATAAACTGGAGCAACAATATCATGACCTTAAACTTCTGGTGCCAACTTCATACCTAGAGACACTTCAAGATGCTCTCAATAGTTTTATTCAGTGGCCACGACGTGCACTTGTTCTTTCTACGGTAAACCTAAATATCTTTCATATATTTGTACTATTATTATGATTTACTCAAATACATATATATCTTTTTAAAAGACCCCAAAGACTGTCAATACATTCACTCACGGAGCAAAAAAACACTACCGGCTCAATAAGAAGTAGTGTCGGCACCAATCAAGAAAAATACCGAAAAAGAAAACAAATTAAAGCATATGAAAAGTAGGAGTGCAGAAATTTACAAAAAACAGGCCATCATATCTAACCCCTATAGGAGACTTATGTCGCGACCGGACCCTATGGAATGGTTTGACGCTATTATCGAGCCCATGTTATTTGGTAAGGAGGGGTATGAGTACACTCTTGAACACGTAGATATAGTCGACATGTTAGCGGGTAGTTGGGTCGATTTTTCCATCGTAATTTTGTTCGCAAGGTAAGTACTTTATTGTTTACTAGAAAAATGAATTTATACATTCCTTTCATAAATGCTATAATAACACACACACACACACACACACACACACATATATATATATATATATATATATATGTATATATATATATATATATATATATATATATATATATATACTCATATATATAGGGTAAGGTTATATAAAGAACCTCTCATAAACATAGAACCTAAAAACGCTCCTGGTGAAGACACGTGGCATTATAAATAGGGGCATAACTAGAAAAATAAAAATAAAACTCATCCCACGCGACACCTTCAGCACCCTCCAGCCAACCCACTTTTTTTTATAAAAAAAACCCGCTCAACTTTAAATGATCATAACTCATTCGTTTTTTAGAGTTTAAGTAAGAAAATTATATTAGATTCATTTTTTCATCCTCCTTTCAAACAAGACCAGACTTGATATATTACAGAAACTTTTTATTTTAAATGCAAAGTTTGCATTTTGAACTGTGTTTCATTCCAAAATGCAAAATGCAAAAAATAAAAAATGCAAAATATGAAGATAATGGTCATGCACATGCTTCCACAATGAAAATACAAATTATGAAAATGCAAAATGCAAACCCAACATGATTCAATGAAAATTACATATTCAAACCCAAAATGCAATATATGTATATAACACTACAATGCATCCTAAAATGCAAACAAAATTTGCATTTTCAAAAAAAAATTAGAAAAATATAGGAAGAGTGGTCTTGATTGAAAGATGATTAAAAAACTAAAAGATTGGTATAATTTTTTTGTCTAAATTCACAAAACTTAAATAGTTATGACAATTTAAAGTTTTGAGGGTATTTTTTTTTTTAAACATGGGTTTTTGTTGTGGGTGGGGGAGGGGGGGGGGGGGATTTTCCATCATTGCCCTTTTACTTGTTAATTAATATATGATAATTACAATTATGCCATCTTTAAATCTCATCCATTGATTTTGATAATCCAATGGTCCAGATTAGTTCTTTAGGTTATTTGTTTAAAGCTAGGTTCTTTATTGATGTTACTGATGTTTGTAGGTCACTACATCTGGTGATGGACCCACGAAAGAATAATTGTGTTATTTCAACCCTGAAATGATTCGTTCATCCCTGTGCTTGAAATACAAGGAGGAGGTCATACTTTACTTGACCGAAACAATGTAATGGCAAACTTATAAGCGTTTTTATCTCGCACCGTACTGGCAAGGGCACTATATGTTATTATATTTATTCTTATATAATTTGAATATTGTGTATATACTAATATGTATTGGCACATAAATAGTGACCATTGGACATTTTTTATAATTCTTTGTAATACACGCACGGGATTTATATTGGATTCTATGAAGAATGGCAAGACCCCGTACAACTATCACATTACAAAGCATTCGGAAACGTAAGAATTTCTTAATTTTGTATATAATTCACACTTAATGATAAGCTAATACACCAATATTGGTTTTTTAGGGCTGTTAGAACTGTTATGAAAGATACCAAGGAAACTTGTATCAAATGGATGTTCGCCGAGGTAAATCATGTTGATCACCTTATGTTACATATATACAAAACTTACCGTGTGTTGCTTTTTATTAAACTATAGTGTAATCAACAAGTAAGCGGTTGGGAGTGCGGTTATTACATCATGCGGTGGCTCCATGAAGTTATGCTTTATGGACAATTTTGTTTCCCGGATACAGTTAAGTGCATTTATTTATTTTTCTTTTGAATTTGGTCTATTGCTACTCTTGAACCTCTTATCTAAATAATTTTTTTTATTATAACATATATATAGATCCCTTGGAAGAACACTAGTCCTATTGCTTAAAAGGACTTGGATGCTATCGTTGGTATTTGGCTTGACACATTTATGCCGGTTTTCTTCAACAAGTAGTGAGATATTTAGGTATATATACGTGTCTTACTCCTTGCACCCCGATAATGACATAACGCATAATTCTATCAAGACACATCATTCTAACGGTGAAAAACTTGTTACATATATTGTAATCCAATTTATATTTTTTGCTTTAACATAATTTATAATGACTTATTAAACCTGTACTTAAATTTTAACATTGATAAAAACTTTTATTTTAATGGTTAATTTAATTGTCTTTTACGAATAATAGAAGCTTATATTTTCTAATGGGTCACTTAATTGTCTTCTAAAAATAATAAAAATCATATAAAACGATATGGATAGAAGCTTATAGTTTTGAACTTCTTGTAGTTCAAAACTCACCTTATAGTTATTTCAAAAGGACACTATAAGTCGAGTTGTGCCAAGTCCGGATGATAATTTTGAGGGCGTTATAATATTTATGTTTGTATATTTGTCAAGTTCGTTGTGTTTAATATAATATGTATTTGGTTGGGTATAATATATAATATATTTGTGTAATTAGTTAATTACATTGGTTATTATTTACTAAGATGATTTATTCTTCTTATTTGTGTAGGGCTTATTTTGAATGAGAAGAGATGATCGACTTGTCCGTCTTGCAAGTTAAGAAATATGTTATTACAAAGTGTTATAGATATGTAGTTATAATTTTTAGACTTACTTATCTATGTATAGGAGCACTATGTTGTAGCTTAAACATATATAGTATATTGGTTAATTAAGCAAACAACTAGAATTGGCCGAATTGAATATTCGGAATTGTTATTAGTGAGTCATTTTGGTATGATATCAATATTGTTAGGCTAATGATAGCGAAAAACAACAAAAAAACAAACAAAATTTAAAAAAGAAAACATTTAGGACCGGTTAATTAATTAAAGAACATGGTCTAAAAGTATATACTTGAATTTTAAGGGACCTTGTTTCGAAAGCAGAAAGCCGGGCTTAAAAGCATGAACATTCGGGCCCGGTTCGTTAAATAATTAATAGGTCTTAAAAGTATGCCTTTTAACACCTTTGAGAATACATACAGACCCTGTTTTTTAAAAAATATCCGGGCTTAAAAACCACTTTCAGACCCGGTGTTTTACCGGGCTTAAAAGCACTTGACTTTCAGACTCCCCTCTTTCAGGCCCCCCCCCCCCCAAAACCGGGCCTAAATGTCTAAAATAACCGGGCCTGAAAGCCTTTTTTGTACTAGTGGAACTTGGTTTATGGTTAATTTCTACGTGGAGAGCGAGAACCTTGAACAATAAACGTGAATTATGAATTGCTTAATTGATTTAGGGTTAATAACATAGTATTTATTCCTCATAGGTGTTCAAAATATCTACCCAATACTTGGACTAAAGTAAGAAGTAATAACAAACTTTAGTAAAAATATATTAAATACAACTTAAGAGAATATATAACATTAATCTCCCCATTTGTCTTGAGTTTACAATTAAGCATAATATAGAAGTTTTCAGTCTTCAAGAGATCTTGAACATTAACACAAATATTTACTGTTTTTCGAGAAGGGAGTTTGTTATTTTAGCATTTTTGAATTTTTTTTTCAAATAAAACTACTCCTGTCGAAGTTAGCTCTTGATCTAAACTATGACTTGAAAATTTATTGTTAGAAACTTGCTCCCTTTCAAATTTCAAAGGATAAGGATATCATCTCCCCAATATATAAGAAACAAAGTTCATCTCCAATGACAGCCATGATTTTCATGGTCATAATGCATATCTTTGGAAAGATAATCACTTTCATCTTCGTTTGAATAAATTAATACGGCAGTTGAAGCATCCCTTGTAACACGAGATCACATAGATTATCCCTTAACACATCAATTTAAATAAATTAAGTGACCTATGTTTAGTGTTGGCAATATGTTAGCACTGACAGGATTTCCATCTATCACATTAAATATCATAAAGATATTAATCAAGATGTTCCGTGTTTGGCACTAAAATAGGCATTTAATTCCAAACAGTGTAAAAAAAAGTTTTTGAATTTGGTTGAGACTCAATTAGTGTATGAAAGAAGTATAGGACATGAGTAGATGTACTTCTATTTTCAATATCAACAATCTCCAAGTGAGATGTCAATAGTGTATGTGTTAAATCTCTGTTTAAATTTAAAACAATCATTTGTTAAGAAACGATTGAATAGCTAGGTGGGGTTAGTTCATTGAATCACTGGGTTCATTATGTCTTATTCAATACGAGTCATCACCATATGAGAACTAGTAGTGGATGTGGCTACCCCGATATTTGATCATGTCTCACTCTCAGCACGCAAACTCTCATTCTTTTTCAACTTCTCCCACAACATTCCTTTTCAGAATTGTGGATATTCTCACTTTTTAAGAGTAGGCATCTCGTGGGATAGGTTTGTCCGGCTCTGGCTAGACCACAGGAATGAAAAGCTACCTAATCACAATACGGACAAAGTGAAAGAAAACAAAAGAAAATATTTTTATATTTTTTCAAGATTTCCTGAATCTTCAAAAATAAAACTTAAACAAAAAAAATGGCTAAAAGATAAATATTATGTGAAACATTTTCTGATTTACTCCACCACACGTATGCATGAGAACAAATTTCATTCGTAAAAATTACATACCTGCGGGGCTTGATTACTTGTGTTCCGCTAACAAGAAATAGTAGTTCAAAAGTAGTAAAAAGATATTCATTAGTGATAAAGAAAGACAACATAAGCTTTCTCAAATCATGAGTCTCGGGATGATGTTGACACAATGATTTATAAACTACACTACAAGGAACACTCTTATTTCTCCTATCCATAAGATTTGAACTTCTTAGCATATTGAGCACAAAGTAGTGTTGTGCCTCCACAATATTCTTTAAAAGGTAAGTTTTGTGTTCCCATTATGTCTCCTAATTGATCTGCAAAACCAATTATGCAGATTTTGATACCCATTTGAGTGTGGGTTATCTTTTTTTTTCTAGGGATCTCAGGGATGTAGTTGTATTTATTTTGAAATTCTCTAGAGTCAGTTGATTTATTGACAACAATTGTTGACTTAGGAAACCATATGTAATTTAATTACAATTTTTTTGTTTGTATATTTTGACTTATTATAAATATGTTCACTCTTTGAGGAGAAGTATATATTTTCTCTTTAGATAACCACAACAAATACTTACTAACATTTAAATGAAAATTAACATTAAAATTAAAACCAAACTCATTAACATTAAAATTATGGGTTTAGTTTTAAAAATGTATGGAAGTTGTCACTTTTTGCTATTATATAAACCCAGCTTTCAAATCTACCATTTAATGTATCATAGTTTCAAAATCTACTATTTTATGCATTGGCTTACCTTTTGTTCAGGTAGCTAGTAAATTGTATCATTTTTTATTTTTATTACTCTAAAATGTCATGTCATATGCAATGTCATTTATTATTAGACTATCAGCATCCATCTTGAGTCAACCCGTGCCACGTCAGCGCCACATCAGTTTTTCTTCTCATCTCACACCATCCCACAAACACCAGCATCCATCTTGAGCCATCTCATATCATCCCATATCATTTATTAAAAAAAAGGAAAAATAAAAGGAAAAAGCTTATCTCGAACGAGAGGGTGAGACCGAGAGAGAGAGCCCGAGGGAAACCGAGAGACATGCGATGGGTTGGGAGCCGGAACCGAGAGAAACCACCATCCCATCCCGAGCGGATGCGGATGGTCTTAGGGAAGATGAATTTTTAAGATCTGAACATATAAACAATAATGAAGAGCACTCATAAATCCAGATCTTTGACCCTAATCAAACAAAAACACAACATTGATCAACCCGGAACCTTATTCAAATCGATGACATAACTATAGACCTTCAATCGAAATCTATTCAGTTGACATAAATCGAGACCCATATATCCAGACCATGCTAAATCATGTCAGATGGTGTACCAGATCTGAAATTGCTGAACATAGAACTCAGATCTGTATATGAAATCCAAAGCGAAACCCAAAAATGAAATATAGATCTTGTAACCCTAATCGAAAAATAGATCTGGTTAACCCCAATCCAAATCGCTAATCTGAGTGAACAGATCTAATAAATTTCGAGCCTTGATGATGAAGAACAAGATGATAAAAACCAGAAAAAGAAACCCTAATCGGAGTATTGATGAAGAAGAACAAGATGATAAAAACTAGAAAAAGAAACCTCAATCGGAGCCTTGATGATGAAGAAGAGGATGATAAAATCATGGATTTTATTTTTGAGGAATAGTGCTCAATCACCATTGAAGATGAAAATGCATCCGTATGGGAGATGAAAATGCATCCGTATGGGAGAAAGAAAATAATCCCTTGTACTTATCTCCTGAATCGATAAAACAAAATCCATATGTGATGTATCTTGAATTTCAAAACCCATGGGAAGATGAAAAATGCATCCGTATGGGCCTATGGGTTATGAACAAATCTGGATAAAGAATAATAATTTAATTTTTATTTATTTTCAAACAACAAAATCCAAATAAGATGACTTAGGCCATCAGTACCGCCCATTTTTTACCCAGCTTACCCTGACAGTCACATCAGCGTCACATCAGATTTTTCTCTCTCATACCCTATTTACCCAGTTTGCTAGTACCACCTTCTCTCTCATACCCTAACATTTTCCCCATTTTTTTAATTCTTTTACTTAATACAATTTATTATTTAACAAAATAAAATTACATTACTAAAATAAAAATTACTAAAACTTGTGAATTTGTCGAAGTAGTGCTTTGTGTGCTAAAACGGCATCCAATTCTTCCCCCGCAAGGTGATCGTGAGGGCTTTTGTAAAACGCGTAGTCCTCATTGAATCGAGCCGCTCTATCCATTAGCATCTTTTGTTGTTGGAGTTGAAGTTGTTGTTGCTCGAGTTCTAATTTTTTTCATTTTGTAACTCATTTTGTTGTCGACCCGAACGTTGAACTCGTCTAATTTTCCCATCAAAGCTGCAACGCAAGAGTCCGGAGTTGACCCGGTATTAGCACTCCCCGACGCCATCCTTTTTCCCTTGTTCCTCCCGATTGGTCGTTGAGGCTCCTCAAACTCAACAGCCTCGTCATCATTGTCATGAAATTTAAAACCAGCATCGGAAGATTCAGAAGTTTTGCTTCGTTTTGAAGCCCGGGATGTAGATGAACTCCTCTTTGACATCGTTGCAACGTTGTGCCATTTTGGACTTTTTTTAAGAACGTCCCAAACGCGTTCATGTTTGAAAGCTTGTCCTCTATTTTGGTCTTGGTATCGGATGTGTGCCGTTGATAGGATATTGGCTTCGCTCCATCCGCTATTTTGGCTGTTTACCAAGTTGTTGTAAATACCGCCAAACAAAGTTACTTTCTTGTTAATGTCTTTGAATTTTGTGGAAATTTGATCCACTGTTCTCTAATTTGCATGATTGGGTTGGGAGGGATTGTGGTGTTTGAGGTTCTTGGGTTTCCGGCACAATCTCGTCTTCTTGAGAATCGATGATGACTAGGTTGTTGATAGTAGCGGGTGGAGGGAGTGGGAAATTTGCGGTAATCCAACCTTGTTGGAGCATCCCGTGATAGGTAAATAGATGTGGATTAATGGATTGATGTTGTGGTTGTTGTGTGTACATCATATTCGGGTCGGGATGTTGAAAATGTGGTATGTAGCCTTGTTGTTGAAAAACGTTCGGGTCTTGTGCATATTGTTGAAAACCGCCACGGCTCGGTGTACCCGAACTCTTATCGCGAGCACCACGGGATGGTGTCGTGTTTTCATCCATAGTAGAAGATTTGGTAAAAAAAATGAAGAGAAAAGTGTGTAGGGAAGAAAAGTGAGTATATAAAATGGTTTGGTGTAAAAAATATGAAGAGATGAGTGTAATATATATATAGTGTGTGAAGTGAATAAAAAAAAATATTTAAAATATTTATTAAACTAGCTGTTGCATTTATTTTAAATAAAAAAAAAATTTTTTTGTTACCGTTGGGGTTCAACCGGGTGTTTATACCCGGTCCACAATACACCTCCACATACCCGATGCACCCGTACGGGTGTTACACCATTACCCGGCCGAACCCGGTACCACACCCGGATGGTGGTACGGGTGGCCTTATAAGTAGCCATATCACCAAAACCTGTGTCACATCAGTTGATTACTTACTATAACACGTTAAATATATTAAGTGGTAATTATAGAGAGTTCAATATACTAAATAGTAGTTTTAAAAGTTTAGTATACCTAATAGCAAAAAATAACAAATTCAATACATTTTCATAAATTAAATCCTAAAATTAAAACCAGCTCACCCTGATTATCATATGTATATTAATGAGATGGAGGGGGATATTTGGATTTTATGGGGTCCAAATAGGCAAATAGATCCACTCTTATAATAATGACTTTAAAAACAAAAAAGTTTCAAATTATTATGCAATAATTATATGTATTTAAAGAAAGTTTATGATATAATAATTAAGGGGGTTATTTAGACTTTATAGGGTTCAAATAGATCCACTCTTTAAAATCTTATATATATATATATATATATATATATATATATATATATATATATATATATATATATTAAAAGAAAATCAATTATAGGAAAGTTTTCTTATATAAAATTTAATTGACAAATAGAATCCTTTTATTTTTTAATTTTGACCAAAACTTCTAATTTTGACTTCCTCGATTAGAATGATCTGTAAGAGTATATGAAACTAATTATGAATGAGGTATATGAAAATATAAAGGGGGTGTTTGTATAAATTATATATTTATATTTAATTGATGTATTTAATTTAATATATTTGTAGTTTCTATTTTATAACTTTTAATATATAATGATTGGTATAAATATAAATATATATTTATAATCGTCTCAATTTTATCTACGTTTTGATATAAATTTTATTGACCAATAGGATCTCATTTTCTCAATTTTGACTACTAATATTAGTAATACCCATTTTTGTACATAAATTGGATTTTTTTTGGCCCATTTTTTAACACATGCGGGTCATTAGTACTAGATTTGCAAGACCCGGTTTATGTCGCTTTCTTGGTGTCTTCTTCGATAAGCTTCATAAAGCCTAAAATCATCTTCCGATTTTGAGAGTCGTCTTAATCAAGATCAAGAATTTGTTGTTATGTATTAAAGTTCACACTTATTTTATGTAGTTGAAGTATTGTGTTACTTAATAAATTACTTATTTAGATTTATTTGTATAATATTCGTGCGTGCACGAGTTCTTAAACTAGTAATAATATAAAAGAAAGATATAAATGGAAGATAAAGAAAAGACTATGGTTATTAATCAAGCAATAATTACATTATAAATGCTTAATAATCTATTCATGATTACACAAATATGAGTAATGTGATTACTTATTGAAATATGAGTAATGTTAACCCCAAGTTTGTTGTGATCTGATATGTGGCCTGTAATGCTTTATTATGTCATTGGAAATATGCCACCTACAAAGTAAATGAATACTTTGTGGAAATACTTCTTCACATGCTTTCATCAATGCTAACTCTCTATCAGTGATAATAACGTCAGGGAAAAATGTTCCATTAATAGTCATCTTCAAGCAATTTAATGCCCACCGATAGTTGTTTGTCTTTTCACTATGCATGAACGAGAAAGCTATAGAAAATGTCTTATTTGTAGAAGTCACGCCTACAATTTCTAGAAAAGGCATGTTATGCTTATTTGTTTTATATGTAGCATCCATCAGTACTACATATGGAAACACTTGCCAAATCCTTAATGATGTTGGATGAATGAAAAATCATTCTTCAAGTTGGTTAGTAGTATCATTCAAGCGATAATCAAAATCGTACCCCTTAGTTTCCAAAATGTGCATAACATTCCAAAATGTCCAAATATCACGCGCCTTAATATATTTTCCTACCAATTCAAACGGATAATTAATTGTTTTGTTTCCGCGTCTTTACTTCTTGGTACACCACCACGATCACAACCAAGTACGATTTTTGAGATGTACCCAATAGGTCTTGCTCTTGATCGTTTAGTGACGATAACGAAACCTTGAGAACGTGCCACATTCTGCACCCAATTTATCAATTCTTTACGAGATCGGAACACCTACAAAAGATAAAAAATAATTTTATAAAACAAATAAATATATTAATTAAGTATACACATGAAAATAATAGTAAGATTATATATTATACTTGGTCCGTAACAAATTCTGAAGTACTCGTCATCTTTTCTTTTTCCTGTGGAAAAATAAAGATCAAAGGTGCAATAACATGTTAGTAATTTGCTCTTAAAAGAATATAATAAAACAGTTGTATATTAAAATATACTTTGAACAATAAAAAAATAAATACATTTAAGCATCACAAATAATACATTTTGTAGATATAAAACATAATTGGTAAACTATTAAATAAAAAAACATTTTTTTAAATAATAAAAAACTAAACCCCAACAACTCTTACTCACAAAGGAATAACTCTTCCCCATATATGTCATTTCTCTATACATCTATTCCCATGAGTTGCATTCAACATAGTCCTTCTTTTTTGTGTAGTCCTGAGTCAGCCGTCCGATCAACACATCATTTTCCGATGATCCCGCCGTCGGATCATCGTGATTTTTGGTGAGGGTGATCGGTTTTAACTCCTCTACAAGACTATGGAGCCTGATCGTCCTCACGATCCTCCATTAACGAGAAATCGAGCAAACTCCGACCACCATGGCCGGCGCTGTAAAATCCGACCACCACAGCCGGAGTTAATGGTGGTGGCGCACATTGTTCAACTCGGTTTGATGAGAGGAGTCCAGATCTGGTCTCGGATTCGTCGTTGGATGCTTAAAAAAAAGATCTCGAGTTTTATGTCTCAGATCGGCGCCGACGAGGCCAAATTCGCCGGCTGCCGGAGTTGTTCAGGGTGGGGATGGTGGTGGTTCAACTCGGTTTGATGAGAGGAGTTCAGATCTGGTCTCAGATTCGTCGTTTGATGCTTCAAAAAAAGATCTGATCGGCGGCGGTGGTGGTGGTGGCCCAACAGTGTGCAATCACATGTGATTGCGTCGCCAGAGGAGGTGGCCGGAGGTGATGGTTGGCGGTGTACAATCACTTGTGATTGTGGCTTCAATCACATGTGATTGTGTAGCCTAAGGTGATGGTCGGTGGTGGTTGTAACACTGTACTTTTTAAACAAATACTTTACTGCATGCGGAAGCTAGTTACATATAATTATCTTAATTACAATATAGGTACAAAAAGATTTCACTTGTTTGATGTACAAAGACCTATACAGTGTTAATACAAAACAGGCTCTATCAAAAACTTTGACATCAGAGTATTGGTCCGTCCATATTCCCAGCCCAAAAGCATCAAGCTCACCAAAAGAGAACCTGCAAAACAATCTAGTGGGGAATTAGCACAAAGCTAAGTGAGGGAACAGATATCTAAACATATACAAGGCAAACATGCCTAAACCCAAATAGCTCATGAATCCCAGGAGAACCGGCGGTGTTGCAAGCACCTACAACCAAGGTCGGCCAAAACCAAGGTTTACCGATAGCCTTGCAAATATGGACAACAATATCAGCCTCCTTGAATAACATAAATGTACATCAAGGCCAGATACCGTAAATCCCCCAGCAATAGGCCCAGCATAAAACTGATCTCCAAATTAACATGTATATACAATCCAAACAAGAGCATTTTCAAATAGGATATTACATCCTGTATATCCCAAGATATAAACCCACTCACCACAGTCTGCACTGTAGAATCTCACTCAGTTGACTAAATTCACTGAGTCTTCTCCGATCCTGAGATTGAAGTAACCCAAGTCAGTATTCAATTCATAATACTGATTCAATAATAAATATCATATTTATTCATGTTCTCATATATATACATTTATACATATATTCAACATACATAAACCCCAAACAGATATACAAATCATGTTTATCTTTAAATCATCAAATCCGATAATGTCCAAATCCGATTATACCAAATCCGATCATTTCAAATCCGAGCAAAGGCGGATTCCGAGTAAGAGTCCAATTCCGATAAACTCACAATCCGATAAGGGCACAATCCGATTAAATGTTTAAATCCGATAATCCAAGATTCCGATAAAAGAGTTAGGGCCAAATCCGATAAACATGAAATCCGGTAAAAAGTCACAATCCGGTAAAGGTACAATCCGATAAAGAGTTAGGGCCAAATCCGAGTAATTTCTATCGGATTCCGATACTTCTATCGGATTCCGAGTCATTCAACCACAAATCCGACAGAATCATAACTTCATGCATAAATCTATTTCTAACTCAAATCTTACTGATTTCATGCATACAAGTTATATATGTTTCCAGAAATCATTCTAAACATATAATGAACATAATCTATCATCAAAATCTAACATACATTCATCCTATGAGCATCAAATCATCAAAAACAATCGGTATTCATATATATATATATCAAACCCGAATGCTTGTAGCATATAACATATGAATTCAGAATTCTAACCTTAAAAGATAACAAACAATCACAACAAAGCAAGCAAGATGGAGGATGATTTCTTTCTTTTCCTTTCTTTCTTTCTTCTCAGCCGAGAGCAACCAAAGAAACACACACAAACACACTATGTCTAGTTTTACAAGTAATGGAGTATGGAGGTATGGGTGTTGTTGACTAAACCACCAAGTCGGCCATACACCCCCAACAAGCCAATATAGGATTATTATTATTATTAAAACATAATAATAACACAATACTTGTCAATAACACATATTCACAAATAATTCACATAAACCAATTAAATACCCAAATTAATTAATTACCTTAATTAATCTAGGCCGTCAAAGAGGGTGTTACAGTGGTGGTTGGCGGTGTGCAATCACATGTGATTGTGGCTTCAATCACATGTGATTGCGGCGGCCGGAGGTGGTGGTCGGTGGCTGTGGTGGTGGCCGGAGGTGATGGTCGGTGGTGGTGGTTGACGGTGTGCAATCACATGTGATTGTGGCTTCAATCACATGTGATTGGGTCGCCGGAGGTGATGGTCGGTGTTGGTGGTTGGCGGTGTGCAATCACATGTGATTGCGGCGGCCGGAGGTGGTGGTCGGCGGCTGTGGTAGTGGACGGAGGTGGTGGTCGGTGGTGGTGGTTGGCCGTAATCACATGTGATTGTGCTTCAATCACATGTGATTGGGGTGGCCGGAGGTGGTGGTCGGTGGCAGTGGTGGTGTCCCGAGGTGCTGGTGGGCATTTGCCTTTCTTTTGATCGTGTGGCTGAGATTTGTCACTCAGGACTACACAAAAACTTTGGACTATATTGAGTATGAGTATCATATTATTTAATTAAGTTTATATATTATTTGTTTTTTAAAGTTGTTAACGATTAATGTTTTATGTAGATAAAATTATATACGTGTGACAATTTAATTTTGATGTACAATACGATATAAATTAAGAAGGTTTACAAGAGTGGTTACCCTTCACTGAACATGTTTTTTCCGCTAATTGTTAGAATTAGTACATCAATTTTTCATGTTCTTCTAGTTTTCACATGACTGTACACGTGTATAACTTATTAGACAAAAGTTCATGCGAGAACCATTGTTAATGCGAGAACCGCGAGAACCAATCTGAGCCGTCCAATTCCCCTACTTCAATGTCATTGCCCACCCATGAATTCCTCACATGCACCATGTTAAACTCTATCTCTTCAAGCTCTCCATCCATGAGCTTCCCATATCCAAGGAACGGCTGTGATTGGTTCTTGCGGTTCTCGCGCTAACAACAGTTCTCGAATGAACCCTCCCCTAACTTATTAAATATAATAAACATATGACGATTTATAAATTTTTGTCTAAAACGAAATAAAAAATAAAATTTTATTTGTATGAATTGACATAATTATATATACATGAGTTTTTTTAATTACCTTTAGATAGTCAGAGGAATAACGGTGGCCGGAGGAACAGCGGTGGCCGGAGGGACAGCGGTGCCTGACCCAAACACTATGGCCGGAAACGGTGGACTTTTTTTTTTACTATTCTACAACACTATTTGATGGATTTTTTAGAATTTGTTTTATAATACTTGATATTTATACATCTTTTAATTTATTAAATTTTGTTCAAACTTTAATTTTTTATATTTTCAATAAGTTGACTAGAATTCACAAGTAACAAGGAGACAAACATTAACTTCCTCTCTATTTAATGTGTTTGACTATAGGGTAAGATGTAATTGGAAAATAGGTTAGGGTGTATTTGGAAGGACCCTAAAGTAGAGTATATAAAACAACACCCGAGGAGAAAATTTTGATTAATTCTTCATAGATTTTTCCAAAAGCAATTACTAAGATTATTAACTACAAAGCTATGAAACTCAACTTGCAACCAACTTACTTAATTCAAACATGACAATAACAACCACCATGATCTCTAACTTTTATCAACTTCCATGCCCAGCCGCTATCCTTTTTGCCTTTGACCTAGGCTCGATACCTAGCAAGTATCACCCTGGTGCATATAGGTCGAGTTAATGGTTGGACTCCCACACTTGGGCTTGTTTCTTCTTATCGGTTTTGTTCGGCTCCTCAGGTATGTGGTGAAAATGGGACTCACGCATAACACTCCACCATTTATGTTGTGGAGATAATTATTTAAACCTAATTAATTAAACCTTCTTATTAAAATATATAAGATTTGATTTATGATTAGACTAGTTTGAAATTTAACATGTTTTTTTAAGTTTAGACTTGTAATTTCTTATAAAGTCTTTGCTTGTGCAAGTAGAATAATTGTACAAAATGTATCAACTAGACCTTAGTTGATAATTTTGTAACTTAGTAATCAAATATGTTTGACTAATTTAATAAGTTAAGTGAGATAACCTGATTTTCTAATTAGTTTTTTTTGTTTGTTATGCGTCTGACAAAGATCTCTATTGATGCTAATATGTTACTAGTATTGTGTCCTTTGGTTCATACTTTTATCTTGTACCAAATCCGTCTCAATTCAAGACAGAGTGGCCTATATCTATGATGGACAACTTCCATCCCATATGACGGCCTAGCTTCCGGTTAGATCTGTGTTTAATGTATTCTAGTAAAGTTTGTTATTACTTATACTTTAGTTTAAGTATATGATAGATATTGTAAATACTCAAGGGGTATAAATACTATGGCATTAACCCTAAATCAAATAAGCAATTCTTAATTCACATTTACTATTCAAGGTTCTCAGCTCTCTATCTCCACGTAGAAACCATAAACCGAGTTCTTCATTATTACGATTGCTTCAATTCATGTTTGATACTTGATACCTTGGTCCTATGGTGCGTTGGGCACCGGGTTTTACATTTTTATAAGAACCGGAGTGCCGGAGCGGGAACCGCACACGATTCAGGCAAGTGTGACCTGGTCATTAGCAGTATAGGCTCGGCAAGACCGGGTGTCGTTCCATCAGGACATGATACCTTACTCTACCGTCGTCGTTGTTTGATCAAGATAATAATATAGGGAGATAGATAAAACAAACTACTACTAAACTAAGCTAGACAAGATAAATAAATATATTACAGGGATAGAACGGATTAACACCGGATGGAACATAAGAACAAATATTCACTCGGGCTATCGATTCATCCGAACCGGTCACGGCAATAAATACAACAATAAGAATAATATGAAGACTTGTCATAGATGTAATTTAAGCACGGAGCATGTTGTTCTACTTCTAAAGCTAATCATATTATCATGCGATAAATCATCACTCGAGTTATCAACATGCTGATCTAAGCATTCGAATATGATAAAGCAAGTACAATGCATCCACATTTTCACATAAGACACAAAATAAGACTATAATTCAACCACAAATTCACCGAGTTAAGTAAAAGTCAAACTACATAAATATACATCTTTTCAAATGATATATCCAGTAGTCATCGTAACTCAAAACGGTGTCAAAATGATAAAAAACAGCCCGTACGACCAAAAACAGCACACTGGCTGATACAGAGGCCCTTACGGTCGCAAGCATTGCTACTTGCGGCCGTAAGGAGTGAGAAGAAGGCTTACGGCCTTAAGCATTTATGCTTGTGGCCGTAAGGCCTTTTTGACAGTCTGCCTCATTTTTGTACAAAGAAATCCAACAACTCATACAACCTAGATTTTTGTCACAGATCATAGGAGCATGCAAATGAGTATTCTAAAGACATAAACTCAGCAACACTCAAACCACTCAATAGGATTGAAGATTTAGCCACATGCATTTCTAAACATATAATCATGTTAATACACTATTTCTAGCCGAATTAACACATTTCAAGCATAACACATGTGAGTATGCACTATGGACTCTTAGGACAGAATCTACATGGCATTAGTATGAGTTCATTTCAGTATTTATCATATCCAAAAATAAATTATGAATTCTTCATACAAATAATAGCTTGTTTGACCCATAACCAAAGTCAAAGCACCTAGACTTTCATCTAACATGCTAAGATATTCATAAAACCATATTGTGAGCAAAGTGACCAACATGGACAGACCTGGAGTGATCCATAACATGTTGCAAAAATGCCTTCTAAACATAATCATGCATGTTATACCATTTCTAGCAATAACTTAACATGATTTATCAAAAAGTCAACAAAGCAATCTTGTGTATCCATGTGATTTTTAACATGCAGAAACTATTCTAAACATATAACCACATGAAAAGGATCATATTACACTCACAAACATGATTAAATATACTGTGATTACGAATGAAACAAGCTTGATTACATCAAGTCAACATAAAAGTCAAATTATTCATTTTATTGCCATAACTAGCCAAGAATCATGTTGGCCCAAGTGAAATAAGTCAAGCTACATCAAATATAAGTACAACAACATCTGGAATACATGGTACACGAATTAGAATAGAAGATAAAATGATTATACCAAGCAATTCCAATATCATATGCACTTTAACTTCAAAGTCCAAGCTTCCAGGTGTTGTTCCAAGCCTCCTAGCAAGCTCTCCTCCTTTGGATATCACCATGGAATGGTGCTGGAGTGTTAAAGGGCATGGGAGAGTGTTTAGGTGGTGAGAAATCCGAGACCAAAGCTGGGAAAAACCCAGCCAAGCCTCTGTCCAACTTTTAATTTCTGGCAGAAGTTTCTTTATATAGGCAACTGCACGGGGATCCTTGCGGCCGTAAGCATATCCCTTGCGGCCGCAAGGGACCTCAAAGTCAAAGATTATCCGCCGAATGTGAGTCTCGAGACCTGACAACGCATTAAATGAAGATTCGGTGCAATTATTGGTTCAGGGGCCCTTGCGGCCGTAAGGCCCTATTTTTACAAAATCTTCATTTTTGCTTTATTTTTCGCGGGATTCGTCCATGTTTCTCATGTTAAGCTCTTTTAAGCCTGCATGGTGAATTATTAACATATTAGATCATTAATTGGACATATCACCATGGAAATGGGTTAAGAATGAGGCTTTTTCGGTATATAAAACATGTATAAAAACGCCGTTATCATCCTACAATTGGTATCAGAACCAAAGAGTGGATCAAAAGGTGAGTTTTTAGTTAAAAGATTGGAAAAACTCAACCTTTTTTTACTTTACGTCGCTGTGAATTTTTCATGATTTTTCACTTAATTAGTTGCTTGCTTGGTTGAATTAAATCATCTACTTGCTAGCCTACTTAACGTAATTCTCTTGTTTGCTTGCTTAAATTAATTATCATGTTTGCTAGCCTGCTTACAATTTTTGTTCGCCGCACGTACGAACCTGTTTTTTTTATTTTGAGTGTTTAATTATAATTGATCATTGGGGTTGCTTAGTTTGATGTTAATTTGAAGATTGGGATTAAAATCATTTGATTTTCTTGAGTATTGAAGAACCAGAATCGAATTATAGGGTCAAAACTTTCTCCCCATTGTTCGGCCTATGTCAAGCCATCCTCTTCCCCTCGCTATATGCTCTTCGCGAAACCATCCTCTTCCCTCGTCATTTGCACTTCACCAAGCCATTCTCACCTAGTTATCCTTACCAAGCCATCATCGCCAATAGACCTTGTTTCGCGATATGCTCCTCACCATTTACATCTCGCCATCGTCTTTCCTCGTCATTTTCTCTTCATCAAGCCATTCTCACCTAGCTATCCTCACCAAGCCATCATCACCAATGCATCTTGTTTCACGATATGCTCCTCACCATTTACGTCTCACCATCCTTATCAAGCCATCCTCATCAAGACATCTTTTTATATTATCAAGTAATCTTCAAACCAAGGAAACTTTTTGAACATTATGATTTTTTTTTAAATTCACCTCTAATTTCCACTCAAATGTCCAATTTCAAGCATCATGATTTTTTTTATGATGGCAAATCTGAGTTCCATTAAAGACACAAAAGATACTAAAGTTGAAACCGATAGCTCCACGTTTGGTTCTAAGGTTAGTGCTACTAATTCTTAACTTATTGATGTGATTCATGCTTTGCAAAATCAAAATTTTCTCAGTAAGAAAAGGATAAATCACATTGTTAAATTTTAGAAGCCAGATTAGATAATAATCAAAATGAATTATTTAAGTGCAATTAAGAATTATCAATAGTAAATGATCTGCTATCTTATGTATAAGAAAAGTTAAAATTTTGCAAAAAAAAGGTAGTAAATCTAATTGAACTAAACTCTGAATTTACTGTTAAATTAAGGGATACAAAAATATTATGTGAAGATTGTAATGCTGAGATTGATCATTATGTCAAAGAAAGAACCCAATTATACTCTAAGGTTAAAGAACTTGGGAAATCCTTGCAAACTTGGTTAAACTGATCAAACTATTTTTCTTAATAAACCAAAAGACACACGATTTTACTATCCTCATACTTATGAAGGCAGAGGTGTTATGAAAATACTCACTCTGAAAAAAGTAACTGCTACACAAGGGCAAAAGAGAACCTTGAGATATAAAAAGTAAAAAGAGAAAATAAAGAGAAAATGTAACTATCATTAGACTACATTGATTAGAATAAGAGTTACAACACTAGAGAGATTACATTATCAACTAATTACTTTCCCAGTTACTCTTTTGGGTAACTAAATCAGAAAACAGAAAACCTTTCACAAAAACCCGAATTTTCAAAGTAATATATTCTAAGTCCAATTTTAGAAAAACAAACCTGTCAACTTAAACAGAACTGTAAGAACAAAGAAAGGAGTTTGATAATGAAAAAAAATGCTTCCAGGTAAAATTAAGTATCTTAAAACTCAAAAGTCTTCCAATATAACTATCTCTCACACATCATGGAATTGTTTTTCTAATATTGAACTCTCCTACTCTCGTTTGTATTGGTGTTGTTCAAATTATGATGAACCATTCCCCACGTTTGAACAATAATTTTCAGTTAACTTCTATGTAAGTCGTCACAAATGTGCCTTGTGTAAACCCCATGTGTTTAAGAGGATCCAAAATCTTCATTTTAATAAGGAAATTTTGTTGCAAGGTATAATTTTGGTAATAATTTTGGAACCTGAGCATGATCAATATGTTAAGTGTGTTAACCGAACTTTAGAAGTGATGACATATATTGTTAACTAAAAGGTAGGCTAAAAGAGTGTTGTGGTCGGAGAAAAGAAAGAGTTTTCTAGAAGTCAGGAAAAGACTTTTTGAAGAGAAAAATCATTTTTCAAAATCCAGTTTTAAAAAAACAATGTTGATAATTACTTTGGTTCCAGTAGTTACAAGAACAATACTTGTGCATAGAAGATTGTCTAATGTTGTGCATAATTTTCTCGTTGCTAAAACTCATGTGTCTAATGAGTTTGTTTTTATTTTAATGTTAATTTTTGTTTAAATGTTAGTAAGTATGAATCTTCTACTTTTTTAATTCTTGTTATAATGAATTACATAAGCCTGATGTGAAATATCCATTAAGGTGTACTCTATCAAGCATTTGATAAGGTTATCTAAACAGAAAATATATACCTCTCCTCAATAGTGAACATATTTATAATAAGTCAGAAAATACAAATAGAAAAATTGTAATTAAATTACATATGGGTACCTAAGCCAGCTATTGTTGTCAATAAATCAGCTGACACTAGAGAATTTCAAAAGAAATCCAACAATATCCCCGAAATCCACATATATTCCAAAAAAAATGACCCACACTCAAAAGGGTACCAAAATCTGCATAAGTGGTTTTGCAGATCAGTTACGAGACATAATGAGAACACAACACTTATCTTTTAAAGAATATTGTGGAGTCACAACACAACTGTGTGTTTAATATTCTAAGAAGTTTAAATCTCAGGAGAAAGAAGAGTGTTCATTGCAGTGTAGTTCATAAATCATTGTGTTCAACATCATCCCGAGTCTCATGATTTGAGAAAGCGTATATTGTCTTTTTTTTATAACTAATGAATATCTTTTTACTACTTTTGAACTACTATTTCTTGTTAATGGAGCACAAGTAATCAATCCCCACTGGTATGTAATTTTTACGAATGAAATTGTTTTCATACATACTTGTGGGGGAGTAAATTAAAAAATGTTTGACATGATACTTTTCTATTGGGTTATGATCCTGTCATGTTTAGGTTAAACATTATCTATCATGTTTTTTCACAAACATGAGAGTGAGTCCTTTATTTTAGTCAAATATGGGCCCCCTTTGTAGGGCTCACTCTCATGTTTGTGAGAGAACATGATAGATCATGTTTGACTAAACATGAGAGGATCTTAACCCTTCTCTATTAGCCATTTTTGTTTTTGTTTAAGTTTTATTTTTGAAGATTCAGAAAATCTTTGAAAAATATAAAAATATTTTCTTTTGTTTTCTATAACTTCGTCCGTATTGTGATTTGGTAGCTTTTCATTCCTATGTTCTATCACGAGTCTGTACATGTTGGGTACTTAAATGGAACCAATAACACACACATTGATAATTATTGTGAGATGGTTACACAGGCCCAATCAGTTAATAACATTGGCCCACCAACAGAGGATCTGGTCAATTCGAGGGTTCAAAACAGAGATAGGAAGAGACTTACATGGTGTCCCACGACTAAAAAGAAAAAATTTAGAAAGAAAAATAAATTTCAGTTGTATTACTAAGTTTTAAAAAAAAAAAAAAGGTTTTTAAAAGAAAATTCTTTATTATTTTTTCCCTGATTTTGAAAAAAAACAAAAAAACACTTCAAATGTCCCTTCTCTATCCCAACTCGGAACCAAGAACCAAGCGTTAAGCGTTAGACCTTCTCTGTCTCGACATGAAACCCCTTTCCCCATGAAATCGATGAATATGTTTAAACATATATGGAGGAATAAGGGCTCTGCCATGTCTTCTTCAATTTCAAAAGGGTCATCCTTGAAGAGTTTACATGATGTGTCGATTGATGTCAACAAACCTTCCCCATCTACGGTACCTGAAAGTCAGTTGTGCAGAGGAGAATGGTCTACTAGTGACACAAATAAGACAATCTCTAACCATGAAGGCATTTCAGTTGAAATTAGGAACACGATGGAAATCGGTAGTATGGTGGGATTCTAGATGGAGGGCTGTAAGGATGCTCTTCACAAGGTAATCTCAAAATCTGGAGATGTTTTTGTTCCCAAATGAAGATTCTCTCACTTAATGCAAGAGGAACGACTTCTGATCTTAAACAAAATTGGATCAGCTGGAGGTAATAAAATCAACTTTCTTGGTATTCGGGAATCTTTCTCTATTATTAGTAAACTTGTTTATTTTATTAGTAAACTTTGAGGGAAGTCATCCTTTAACTTTGATTTTGTTAACGTGATGGGTAGATCGGTGGATTAATTTCTATCTGGGATCCTGCTTGTTTTTCGAAAACTGCGGACTGTAAAGGGGCCAACTTCTTGGCGTTTTGGGGGAATTGGATAGGAGTGGGGGGTATGTGTGGATTTCTAAATTTATACGCGCCACAAGAACCAAAAGATAAAAAGGAGCTTTTTTTTATACGGCTAACGCACACACACTCTAATCTACACCTTTTTTTTCTAAATTACTCCATTTTTATCCACGACGGGACTCGAACCCTGACCTTTGGCCGGTCACCTAAGTGCAAGAGCACTTACCACTGGGCTATAACCCAAGTGGCATAAAAAGGAGCTATGGAAGCAAGTCTTACTCATACAAAAAAACCATTCTCAAATAAAATGGATCGTTTTTGGAGATTTCAATGACGTAAGAGTACCGGGGAAAAGACTTGGGTCTGTTTTTTCTTATTACGGGGCTAGAATATTCAACGATTTTAATAATTTATTCATGAATCTGGTTTATTTGAAATAAAAAACGATGGTAGGAGGTTTACTCGTATTAGCAAGGATGGTGATACACCCGGTACATTGGACAAATTCTTTTCTTTATTTCTGATAATTTTTTCTCGGTATGGACTAACCCAACCGTAGTGGTTCTACCCGGCTTACATTTAGATCATTGCCCTATTTTGTTACAAGGAGTTGATGTAGATTTTGGTCCCACATATTTCAAGTTCTTTAATTCGTGGCTATTGGAGCCTAAATTGTTAGAAATCATTAAAAGGCACTGATCAACGGGAGTATGCTTATCGAAGATGTCTGACATGAGGGTCTTCTTTGAGAAGCTCAAAATTATAAAAAAGGAAGTTAAAATATGGAGGGAAGAAGGTAGAGACAAGGAAATGGAATGCTTGAATAATTTGAAATCAAACTTGGGTAACAGGAGAGGCAACATTCGTGGAACTTGAACAAAAGAAAATTCTCGATTTAAAACAAAAGGCTCGCTTGAAATGGGCAATAGAGGGGGACGAGAATACAAGCTTCTTTCGTGGTCTGATATATGCTAATGGTAGGAACAATTTATCCATGGGTTGTCAATTAATGGTGATTGGATCGTGGACTTGGATGTGATTAAAGCGGAAACTTTCAAGTTCTTTGCTAATAAATTTCATAAACCTTGTCTTCAAGGCCCTCTTTTACTAGTAAACTTTTTCTCACTCTTTCTTCATTGCAGAGTTCTCAATTGGATAATTTATTTTTGATGGAGGAATTGAAGGAGGCAGTTTGGTGCTGTGGATCGGATAAAGCACCCGGCCCGGACGGGTTTACGTTTGGATTCTTGAAGAAATTATGGGATTTCATTAATGATGATTTATTTCGGGCGGTTAAGCAATTTGAGGTATCGGCTTCTTTTGAAAAAGGTTGTAATTCGTCTTTCGTGGCTCTTATCTTGAAAATTGATTGCCCCATTTCCCTTAACGATTTCAGACCTATAAGCTTGGTCAATTGTTTCTATAAGATTGTAGCTAAGATTTTAGCCAACAGATTAAAGAAAGTGATTAGTTTTGTCAATAGCCATGAGCAAACTACTTTTATGGAAAACAGGAGTTTTTTTTAGATGGCCCTTTCGTTATTAATGAGTTAATTTCCTGGGCAAGAAAGCTGAAAAGAAAACCATTTATCTTTAAAATCGATTTTAATAAAGCTTTTGACTCATTACGTTGGGACTTTTTGGATGAAGTAACGGGTCAGATGAATTTTGGAGTTAGATGGCGTCGTTGGATCCATGGTTGCCTCTCTTCTTCCATGGTATAGATTTTGGTTAGTGACTGTCCTACAAAGGAGTTCAATATGGGGCTTGGTGTGAGGCACGGTGATCCCCTCACACATTTTCTGTTCATCATTGCTACGGAAGCTCTCAACGTAGCTATAAAAGAGGCTTGAAGCAAAGGGGTTTTCCATGGTATTTCACTCCCTAAAAGGGGTCCCGTTATATCTCACATGCAGTACGCCGATGATGTCTTTTTTGTTGGTGATTGGTCATATTCGAACGTATGTGATCTAATTCGTATCTTGGGTGCTTCTACCTTTTTTCGGGCCTCAAAATAAATATGGATAAAAGTTCTCTTATGGGGATTGGCTCAAGTGCTGAGGATACTGATTTTATGGCAAGTTTAATTCATTGCAAGGCTGGATCTTTTCCATTCATGTACCACCTCATAGTACCGGTGGGTGTTTTTATGAACAAAAGCGAACATTGGGAGACAATTGTGAATAAATTCAAAAGGAAGCTCTCTGCATGGAATGCCCGATCTCTCTCGTATGGGGGAGACTCACGTTGATAAAATCCGTGTTAGGGAGTCTTGGATCGTATTTCTTTTCTCTATTCAAATTCCCAAAGAAAATTCTCGATAAGTTGGAAAGTTTAAGAATGAAATTTTTTTGGGGTAGCAAGAATGGGGAGCGTAAAATTGGTTGGTTGAGATGGACATGATTCTTTCAGCAAAAAGTAAAGGTGGATTGGGTGTGGGTAGTCTCCAAGCATTAAATCTTTCTCTCCTAGCTAAATGGATTTGGAGATTTCATAAAGAGGATTACTCACTTTGGTCCGGTCCGGGCCGGTTTTGTTTGAAAACTGTAAAAAACAACTAAAAGACCGAAAAAACCGATGAACCGAACCGGTCCGGACCAAGACCGGTCCGGACCGGGACTAGTCGGTCCGGTCTTCGGTCCTAGTTTTCTCTACATTTCGGGTTTCGGTCCGGTCCGGTCTTTTCCGGTCCGGTCCGGTTTTTGACCGATCTCACCCCTAATCCATGGGGAGCAAGGTGGGAAAGATTATTCCTAAAGCATCAACTAATGGGGCATGGGGTAGTATCTTTAAGATTCAGAAATCCTCTAAAAAAGTCAACATTCCTCTTGCTTGCTTGGTTCAGTTTGAGCATGAAGGCGACTGCAGGTGGGCTGTTGAAACTTCTAGTAATTTCAATGCCTCCTCGTTAAGGCTTGCATATGATGATTTTTTCTTGTCTTCATCCTGTTATTCCGCTCTAGAATGGAACAATTGGGTTCCCTTGAAAGTCAACACATGGCTTGGAATCTTTCATTACAGGCTGCCTTCAAAATTAAATCTGATTAAAAGAGGTATTTTGTTGGAAAAATCTCTGTGTTCCTTCTGAAGGATTGGTGGATGAATACGAGGATCACATCTTTGTAGACTGCAATCTTGCAAAAAAACTGCTGGGAGTAGACATGGGCAAAGTCGGTCCTGGACTGGAGCCGGTCCGGTCCGGTCCGGACCTAGTCGGTCCTGGGCCGGTCCGGTCCTCGGCGGACCGGTCTTCGCGTAAGACCATTTCGATAAATTCGGTCTTCGGGCGGTCCTAGACCACTTCCGGACCGGTCCAAGTCCGGACCGGTCCGACTTCGGTCCTGGACCGGTCCGTTTTTCGTTCGGGTATTTTCCGGTTCGATTTAAACATTTCCGGGTTTTTTTTAGTTTCGGTTTAAAATTTTCCTGTTTTCGGTTCGTTTTTTTGTTTGAAAAAAAAGTGACTTGTTAATTTAAAAAAAAATTGCAAGTTATAAAATATAAAGTATAAACATATATAGGAGGAATTGAAAAAAAAAAAAAATCGGAAACTAGCCGTTGGGACCGGTCTGGACCGGTTCGGACCGAAAAACTAGCCGTTAGAATTTGAAATTGGACCGTTTGGCTTGGACCGGTTTGGACCGGTTCGGTTTGGCCGGTTCTTGGACCGTTTTGGACCGGTTCGGATTCTGGACCGGTTCGGACCGCTTACGTCATTTTCGGTCTTGGAGCGGTTTGGTTCGGGCGGTCTTTCTTGGACCGGTCCGGTCGGTCCTAAAATCCCATCTCTAGCTGGGAGAAATAAGTAGATGGTGGGCTTTGGGTGATGGGCTACGCAATTTTCATCCTCTACAGTGGGCCAAAATGGCTGAGTTCAAAGGTGACAAAAAGAAGGTTTTTTCGTGTGTGATGTATACTTATTATTGGGTTTTGTGGAAGTGTAGAAACTCCTTAATTTTCTCAACAAAGACATACGTAAAGGTTGGAATGCAGGCGCTTTCATTTTCTGAATTCTAGAAAGATCAGGTGTTGCTTTGTTTAAATATAGATGGTCTGATTGGAGTAATTTTCCATTTGACTGTTTTTGACTCTTTGTAATTGTTTTAGTTCCTTTTTGTAGGGTCTTGCTAGTTATTAACGAAAGCTTTTACCGTTAAAAAAATCTAATCACATCATAAACTTTCTTTAAATACATGTAATTATTGCATAATTTTTTTAGACTTTTTTGCTTTCAAAGTCATAATTATAACTCATCTTAATTATTTCTATAAGGTAATCATAAAGGTAATCACGACTACTTTTGTGTAAAAAGTATTATATTTTTTTAATTACATCTTTTCTTTTTAATTGTAAAAGAATTCTTTTTAAAAGTAATATAAATTATGCAATGATCCTTTTCAATTATATTGTACAAAAGTATTATAAACTATTCATAATATTTTTCAGTTATATCTTTCTTTTTAATTGTAAAAGAATTCTTTTTATAAGTATTATAAATTACTTATGTAAAATGAATTCTACGTATTTTAAACACAACATAAATAAATAGAACGAAATATGATGCGGCAAATAATAAAAAGTAAACCATGTATATTCATACTTAATCTTTGACATTTATCAAATGTGCTATGGAACTAATTATCATAAGTTGATTAAATGATTTGAAACGCGAACAATACATAGTTTCCCATGCATACGTAAACAAGCTTCTATGGGCATTCCAATACATTGTGGTAGGGGACATTGAGTAATTACCTTGTAAAAACACCGAGACATAATGGTGGTTGTTCACATGCGCCAATGTAATGGCTCAGTGGTCTTGAAACTCTTTAGGACCTCTCCAAAGCGCTAAACAAGTCATAGATTGTTCGCATAAATGTTGAACAATCACACCAAACCTGTTGGTAATCAAGTAACCTGTCAAAGGCATATTTGTGCAATGCTCCTGTGCTGGTGATAGTGAGCAACACAGCGACTTATATAGCTTATTGAACCCATAAGTAAAAACATTGTAGTACGCGTAATACTGACTGCATAATTCTGCAAGCAAGTGTTCTCGTATGTTGAGCCATTGCTCTTCACTATGCCCTAAACAAATAGCAACTGTTTGAAACCCACAGTTCCCGTCACTCATTACATCTTGTATATTTGTGATGTAACGATGAAATAAATCTGGAATACTTTTCATTAAGAACGAATTGTGGCTCGACGGTTCATTATTTAAGTCGAAGGCAGGTTCATTGTTTAAATCGAAAGAACAACTATGCTTTTCAGGTTCTGTATTTAAATCAAATCCAATAAACTCTCATTTGGTTGAGCAGTTCTATCTACGAGGAGCTTGATTAGAGCATTGACATGCTTTTTTACTTGTCGTCCACGAGTGTTTATTTGAACCACGGGTTCTTCAAATGATAGTTGTACTCGGACAAATATATTTTTAAATTTTCTCAAAAAGCTTTTTCCCGACTTTGACTTGTTAAAGCTTTCTTTTAACTTTTCTAATTCGTTATCGCAACAAATATCGACATCTTCTACAAACGTTGTTGGTGAAAGATCAAGCTTCTTCCAAAAGATATCTATTGAATCTAATGTTATATTTTCACCTGCATTCAAATAAAAATGAATTAATTTATAAAAAATAATCTTTAAGTTGTACTTGAATATACTAACCGACTAACCTAAAAGCATGCAGGCACATGGTAACCCACAACTGTAACAAAGTTGACAACCACATGTCGAGGAGTCTGCCTTTAAAGCACTCAAGCTTTGAAGCTCTCCTATTATTATATCTAAAGCTTCCTATGAAACAAAACCCCACAATAATCTGAGACACGAAAAATTGTACTGATTATAACAAAATATTCTACTTTTCTCAAAGATTTCGTTCATTGAAGTTAGTTGTGACTACACGATTTGATTAATCAATTGTACAAATCTATCGAAATTCAAATTTCCAGACTCCAAATATTTCTTTAACTTTGCATGTGCACTTTCGGCTCCTCCCTTAGTTGTGTGATTTCCAAACTTAAGATGTTGGACAATCCAAACAAACACAAACATCTCTTTGTATTTGTTTAACCAGTCTTGTTCTATGTAACTCAAAACACCTAATAGTAAAAAAACAAACAAACAAGCAAGTACATAAATAATAACATAAAAGTTATTATATATAAATAATAATAAAGCTGGATATTTCCTTAGCATTGTTTGAATTCATTTGTGGTTTTCTATGTATGTTACCCATGTTGGAGACTCAACTAGTATCTTCCACATTTAATTTAAAAGAGTCCCAATTGTGTTGCAACCTAATAAATGGCCTACAATGCTTTGAAAATTTTGCTCAATATGCCATCTACAAAGTAGTCGAGTAGCATTCGGAAAAACATTTCCCCATGCATTCACGAGTGCCATCTCTCCGTCTGTAACTATTACACGTGAGTGCATACACTCATCAAGTGTTAACTTTAGACAGTTTAATACCCAAGTATAGCTGGCCTCCTTTTCTCTATGCATAAAGGCAAACCCTACAGAGAATGTCTTTTGAGTCGAGGTCACACCAAAAATCTGAACAAACGGCTTATTATATTTGTTCGTTTTGTACGTAGCGTCTATTATCAACACATGTGGAAATGAACGCCAGATCTTTCATGACATTGGATGAACGAAAAAAAGATTTTCTAATTCATCAGAATCTCCTGTAGTGAACTAGTATACGTACTCATTGGCGTGCAAAGGATACATTAGAACTTGCATTGGAGTTCGAACTCCTTGATAATTCATGCGAGTTTTTGTTGTGCATTGTATATCGTTTACATATTTTTCATTTTGCTTCTTCAATGTAAGAATACCACGTGCTGCCACGTTCTTTCTTGTTAAGTCAGTCACCAATCGATGCACCTCAACACATAACCGTCTTAAAAATGGATAGCCCTCCATATAGAATTAGAATATTATCAAGTATAAAAATAACAAACATATAAAAATTAAAATTAAAAAAGAGAATTTAATATTTTAAGCTTTAATATTAAAACTATATATCTTTTAATATATTTAAAAAATAATACTTAAAAAACAGAAATTTTATTTTTTTCTAATATTTAAGAAACAAAAAGAATTTTAGATTATGTGCAGAGATAGTATGCATGTGTCATCGACTCCGAGCACTATAAGACACTAAAGGGTCAAACGGCTGCACATTCAACTCGATCCAATTTGAAGAAGTACAATGTGTGTGTTAATAATTAATAGTTAATCAATTATTAAGGAAATAAAATATAAATAGTTTTTTTATTATTTGGGAGAAATTAAAATTAAGTTTTAATATTTAATTAAAGGTTTAATTAATAGTTATTAATTAATTGTTAAATTACTTAATAAAGTTAATTCGTTAAACCTAGAAGGTAAGGAATGTAAAGCATTCAATGTATTTGGGCACGGGCTTGATGAACGGGCTTTAGGCTTAATCCACTTAAATTAGTATTTAAGTTGGATTAGCCTTGAAAATTAGGAATTACAATAACTTAAGCCTCAAGTCACAACCCCCCCCCCCCCCTTTGCATCATTCGGCCACCCCCTTGCGGCGGTGGTGTTTGCGGTGGTTGGTCCTCCGGCAATCACACTTTCGGTGCAACGCCCCTTTGTGGAGACAGCCCCCTGGCGGCGGTGGTTCACACACACACGCGGGTTTGTTTTTATGGGTACTTTTTGTTGCGGTCTACCATCCAGGTTCAGGGTGCGGTAGCTACGTATCCCTATAAAAGTGTAACATCCCGTCCCACATAGAAAGATGAAGGAAATTTGAGGCACCTTATAAGTTCAAAGTTATGGGTTACTAATAACATCCACCATGGTTTTTAGTTGATTTCGAAGTTATTGAACTAGCTCATGACTTTAGACTATGGGGTGTTACAAGTGGTATCATAGCCATTGTCCCTCGGGTTGTGGTGAGTGTGGAACTCATGCATCTCGCGGGGTATGGATTCTGGGTATGTCGATCTGACGCCTGGCGTCAAGTTTAAGAGGGGGAGTTTGTAACAACCCGTCCCACATGAAAAGATGAAGGAAATTTGAGACACCTTATAAGTTCAAAGTGTAATACCCGTTTTCAAAACAGAGATTTAAATTACTAGACATAGATACTTAAGGTCACACTTATACTATATTAAGAATCCGGAAGTCATGAATGTTGGATATATTATTATTATGGCGATAATACCCGGTTTTGATATAGAAGTTATCATAGTGTAAGTCGAGATTTAACGCAATTTATATATTCATTTTGATAGTTGGAATTGATTAATTATTAAGAGATGCATCTATGTATGTACATATTTACATTTAGATTTAATGGGCCTAGCTATTTCATTGATGAATTTATTGAATTGTTACAAGGGAGAATTTCATATACGTCCTTACAAACTTAAATAATTACGTATATATCCTTGCAAAGTTATGGGCTACTAATAACTTTCACCATGATTTTTAGTTGATTTCGAAGTTATTGCGGTGTTACAAGCAGTGGCAAGGTTTAAAAGGGTATAATTTACCAACCTTTTTTACCAGTATTGTTTGTTCCCCTAGTTGATCTAGTTGAGATCGCTGGGATTGGGGTTTGTTATATTTCCGCTGTGCATTTATTTTACCCCGTAAACCCCAACAAGAAGTATTAATAATATTTATAAAACTTTTTAAAATTTAATAAAAATTTCTATTATATAATTTATATTAATAAAAACTATGTAAACCTTTAAATACCCAATCTTATTCCCATTCCCCATATAAATAAACACTATCCCTACTCTCTCTTACTCTAGAATCTGTCACCGGCCTTCCACCTCTTCACCGCCACCGGCGCTACCTTCTCCGCCGCTAAAGCTTTCCTCGACGCTTCCTTCTCCTCCAGCACCGCCTTCTTGGTCGCCACTGTCTTCTCCACCTCCACTTCTCCACCGCCACTGTTTTTTCCTCCTCCACTTCTCCGCCGGAGTCTAGTTCTCCTCCTCCACTTCTTTATCCGATAATGATATGTTTCGTAATTAAGGGCAGTAGAGTCTTTTTCTATGTAAATAAATGGGGACCAACAGGTAACATATGTTGCTTTGTGATTGGACTCTTTTACTTTTCAGTCGGTTAGTGGTATTTGTTTTTGTATCAGTTATATATAGCTGGAGTCGATATGTATGGAGGATATGGTTTTTTGTTAATGGAATTACACCACCATAGAGCTGTTCTCTATCGGTAATTGATCTCTGATTGAGCTGTTCTCACCATTGATTTAAGCTTTGCTTATCAGTGGTATCAGAGCTTCATTCTTTCCCCTGTGGGTTTTATGGTACGAGTCACAAACGCAAAGGTCATGGAGAAGTACGAGGAACTAGCGCACCGGTTGGATGCACATGATGAGACATTCAAGCAGCTGAATCAGAATGTTCTCGCACTCACAGAGGCTACGACAAAGCTACAAGAGATGGTCAAGGGCATGCCTGAAATTCACGAAGGTATGAAGTTTTTGTTCGCTGATTTTCACAATCGTAAGAACACGGGTCCGGAATATCAATTCTCTTATGCTGATGGAGAATCCCCAAATCCATCTTCCTCTGGAGCTGATAAGTCGTTCAGATTCAACCCACATAACCCTAACTCACCGTACCAGCTGGTGAACAGAATGACTAAATTGGAATTTCCGTCATTTGACGGGGATGGGTTTAGGGATTGGCATTATCGCTGTAATCAGTTCTTTGAGTTGGATGAAACCCCTGAAAACATGAAGATTCGTTTAGTAGCCATCCACTTGAAGGGAAGAGCTCTTCAATGGCATCAAGCCTTTATGAAAGAAATGGAGGGGAAGACCGTGAGTTGGCAAACATACTTAGCAGAGTTAAGGGAGCAATTTGTTGAAGGTATTGTTTCTAAACCTATGATTGAACTCAGAAATTTGAAAATGACAACAACTGTTGAATATTACAATTCTGATTTTAATGCACTAAGAAATCAAGTTGAGGTACCAACAGAATTGCTTTTGGATATCTATTTGGGTGGGTTACCAAATGAGATTTTACATACTGTTCAGTTATTAGATCCTAAGAGCTTGAATCAGGCAATGAAACTAGCTAAGATTCAAGAGGGTGCATACTACTCACTGTGTGGGTTGGATCCACCGAAATCTCTATCGAATATCATCGAAACCCCTAACAATTTGACGTATACCTCGATAAATGCTAAAAGTTCTCAGTCCCCTTCACCCTCCGCCTTACCATCCCCACGTTTCTTACCCTCTGTATCACCACCAAACACCAGTGTAACAGGCAACTCTTACAAGAAAACCTCATATAACCAATACACTTCTAAACCCAATACTAAATCACAAGTGTTCTCATCCCAAAGCTCACCCAACAAATCAACACCAGTAAAGCAACTTTCCCGCAAGGAATATGATGAAAAGAGAAAAAACAACCAATGCTTTTTCTGCAATGAGAAGTATATTCCAGGTCATAAATGCAAATCCAACAAGTTGTTCATGCTTTTATGCCCAGATTCTCATGATGACTGCACAGATGGGGACATTAATAATGAAGTTGAGTTTAAGGAAGAAGAATCTTATGATAACCCAGAGAATATTTCAGTATCGATTCATGCCATGTTAGGGGCATATGGGCTGCAAACTCTTCAAGTGTACGGAATCGTGAAGAAACAACCTGTAGTAATTTTAATCGATAGTGGGAGCACCAACAACGTGATTGATTTGGGGTTTGCGAAAAGGCTGGGAATTAAACTAACCCCAATTAAGAAGTTTTATGTGGCGATAGCTAATGGTTTACAAGTTCCAGTGCAATACGAGTGTAAACAGGTCACTTGGGTAATCCAAGGGGCATCGTTCAGTTCTGATTTTATTGTAATGCCGATTGGGGGGTTCGGAATGGTCTTAGGAATACAATGGTTATCAACGTTAGGGGTCATAAAATGCAATTTTGAGCAACAATTTTTAGAGTTTAAATGGCAGAATCAAACTATATGTCTAAAAGGGTGCCACCATTCAAAACAAGAAAGTCATCCTACGAGGAAAGACGGGAACAAATGGAATGAGGAACAAGCATTCCTATTGAATTCCAAAGGAGCTGCTCAATTATGGTCGATTAACCTTGGCACCACGGTTCTTGCAAGCATGGGAACCCAAGAGGCAGCAAATTGAAAGCCCTGTTATCTTCTTTTGAAGATGTTTTCTCCTCCCCCAAAGCCCTTCCACCTAACCGAAACCTTGACCACGCTATCACTTTACAACAAGGCAGCAACCCGATTAATTTAAGGGCATACAAATACGGTCCACTACAAAAGAATATTATAGAAGAGCTAGTCCAAGAAATGTTGAACAACGGGGTGATTAGACCCAGCCAAAGTGCATTCGCGTCCCCGGTTGTTTTAGTGAAGAAAAAAGATGGTTCATGGAGGTTTTGCGTCGACTATAGAAAGCTAAATCAGTTGACAGTCAAAAATCAATTCCCAATTCCGATAGTAGAAGAGTTAATCGATGAATTACATGGGAAAAATTTCTTTTCCAAGCTGGATCTAAGAAGTGGGTACCATCAAATCAGGATGCGAAATTATAGTACCGTTATCGCTTTCTTCGACTTCGTTGGCGGTTTTATCTGAAGAATTTAACTAATTACTCAAATATCTTGGTGGCTTCCGAAATTCAATGGATAAGTACAAGTCGAAGCTTCTTGAGCAGAATGAACGCAAGCTTTGTCTACAAGAAGAATAATTCCGAAAGGTGTCTCAATTTTAAAAACAATACGACGATGGTTTCGAAGGTGAGGATCTTGAGATTGTTAAAAGGGGAAAATAATTGATCATGAAAAATATGGGTTAAAAATAAGTCGTCAATGCTATTTTATTAGTAGTAATTTTTCTATGTAATTTTTTTATTTGAATGAGAATTATTTAGAGTAGAGTAAAATAATATATTTAAAGGAATATTCTTGAAGTGTGTAAAACATGGGTAATACTGAGTTTAAACATGTTTGAAGCATAAAATGAAATATGTGTATTTATATTGTTATATAAATCATTTAACATTCTCTCTCCTATTTAATTTTAAAAATTCTTAAAATTCAATCAAGACAACATGGTTAGCTTTTCATTATATCTAAATTAATCTCATTGACTCAATCTGTAACCATATCAGTGTCTCTCCTAATTTACTTTCATATACTACTATATAAACCATTTAACATTGTGTCTTCAATTTAATTTTAAGAGTTCTTAAAATTTAATCAACACAACATCATTAACCTTTCATTTTATCTAAATTAATGTCATCCACTTAATATTTAACCATTTCACTCTCTCACCTAATTTACTTTAACTTTTTATATATTTAAAATATACAATCTCACTAATATAGCACACAAATACAAATATTTACCCACATCAACACCATTTCTAATTTTTTTAACTTTTATATTCTTAATTCATAAATATAAATATTTTTTCTTATTAATGACTTTTGAAATTTATTTTAAAAATTAATATAATAGTTGATGCAAATAAAAGAAAACTTGAAAAAAATGGTTATGTTAATGAAGAAAACTTTTTCGTGAAATTGAATCGTGTAAATAATATATCATTACATTCTTGAAAACGAAATGCTGCAAACCAGAAACTATTCATCTGCATTGCACGGGTACAATGCTAATACTAATATGACACTGTAACATCGCATGCTCTAACAAGCTACATGGCAGTCTCAACTGCGTTCTCATCTAGTTGTACCGGCCTTTGTGAAGACCTTTACCTTGTAGCTTTTGAGGCCCTTTTTGTTTCCTTATCGATATGTGTTAAATTGTATGCGTCGGTTGGGATGTTGTGCCTATTCGTTACCTTGATTTATCTAAATCATGCATTTTTGTTGTCTTTTTCTATTTGCCTCTTCTAATGATGATGTTAATTACTACCAAAGTTGAATCTCCTTAGTCTTCGATTTTGTTTGCCGGTCTTGCCACTTGGCATATTCTGGTTCTGTGATTTAGTAGCGACCATTACCTCTACGATTCCACACCAACAATCGATGGCATGATTCTTGCTCCTATGGTCGATTTGAATTCCTTCATTGGTTTAGTAAATGGATACTAATTTTCCTTGTTGATCGAGAACTTGTAATCCATTGTTACATAAGTTGGGTTTTCTTCAATAATTAGGTTTATTGTGGTGATCTTCCTAATGAAGACGAGGTTTTTCTAGAGCAAATGAGTAAAGAGTAAGCGATCGACGAAGATGACTTCATGAAAAGGTGAGTAGTTTCATCCCTCTTCTCCTCAAATTTTGTTACACTCAAGTTGATTTTTTGGTTCTTGGCTGATTCTTGATATTTTCTCATAAGGCTCTCTGATATTAAAAATATTATTATATTCTAATCATGTTTTCCAATGAGCCAAATCATCAAAAATTTTGGCTCACAACATGTTCGATAAAATGCTTCAACCAGAATTTGTAGAACATCATGTTCTTATAACAACGTTTGAAGTTTGAATTCAATCATTTTCCGACCCATAATGCTCTGTAGTCTGTACGATCACAAATGAAGATGGATTAAAGGTAGTTTATGCACTTGCCTTAACGGAGGGATTTGACCCAATTACAGCTAATGGGTGTGATTTCAACTTTTCATTTTTTCCTTCAAAGAGTTAGTTATAATGAAAGAGTTTATAGGTCAAAATTCATCAAGTGCGACCCAACCTGATAGACCGGAAAAAACCGGGCTCGGTCAGTTCGGTTTTCAGTAAATTTTTTTAGATTTCGGGTTCCGATCTGTTCGGTTTTGTTTGATATAGTGTTTAAAACACTAATAGACCGAAAAAATCAACAAACCAAACAAACACCAACCTGACCAAGACCCGTCCAGGACTGAGACTAGTAGGTCCAGTTTTCGATCCTCCAAATTTTTTTATAGATTTCGGGTTTTGATCAAGTCAGTTTTTTTGTTGTCTAATTTCTTAACCGATATCACCCTTAAGTTGGTGAGGTGGAAAACAAATGTTGGCAACATTTGAAGCATATATTCGGGCTGAAAAAACCAATGTAGTAGCAAATAAGTGTGAAAAATCATAAATTTTTGGAACATTTTTAAACCCGAAGAAAATAAAAACCGAAAGAAAAAATGTTTTATTGTTCAACATTTTGGAACATTTTTAAAAAAGTCTCGAATTTCTTAAAAGTTAAAATCGTGAAGAAACAGAATTATAAGTACTCCATTCATGTCATAGCAACTTCAATGACTGATCAATCCATCGTTACCAGGAATCGTGTACATGTGTTCCAAATTCATACTTGAAAGATGTACAAGATCATTTTGTTTTGTAGTTAGTAATCGGTTCCGATCATTGTGTTCCAAATCGAGCTCTAATTTGATCGGTTTCTAGATTCAATCGAGCCCTAGTCTGACTAGCTTCTCCAGTTTATTCTGTTGTTTCCAACGATTATTGAGCCCTAACTGACATACTATTGAACAATCTCCATTACTCTTCACGCCTGTAAGTAATCGATCTACAATCTCATTAATATCACGTTAAATTGTTGTTATATCAATTATTTTACAGTTGTTTCTGCGTGATAATAATTTCTGATGGAGAATCAACACCGACTTGGAAATAAATTTCTACAGTTTGTTTATTGACCGATCGATCTCATTAATTTTCTCACATATTTTACTAATTGTCTGTCATGCAAGTTTAGATACGACTACAATTATGTTCACTAGGATTTGGGTCATTTTCAGTTTCAGTAGATTTATTAGACTAGTAAACTTTTGGATAAAAAATCAACAATATAGTTGACTTCTCCGTTAACTTTGATTTTTCAGAGTTTGAATCGATCCAGTCTTTAATAGAATAATCAAAGCTACCATTGCAACTGAAAGATATGAGTTTAAGCTGAACTCTCATGTCCTTGTAAACTAAAAATCGATCGACTGTTATTCTCCTCATAATCAACACTTACCAATATGAGTACTCGTTTTTCAGTTTGCAATGTCTCTTCTTTTTACTTGTTTTTGCTTGTGACCTTGTTACATATTTGTTTATCTGATCAAAGCTTCGATGAAGTGTTATGCGTTGATGGTGAGAGACAAGCACTACTTCAGTTTCAGCACGGCCTTGTAGATGAAGCAGATCGACTTGCTTCTTGGGTTGGTGAGAAGAGTGACTGCTGCAAATGGGCTGGAATTGTTTGTGATAATCTTACTGGACATGTTCATGAGATTCATCTTCGTGGAGCTGATGGTAAATGTGATGTATCTTATTCTCGCACAACCGAAGAATACGAAGAAGCCTCAAAGCAGAGATTGAGAGGGGATTTAAGTCCATCCTTGTTGGAACTGAAGCAACTTCAGCATCTGGACTTGAGTTGCAATGATTTTGGAGGGATCCAACTTCCAAGCTTCATAAGTTCTTTCAGAAACCTGAGGTATCTTAACCTCTCTAGTTCTAAATTTGGTGGAATCATCCCTCCTCAATTGGGTAATCTTTCAGAATTACATGTCCTTTCTCTTGGAAGTTTTCAAGATTATTCATTTGAAGCAACACGAATGATGAATATGCAGTGGTTGTCAAGTCTCCATAAGTTGCATCACCTGGATATAAGTGGCGTAGACCTTAGCAAAGCAATAGACTGGTTTCAGGTGATCAATGTTCTCCCTTCTTTAGTCCAGCTACATATATCTAATACTCAACTCCCTGACATACATCCGTATGTTTCTACTTTTAATAGCACATCCCTTTCCATGCTCGATCTTTCTAAAAACTATTTTGTTAATAGTTTCGTGCCACTGTGGATATTTAGCATTACAAGTCTAGTTTCGGTGGATTTAAATGGGTGTGGTTTTCATGGCATTATTCCTAGCAGCATTGGCTTCCATAATTTCACTACTCTCGAGTCGCTTCATGTGGGTGGGAATGACTTCGTGAATTCTTCGTTAGTATTACAAGAGTTGTCTAGTAGTGTAGGTAGTAATCTCATCTCATTAGATATTAATTATTGTGGTGTTTCAAGTTCAATTCTTGATTCCCTTCACAACCTGTCCTCTCTTCTCAGCCTTGACCTATCATATAATCAGCTCACAAGGGCAATACCTAAATCATTGGGTAATCTTTGTAATTTGAGAAAGATTGATCTGTCATATAACAATTTTCTCAATAGTAGTTTACATTACCTACTTGAAAGCTTATTCGAGTGCGAATCACCTAGCTTGGAATCATTATCCATATCATCTGCAGGAGTTTCTGGTCATTTGCCAGATCAAGTTGGAAAATTGATACATCTGCAGCACTTGCTACTTCACGAAAACAATCTTGTTGGTTTTATTCCTGATTCGATAGCATGGTTATCTTCACTGAGGACGTTACGTCTTAATGAAAATCTAATTGTTGGTCCTATCCCTGATTCGATTGGACAATTATCGACGTTGGAGGTGTTGGATCTTTCATTTAACCAACTAAATAACAGCCTTCCCAACTCAATTGGACGATTGGCATCATTAAAACAGTTAGATTTATCTTATAATCAACTTGACGGCAGCCTTCCTGATAGCCTTGGTCAACTTTCAATGTTGAAGATCTTAGAAGTTTCTAACAATGCGCTGACGGGCGTTGTGACTGAAGCACACTTTGCGAAACTTAAGAGCCTGGAATATGTATATGCAGAAGGAAACAACTTAACCCTAAGACTCCGACTTGAAAACTGGATTCCCCCTTTCCAGTTGCAGAGGTTGTATTTGAACTCTTGGGGTTTGGGGCCTCAATTTCCATTATGGCTTCAATCACAAAAGGATTTAAGAGCATTGGACATAAGCAGCACACAAATTTCTTCACCCATGCCACCTGAGCCATTTTGGAGATCATTTCCCAACCTAATCCATTTAAATATGTCACAAAATCATTTCCTAGGAGCTTTAACATTGCTGGGTGTCTCTGCAACTCTTAAGGCACTGGACTTAAGTTCTAACCAGTTCAGGGGGAATTTGCCTAATTTCTCAAATCACTCATTGAGCCTTCTGGATCTAAGTAACAACCATTTTGAGGGTCCATTATGTGTAAAAATGAACGAGTCTGACTTTTATTTCGTAGATGTATCAAACAATCATCTTTCAGGATCTCTTGAGCATTTCCTGTGTCCTAATTCTGAAAAAGGTACACAACTACAAAATCTTGATGTAGCCAACAACAATCTGTCAGGTGTTATTCCAGATTGTTGGTTGAATTTGCGAAGCTTATTAGTCTTAAACCTTCAGAACAACGCTCTTTCTGGTGGAATACCACCATTTGTTGGGAGCTTATCTTCGCTTGCGTCATTCAACATGTGCAACAACAAGCTCTCCGGAAAACTACCTGCATTGCTTTTTAATTTGAAAAGATTACTATGTATTGAGCTTGCTGAGAATGAATTTACTGGAAGCATACCAGAGTTGATAGGGAGAGATATAACAATGTTGGGGCTACTTAGTCTGAGATCAAACAAGCTGGAAGGTGAAATCCCAGAAGAACTTTGTCGTCTTACTTCAATCCAGATACTGGATCTATCTCACAACAATCTTTCGGGAACCCTCCCAACTTGCTTTTACAACTTCAGCGCCATGTCTACAAGTCAAAACTTGAGTAAGTATACAACATATGATGTGCCATTCAAGGTGCAAGTTGCATCGTTGGTTACTAAAGGAAGAGAGTATGAATACAGCAACAATGTGTTATTAATTAGTTACATCTTTAGATCTTTCGAGCAACAAATTCTCATGGCCCATTCCCAAGCAACTTATGGGCCTCAAAGGCTTGCGGTATATGCGGTACATGGAGAATTAATCAACCCTGGCCAACATCGGTGAACACGTGAAAGAAAAAGATTTGGTAATGCTCGTTATCTCCGGTCTTAGAGAGGAATACAACGGGCTGAAATCCAGTCTTCTTGCCCGTCAATTCCCTACTGCTTTCAGTGAACTACATGGCTTGTTATCTGATCATGACTATATGATCAAGAAATCCACACCAGACATATCTACTGCTCAGGCTTTCATGGCTGCCACAAACTCCAGCAATTCAAACTCTGCTAGTTCAATCCCATCTACGCCTTAACCGGATCAACTTCAAGCTATTCAGCGGCTTCTGTCACAACTTGGTTTTCAAGTCCAGCCCGCTACTACACAGCCTATGCAAGCTTTTTACAGTAACATATCCAGCAACACTCGTGGCCGTGGGAACAATCGTGGTCGTGGACGAGGCACTTACACCAACAGAAGTTCAGGAGGAGGTAACCGAAATCAATTTAGTTGGGCTTCTAATTAAAACACTGTTTTTGGTACTTGTAACAGGTGTGGGATCGGTCATATCCCGTCTCAATGCCCCAACCGTGATCCTGCTACTATAAGATAAAGACAGCCACCCACCGCCAACTTTACAGACTATCGCTCACAAGCATCAAATTCTTGGCTTCCGGACACTGGCTCTAGTCATCATGTTGCACCAGACCTATCCAACTTTGACAACTTTGAAGCCTACTATGGTGAGGACAATCTTCGTGTTGGCAATGGTAAGGGTTTACCCATTTTACATATTGGCTCCTCACAACTCTACTCACCAACCAAAACTTTTTCCCTTCAAAACATACTCCATGTACCTGGAATAAAACAAAACTTACTTTCTGTCCAAAAATTCTGTATTGATAATCATGTGTACTTTGAATTTCACTCAAATTTCTTTGCTGTGAAGGACAAGTCTACACACACTATCCTCCTCATGGGTCCAAGTAACGGTGGTCTCTACTCCTTCCGTCTTCCTCAGTCTCAGCCTGTTCAAAAAGTCGCTTTTCAACCGCCCGTGCTTCATCCTCCACATGGCATCAAAGACTTGGACATCCACATCCACAACTCTTGAAGTCTATGTTATCTAAATATAATTTACCTTTACAAAATAAATGTTCTAGTACCTTTTGTGATTCTTGTTCTGTTGGCAAATTATCTAAGTTACATTTATTACCAAATATTTATAAAAGTTCACACATTTTGGATTTAGTGTTTTGTGATGTATGGGGCGCTGCGCCTGTTACTTCCTTTGATGGTCATCATTATTTTCTGTTATGTGTTGGTCATTATTCTAGATTTATGTGGTTTTTCCCTTTGAAACAAAAATCTGATGTTTATGCCACCTTTAAACAATTTCTAGCAAGTGTTGAACGACAGTTTCAAACCAAACTCAAATATGTTCAAACCGACTGGGGAGGTGAGTTCCGTAACCTCTCAAATTTTTTCTCTCCTCTTGGCATCACTCACCGTCTCTCCTGCCCTCATACCAGTGAACAAAATGGTTTGTTGGAGAGACGGCATCGACACGTTGTTGAAACCGGTCTTACTTAACTTGTTCAATCTCATGTCCCACAACGGTTTTGGCATTTTGCTTTTGGTACAACCGTTTATCTCATTAATCGAATGTCATCCCGAACAAACTCTCACACCTCTCCATTTGAACATGTGTTCAAACACCAGCCTGATTTCTCCTTTCTTCGGGTCTTTGGTTGTCAATGCTATCCTCATCTCCTGCCTTACAATCAACATAAAATGGACTTCCGTTGTACCCCGTGTGTATTTCTTGGTTATAGCACCGCCCATCATGGATACAGGTGCTTTGACCCACAATCTGGTCGCCTTTATATTGTCCGTCATGTCCGCTTTAATGAACAATCATTTCCTTTCAAACACTCTTCCACGCCCACTTCTCCTCCGGCACCTTCTCCCAATGCGCCTCCTTACCACTCTACATATCCTACTCCTGCTCCACAATTTGTGTCTCACGAACCAACACCTACCACCACACCTTCCGCATCACCAGACCCGACTCCTACCACCACTCCCTCCGTCTCGCAAGAGCCCTATCTACTGCCCCACCATCTGATCACACCTCGGCCCCACCTCCTATACTTCACACTTATCACCGGCGTCCAAAAGTTACCCAACCCACTACTACAACACAACCCTCTTGTTCTAGACCAGCCAACCTTCATCCCAATCCTAAACAAACCAAGCCGTTTAATGCTACCACCTTCCATACACAACACTCCTCTCCCGACATTGAACCAACGACTTTTACCATTGCTAACAGGGATCAGTGGCGTAATGCCATGGCTGAGGAGTATTCAGCGCTGATGCGGAATGGTACTTGGTCACTAGTTGCACGTGTTCCGAATTCCAATGTCGTTGATTGCAAGTGGGTATACAAATTAAAAAGGGATCAAACAGGGGTCGTTACACGTCACAAGACACGTCTGGTTGCCAAAGGTTTTCGACAGCAACCGGGTATTGACTATCAGGAGACATTTAGCCCCGTGGTAAAATCGACAACCATTCGTGTTGTTCTTTCTCTGGCAGTAACACAGAAATGACCCTTGAGACAACTTGATGTACAGAATGCATTTTTGCATGGTGACTAGGGCTGGCAATTCGGGTCGTGTTCGTGTTAAATGGTTCGGGTCGTGTTCGTGTCAACCATTTTCGTGTCACTTTCGTGTCGACTCATTCTTGACCCTGTTTAGTTTCGTGTCGTGTTCGGTTCGTGTCACTTAATTCGTGTTCGGTTCGGGTCGTGTTTTCGTGTCGACCCATTTTTTGGAGAAAAAAATCAAGTTATGTTTCCGGTCAAATAACTTGACTTTCATGTCGGGTTTTCATATCGAATTATTTTTTAGAAAAATGTTGCATGTATAACTTTCTTATATCAACTTTACTAAGCTTTTATTACGCATTTTAATTCTTTATTTTTTCAACTTCGCAAGCATCAAAAATCAAATATAAAACCATTATAACAGTTCTAACTTTTAAACTCGCCAGTCGCGAGATGCAAGTCGCGAGTCGCAACGCAGGGAGGCTAGGGCACACACGTTCTTTCCCCTTTCCCCATTTTCTTCTTCCTTAATTCTTATTTCAATTCTTATTTTCTTATGAATATTTATTAATTTTATCAAAATTAAGATTGACGGTATTTGATTTGACTCACAATTTTGGAGGTAAAATGAAAATATTGAAAATGAGTCCCGCCATCTTGATATTTCCTAACTATACTAGTTACTTAGTTAGTGACTTAGTTCATATTTAAAATTTAAAATTTCTAAATATTTTAAAGTTGAATATTTTTTGGGTTTTTTTTATTATTATTATAAAAAGATCGTGTTAAACGGGTTACCTTCGGGTTACCGTGTTCGTGTCGTGTTCGTGTCGAAAAGTTTCGTGTCATTTTCGGGTCGACCCATTTCTGACCCAATTCAGTTTCGTGTCGTGTTCGTGTCGACCCAGATCGTGTTAGGTTCGGGTTGGGTTTCGGGTCGTGTCAGGATTTGCCAGCCCTAATGGTGACCTTGCCGAGACGGTTTATCTACACCAAACACCTGGCTTTGTTGACCCAACAAAACCTGATCATGTTTGTCTTCTTCATAAATCACTATATGGGTTAAAACAGGCCCCAAGAGCATGGTTTCACCGTCTTTCTGTGGCCCTTGCTTCTCTTGGTATTCAGGGATCCAAAACAGATCCCTCACTTTTTATTTACTCCCTCACTATATGGGGTACACTTTTGTATATGTTGGTCTATGTTGATGACATTATTTTGACAGGGAACAACGCACAAGCAATTGAAAAAGTGGTACAAAGTCTGAACCAATCCTTTGCTGTCAAGGATATGGGTCCTCTCTCCTATTTTCTTGGTGTTGAGGTCTCTCGCATGAGTCATGATTTAGTTCTCTCGCAACGAAAATACGTACTTGAAATTCTACAACGTGCAGGCTTATCCATGCTAAACCAGCGTCATCTCCTATGACCACCACTGCGAACCTTGCTCTAGGTGATAGTGCCCCGTTTGATAACCCCGTCAAGTATCGCCAGGTTGTAGGTGCTCTTTAGTATGTTACTTTGTCTCGTCCCAACATCACCTTTGCAGTCAACAAAGTTTGCTGGTTCATGCACTCTCCCACTCACAATCATTGGTCGGCAGTCAAACGTATTCTTCGTTATCTGCAGGGCACAACTAATTATGGTTTAAGACTTACGAATGCCTCGGGCACCATTCTCCATGCTTACACGGACTCTACTTACAACTCGCGGACGGGCTTTTCTGATGCGTATTGGGCTGGTTGTCCGGACGACCGCCGATCCACCGGGGGATATGCTATCTATTTGGGCTCAAATCTTGTATCGTGGTCTGCACGAAAGCAAAAGACTGTCTCTCGGTCGTCAACAGAGTTTGAATACAAAGCCCTTGCTGATACTGTTGCCGAACTACTTGGCTTCAAGATTTAGTGCGTGAGCTTTGTGTTCCTGCTTAGTCGGCTCCTACTTTGTGGTGTGACAATCTTGGTGCTACGTATCTTTCGGCTAATCCTGTCTTTCATGCACATACAAAGCATGTAGAGGTTGATTTCCATTTCGTTCGAGAAAGGGTAGCACAACGGAAACTCTCGGTTCAATTCATATACACAGATGACCAGATCGCATATGTGTTCACCAAGCCGTTGCCCTCACAACGTTTTCTACTTTTACTTTCCAAGCTACAGGTCGTTCCCCGGCCTTAGCTTGCGGGGGAATATTAGACAATTTAGTGTACTTATTATACTTTATTATATTAGAGGGTTCAAAGTGTAAATGTATTGGTTATATATGCTGCCCTTGTAATCGTGATTTTCACATATACAATTTACTGAGAATACAATTCTGATAACCATGTTTATCGACCAGAATGATGAATATGTGGTGGTTGTCAAGTCTTCGTAGGTTGCATCACCTGGATATGAGTGGCGTAGACCTTAGCAAAGCGATAGACTGGTTTCAGGTGATCAATGTTCTCCCTTATTTAGTCCAGCTACATATTTCTAATACTCAACTCCCGGACATACATCCGTATGTTTCTAGTTTTAATAGCACATCCCTTTCCATGCTCGATCTTTCTAAAAACTACTTTGTTAATAGTTTCGTGCCACTGTGGTTTTCATGGCATTTTTCCTAGTAGCGTTGGCTTCCATAATTTGACTTCTCTCGAGTCGCTTCATGTTGGTGGGAATGATTTCGTGAATTCTTCGATAGTATTACAAGAGTTGTCTAGTAGTATAGGTAGTAATCTCATCTCATTAGATATTAATTATTGTGGTGTTTCAAGTTCAATTCTTGATTCCCTTCACAATCTGTCCTCTCTTCTCAGCCTTGACCTATCATATAATCAACTCACAAGGACAATACCTAAATCATTGGGTAATCTTTGTAATTTGAGAGAACAATTTTCTCAATAGTAGTTTATATTACATACTTGAAAGTTCATTCAAGTGCGAATCACCTAGCTTGGAATCATTATCTATATCATCTGCAGGAATTTCTGGTCATCATATGCCAGATCAAGTTGGACAATTGATACATCTGCAGCACCTGCTACTTCACGAGAACAATATTGTTGGTTTTATTCCTGATTCGATAGCACGGTTATCTTTTCTGAGGACGTTACTTCTTAATAAAAATCAAGTTGTTGGTCCTATCCCTGATTCGATTGGACAATTATCGTCGTTGGAGGTGTTGGATCTTTCATTTAACCACCTAAATAACAGCCTTCCCAACTCAATTGGACGATTGGCATCATTAAAACACTTAGATTTTTCTTATAATCAACTTGACGACAGCCTTCCTGATAGCCTTGGTCAACTTTGAATGTTGGAGAGCTTAGAAGTTTCTAACAATTCACTGAAGGGCGTTGTGACTGAAGCACACTTTGCCAAACTTAAGAGCCTGAAATATGTATATGCAGCAGGAAACAACTTAACCCTAAGATTCCAACATGAAAACTGGATTCCACCTTTCCAGTTGCAGAGGTTGTATTTGAACTCTTGGGGTTTGGGGCCTCAATTTCCATTATGGCTTCAATCACAAATGGATTTAAGAGCATTGGACATAAGCAACACACAGATTGCTTCACCCATGCCACGTGAGCCATTTTGGAGATCATTTCCCAACCTAATCCATTTAGATATGTCACAAAATCATTTCCAAGGAGCTTTAACATTGCTGGGTGTCTCTGCAACACTTAAGGCACTGGACTTGAGTTCTAACCAGTTCAGGGGGAATTTGCCTAATTTCTCAAATCACTCATTAAGATTTCTGGATCTAAGTAACAACCATTTTGAGGGTTCATTATGTGTAAAAATGAACGAGTCTGACTTTTATTTCGTAGATGTATCAAACAATCATCTTTCAGGATCTCTTGAGCATTTCCTGTGTCCTAATTCTGAAAAAGGTACACAACTACAAAATCTTGATGTAGCCAACAACAATCTGTCAGGTGTTATTCCAGATTGTTGGTTGAATTTGCGAAGCTTATTAGTCTTAAACCTTCAGAACAACGCTCTTTCTGGTGGAATACCACCATTTGTTGGGAGCTTATCTTCGCTTGCGTCATTCAACATGCGCAACAACAAGCTCTCCGGAAAACTACCTGCATTGCTTTTTAATTTGAAAAGATTACTATGTATTGAGCTTGCTGAGAATGAATTTACTGGAAGCATACCAGAGTTGATAGGGAGAGATATAACAATGTTGGGGCTACTTAGTCTGAGATCAAACAAGCTGGAAGGTGAAATCCCAGAAGAACTTTGTCGTCTTACTTCAATCCAGATACTGGATCTATCTCACAACAATCTTTCGGGAACCCTCCCAACTTGCTTTTACAACTTCAGCGCCATGCCTACAAGTCAAAACTTGAGTAAGTATACAACATATGATGTGCCATTCAAGGTGCAAGTTGCATCGTTGGTTACTAAAGGAAGAGAGTATGAATACAGCAACAATGTGTTATTAATTAGTTACATCTTTAGATCTTTCGAGCAACAAATTCTCATGGCCCATTCCCAAGCAACTTATGGGCCTCAAAGGCTTGCGGTATATGAATTTGTCAGGAAACGGATTAACAGGAACAATTCCAAAGGAGATTGGTAAAATGACATCACTTGAATCTCTTGATTTGTCTGTAAACCAATTTGATGGAAGGATTCCTTGGACCATATCAAGCTTGACCTCCTTAAATTGGTTAAATTTGTCTTACAACAAATTGATCGGGGAAATCCCAAAAAGTACTCAGATCCAGAGCTTAAACGAGTCCAGTTTCATGGGGAACACACTATGTGGGCCTCCACTTGCAGAGTCATGCAACCCACTCTCACCTGATGAAACAAGTAAAGCTGGAGGTGGAAATGAAGAACAAAAGGATATTGTGGAATCAAATGGAGAGAAGTGGGGATTTATCATTAGTGCTGTGCTTGGGTTTATACTTGGCTTTTGGTCCGTGGTTGCTCCTTTGTTGGCCAGCCAGGTATGGAGAAGCGCTTACTTTTATTCTCTACTCGATTTGGTTCAAGATGCGTATTGTTGTAAGTTTGTCCGTTTCCTTTTTCATTTCACTTGTGAACGGGTAGCTCGACATATTGATCGTTTAATAATTTGGTATTTCAAGTTCTACTTCGAATCTTCCTTTTGCAAGCACGTGATTGCTGCATAATTTCAGTTGTGAACTTGTAATGTGTGGTTCAAGAAACGCAGTGAATACCGACAAACTCATTATGGGATTTACAAGTTTTGGTTTCAACCGACATAATAGCTTCATCTATTTATTTGCTTTTTCCAAATTTCAATGTATGTTTTAGAGAATTTCTTCCCCCATTTAGTTCAAACCATCTTACTTTTCTCACAACTTATAATTCAATTTCTATGTTCTGTTTCCGTCAATAAAAGAAATACAGAGAGGATTCGTTCTATGCAAGGTTCGCGGATCCTTGAAGGGGCAGCTGCAGGTATGAATTACATTGGTTCGACTACTTTAAAACTTCTGAAACCGTGAACTTAACGTGTTTTAATAAAAATTCAAGTATAAATCTAACCCACTTTGCCTATAAAATTCTTTAGGAAGAACTATAGAAAGTATATGATATAGTTTGACTTTGGTGTTAATACCAATAATTTAATTTTAATAAACTGCATCAAAACATGGTGGACAAAATTGTCAGCTGATGATTCTAGAAACTGACCTGGAAAGAGTAACAGACAAGAAATTAACCAAAAACTGTATGCATTGGAGAAAAAGAATATGTTAGATGTCAAGCAAAAAGGCAGAATCAAATGGGCTATCTCAGGCAATGAGAACTCTAAATATTTTCATAACACCCTCTCAAGTTCAACCAATGGAGGAGTTATATGAATGGTATTTCGGTTGATGTGGAATGGGTATCTGACAGGTTACGTGTTCTAGGTGTTGGGCTGTGTTGTAAGGTGGAAATCGGCATTACGGCTGTTCTTGCATTGTCAACCACTGAGTCAGAAGACATAGCATTGGGAGAGGCAACAAAAGAAGCCATTTGGCTTAAAGGGAATTAGTTGAAGAAATTGGAATCAATAGTTCTAATGTACTGGTACAATGTGACAGTCAAAGTGCATATACTTGTCTAAAAAACAAGTGTATGATGAAAGAACTAAGCACATAAATGTGAGGCTGCATATTATCATGGAGATTATTGAAGCTGGAGAAGTGAAAGTATCAAAGATTCACACCGATAATAATCCTCCTGATCGATATGCTAACAAAGCCTTTGCCATTTCCAAAAGTTTTCAAATGTGCAGAAGATCAACAGATTATAGATATTGATGGATATTGTCTAAATCAAAGTGGAGAATGTAGAGTTAATAAGTGATTTAGACAATATAAAGTACAGGGGTCATTAATGTAATTTAGTAAAAGTTGTTAACAGGTTAAATGAGGTATAAGTAGAGTTAGTATAGTCTGTAAACTCATTCAGTAACAATTTCAACCAGTTCATCTTTATCTTTGGTGTTAATTGCTTTCTAATTATGCTAGATCGTGCACCAACTACTCACCCAATCTGAATTGTTATATGGTATGATGTTGGAAATATAAGGGTCCGCTTGAACAGGAGGTAATCATGCGTAGATATGGGCAGGGACGGACCCAGGATTTGAAATGGGTGGTGACATCATTATAAATGGGCAGGGGCGGACCCACCCCATGAATCCACCGGTAGCACACATAAATTTCATCAAATCAGGTAACAACAAAAACGCCGTACCTTAGAGACCTATTTTCGTAGGAAATTTATCTAAATACACGATTCTATTAAGTTTTATGGGCCCTTTTTCATTTCATCTTTAAATTTTTTGGGCTTTTAAAGAAATATATTAAGATAGTTAGATATTGGACTATTTATTTATATAGTTTGGCTACTTAGTTTGAAGGGAAAAGAAAGATTATATGTTGCACCTTAAATTTCATGTGTTGCTCACATATATAAATTTATAAGTTTTATTATATTTTATACTAAGAATGAAAAATTGAGGGGTAGCACATTATGAAGGAAGTCCGCCCCTGTAAATGGGTAAAATAAGTGGTAGCACTGGCTCGAAAAATTTGAAATTTACACTACGAAATGGAAGCAACGCCTTGAAAAAATCGAAATTTACACTACGAGGATAAAATTGGCTGATGTTCTGTACAACCGCCAATTATACCTTGAATCTGTCCCTGGACATGAGTTTATCCCGTCTTTTATCGGTTAAAGGAATATCACATGGGGAAATATCAAAAGTACAAGCAAGCTAAATGTAATGAAAAGCCAAATGGAACCCTATACATGCCAAACAAAACATTAGATGAACTAACACCATTAATTAATACTATGCATATACCAACTTTAGGAAAATTGATGTCACAAAATCCACATCTATTTGATCACGTATTAATTAATTTAGGCAAAATACCTGAAATACGAGTCCCGTAAATAAATTGCTCTCGCTATTCTCTATTAGCGGGCATCCTTAATTAAATATATACATGAAGCAGTGGCGGACGCAGACGCAGGATTTGAAACTAATGGTGGCATCATTTTTTAATAAAAATATAAATAAATATTAGAACCGGCAAAACAGTCGGATTCGGGTCAAAACGGATTCGGGTTTGGATCAATAATGGCCAAGTAAAGCAAAATTAGTATGTTATTGTGGATGGGAAATAAGATGATGGTCTGGCCAAAGACCAAAGGCCTCATAAACAGCCCATTTTCATTTTTAAGTTCAATCCATTCTACTTTTCTAATTAACTATGCAGCCGATACGACAAATTGTGATATTAAAGTATTTTAAATGTATAAATTTAAATACAACAAGACTACAAATGATTAAACTTATATATTATTTTAGTTTTTATTAGGTTATGGTGTCATTTAAAATGACTAGTAGTACCCCGAAATTTTAATAGTTGCACCGTCTAAAAAAAACTCGAAATTAACACTACGGAGACAAAGTTAAATGGTGTCACGTGACCCCGGTATCCATAGAGGAGGTCCGCCCCTGACTTGAAGTATCACCTACAATTTTTGACATGACAACATAACTTTAACCCATCAAAAAGTGATACGAACTCGATACTATCATGACACGAAAAAAAGTGACATGAACCCAAAAAATCCGATAGTCACTAAACAGAGTTAATATAGTAAAAGTTTTTTTAAAATGAGACCAGGCTGACATCTTCATTGAAAACTTAAAAGTCGTATATCTCAATGTGAATAACCCTGTTCGACATAGTACTACCTCTCTCTCTTGTGAGTTGTGACTTATCTCTCGGTCTTATACCCGTCTCTCGTACTATCTCGCATGGATTGTTCGATCACGGAAGAATTAAACTTGTGAGTAGAATTTACATTTTCCTTCGTGATATTTTCCTTGATTAATTAACTACATGTTCGAAAACGGGAAAAAATACTCGGCAAACACATTTGGCATAACGGGTCAACACGAAACACGATTTGAACATGACAACAAAATATATCACTACAAGTCAACAGAGCTTTAGTGACGACGGATGTCATCACTAATACCCCTGAATGTAACCACTAATACCTTTAATGGCAACGCTCGTCACTATTGTGTCGCCACTATTGTCTTGCCGCTATTGCTTATCTGTCGTCACTATTACCTGTTGCCACTATTACCCAATGTCGTCACTAAAGGTGTCGTCACTATTGATTATTAAATAAATTTATATTATATTTTTTTCTTTTTGACTGTCATCACTAAAGACTTGTGTCGCCACTAAAGATCTCATCACTAATACTTATTAAATTTTAATTTTCTATTTTTTATTATTTTATTTATATTAAACCTGTATATTTAATATTCCAACCAACAAATAAAAAAAAGTCAAAATTTTTATAAATCCGCAAATACTAGGTACGAATTCATTAGTTATCCAAACACACCTAATTACCGTTAATAACTTACTAAATCCAAGTATATATGTACAAAAATTTTAAATGCATTGTTAAGACATACAAACACGTCTAGTAATTAATAAAAACACAAACTATTCATCGTCGTTATCGTCGCCGTCCTCCTCGTTCATTTTGGGTTATGACGGATTTAACCATGGCAAACAATTGTCTTCTAAACTGTGGATCATTAAAAAATTGCTTGAAGTGGATCCGGCTAAAAAATAAACATATATACACTTATAACAAGTAAAAATGATTCATTATATATCACATATAAACGTATTAACAAGTAAAAATGACTCATGTAATACGCACTCTCATCCTAAAAGAGATTCGGTATTTAAAAAGCAGTATCAAGACAGGGACAACCTAAAACTAATATCTAATTCAATTTTGGGCCGGTATTAAACATTTAAAAAGCAGCCCTAAAAGAGATACGCATAGATACATTTATATAAACACTTAAACGCGTATATATATATATATAGTGAAAAGTTCATGCGAGAACCGCTGTTAGCGCGAGAACCGCGAGAACCGTTTTCAGCCAATCATTTTAAGACATGTTTTTTTAACCTTATTTTTGTCAAAAAGGGTTCTTTAGTCTTTTTCCATTTATTTTTTCGCCGTCATCACTGTAGGTCTCGTTCTTCTTCTTCGTTCCACCATCAACGTCGCCATTTTTTTCATCCATCTCTCTGCCCTCAGCACCTTCGCCGCCACCAGAGACCACCACCATTGTAAGCTTTCGAAGATCGCCGCCACCATATTCGGAGATAAAGTCCCCAGCGCATATAGTACCGTCTTTCGACTTTAATCGCAACATCAGAGTTAATCTCAATCGCATTTCTATCTGCATTGCATTTCGATCTCCATCGTATCTTCTATTCTTCATCGCAGGTACATTCTTCATTGCAGATTTGTTTTTTGCCCTAGTTTTCAGATTCATCGATTGTAGAACAGAGTATTCTCAATTTTATTGTTCAAACTAGTAATTTCAGTGTTTAAATATGTTGTCTAGTATTGTTTCATCATCATTTTTCCTACAATCGATGTTAAATTGCTACATTTTTAAAATAACAGAGATTAGACAAGTTATGAAAATATGCACATTACAGTCAACCTTTTTTTTGCATATATGCATATCACACTGTAATAAGCACAGGTCTGTACTTTTTAAAAATACATTTCAGTGTTTCAGTGTTTAAATATGTTGTCTAGTATTGTTTCAACATCATTTGTCCTGTGATTGATTCAATTGTTTCTCCATTCGATCCTTTGGAGCTTATTCTCACTGTTTATTTTGTCAATTTCATCTGTTTGTTTTCAGTAATGGCTTCTTGTGGTAGTAGGTTACATGGTCTTATGGAATCAAGTTCAAGCTTCTTTGTAAACAATTTTGATTTGAATGCATCTCCTGAAAACAATTTTGATTTGAATGCATCTCCGGAAAGCATTGGAGAAGAAGCTGAGTGTAAGATATTTTTTTTGTTACTGTTTTTGTTGTATTTTTTGCATATGTGCATACTGTTTTTGTCCAAGGTCATCAAGGAACTGTTTCTGTTTCTCTTTGGAATCAAATATGTTTGATTCATATGTGCAAATTTTTTTGATTCAATATGTTTGCATATATGTTTAATACAAATATGTTTCTGTTTTGTATCTTTTTGACATAAATATGTGATATATATTTTTGTTACTTTTTTGTTTATTTTTTTCTGTTGTTCTGTTTCTGTGTGCATATGTGCATATGCATATATGCATGGTTGATTTATGTTTTTTGTACATACAAATAATGTTTTGTTTTTTGTTTTTGCAGATGGTGGTGATCAAGAATCAAGTATTCATGGGTCTGAGTCTGCGAATAATGGTTCAAGAAAAATTATTCCGGATGTTGCTGTTGAGTTTAAGCCTGTTATTGGAACTATGTTTAAAAATTTGGATGAAGCTATTGAATACTATAAAGCATATGCATCTAAAGCTGGATTTTCTGTAAGGCAGTCTACTGTAAAAAGAAACCGGGGTGTTGTAACTAACCGGTATCTTGTTTGCAATCGTCAAGGGAAACCAAGGAATAAAGGTGTTGACACGTTGCAACCGGTTGATCCTAATTCTAATGCGCGTAAGACATATTTTTCAGTAACCGATTGTAAAGACCGCATTGGGTTGAAACAAATCGGTTCCGAGTCTTATCGATTAATGTCTTTTAGAGAACATCACAACCATACGTTGTTTGATGATGATAATAACGATCTATCCCGTTCTAACCGTTAATTGAGACATTCGGATAGAGTGTTTATTCACCGAGTTTCTACATCCAACATCGGCCCTACAAAAGCTCATAGGCTCAGATCGTTGCTACAAGGGGGTTATTCTAATTTGACAGGAACTGTTGTTGATTTCAAGAACTTGAGAAGGGACATGAACAAATATATTGGCAATAGAGACGCGCAAATGCTTGTTGATAAGTTAAATGCAAAGAAACTACATGTACCAAATTATTCTTTCGAATATCAAGTGGTTGATAGTGAGCTTACGTGTTTGTTTTGGGCTGATGAAACGTCAAAGTATAGCTATCAAGTGTTTGGTGATGTTTTGTCCTTTGACGCTACCTACGATACAAACATGTAAGTTTCTGTTTTGGTTAATGCATATATGCATACTGTATTTTTTCATATCTGCATATTGGTTTTTCATTTGCATACTGTTTTTTTTTCTCAGGTACAAGATGGTTTTTGTTCCTTTTACGGGAATTGATAACCATAGAAGGTGCATTACTTTTGGTGGTGGGCTTTTGAAATCTGAGACGATTGAATCTTACAAGTGGCTCTTGGAAGCGTTCTTGAAGACACATTCAAAGCAACCACGGCTTGTTCTTACCGACCAAGATCCTGCTCTTAAACAAGCTGTTCCAGAAGTGTTCACAGATTCTACACACAGATTATGCATGTGGCATATCATGAAGAAGTTGCCTCTTAAGGTATTTTGTGTTTTTTTTGGTTTTCAGATGTGATTATATTATATAGGTTTTTTTTTTCTGTTTTTGCACATCTGCATATCAGATTGTTATAACATACATTTTTTCAAGTTTTGAAATTTTGTTTGCATATATGCACATGAAACAGAATGACCTTCTATATAAGTGCATATGTCATGTTGTGCTTTTGGTTATTTTTTTCATATGTGCATATGTCATGTTCAGCTTCTGTATACAATTTATTTATTTTATTTTTTTAACATGTGTGTGGCAATTTGTTGCACAATACTGATCTAAGGAAACGTTTACGCAAACTGGTGTGGAATGTTTACCTTACTCCTGATGAGTTTGAGGGCAAATGGAATTCATTAATTCAAGAATTTTCATTAGGAAACAACAAATGGTTGACTGATATGTTTGAAGCTCATAAAGGATGGATTCCTGCTTATTTCAGGCATATCCCCTTGTGTTGTTTGATGAAGACTACATCGTTATCCGAGAGCGAGAATTCTTTTTTCAGTGTTTATTCAATTCCGGGGAATACACTAATCCAGTTTATGACTTGTTTTGAAACTGCTATGGAAAAACAAAGATACGATCAGAGGATTTTTGATAACCAGTCATCAACAACTGTACCTAAGTGGGTTACACATTTAGATATTGAAAAGAATGCTTCAAATGTCTACACCCGAGCTACATTCAACTTGGTTCAGAAGGAGATTTCTAGGAGTGTGTGGCATTGCATTCAAAAATCTATTAGTGTAAACAATGAGGTTGAAGAATGTGTGATAATGCATAAAAACAAACATGGTGATGTTGTGAATGAATTCAAGGTACGTAAATTTTTGTTTTTTGCATATATGCATAAACAAAATCATTCAACTATGCATATATGCATATAACAAACATTTACTTGAGTTTTGCATATATGCAGAACATAGATTATTTCTGTAATGTTTTTTTTAATTTTTTCCGTTTTTTTGTGTAATTGTGTTTTTGCAGGTTACAATAAACAAGGATGATCATAGTTATGTTTGTAACTGTGATCATTTTATTCGTCAAGGTTATCCATGTCGTCATTTGTTTTACGTGTGGAATTCTTACAACATCAAGACGATTCCTCAAGATTATATTTTAAAAAGATGGACAAGGGATGTTATTCCTTCAGAGTTGCGTCAGTCTCGTCTTAGGTTTGGTTCCAACAATTACGAAAATGATCAACTTTCTAAAGAATCTATTTCTATTGTTGAATCATGTGTTGAACTTTTAAGGAGTAACAATGAAAAGTTCAATATATTTGTTGAGAAGTTAAGAATTATGAAAAAAGAAGTACAAGACGACCTAGCTGCTGTTTCAAAGGGAAAAGGCAAGGAGGATGTTTTTAAAGACTTACTTGGTGTTGAAGTACCTGGAGAAGTTTTAATAAAAGCACCTCTGGGAATACGTAACAAAGGTTCTGGAACGAAAAAACGTTTGGTTGGTCCTGGAGAAAAAGCAATTCAGAAAGCAAAGAAAGGGAAGACAGTAAAGAAAACAAAGACAGTGAAGAAAGCGAAGACAGTGAAGAAAGCGAAAACAGTGAAGAAAAAGACTTGTAATGATGATGAAAGTGAGTTTATGAGTGATGATAGTGAGTTTATGAGTGATGATGATACTGAAGATATTAGTGATGAGTTTTGATTTTTTTTTTGTTTACGTTTCGTATCCCGATTTTTCATGTGCATAGTTTGTTCAGTAATGTTTCTGCATATATGCAAAACACTGGATTATTGATAGATTAAACAATTTTTGCATATGTGCATATTAGGCTTTATATTATAGAACAGGTGTAAAAAGTTTAACTGTTGAATTTTTTTTCAACAATGTTTATGCAAAATTATGTGCATATGACATATGCCAAATACATTTAAACAATTATGCATGTGTGCATATCAAAAGACTGTAAAACAAGAATTTTGCATATGTGCATATGATATAGATTTGCACATATGCAAATTACAGCTTGATAGTATAAACAGATTTTGCATATGTGCAGATTTATTTTATATTTTTGTTTAAATAACTGTAAAAAGGTTGATTTGTCTTTTTATTGTAATCTTTTGCATATCATATTCAAATATATTTCACTCAAATATCAAAACAGTGTGTAATAGATAGATTTAATAACCTTTTTTTTGCATTAAACATATGTGTATATATTTTGTGCAAATTATGAGCAAAACATACCATTTTTGGTATTTTAACATATGTTCATACAATTAGTTTTTGCACATTTGCAAAACAACTACAGTCTGTTTATGTGCAAAGTAACACTTACTTAAGAAACAAAAATAACTATTCTGTATATGTGCATAATAACTACATACTTAAGAAACAAAAATAACTACAATTTTTGCAAATGTGCAAAATAACTACAGTTTTTGCATATGTGCATATGAAATATGCCAAATTCATTAAAAAAATTATGCATGTGTGCATATAACATACATAAGACTGTAAAACCAGATATTTGCATATGTGCATATGACATAATTTTGCACATATGCAAATCACAGTTTTATAGTATAAACATATTTTGCATATGTGCAAAATAACACTTACTTAAGAAACAAAAATAACTAGTCTGTATATTTGCATAATAACTACATAGTTTAGAAAAAAAAATAACTACAGTTTTTTGCATATGTGCAAAATAACTATAATCTGCATATGTGCCAATTATCTACAGCCTGCATATGTTCAAAGTTAAAACTAAAACTGAACTTAAAACTAAAACTAGAATCTGTTTTTAAACACAGCTAAACATAAAACTAAAACCTTTGTTCATCATTTTTTTGCTTTTTGTTCTTTCTTGTTTCCTTTCACCTCTTCCTTCGTTTCTTTCTTTTTGCTATTTTCTTCTCCCTTTCTTGTTTTTCCTTCTTCTTTCTTTCTTCTCTCCTCCTCCTTTCCTTTCTTTGCCTCCTCTTTTTCTTTCTTCTCTTCTCTTTTCCTTTCTTCCTTCTTTCTTCTCTCCTCTTCCTTTGCCTTCTTGGCCACCTCTTTTTCTTTCTTCTCTTTTGCCATCAGATCTTCATAGTCCATGCAAGACACAAGCACAGCATCTCTAAAGTTGTTGAATTCACAATCGATTATTTTAGCAGCATATTTGTGCCTCAATCTGTTCAAAATAATCTTTTGCTGTCTTGCAGTGCCATTTATCCCAGAGTCCCATTTTGTTGATGCACCCATATACGTCTCCATATGACGCATACAGAAGACAGCGCAATCAACATAGTTTCCAAGCGATTGGGAACTAAATCTCAAAATCTCTATTTTATTGGCCTTCATGGTTGCTGCTTTTGGATGGTTTACTCTCTCAAGATAATCGACCATAATACTTTGCTGCATTTTTAAAATAACACACTACAGTCAATCTTTTTGCATATATACATATCACACTGTAATAACACAGGTCTGAAGTTCTTGCATATATGCATATCACACTGCATATATGCATATCACACTACAGTCAACCTTTTTGCATATGTGCATATATTAGACTTTTTTGCACATATGCAAACTGATATGCACATATGCATATGACATTGAAATACAACAGAATGCTAAACTAATAAATTGCAGTCATCCTTTTTTCAATATATGCAGCTTTTTATAAACATGAAGTAGATAAAATTTTCAAGTTTTAACTTACAACTGTTAATGGGTAACCAGAGTAAGTTTCAGCAACAGTCGGTTCTTCTTCGTAGATTATGTTATCGATTAATACCAGGTTGTCATTCTTGAAATCAAAAACCACAAGAAAGAAGTGGTTTTCCTTGTGTTGAGCACATACAATTTGCATTTAATAGGGCATTATTAAATTTACATGTAATATAATTAACTTTTTTATAAAATGTATTGTAGAGTATATGTTTTTACCATGTCAAAAGCGTGGAGGTTCAGTTCGTCCTCTCTTCCTTCAACAGCAGCAAGTACAGTTGTTTGAAAAGCTTCAAACAACTTGTCATCAAGTGTTGTTTTTTTGTACATATCTTCTGTCTATAGATTATAAAATAATAAAAGGTTAGGAATAAATTTTCTCAGTAAAAAGAAGTGATTTATTTATGTAATTTCTTACGAAGGTTTGCATGGGTAGAAACAGCCTCCTGGGGGCCCCTGGTGAACGGTATCGTTCGTTATAGTTTAGGACAAAACACCAGCTGTCAACAACATTTGATGTTGCCCAAGACCCTGGTTTTAATGTTTGCAACCCGTCCAAAACAAGGCCATGACCATATGGTGTCTCGAAAACAAATTCGCTGCATATTTTTGTTTTTTAAGCATTAGAATTGAATTTTAGAAGACATAAAGGTTCATATGTACAAATGAGATATTTTTAGATCAGTATTTTATGCACATATGCAAAACACATAAAGCAAATATGCATATGTGCATATTACACTCTTTATACAGTTTCTTTGATTTGTGTATATGTGTTATTCAGACTTACATGTTTTTTTCATCTCGCTTTGTTCCGTAAATATTGTTGCAGATTCTTGTCTCCTCAGCAGTTAATGACTTCTTTGCATCCACTACTCGCTCGACATAAGGAGACTTCAATGACTGTGACAACTTTATAGCTATTTTGCGTTCAACCTTCTTTGCCATAACAGAATGCTGATCAGGGGTAACCATACTGATTGGGACAGCATGAATTACATCAGGATCATGAGCTGAGAGAACAATTTCTTTTTCTTTGCTTTCGTCCTCTTCCTGTGTGAGACCGAGGCTGAAAGAAGGTGCACCTATATCTTTTGATATATAAGCTTCTGTTGAAGTCTCTTTAACAAATTTTGAAGACATTTGTTTTATATGTTCTTCAAGTTCATTAAGTGTTTGAGTTGAATTTCAATATTCATCTATATATATATATTCATATAATAATGACAAAACACATATTAGTGACTAAAAAGCTAATTTTAACACATATGCACATATGCAAATTCAACAAACAGATCACTTCATATTCTTTGCACATATGCACATATGCAAATTCAACAAACAGATCACTTCATATTCTTTGCACATATGCACATATGTAAATTCAACAAACAGATCACTTCATATTCTTTGCACATATGCACAGAGGGTCAGTCTGAGAAAAACATACATAAGATGAAAAAACATACAATACTTTTTCAATATATGCACATTTAAGAGACAATTTTTTTGCATATATGTATTTAACAGAGGGTTATAAACATGTGACACTTGTAATATTTTAATTCGTTTTGCATATATGTAAATTTAGAACACAATTTTTACTCAAGTTTTTGCATATGTGCAATAACAGAGTGTATGAACATAGGGGTAATTGAAATATTTTATATCATGTATACCATTTTTACAGCATATATGTACCTTCTTCAGGCGTCAAATGAGGTTTATCAGCCTCAGCTCCTAGTGTAGTCTCAGTTTTTTTGGTGCTCATTTGTTTAATTATTTCTTCCAGTTTGTTAAGTGTATCAGGTGTCAAATCTAGACATATATTAATGAAAAACATTTTAAAACATTACAATGTAATATTACACATTTTCATCAAATTTATGCATACCTTCATCAACTTCTTCACCTTCTTTTCCATCAACTTTCTCACCTTCTTTCCTATCACCTTCTTTTTCAACTCTTTTTATAATTATGCAAAAATACAGTGTTAATTACAACAAAAATGTAAACGATTAAATAAGTTTTTATAATTATGCACATGTGCGCTAAATATTTTCATTACCTTCAACAGGTTGGACCTGTTCCTTGTCGTTTGCTTCTCCTCCTTTCACATCAACAACAGCTTCAGCTTCAACAGATTCTTTAGCAACAACAGCCTCAGGTTGATCATTCTTTGATTGTTCTTCAATAACCAAATGAGGTGCTTCAGTAGCAACAACATCAGGTTCAACAATTACTGTTTTTTTTGTTTAATGAAAAGTAGAGGATTAAATAAGATTATTTAGAAATAGATAATTCACAATTTGCATATATGCATTAGACACAGACCATTAGAATTTTCATATATGCATTATGCAAATAAATGAGAGAGTGTCATACAACAATAGTTTTAGGAAAGTGTTTGATTACCTTCATCAACTTTAACTACTTGATCCACATTTTTATCAGCAGCTGCAAAAAATCAATACCATCATGAATTCAGATTATATGTTTTTTGTGATTATATAAATTATGCACATTTACACATTATGTTTAGTTTTTTTATTACCTTCAGTTGATGGAACTGGTGCTTCTTGTTCTTTCTCAACTTCCAAGCTAACATTTTGAGCTTCTCTGCTTTTTGAACTTTCAGGTTTCTCAGTTTTGTTTCCGTCGTCATCATCATCGCCATCACTATCTTCATCATCATTCTTTTTATCATCATGCTTCTTTTCATCATCATTCTTTTTATCATCATGCTTCTTTTCATCATCATCACCATGTTTGTCCTCCTCATCATCATTCTCCTCATCATCATCCTTCTCTTCATCAACATCCTCCTCTTCTTTATCATCCTCTTCTTCATCATCATCCTCCTCACCAGAATCTTCCCCATCTTGACCTTCATCATTGTCATTATCATCATCATCCTCCTCATCAGAACTTTTATCATTATCATCATCATCAGCCTTTTTGTCATCCTTTTTCGTATCCTCAACATTTACCCAAGCCTCACTAAACAGTCTGTCATGTTTCTCTCTCAGTTTTTGTAGTTGTTCACTATCTTCATTTCTTGATTCAGCCTCAAACCAAGTTTTCTCAAACTGATGCTTTTCATTTTTAATCCAGTTATGAAGATTCTCAAGCTTTGCTACATACTCCTATTAAAGAGTTACAGAATTTTTATATTAATTCATGCATAATACATATTAAACAAAAGCGTATTATATAAAAGTAGATTTTTTGCATATATGCATATAACACAGATTATTTTACATTTTTCATTTGCATATGTGCATATAAGTGTGTTATAAAATATATTTAACCATAGTTTTTGCATATATGCATATAACACAGACAATTAACATTTTGCATATATGCATTATGAGTGTGTTATATAACAGTATGTTTTTACCTCAACTTTGGTGCATAGATGTATATAATAGAGAGATTTTAACATAGTTTAGTTTCTACTTTTTATACTTATGTGTGTATAACACATGTTACTTAATTTTTTTTCATTTGCATACTCTTGCAAAAAAACACAGAACAAGTTTTTCATACTTTTGCATATTTGCATAAAAACATAAATATTCAAACATTTGCATAATGGCATAAAAAACAGAACATTTTTTTATACTTTTTGCAAATGTGCATTTATGAAGGTGTTATATAATATTTTATTACCTCCAGAGTAGGTTCTTTCACTTTTTGTGGACTGAAAGATTTTTCTTTCTGGCCTTTTCCAAATCCACCGTTTTTAATCTCTGTTTCCTCCCGCTTTCTCATCTTATCCATCGTCCAACCCTGTATGGCTGGACGTCTTCGATCCACATCATATTCCTTGCATTTAGTTTGATCGAGATAGATGAGCTGCATTGGATGAATTTTAAGACAGCATTAGCAATAATTATTAAATATATATGTTACTTTTTTAGATGTATACTAAATGAGTTATAATAAAACAGCTTACTGCTAATAAAGCAAGCGGTCCAATATAAAAACTTTTCAGGTCATCCCTCTTCCATCCTTCTTTGCTACTCTTCAGCAAAAACATCAAGAAACCGCACCAATCAATGTCCTTAATAGATGTCTTCTTGTTTATGTGCGAAAGGAAAACTAGCTGTGCATTTCCACTTTTGGAGCAATCACCAAAAGAGCATGAGAAAACAGTCAAAAAGTCTAGGATGAAATGGAATCCAACTGATTTATCCTCTGTGATGCTTTTGACACATTTTTGGGGAGTAAAGTATTGCGGGTACTTTTTTCTCCAAGCTGTCTTTGCTTTGTCCTCTTCAACATCAATTGGAATAGAGAACAGATCTGTCTTCCCCTTTGGAATTCCAGTCATATCATGCACAAGGTCTTTTGTGATCTTAATGCTTCCTTTTTGCAACTTTAAAACCATTTTCTCTGGATCAAATTTGTCTACAACAAAGAATCCCAGCTTAGATGTGACACCTTCAAGATCCATCTTTGCTAACTTTCCGAAGCCAATTTTTTCAAGAATTTTGATCTGCTCTTTTGTCATTTCTTTTACAGCTGTGTGCAATGGCTTTGGAGAAGTTCTTGTCCTTATTCCTGGATAAGGAGGCAACACTCTAACCTTTTTCTTATCTTCTTCCTTCCCTTTCTTTCCTTTTTTTCCTTTCTTCTTTTCCTTTTTTCCTTCTGTCTTAACCTTCGCTTTTAGAACCTTCTTTGATTTTTTAGGCATAGAATCCTCTTTTTCTACCCTTTTTCTTTTGGCTGCATATATGCAAATCACACAATTAGTAAGACATATCAAATACAGTCTGCATATATGCATATCAAATAGTAATAACAGATTTGTCAAATTTCGTATATATACAAATCCAGAAGACAGAACACCTAGATTTTTTGCATATGTGCACTAGTATAATTTTATAACATACAAACTTTGGATTTTTTAACCCTCTTTGTGCACATATGCAAACACAGAAGACAGATCACCTATTTTTTTTGCATACATGCACTAGCAAAGTGATTTATAACATAAAAAGTTTTGATATTTTTTTTCCTATTTGTGCACATATGCAAATTCAAAAGAAAGAGCCTATGGGTTGCAAATGTTACAAACCTATATCTTCTGTGTTCTTAATTTGCATATGTGCACAAATGGTATAAAATATCCAAACATTGAATGTGACAAATATATTTTGCATAAATGCATATCAAATACTAATAAAAGATTTGTTATATTTTTTTTCATATGTGCATTTTGTACTTGTAACAGAATGGCATATGTTAATTTGTTGCATATATGCAAATAAAAGTTTAATAACAGAATTATTATTTTGCATATGTGCATTTTGTATTTGTTATTTTAAACAATAACAAACATGTGTATTATTATTTATGGACCTGTTTTCTTGACTTGTTTTTCCTTCCCTCTTGATTTATCAGTTTCACTTCTGCTGCCACTGTCACTGGTGCTACCAACCTCACCGTCACTTCCAGTCTCACTGTCGCTACCTTCACTGCTACTTTCTATAAGAGATAAAGCAGCAAAGCAGTAAAATATCCAAACATTGTATGTTACAAATATAGTCTGAATATATGCATATCAAATACTAATAAAAGATTTGTTAATTTTTTTTTTGCACATGTGCATTTTGTACTTGTAACAGAATGCTATATGTTAATTGTTACATATATGCAAATCAAAGTCTAATAACAGAATGCCATATATGTTTCAAGATTACTTATAAACTTAAATTAATATAAACTTATAAAATAATATGATTTCTTCTGTTACCTTTTTTCTTTTTTTCTTTCTTCACTTTCTTCATCTGTTTTCTTTTGCCTTGGTTTTTCAATTTCTTCCTCACTTTCTTTTCTTCACTTTCACTGTGTGTAGAACTCTCTGCTTCACTATCACTTTCACTTGTAGTTTCTATATAGAGGTAGTGAATTTTTGTATCAAGATTACTTAAATTTTACAATATATGCTGAAATAAGTATATAATAAGTAATTCTAACAGAATGTCATATGTTAATTGTTGCATATATGCAAATGAAAGTCTAAAAACAGAATTGCTTTTTTGCATATGTATTAAGATTATTTATAAACTTAAAATAATATAAACTTATAAAATAATATAATTGCTTCTGTTACCCTTTTTCTTCTTTTGTTGTTTTACTTTGTTGCTCTTCTTTTGTTTTCTTTTTCCTTTAATTTTCTTCTTTTCTATTTCTTGCTTTGTTTCTGCCTTCTTTTCAACCTTCCTGGACTTTTTTGGTTTTGAAGGCTCTTCTTCTTCTCTCTTTCTTTTTTCTGCGAATAAGCAAATCACATAAATAGAAAAACAGATTTCAATAAATCACTTATTTTCAAAAACTGCAAATGTCAAGAGATTGTTTATTTTTTTTTATTTTGTAAAACATATTACCTTTAGTATGTTTAAGAGCTTTCAATGGAGATATGTGGCCTCGATAAGCAACAGAAGCCTTTGTCCATCCCTTCTTGGGTGTATCTATGCAAATATATCACAACATTTTTGTAAATTATGATATATTATTATAGATATGTTTTATTTAATTCAAAGAATAAGTATATATGAGTATTCTGATAATATACCTGTGGCTGGTATTTTTGTGTGGACTTGTTTTTCGCTTCCTTCACTGCTGCCGCTTGCAGTTTTGGTTCCACTTCCGCTTTCTATAAGAGGTAGTGCATTTTACAATGTAAAAATGTAAATAAATATTTATAATATATGTTGAAATTAGTATATTAAAAATTTATAAAATAATATAATTTGTTACCAGCCAGAGTAATAGGATCATCTTCGGTATTTTTGAAGTTCCCAATTTTGAAATTTCACGAACTTCTTCTAGGTGTTCTGTCTTCTATGTTTTTTAATACTGATCTGTTAGATATTTGCATATGTGCACTAACAGGGTATTTAAAACATACGATGGTTTAGATTTTTTTTGCCTATTTATGCACATATGCAAATACAGAAGACAAATCCACTAGTTTATGCATATATGCACTAGGAGAGAATTTATAACATACAATGTTTGGATTTTTCACCCTTTTTTAGCACATATGCAAATACAGAAGACAGAACACTTAGTTTTTTGCATATGTGCACTAGCAGAGTGATTATAACATTCAATGTTTGGATAATTTTTCCCTGTTTGTGCACATATGCAAAAACAGAAGACAGAACACCTAGTTTTTTTGCATATGTGCATTAACATATATTATATGAAATGTTACATATATAAAATGATCCAAACAGATCACTCAAGTTTATTCATATGAAATGTTTGGATTATTTTGCCCTTTTTTAGCACATATGAAAATCCAGAAGACATAACACTTAGATTTTTGCATATGTAAACTAGCAGAGTGGTTATAACATACAATGTTTGGATTATTTTGCCCTATTTTGTACACATATGCAAAAACAGAAGACAGAACACCTAGTTTTTTGCATATGTGCACTAACATATGTTATATGAAATGTTACATATACAAAATGATCCAAATAGATCACTCAAGTTTATTCATATGAAATGTTTGGATTATTTTGCCCTTTTTTAGCACATATGCAAATACAGAAGACATAACACTTAGATTTTTGCAAATGTGCACTAGCAAAGTGATTATAACATTCAATGTTTGGATAATTTTTCCCTGTTTGTGCACATAAGCAAAAACAGAAGACAGAATACCTAGTTTTTTTGCATATATGCACTAACATTGTTTATAACATACACTATTTGGATTTTTTTCATCCTCTTTCTACACATATGAAAATCCAGAAGACATAACACTTAGATTTTTGCATATGTGCACTAGCAGAGTGATTATAACATTCAATTTTTGGATATTTTTTCCCTGTTTGTGCACATATGCAAAAACAGAAGACAGAACATATAGGTTTTTGCATATGTGCGCTAACATTGTTTATAACATACACTGTTTGGATTTTTTTTCATCCTCTTTCTACACATATGAAAATCCAGAAGACATAACACTTAGCTTTTTGCATATGTGAACTAGCAGAGTGGTTATAACATACAATGTTTGGATTATTTTGCCCTATTTTGTGCACTTATGTAGATACAGAAGACATAACATATAGGTTTTTGCATATGTGCACTAACATATAGGTTTTTGCATATGTGCAAAATGATCAAACAGATCTCTCTAAGAAAAGGAAATGTTAGACAAGGAAATGTTCATATGAAGTTGATAATAATATACCTGACATTTTTAGTAGATTCTGTCAGATCTGTTAACAAATAAGAACATGAAATGTTAGACAAAGAAAAGGAACATGAAATGTTAGGGTTTTTTTGTAAATTTTTCTATACTTTCAAGTTCATACAACAAAGTAATCTCGTTTGTGTTTCAAAACAAAGCATAAATAAACTCTGATTTACATTTTCTTGTTTGTGTTTCTATGACTTACTAAAAACAATATATCAGATGTAAAATACACTCTGTTTGTTCGAGAAATCAAATGTACTTACCGTAGAACTCGCCAAATCAGATGTAAAATTTGTCAATAGATAGATTGAGTGCGAGTAGAACTTCAAAACTATTTGAACGATCGTTTTTTGAGACTGTTTTTACAATCGTCGTCTGTGAGAGTTGAAATCGTTCGAAATAATGACAGAAATTGTTTCGGAATGAGAGAAATCTTTCAAAATGATAACGAATGTTGAGTAAAATCGTTCGGAGATGACGATATCAATGGAAACGAGAATTTAGGGCAAAATCGTTCGGAGATTGTAGTTGAGAGATAAGGCTGTTTGGTTGGTTTTCGAGAAATGAGGAAACGGAGATGACGTGGGTGAAAAGAAGGGCGCGTGTTTTGAACATGTTATTTATTAAGATATTTAAATCTTTTTCAAAAATACCCCCCCAACAATCCGGCAATAACAACCTCCGGCTCACAAAACACTCCAACAATCTTGGGATTTATTTATTTTGGACCATTGATTTATTTAGATTAATATTGATCAAAGGCTCATAACGGTTCTCGCGGTTCTCGTGCTAACAGCAGTTCTGGCATGAACCGTCCCCTATATATATATATATATATATATATATATATATATAAACAAACACACTTCCAAACACATACACACTCACATATACAAAGTTATCATTTGATAAATATATATTGGCTATTTGAGTCAATTAAAAACATTAAGACCATTCATATATGCTTACATGCTTTTCCACACCAAATTCTTTCAGTTATAGCACACATATTACATAATGAGCATAAACATGTTAACTTGATCAAACTAATATATATTTACATTATAAGCATATATATTTTTCAAGTTGTTCTATCGTACAACCAAATAATAATCACAAAACCAATTTCTAAACATAACAACAATATACAACAATTACAACAATATTCACAACATCTAACTTGTAAACTAACTTATAATATTCACATGCTACTTAAAAACAATATACAACAATTAGTAATAACCAACAACAAAATTCAACAAATAACAATAAACTAACTTATAATAATAACAAACTAACTTATAATTAAACACAAACATATCTCCGACATCTAATTAAATCTAAAAAGTTAAGACAATAAACTAACTTATAATATTCACATGCTAATTAACTTAACAACAATTAATAATAACCAACAACAATATTCAACAAATAACAATAATTAACAATACTAACATTTAACGAATAACAACAATATTCAATAAATAATCTATATCTCTATATAAAAGGCATACAAATTTTCCAAAATTAATTATAAATTGAATCTTAATTATCCAATCACAACCTTTAATTTTAAAATTATTTCATTCTCAACACAATTTTGAAAAGATTAAAAATAGTGAATAAGAGAAATTTGAATTCAGTTTTAAATTTAGGGAAGGGGTTGGATAAAAATTGTCAGGGGGTTTTATATAAGATATGAGGGGGTTTTAAGAAAATCTGAGCGGGTTTTATAAAAATTGTATACTAACGTAATCAATTATAAGTTGTTTATAAATTATGCTTAGTAATTTGTGATGTATTTTGTTTAGAGAAAAAATAATTATATATTTACGACCGTCTTATTTTTATCTACGTTTTGGTATAAATTTTATTGTAATATGACACTTTTGTTAAATTAGTATATTCTCATCATAAGGGTGATATTTCATTTACTGTCTTTTTAGTTGAAAATTCTAATATCTCAAATATACTTTCGAAATACCCGTACGTATACAAGTCAATAAACTAGTAATAATTAACAATACACACTCACACTCCGAAACAAACATAACACATTGAAAACACACACACCGGAACACACACACATGACACGCATATTGGAACACACACATGACTCACACTCACACTCACCGGAAAACAAAAACCCTCACCGGAAAACGCACACACACACACACTGAAACACACATACTAGAACATAAACATGACTCAATCACTGGAACACACACATGACGCGCACACACACTTCAGCAAAAAATACACTCTCATCAGAAAATACGCACACTCACCAGAACACACACATAGAAACAAAGAAGCAAAAAGACATATAAACCGAAGCAAATAAAGTGGTACCGTCAATACTTACCTTCTGAGAAATGTAGGGTTTTCACGGGGTGTAGCGGTGTGCGGCAACGGCGCAAGGCGGATAACGTGCGGCAACGGAGGAAGGCGGATAGTGGTAACGTCATGGTTGTGACGGTGTCGTGGTTTCGACGGCAGAGATCGAAAGGGGGCAGTCGAAGGAGCAGGAATCCAGAGTGTCGACTAAAGTGGGGAAAGTGAAAGAGTCTTGGGGTTTATTTCATAAGCAATAGTGACGACGTCTTTATTGACAACAAGGGGCATTAGTGGCGACACGAAATAGAAGGGGGGAAATGTAGGCGTCTATTTTTTTAGAGGCAATAGTGATGTCAAGGGTTCAAGTCCTACTAGGTTTCAATTAGGGATGGCCACGGGGTTGCTTCGGAAACGGCCACGGTTAAAACCGGTTAGACCGCGTACATCTGAGTCAAAAAGGCTCGGCACCCCGGGAGGAGCCCTAACCGGGAAAACTCCTTTCAAAAGAAGAAGAAAGAGTGATGACGCAAGCTTTAGTGACGCATGTAATACATGTCGCCACTAAAGCCTGCGTCGTCACTAAAAGTGTCGCCACTAATGCTTACTTTTATGTAGTGATATGAGTCGACATAAAACATGAATGGCACGAACTTGATTATCCGAACCCGACATGAAGAACCACAGCAAGTATAATTGTCTTCTCTGTGTGTATATATCTGGACAAATGATTAATGATATTGGCGAATTCGAATAATTAATAAGAGTCGTAAATTAGCAAAATTAAAAAGTTCAAAGTTCATGTTAATGATACGTTCTAAAATGTGATTTTCTTCAATGTTTATTCAATGTACACACACTCACACGCGCACACACTAGTATAATTGTAATTGGTACTTATTTTTAATTATATAAAAAATGTTTATAAGTATCTTATATTCTAATTAAAATAAAAGGGTTTCTTCTTCTTTCAAAAAATTCTTCACCAATCACAACCTTTGATTTAAAAAAAAACTTTAAAAAAATCAAAAAATGATGTCATAAATGTCAAAACCTTAAGGAATTGAAAGGGGGGCATTGTGAAAATTCTGAGGGATTTTTATAAAATATGTTAGGGGCTTTTATGAAATTGTGAGGGGGTTTTATAGGTTGTTTATAAAATATGTTTGATAACTTATTATATAATTTGCTTAGAGAAATAATAATTATATATTTGCGAACGTCTCATTTTTATCTACGTTTTGGTATAAATTTTATTGTAATATGACATTTTTTTCTAAAGTGATATATTTTTAATTGTTTGTTATCCATTAATAGTAGTGGGTAGGTTATTTATAAAACAATTTATATCTTTTTTATATTTATTCTATCTACATATCATAATCGATATAATAAATGATTCCTTGGTCTTTCGATAAAAAATATTAAAATGATTTTTTTAAATTTTGTTTTATTTTCGATAAATTTATGTTAAAATAGATAACATTTAAAACGGACAAAAGTGCATCAATCAATATAAAAAATTAATGAATCATATATATAAAAATACTTTTTAAAAGAAAAGGGTTACTTACATAAAACTATTAAAGAAAATTAAAAAAAAAGGTTACTTACATCATCAACCCTTTCCCTAAAAAATCTTCACCAATCATAGCACTTGATTTAAAAAAAATTAAAGAAAATCATAAATATATTAGTTATTACGTCACATTTCATCAAATCCCTTAAAGGAAATTTTTTTATAACAAACTTTTATGTGTTTGTTGATCTTGGATAAGATAATAATATATATTTGAATTAATCGTGGATAAGATAATATATATCTTGCAATATATATATATATATATATATATATATATATATATATATATATATATATATATATTTGAATTGAATACATATTTCTAATTGACGTATATTTAATTGGTTTTAAATTACTCCACTTTGTTAGCTAAGGAAGTTACTTTTAGAATTAGATTTAAAAAAATTTAAAATGTGATTTAAAAAGAATAATAATTGATAGATTAAGTTTGAAAATATAAACAAAAAGAAAAAGGAAGTAGGCGATGAGATATACATGGATAATATAACAACCATTTGAATTTGAATTTTATTGAAAATTCAACCACGGGCCTGTAATTTACGATATTGTTTAAATGTTTACACGGGCGTGAGTTTACAAATTTGTTGATTTTGTGTGCAATTCATTTAGTAAACGCGAGGTAGTGAGTTCACAAATAACTGTCAAAGATATCTTTGATATATTATGATATCAAAAAAGGAAAAACAACATTCAGTAGATTCAAAAAAAATCGTGAATTGGGCAACAATTATAAAAGTATGAAAAATACCCAAGTTACATATGACATTAGCCCATTTCAAATTAAATAACTTAGTTTATGTGTGTGTTAAATTACTAATAAATTCATGAATGTTGTTTATAAAGAGTATCTACAAAAAGTATTATGATAATCTTATGTATATCAAAATTCTATAATGTTTATCATTTCTTACGAGATTTTATATATATATATATATATATATATATATATATATATATATATATATAGGGTGAGGTTCAATAGAACCCCCCTTTAAACAAAAACCCCAAAGTCTCAATCTCAGCCACTCATCTAAAAGGGCAATATGGAAAATTAACAAATTGATAAAAAAAACCACGCGCATGTTCCAGCAAATTCAAAAACCAATTTTTTTTAAATTTTTTTTACCCCCCAAATATTTAAATGACCATAACTACTTCAATTTTTTGAATTTGAGCAAAAAATTATACCAATCTTCTCATCTTTTTATCCTCTTTCAAACGAGACCACTCTTCCTATATTTCTGGAAAAAAAAATTTCGACGAAAAATGACGAAAATGATAAAAATGGCGAATTTAATCATTTTCGTCACCTTGATAAATTTTGTCATTTTCATCATTTTCGTCACATGCTGTTACATAATATATAAGGGTACGAAAATGATTAAAAATGACGAAAATTATCATTTTCGGCTGTTGAAAAAGAGTAACACCTACCAGTTTAATCACTTTCGCCCATCACCTTCATATCCATAACACCTAACAGTTTTCATCATTTTCGGACCCCTGTTCACCTTTTTTTTTTTGACGAAAATGACTAAAATTATCATTTTCGTCACCTGCTGTTACGTGACATACAAGGGGCACGAAAATGATAATGTCACGTAACAGCAGGTGACGAAAATGATAAATTTCATCATTTTCAACATTTTTGTGTCCCTTATATCACGTAAACAGCAGGCCCCGAAAATGATGAAAATGATGAAATTTATCATTTTCGTCACCTGCTATTACGTGATATACAGGGGGCACGAAAATGATGAAAAATGACGAAATTTATCATTTTCGGCTGCCCCATATATATCACGTGATAGTATGTCCCGAAAATGATAAATTTCATCATTTTCGTGCCCCTTGTATGTCACCTCACAACAAGTGACGAAAATGATAAATTTTTTCATTTTCGTAATCACTTTCATATCTATAACACCTACTAGTTTTCATCATTTTCGTAACCTATTATAACAATCAGTTTTATCATTTTCAGGACATGTTATAACAGTCAGTTTTATCATTTTCATGACCTGTTATAAACAGTTAGTTTTATCATTTTCGGGACCTTTATAACAGTCAGTTTTATCATTTTCGTCATCACTTTCATATCTATAACACCTACCAGTTTTTATCATTTTCGGAACCTGTTATAACAATAAGTTTTATCATTTTCAGACCTGTTATAACAATCAGTTTTATCATTTTCGGGACCTGTTTAATGGGTTTCATCATTTTTATCATTTTCACACTCTTATAACAGTCAGCCAATTTTTATCATTTTCGTCAAAAAAATTTTTTAGAAATATAGGAAGAGTGGTTTCGTTTGAAAGATATTTAAAAAATGAGTAGATTGGTATAAATTTTTTGCTCAAATTCTAAAAATTGAAATAGTTATGGTCATTTAAAGATCTAAGGGGTAAAAAAATTTTAAAAAAAGGGGTTTTGAAATGGCTAGAAGAAATCGTGAGTTTATAACCAATTTTTAGTGATTCCCATAATACCCTTTCTTCTAAAATTAAGTGTTATAATTGTTTACTTAATTACAAAAATACCATTATTAGAACTTGACCATTGATTTGATTAATCTAATGGTCTAGATTTGGACTTTGAGGACTTTGTTTAAGAGGGGGATCTTTATTGATCCAATTTATATATATATATATATATATATATATATATATATATTTTCTAATTTCTAAACGTGTTAACATTTTTAAAACTATATAAATTTAAAATTGTCTTATATCATCTCCGTGTTGATACACGGGTCGCTTATAAACAACATCAACAATAATATTATAGTTATGGTTTACAATATCGGGATAAAGCTCCATCACCAGAAACACACTAATATTATACTAAAACTTTTAGACGTGTAATGTAACTTTATATTTCTTAAAAAGAGTATTTATAAGAAGTACTAAAAAGACACCGGGATAAAGCTCCATCACCAGAAACACACTAATATTATACTAAAACTTTTAGACGTGTAATGTAACTTTATATTTCTTAAAAAGAGTATTTATAAGAAGTACTAAAAAGACACGTTTTCACTCATGGACAATTATATGTGATGGTTTCTTGAGTGAATAGTAAAAAGAGGTTAAAAGTTTTAATTTGTGATGATTAAGGAAACCTACAAATAAAACTATGAATGTTGTTTATAAAGAGGTTTTAAAGAAAATATAATAATAATGTTATGTATGAATTTCAAAATTCTATAATAATTATTCATTTCTTACGAGATTTTATATTCATATGTATGCTTTGTAATTATATTTACTATACGTCATAATACTCTTTAAAACTATATATATTTAAAATTGACTTATATTATCCCGTGTTGATACACATGTTGCTTAGCTAGTTAATAAGTATTAGAATACTTATTATGTAATTATATAAAAATACTTATTATCAAATGTTTATATGAACTTATTTTTAATTATATAAAAATTATATTAATATTAATAAGTATTAGAATGCTTATTATGTAATTGGTACCCGTTGTATTTCTCTTGCAAGAGATGTTTCGAATACAATCTCTTTACTTCGAGAAAAAGTATGACCGTCTACATCTTACCTCAAACACGTACAACAAGTGAAACTATTTCATAAAAGAGACTCAAGGCCATTTATTCCATTAAAGATGATATAAAGACATAATCCCTTCTCATGCCTCTCTGGGTTTGACAACTTGGACACATGCCATTTAACATAACCCGTGAGCTTTACAAGTTCATATCCTTTTCTATTGAAAGAATATGTTTCCTAGACAGAGCTGGTAGTTGGAGATTCTTTAGACCGTCTGAAATTCTTAAAGCCAAACTTAAGATTATCTATTCACTTAAACTGGTCATCATTGTAGGCGGAACTAGAAATTCAAACTTTGAACAACTTGTAGCAGTTTACTCATTAAAGACATTGAAAGTTTGTGCCAACCCTGCTCCTAAAGTGAAAAAAGAAAAGTTAGTGGAAAGAATAAAGACTAAATAGTGATCTTTAGAAACAATATGTTTAGTATGTAAATGTTTCTTGTTTTGCTCTAATATTATCTTACTTTTTGTTTTTGCTCTGATAGCTATAGTTCCTCCTTTGCTCTGGTAGTATTTAGCATACTTAGCTCTGACGTAAATACTCTTTGTACAATCTCACTTTGTAATATAGCTTGATGTTTTGATTACTGACTTCTTAGCAATTACAAATATAGACGATTCTTAATGATAGCTAATTTACTTTAATAACAAAAATTACAAAAATCTTAAAAACAGAAAAAGGATATAAAGATAAAACCAAAAAATAGAACAAACTAGTACAAAAAGAAAAAGATTCTAAAAAACAGAACAGAAGGGAACACCAGAAAAGAAACCAAAAGCAAAACAAGGTTCAAAATAAAAAGAGGTACCAAAAACAAAAAGATAGGAGCCAAAATGAACTTATAAGTTTTTATCTTTTTGTAAATTCGAAATCAAACTGATTATTGATAGAATAAGCTTGTCATCATCAAATAGATGAATATTTTTTGGGAGATAATCTTTTTAACCTAATCGTCGAATACATATGATTTGATGATAACAAAAGCGGACCTTTAGTAAGACTTAGAATGAATCTGAACATGTGTTGTTTGGATTCTGACTTGAATATTACTAAATATAGAGTATCAGTTGAAGACTTGCTAAAATAGAGTATCAACCGAAGGCATCTTCTAAGATCAGCTAAGAAAAGACAAGTGTTAAAGGCTATCAGCTCATGCAAGTTTGCCTTTTAGCTCAAGTATTATCTGAGCAATCTATTTTTCACTAAGTAACCCCTTTCAGCACTCAGACTTATTTTGATAAACTCGTCACTGTGAATGATCAATTGAGAATCTCTAATCAAGTAATCATATAAGTTGATTAGCTTATACCCTTTTCAGTCTAACATTTTGATCTGCTGAGTAGTCTATGATCAACATAGCACTTTGTTATTAGCTAAGCCCTTAGTGATCTGCTGAACAATCAAGACTTAGGCTGAGACACCTTATCATGTCAATTTAGTACTTTTTGTTAATTTTTCCCTAATTGTTTATTAGTGTGCTCTATTTTTGTATGTAATTGTTTTTAAGTCAAAGAGAAAACATGTGTTGTTCTATTATATCTTATATCTTTTGTTGTATAAGTATTTTCAGTTTTGGTACATTCAACGGGACAAAAGGATAGAACTTCATCATCCGGAAAATGATAAAGTTACTTTTGAACAAAAAGATCTTTGAAGTACTATAACTTTATTCAAACTCGATTAAAGTAATGTTACTTCTCACCTACTTATTTTATGATTCGAATATTATTTTACTTATACCACTTTGTCCCCCAACACCTCTTCCAAGCTTCTGCCAAGCTTCTATATATATATATATATATATATATATCCTTGCACCCTGAACATGCAAAATATAGGAAATACACTCACTGAATTTATCTCTCTAGAAGAAGAAACTTCAAATTCTTAAGCAAAACCAGTGTTTAGAGTTAGCAATAGTGTGTATAACATGTCCATGTGTTGGACCTCTTAGACGTTCGTTGTCTTAGAGAAACTTGTCTATGTTATACACGTTATTAGTTAGCACCTTTTATTTTTTGAAATTTCCGCTTCTTTGTACATATAATTCTTGATTCATATTTATAAAAATTATATTAAAAATATTAATGTGTGCATTCAAATTATAAAAAGCTTAAGTTTGTATTTAAAAACCCCTTCTATAAATGTTTTAGTAAATCAAACCACAATCAATTGAATGTTTTTATCAAGAAGATGATTACAATGCTTTGAATAAGAAGATGATTACAGTAACTATCAAGTAAGAAACTCTTGATATATAACCACCTAATATAAATCTCTCAATCTCTCAAACTTAGCTATCTATAATCAACTTATGATTATAGATACTGACAACTCTCTAAACAGGATTTACACAGATTGATAACTTACCAATATCACAACTGATGTGATAATTCGAACACATGAATAACTTGGCAATCTGTGAGTTTCTTGATCACGTTGAACTTACAAACAGTGATTCAAGAATCGTAACACATACGGTTGAGGTGAGGTAATTGGCTCTGCAACACTTAGTCATTTTTCAGAATCATCGTCGTACCTCTAAACTTATCAGGATGATAATTATTTATAATCCAGTTCTACGGTTCCTAACAAACTGGACTAAACCTAATTTGCTAAGTAACTATCGGATAACTCGGAATCTTGCATCTTGAATCTTCTTATCTTGAGTCTTCAATCTTCAATCTTGATTCTGAAGTCTTCTTATCCTTTCCGTAGATTTAGAGAGAGATAAAGATGAATTTAAAACATATTTAAATTATCTTTAAACTGACTTCTTACTTCGGGCTAAGTTACTCAGCTTGAAACTCATCAAGCTGAGTTCTTCGAGAACACACTCGAAAACAAACATGAACTAACACGTATATTAATAAACTCATCCTTAGAAGTCTAACTAGTTAACTAAAACATATTTAGCAACTCTGTCGAGCTGACTCTGCTTTTGAGCTGAGTCACTCAGCTTGAAACACATCAAGCTGAATACTCAATATATACCTTATGTGACATACACAGCTTATGAAACACATTAATAAACTAACTAAGGTATGGTATAAACTGGTCAAACATATGCTCAGCTTATACTCAGCTTATACTCAGTCTGAATCACTATAAGTATTAAGTCTGATTAAGCTTCATAATTCAGTTTAAGTTATATGTAGAACACATCTTACAAACTTAACTTTGTCTCATCAAATCTTAACTGATGAGATCATTTTCCCAACAAAAACATTCGGATATTCAGAGACAACACGAACATCCTTAACCGGTTTCTTCTCCTTCTTCGCATGAATAGCATAAGCCAAAAAATACGCACACCCTTTGGCTAGAGATTTTCTAGCCTTCATATACGAGATAATCGGAAAAGAAGATCGAGATCTATCCCCACGAGCCACGACATGTGACTCGTCAGCCAAAGAATAGTTATCAGTTTCTTGTGACACTGGATAGTAGCTCTATGATGACTTAACCAATCCATGCCTAGTACTAATTCAAACCCCGGTATAGGCATTAGCAAACAGTCTACAGGTAAACTAGTATCGTCTATGTCTATTGACACCCTAGTCACAGAAGAAGTTACAGGCACTATCTTACCATCTGCTATCTCTACTTCAAAAAGGAGTAGTAATCACAGTAGCAGACAAGTTCAATTTATCACACAAGGATACAGATATGAAAGATCTATTTGCACCAAAGTAAAATAACACGCGGACAGGCACAAAGTTTATCAAAAACATACCCGTAATAACATCACTGTTCTTAGCAGCCTCTGAAATGGTCATCTTGAAGGCTCTCCCTTCCGCAGAAGGTGCAGCCTTTCGCTTCTGACCTGCAGAAGACGATCCCCCGACAGTGGCTACCCCTTGCCCCGTCCCCGTTGATCTCGGTTTTGAACAAGCTCTAGACCTGTGACCTTCCTCGTGGCAGGTCCAGCAAACATTTTGCTTTAAACTTACAATTTGATGGCTCATGACCCATTCCACCACAACGCAAACACCGTTTAGTTTGCGGTGTGCACGGACCTGTGTGACGAGACTTGCAACGTCCACACCACGGCTTATTTGGATTAAATCCCGAACCTTTGGACTTCTGATCTCCACGGTTCTGATTACTCTACCATTTACCTTTATTTCCACCCTGATTTCCTCCAGACTTATGAGACGACCCTTTTTCTCGGTTCATTCTTTCCCGGGATTTCACATCACCCTCAGCAGCTCTAGCAATAGTAAACGCCTGCACCAAAGATTTTACCATCCGAGTGTTACCCCGATATTCAGACAACAATGCTTGAACGAAATGGTCAATCTGAGAAGGCTCATCAGGTACCCACTGTTTGGCAACCCTCAACTTTTTATTAAACTTAGCAATTAGCTCATCCACTAACATCTTATCATCTTGCGCTAAATCCATGAACTCCCGCTTTACTTTAGCCAAATCATAAGTATTGCAGAACTGTTCACAAAACTTGGTTTGAAATTGATCCCAAGTTACAGAATTTACAACCTCCCTCGATAAATAAGCAGTTAGAAAATCCCAACAGGTTGAAGCTTGACCTTTCAATCGTCGAGTAGCAAACTTAACTCTATCATATTCCTCACAATTGCAAGCAACTAAAGCCTTCACCGTCCCCCTTAACAAGTTCAAAGTATGAGTAGGGTTTGAGCTTCCAGAATACTCAGGCGGCTGGCAATCCATGAAATCCTTATATTGCCCCTTCGACTTAAAGCCTCTTTGAGTTGGGTACCAAGGAATGAAAAAGTTCTGCTGTTGGGGTTGGTACTATTGTTAGGGTTGTGATACAGGCGGTATGGTAACAAACGGTAATGAACCAAATGGTGTTTACACGGTATTAAATGGTGCAACAGAGTAAACAAGAGGTGGTATAGACTGGGTAAATAAGCTGACTCTATGGGCATGTGAATAGTTTTGAGTTTTCTGAGAAGACTGAGTCTGCTGTTGTTGCTACTCTAGTTCTTGAACTCGATCCCTCACAGTTTGCAGGGTATCTTCCAACTGCAGTACATAATCTTGCTTATCAGACTCACCATTATGTGAAGTACCCGCTCTGTTGTGTTGTTCATTGGCTGTAGTGGAGGATTGATTGTTTCTCCTAGGGGACGCAGGCGTAGTTGTCCGGTTCACGTTATCCGCCATATCTATTCTATACAAAACATCTCACCAGTTGTTAGATATAATCCGTTAGTATAAACACACTAACCACCCTCAAAGCTACACTACTAATTACCCACACTGGGAATACTGGACTGACCAGAGCCTCGGTTCGAGTATTGCACAAATCATTCATGCAAATCCTCAAACCAGAGCTCTAATACCAATTTGTAACACTGTACTTTTTAAACTAACAATAAACTGCGTGCGGAAGCTAATTACATATAATTTGATTTAAAATCAAAAGTTAAATACAAAACTTTGACTGGTTATCCTTTACAAAATACCACTACAATGTTAATTACAAAATCAGGCTCTATATAAAATCTTGGACATCAGGGTATTGGTCTGTCCATATTCCCAGTCTTCTGCACCAAAAACTCACCACGAAGTATCTGCAAAACAATCTAGTGGGGGATTAGCACAAAGCTATGTGAGGGAACAAATATCACAACAATGTACAAGGCTAACAACCCAACAAGGAATCAAGCTCAAATCCAAGAGGACCTGCGGTGTTGCAACCACCTACAACCAAATGCCGGCCAAAGCATAAGTTTACCGATAGCTCTGCTAACATGGACAATAGTATCAGCACCCTCGAGTACAACAAATGCATCTCAAGATCAGATACTATAAATCTCCAAGCAACAAGCCCAGCCTACAAAACTGTCACGCCTGACCTCCAAAATAACATGTATACATATCCAAATAAGCACATAATCAATCAAGATGTTACATCCTGTACAATCAGGATATAAATCTACTCACCACAGTCAGCATTGTTGGATCACACTCAGTTGACTAACTCACTGAGTCTTCTCAGTTCCTGAGAATAAGTAACCACAAGTTAGTATTGAATTTCCAATAATGATTCACAATAAGTAAATTCACTCATTCATACACCACATATGTACATATATATCACATATAGTTAAGATATATATAATTGGTATATCATAAACCGAATTGTTAAAGAAATCCCAAGACTTTATCCAAAATCGTATAAGGCTTCATGCGGTTTCCTGTCCATGCGGATTTTACCATTATAAGTCCAATTCCGAATAAAGTGTTAATAAAAATGGTTCAATGTTCAAATTCCCAAATGTATCATGCGGGATTATCTTAATCCCGGATCCAAGTCACAATCCCGGGTAAGCAAAGGCAATATATTTATATAGTCTTAGTCAAATCCCGGATCTAGAACATCAACTCTACATAAGCAAAGGAATTTCCACGCGGTAATGTAAGAATCCCGGATGTCATGCAGTTTCTCAAAAACCAGATAGGTCATAAGTTCATAACTCCGATAAGCTAAGGCAATTTCATCAGGTTTCCGTAAATCCCACATCTCACATGCGATCTACTCAAATACCGTATAAGCGTTAGGCAATACAAAGTTTTCTAGTTCGATTCCCGCATTGTGCATCCGAAATCTTAACTTCCCGAATACAATACATGTGGTATTTCAAATTCCCGGATAATTCATCATAAATCCCGAATCATTCAAGTACAATTCCCGAATGTTTCTTATGTTCTTGGTTCTTTTGATCATTTTCTTCAATTCTGAGCTAATCTATAAACATGCATGATATATATATATATATATATATATATATATATATATATATATATATATATATATATATATATATATATATATATATATATATACTACCAGCGTACCCGCGCAATGCTGCGGCGACAAATAGTTTATGTTTTATAACATGTCGCTTAAAGAATGTAATGATATGTTATCTCGTGATTCAATATTACGAAAAAATATTTTATAGCAAACGGAACAACATTCCCTTTTTTTCAATTTTTCTTTTTCTTTTATTTGTATCAACTATTTTATTTATAAGGACATTAAAATAATAAAAAAGATTTATATTTATTAAATAAAAAAGAGAAGTTAATAAGATTTTGGAATTATGTTAATGTAGGTGAATAATTATGTTTGTGGGAGAGAGTGTTTAGTGTGAAAGAGTAAATTTTATGTAATTAAAAAATTAAAGTAAATTAGGAGAGAGAATAAAATGATTAAAGATTGAGTGGATGAGATTAATTTAGATAGAATAAAAGGTTAAGATTATGTATTGATTGAATTTTAAGATCTCTTAAAATTAAAGAGGAGAGAAAGTGTTAAATGATTTATATAGTAGTGTGTGTGTGTGTGTGTGTGTGTATATATATATATATATATCCAGAATTCATTATAAACACATACTAAACATGGATTCACACAATTCCCTAACATGCAAACATCCTAACATCATATAATCAAGAAACATGCGGTTTTTAAACAAATTCTATAAAACCGGATCAAATTATCATTTAACATTCAATTCTACTAACCTTATCAATCCAGATTCTCCGGTTAACAATTTAGCATGCAAAAAATTACAGAATTCTAAGTTGAATCTTCTTGTTTTTCTTCTTCTTTTCTTCTCAGCCGTGAGCATCCAAAAGAGCACACACACTTTGTTTAATTTTTTGATCTAATGCATGAAATGAAGACTTGGTGTCATTAGAGGAGGTTTAGTGTCATCACAATGACACCTCACAATCCACTAATAATTTTAGATTAATTAATCATTTTCTAAATACATAATTAATCACATAATAATTAATCATATAACAAAATGTAATAAACAAAGTAACATAATTAATTATAAATCTCAAGGTTAATTAATTAATTACCTTATTATTACTAAGTCGATAGAGGTGGTGTTACAGTAATGCAGGTACATAGGAAATTCAACATAAGCAACATCAAATGATTATGCGCTCTTTCCAACTCTACAAATTGATCCACCATGCTTCACTACAACTTCTTCATCTCCATTATCTTCACCTGAAAGAACTCACTCCTCTGGATTAGTTGATGGAGAAAACAGTGAGAGACATGAATCAGAAGAACAAACCACTGTGCAAGATAAAGCTTCCACAGAAACACTAATTCCATACAATCTGAGTTTGTACAAGAAGATCAGCAAATACTTAATAAGATGAAGAAATAGATCTAAATGATTCAAATTTGAGCTCTACTGTTCAAATTCAGTATCAACCTTCTTCAAGAATTCAAAAGAATCATCTCATAGATCAAGTTATTAGAGATATTCAAACTCCAATGGAAACAAAGAAGAAGTTCAAATAATCACTGGAGCATACTAACATGTGTCTCTTTTCAAGCTTTCTATCTCAAATTGAACCCAAGAAGGCACATGAAGCATTGAAAGATCCCTCCTAGATTGAGGCAATGCAGGAAGAACTTCTGCAATTCAAAACTCAAGATGTATGGGCTGTGGTACCATTACTAAAAGGAAAAAGAGCCATTGGTACCAAATGGGTTTTTAGGAACAAGAAAGATGATAGAGGGGTCGTAGTAAGAAACAAAGAAAGATTGGTAGCACAGGGATATACTCAAGAAGAGGGAATTGACTATGAGGAAGTGTTTGCTCTAGTTGCAAGAATAGAGGCTATAAGAATTTTCTTAGCCTTCGCATCTTTCAAGAAGTTTAAGGTATATCAGATAGATGTGAAGAGTGCATTCTTGTATGGAAAGATTGAGGAAGAAGTATATGTGTGTCAGCCTCCTGGTTTTGAAGACCCAAAGTACTCTGGTAAATTGTTCAAATTGAATAAAGCCTTCTATGGACTTCATCAAGCTCCAAGAGCATGGTATGACACATTGTCAGTCTATCTACTTGAGAATGGATTCAAAAGGGGAATAATTGACAAAACCTTGTTTGCTAAGAAGTTTAATGATGATATTCTGTTAGTACAGATCTATGTTGATGATATCATCTTTGGCTCTACTCTTCCCTCTTTGTGCAAAGAGTTTGAAACACTTATGCATCAAAATTCAAGATGAGTTCTATGGGTGAACTGTCATTCTTCTTGGGATTACAAATGAAGCAACATCATGATGGGATCTTCATTAGTCAGTCCAAATATGTGAATGATATTTTGGAAAAGTTTGGATACAAGGACATCAAGGTGGCAAGCACTCCTATGGAAACACACAAAGCATTGACAGCAGATCTTGAGGGGGAGGATGTTGATATCCATTTGTGTAGGTCTATGATTGGTTCTTTGATGTATCTTACTGCATCTAGACTTGACATTATGTTTGCTGTTTGTGTGTGTGCAAGATTTCAAACAAACCTCAAGCAATCTCATCTACTTGTTGTTAAGTGAATTTTTAGATACTTGAAAGGTCAACCAAAGCTGGGATTGTGGTATCCAATCGATTCTTCTTTTGATTCACTTGTATACACTGATAGTGATTATGGAGGAGCAAATTTGGATAGAAAGTCTACATCAGGAGGATGTCAATTTCTTGGAAACAGATTGATTTCATGGCAATGCAAGAAACAAACCACTATGACCACTTCAATAGCTGAAGCAGAATATGTAGTAGCTTCCAGTTGTTGTGCTCAGGTTCTATGGATTCAAAATCATATGCTTGATTATGGTGTTACCTTTCTCAACACTCCTATTTTCATTGACAACAACAATGCAATTAGCATTGATAATAATCCTGTTAAACACTCTAAAACAAAGCACATTGAAATAAGATATCATTTTATGAGGGATTGCAATAAAAAGAAACTTATTCATGTTCAAAAAGTTCATACTGACTATCAACTTGCAGATCTTTTTACAAAATCTTTTGATGTGAGTAGGTTTACCTTTTTGGTGTCTAATATAGGAATGTAAATTCTTGAAAAGTGACTTGAATGTTTCTGGATTATTTACAATGATCTTTTTGAATATGAACAGGTATCACATTTGGTTGTTTTAGTACAGGTTTTGCAGTTTAAGCCTACTCGCTGGTTAGTACAGGCGGATATGCGCTCATAGTTAGAATAGGCTAACAAACTCCACCCCTTTCTCGCATTGTTTAAATTTATTTAAACCTTCCATTTTCTTCGCCCCCGTAACCACTACCCCTATTTCTCTCAAATTTCTCTCATTTATTCACCCTCTCTCATTCATTCTTATCACACTCCTCTATGCTATTTCTCTTGATTCATCATGTCGTCGTCTTCATCATCCTCAAGCTCCCCAGACAATGGCAAACTCAAGTTTGTTAACACTCGCAACATGGCTGCTTATCTCAAGAAATCAAATTAGTTTGAAGACTTCCATCCGATTGTCGAGTTCTTGCGCACCTCTCACATTCAGTATGCGTTAATAGTTAAACAAATCATCTACATTGAGCATATTCTTCACTTTTGGACTATAGCAGAGTTGATCGAGGCTAATGGGGCTTACTCTATCAAAGCAACCGTTGATCACAAGGAAGTGGTAGTCACTAAATCCCTAATCCGTATGCATCTTCAGTTAGGCGGTGAGACATGTATTCCTTCTTTACCCCTGATGAAATCTTTACAATATTATCTCAAATGGGATATGAAGGGGAATTAAGAATGATGACTTTTCTGAAAGCATTGTTCTCTCCACAATGGCGCCTAATGTGTCATATTTTAAAACAGTGTTCATCTATAAAGAAGGGGCATGGCATGAGATGGGGGGGGGGGGGTTCCATTGCTACTACCATGGTTTGTCTAGCAACTGCTAGAAAGTTTAATTTCTCAAAAATGATCTTTGAATCACTTCAGAAACAAATCAGATCCAACTCTGATTGGTTTTTGAATTGATTCAAGCAAGAACAACTCCAAATAGTGAAGGATTGATCGAGTTTTCAAGGTTTTGAAGGAAAATGTCATTTACGGGTTTAAATCTGAAATCAGAGATCTGATGGATTAGAATTGCTGTTTTGTGGTTCTTTGGGAAGGATATTATCATCAAAATACTCGACAATCAGCTTTGGATAGATACAAACAACAGATTTGGTGAAATGAAGATTTGAAGTTTTCGAAGTTCTTGAAGAAAATTCTATGAAAATTCGATTTCATGTGTTAAAGCTTGGGATATTATGGATTAGAATTCTTCATTTGATTGTTGCGAACTGATATGGAAGTTCTTAGAACAATTGGAAAAGTTTTACTGGAACATTCGAATTTCAGATCTTGAAGATGAATCAGTCGGAATTTGTGGCTTGAATTAGTCGGATTTGCCCTTTGAATAAGTAGGAATTCATCAATTCTGTGGATTTTTATAGGAATTCATCCAATTCCGTGAAAAGTTTGACTAAAAATTACTCTTTCCGAGTAAATCTGTGATAGGAATTATTCAATTCCTTGCAATTTTGAAAGAACAACTTATATTCCGGGTTATTTTTCTCGGAATACATCAATTCCGACTGAACTTTTGATCGAATTGATCAAATTGAAATTTCACATGGAATTCATCTTTCTCGGAATTGAATTTTACCAGAAATTAAGTGTTTACAAGGAATTAAACATTTACCAGGAATTGAAAGTTTACAAGGAATTAAGTTTCCTCGGAATTGAAATTTTACAAGGAATTAAGTTTCCTCAGATTTGAAGTTTCACAAGGAATTAAATTTTCCTCGGATTTCAATTTTACCAGGAATCTAAGATTTACAAGGAATTCACTTCTCTCAGAATTGAATTTTAACTCGGAATTCAAGTTTTAACCGGAATTGAAACAACTAGATTGTCTACTTCACTCGGATTTCTTCAAGAAGAATCAATTTGATCGGATTTCCAAATTCAATCGGAATTTAAGTATACTGATCGGAATTCACACTTAGAAATTTTTTTCAGAGTTTAAGAAACCTTTCAGAGCAAAGATCCAGAATGAGTAGAATATTTGATCCGTAAATAATATAGAAAGAATTTAGGCAAAACACCTTTAAGTGTGTTTTTGATATATTCAATATATGCCAAAGTTCCAACATGTGTCCTAAGAAATGAAATATATATGCAAATAAGCTCTAGACTCGATAAGTGCATAAAAGAAGTCGGGGACGGGAGTAGATGTCCTCCTTGTTTCAATATCAACAATCTCCAAATGAGATGTCGATAGAAATGTGCTAATTCTCCGTGTGAAGTTGAAACAATTATCTTTAAAGAGATAATTGAGTAGCTGGGTAGGGTTAGTGCATTGCATCACTGGGTCCATGATGTCTATTTCAATACCAAATCTCAACGAATGAGATCCAGTAGCAGATGTGGCTACCCATATTTATACTAGTTGGTAAGGATCTTTCTTTTCTTTTGATCATGTCTCACCCACAACTCTCAAACTATTTTTCAACTTCTCCATCAAACTTACTTTTCTTAATTGATGAATGTATCTTCATTGGATACACTAGGAAACTTGTTCTCTTTCGTAACCGGTATGAGAAATCATGTGATTCACAACAAGAATGATTTTCAAGAAATTCAAAGTTGAGAAGGATTGTCAAGGATGATTTCAACAATCAGGGAATATGAACAATTAGGGAATTTGACAAAAATGTCACAAAAAGATTTTGCAGTATGATCAAGATATTTTGTTGATCAGATTCACCCTGTTAGTCCCTTGTATGAGAATAACAACAAGCAACAAGTGTGTAGAAGGGGGGTTGAATACACTTTCGGCGGAAATTGAACAAATCAAATAAAAAGTGTTACACACAGTACATCAAACCACACTTAATCAAATGCTTTTATTAATCAGAAGATGTTTACAGTGCTTTGAATAAGAAGATGATTACAATGACTATCAAGTAAGCAACTCTTGATATATAATCACTTAATATAAATCTCTCAATCTCTCAAACATGAATATCTATAATTAACTTATAATTATAGATATTGACGACTCTCTCTAAACAGGATTTTCACAGATTGAATCAACACATGATAACTTACCAATATCATAACTAATGTGATTATTCGAACACACGAATTTCTTTGGCGATCTGTGAGTTTCTTGCTACTAAATCAAGTTCGTAACACATACGGTGAGGTGAAGTACTTTGGCTCTGTAACTCGCAATCGTATTGAGAATGAGTCGGTACCTCTAAACTTATCAGGGATAAGTATTTATAATCCTGTTCTACGGTTCCTAACAAACTAAGTCTCAACTTAATTCGCTAACTAACTATCGGATAAACCGAAATCTTGAATCTTGAATCTTCTTATCTTGAGTCTTCAATCTTCAATCTTGATTCTGGAATCTTCTTATCCTTTCCGTAGATGTAGAGAGAGATAAAGATGAATTTAAAACATATTTAAATTATCATTAAACTGACTTCTTACTTCAGACTAAGTTACTCAGCGTGAGACTCATCAAGCTGAGTTCTTCGAGAACACATCCGAATTTATACATGAACTGACACGTATATTAATAAACTCATCCTTAGAAGTCTAAACAGTTAACTAAAGCATGTGTAGTAACTTTGTCGAGCTGACTCTGCTTTTGAGCTGAGTCACTCAGCTTGAGACACATCAAGCTTAATACTCGATGTATACCTTATGTGACATACACAGATTATTAAACACATTAATAATACAACTAAGGTATATTATAAGCTTGTCGAACACATGCTCAGCTTATACTCAGCTTTTGTTCAGTCTGATTCACTATGAGTGTCCAGTCTGACCAAGCTTCATAATTCTATTTAAGTTGTACGTAGAACTCATCTTACAAACATAACTTTGTCTCATCAAATCTAAACTGATGAGATCATTTTCCTAACAAACTCCCCCTATTTGATGATGACAAAACCATCAAACATTTGGTAAGTTTGTTTAACAGAATTATGCTTTAAATCTTAAACTTATTAAGATTTTAAATTTGAACTAATCAAATTTTATTTTTAACACATCAATTTTAATTGAACTTATCAGTTATAAGGTGAAACATACCAACTTTTAGTTGAACATACCAACTAACATATTAAATGAATAAGAACTTATCAGTTATTCATTTTGGTGAACTTATCAGACTTTAATTATGAACACATCACAAACAGTTAAACATATCAAACTTTATACTTGTATTAATTGAACTAATCATAATACAAAAGTTGTTGATCACATAGATCCGGCGCACATAGTGCTTACAAAAATATTAGAACTAATCTAATATTTACATTAGAACTAATCTATTTATCTGATGAACTCAGGATGTAGAAGCTCCAAATTAATAATTTCTTTAGTTACATCATATAGTAACTTTTCAGCATCTTCACTTCCTTGAATTCTTTGTGGTGAACTTTGATTATTTTGTTCAGCTTGTATTACAAAAGCTGATTTGAGTCATGATCTCCACAGCAGATTCTTATATAGACAACTTCTCTAGCTTTCAGATAACATACTTCATTAAATTTGATGAAGCTAGGTTTGCCTTCCTGATCCTGGAACATGAATCCCTAAATAGGTGCATCAATGAATGTATTATCTATGAATTCCACACCTTCAGGTACATCAAATAGTTTCTCCCACTACGGACCAGGAACTGGAACAAATCTCAGCTCCTCTACCCTCTTTATCAGCTTGGAAACTTCAGTGAAGATCTCTTGCTTAATTTGGCTTCTTTTGAACTTTCTAAGCATCATCATTATTCTTTGCCATTCTATGTAGCCCATTCTGTGAACATATATCAAATCCATCCCCATTGTAGATTTATCTTCAAATTCAAAGTTGAGGATGATGGCTCCATTGATTCTGCTTAAAGTCATGCCTCTGATCTCTTCACTGATACTCCTTCTGAAGTAGCACTCTTGAATCACTGCATCAGTGTATGGGATAGGATCAGGTCTTGGACCAGTGTATGTAGCTTTAGCTTGTGCCAAAGCTTTTCTTTCTTTTTCTTTTTCTTGGTCTTTTACCTCCTTTTCTTTTCTCTTTCTCAGCTCTTCAAGAGAAATACCTAACTCATTTGCTTCCTCCTGTTCGAGCATTTCAATCATAAACCTGGTGGCTTTATCCTCTTTTGTTTCTTCCTCAGTTTCAGAAACACTGTCAGCTTCAGGTTTAGATTCTTCTATCTTTTGTTTCTTAGCTGCAGGTTCCTCTTTATTTATTTCCACCTCCCCCTCAGCCCGAGTCTTCCTCTCTACCCCTTCAGCTAGTACTAGTTGAGCTTCAGCTTCAGCTTGAACTAGTATCTCAACCTCAATATAAGCTTGAACCTTCTCCCCCCTTTTTGTCATCATCAATAGGGGTGGAAGTCTTTTGCTGTTGGAGTGCGTCAACTGAAGAGGCAATCTCTTCAACATCCATGGACAGCGCCTCAAGCCTTTGATAGATTTGACGTTTATGCTTCTTTTGCTTGAGGTGAAAGAGACTAAATTGAGCATCCACATAGTCTTTAAGCTGTTGGATGCCTGAGGAGGTAGCTTTCTCTGGGGAATTGTCGTTGGGTGCATCATGTGAAGGTTGGTGTATACCTTCAAACTCATTTGCACCATAGTTTGGACCCTGTGACTCATCTTGGTTTGAAGATGAATCATTGACAGGTCGTACATGAGAGTGTGAGAAGTGAAGAGAAGTGATAGGGCTCGAGACGTGATGTGTATGGGTTGTTGGTTGGCTAATTTGGGTAGAGGGGGGTGATTGACCCTGGGGATTGGTCATTCTTTCAATGTAACCCGAGTGTGTCTACTCAGGCACAGTAGTAGGCTCTCCCATGGCTAGAGTAAGTGTGGGCTGAGTAGTCACCACACCCAGTTTAGGCTTTTGGGTTTGAATGAGCCTTGAGGTTGACACCTTAAGAGAAGGCGTCTCCCCCTCAACTCCTGCCTGGGGAGGGATCAGTGTGATCTCAGCTCCAGTGATGCCTTTAGATGTGGCACCACCAATGGCAGTTTTACGTTGGTAGGTTTGGATATTCTCCCTAGCAGAAGTGGGCATACTAGGGGTGGCTTCAGATTGGAATTTAAGATGGAAAGAAGGTGAAGTAGATGGGTTAGACTGATTTGGTGCTACTGCAGTCTTATCTCCAAAGGTGGATGGAGAAAAATGAGAAGAAAGTGAGAGAGGAGATGTCTTACTGGAAGCAGCTTCTGTATGGGCTGGCTCAGTCTGAGCAGTGAGCTCAGCCTGAACCTCAGTGTCAGCTTGGGAATCTCCTCCTTGATTCGACCCCTCTGCTTCACTCTCAGAAGAAGAAGCCTCAGCAATCAAGAGCATTTGATCACTAAGACCCTCTTGCTCAGGAAAGATGTCATTGTTGAACATCTTTGGACTGAGTGTAGGAAACAGAAACATATCATGTGCACCTTCATAGAGTGCTGTCCCCAGCTCGGCTTCAATTGCCAAGGACAGGTACCTTATAAACGGTACATGAAGATCCCTTGTGGTCTTCATCACTTGGGCTTTGAGTTCATTGAAGAAAAGCAGAGAATAATCCAAATGTTGATTATAGAAGATATTATACAGCAGCTGCATTTCTAACTCATTGACTTGATCCAGTCCTCCAGCCTTAGTCCCAAGTGAACGGATCACTGTTGAAACCATGAAGCCCCATCCAGTTGGAAAAGTGGCCTTCTTGATCACCCCTTCGGTCTGAGGGTGACCCATCTGAGGTAGAATTGACCTCGCCACTTGTCTTGTGAAAGCTGGCTCGAACTCATTGAATTGAGGGAGTCGAAGAACGTCCCTTAGCCGCTGCACAGAGAGGGTTACTGTTCGAATGCCATTCAGAACAGTCCCTATTATCTCTCCCCTGTTCTGGCTGTAAGTACACGTGTACCAGAACTCAAGTAGGTGGTGAGAAACGATGTGAAGGGGTGCGTCACAGAAGGCGAATGCCAATGGGCATTTACGAATATAAGCCACCCAGGCTTCATAACCTCTGCCTTGTTTCGGTGGAGGAATTGCAAGGCAGGCCCGTTGATTGTTGATTTTTATCAACGGCGCTCCATCGCTCTTAAGTTGAGCACCTCAAACCATTCTATCACCAAGAACGAATGCTACTCCGTCCATATTTGATTACACTGAGTAATGCGAAAAGAAAGCGATAGGTATTGAACAGTCGCACTGAGCGATGTGAGAAATTCGCTTAGGAAATTAGGGCTTGGAACGAAAGTGTGCACTGAGCAAGTTGAGGTGTTTAGGAAAGGTATTTGAGAATTGAGGAAGTCTGGATTGAAAGCGTAGCTCCTCTAATCCGACTTTGATCAATATATATACCTTTCTAAGGAGAGAGAAAAGTTACCGTTAGAAATCCCCTTTTTAATCCGTTACGCCGTAATATTTTGATGTAACAGTAAACGGGTAGAACCTATCATCTTCCAACGGATACAAATGTAATATAATAATATTAACTCAAGCACTGAGCTTGATTCAAGCACTCAGCTTGAAATGTACACTCAGCTTGAGAATCATAACTCAGCTTGAGAATGAGACTCAGCTTGAGTGGAACACACAGCTCATGGTTAATGACACTAAGTCATTGTCGTCTGAGACTGACTCAAACTTACCTCTTAACCACACTAAGTAGTTAAAGAAGGAATGTTTGGAACTCACCAAACGTGTGAACCAATCACGCAGTCTTAGTTAAGCACATAGCTTAGACTCAATGACACCTAGTCATTTATGTTTAAGACATACTCAAACATACATTTTAACTACACTGAGCAATTAAAATATGTTTGTAACTGACCAAACAACAGAACTCATAGTTCAGCGTGACAATATTTAGTTTATGAAAACTTATTCATAAATTGTGCACTCAACGTAAGACACTTAGTCTTAGTCAAACTAAAAAACTCAGATTCTAGACACTTATCTAGGGGTTGAGCATACCCAGTTTACTTAGCAGATACATAAACCTCTTCTCATCAAGTGGCTTAGTAAAGATATCAGCTAATTGGTCATATGTGGAGATAAAGTGAATGTCAACTTTACCTTTTTCCACGATGTCCCTTATGAAGTGATGTCTAATTTCAATGTGCTTGGTTCTATAGTGGAAGACTGGATTGTAAGTGATGGCTATAGCACTTTGGTTATCACAGAGGATAGGAGTTTTCTTGAAACTCATACCAAAGTCCTGAAGCTGATGCTGCATCCATAGGATTTGAGCGTAACAGCTTCCTGCTGCAACATATTCAGCTTCAGCAGTTGAAGTAGCCACTGAGTTCTATCTAACTTGCACCCAGCATAGTCAGCATCTAAAAAACCAACTAGTTCAAATCCAGAGTCCTTTGGATACCAAAGACCTAGATTTGGTGTACCTTTAAGGTACCTAAAGATCCTTTTCACAGCTTGAAGATGTGATTCTTTAGAATCTGCCAGATATCTAGCACAAACACATGTGGAAAACATGATATCAGGTCTACTAGCTATCAGCTAGAGTAATGAACCTATCATTCCTCTATAGGTAGACTGACACACAGCCTTACCATCTGAGTCTTTACTCAGCTTGACAGCTGGTGACATGGGTGTTTTCAGGGTTGAACTAGAATCCAAACCATATTTCTTTATCAAATCAAGAACATACTTGCTTTGATTGATGAATATTCCATCAGGCTTTTCTTGAATCTGTAAGCCTAGGAAATAAGTCATCTCACCCATCATACTCATCTTGTACTTTTGTGACATTATACTGGAAAACCACTCACACAGAGATTCATTGGTTGAACCGAAAATAATATCATCGACATAGATTTGTACAAGAATCACCTGTCCTTTACTCTTTTTAATGAATAATGTCTTATCTATACTACCTCTATTGAAATCCATTGATAGTAGAAAAGTGGACAGTGTATCATACCAAGCTCTGGGAGCTTGTTTAAGACCATACAAAGCCTTGTCCAACTTATAGACATGATGTGGAAACTTTGAACTTACAAAGCCAGGAGGTTGTTTCACATAGACTTCCTCCTGAATTTTTCCATTAAGGAAAGCACTTTTCACATCCATTTGATAGACTTTGAAGTCTTTGTATGCTGCATAAGCTAAGAACAGCCGTATGGCTTCAATTCTAGCAACAGGAGCAAAGGTCTCATCATAGTCGATTCCTTCTTCTTGCTTGTACCCTTGTGCTACCAGCCTGGCTTTGTTCCTTACTATCACTCCATCCTTGTCCATTTTATTTCTATAGACCCACTTAGTGCCTATAATTGTGTGATCTTTGGGGGCAGGGACAAGTTTCCAGAAATTATTCCTCTCAAACTCATTTAATTCCTCTTTCATAATATCAATCCAATCCTCATCTGTTAAGGCTTCCTCAGTCTTCTTTGGTTTCATCTGAGACAGAAAACCAAAGTGAGCAGCATAGTTAGTTGTAGCCTTAGATCTGGTCATGACTTTCTCTTGGACATTTCCAATTATTTGATCTTGAGGATGATCTTTGAGAAATTTAAATGTTGTAGTTGGAGAATCTGGTTCTGAATCTGAGTGATGTTGAGATATTTAAGGTGAACACACATCCTCAGTCTCAATAGCAGCATTGTCAACAAACTGATTATCACTAAGATTCTCAGTCTGAGTAACTTCAGCTCCAAACGGATTAATGAACTCATCATCTCTCTCAGCTTGAGAGTCTTTTGGAACTTGTGATGATTTCTTTGATGAACACACATCATCATCACTATCATCTCCTATGACATTCATAGGATTTGATAAGTTGACTTCTTTAGGCCGTTCAAGCTCACTTAGATCACCAAGTCAGCTTGACTTTTGTTTTGATCAAAATTGTCTTCATCAAATGAGACATGAATTGATTCTTCTATGACCTTTCTCCTTGTGTTATATACTCTATAAGACTTGGAGATGGAAGAATAGCCAACAAATATTCCAGGATCAGCTTTAGGTTCCAACTTATGGAGCTGATCTCTTTGATTCAGCACATAGCATTTTGAACCAAAGATATGGAAATAACCTATATTGGGCTTTCTAGAGTTATACATTTCATATGAAGTCTTTCCATGTCTTTTGACAATGATTGACCTATTCTAAGTATAACAAACTGTACTAACAGCTTCATCCCAAAAATAGAGTTTCAATCCTACCTCACACAGCATTGTTCTAGCAGCCTCAATTAAGGTTCTATTTCTCCTTTCAGCAACTCCATTTTGTTGTGGAGTTCTGACAGATGAGAAATTTTGTAATATTCCTTTTTGTTCACAGAAGATTTCTAGGGTAGAGTTCCTGAACTCAGTCCCATGAACACTTCTAACATGCTTAACATACAAAACTTTTTGTAACTCTTCCCTTTTGATGAAACTTATTATCTCCATGGCAGCCTCACTTTTGGCTTTAAGGAATATTACCCAGGTGAATCGTGAGAACTCATCTACTATCACCAGTGTGTACTTCTTGCCACTTAGGCTTGGAGTACTTATGGGTCCAAACAAATCCATATGCAACATATGCAATGGGTCTGTTATCGAAAAAATTTGCTTTGATTTAAAGGACCCTTTGTGGTGTTTCCCTTGTTCACAGGCTGAGCACAGTTTGTCTTTGACAAATGTGATCTTTGGTAATCCAGAGACTAACTCTTTATTGGATAACATATTTATATTTTTAAAATTCAAATGAGATAAACGTTTATGCCACAACCAACTCAGCTCAGGAACAGAATGGGAATACAAGCAGGTTTCAATATTGGGATTAGCAGAATTAAGATCAAGTAGATACACATCTCTTTCTCTTTTAGCTATTAATACAGGCTTTCCCTTAGCGTTATAGATTGTTCCTACTTTCTTCCTAAAAGTAACAACATTGTCCTCATCACACAATTGACTGATACTAATCAGGTTGTGCTTAAGGCCTTTGACATATGCAACTTTCTGGAAAGTAACTTTGCCAGCTTGCATCTTCCCATAGCCTTTTGTTCTTCCATGGAGTTGTCTCTGAATGTTACTTTAGGACCTTCATCTTCCTAGAAACCACTAAGAAGTCCTTTCCACCCAGTCATGTGCCTTGAGCATCCACTATCCAAGTACCATTTACTTGAACCCTGCACATGATATGAAAACTAAACACATCAGTTTTGTTTGGGAACCCACTTCTTGGTGGGTTCAGATGAAGAGCACTTAGCAGCTTCATCTTGTTGAACTGACTGCTCAGCTTAATCTGGAACCGAAACCTATGTGGGCTGATCAGTCTGTTCTTGTTCAGGCCTTGGGATTTCAGCGTCACAGTCCTTAGCCTCATGACCTCTACTTCTGTACTTGTAGCATCTCCTTCTTCCAATGATGACAGGAAGTAGAGTGTCTAACAATCCTTGTGAGAATTTACTCTCAGTTTTGGGATTGTATGTGGTGGATAACTTCTCAACTTTCTTTGCAAGCTGATTCACCTGGTGATCACTAACTTTGGACTTACCTTTGTCAGGTCTCTGTTTGTTATCCTTTTGATGAGAAGATTGACTGACAATCTTCTTTTCCATGACTTTGGACTTACCTTTGCCATGGCTGCTTGACTCACCAGCTTCAACAGATTTGGACTTACCACTGTTGATTCTCTTGGACTTACCAAGATCCACAACTTTGGACTTACCATTGTCGTGTTTTGACCTCTGACTTACAGTGGTCTTTCTGTTCTTGTAACTTCTCTCCGAGCCAGAAAGAGAATTTTGTCTGTTGGAAGGATTTGGATTAAGCCTTTCTATGACTGAAGTTCTTTGAACAGACTGAGTGCCTAATCTGTCCAGCACCGACTTACCATGCTGATTTGATGTTGAGCACTCATTCTCATGATCACTAGCTTTCACAAACATATTGAATTTTAAGTTTGGATCATGTCTTCTCTTTAAGGCTGACTTCTGAGACTCAATCAGTTGTCTATCTTTCTCAGAATTTGTACTTGCTATCTCATCATCAGCTACATAAGCTGCTGTTTGATAGTCACCTCCAAGTACAGCCTTTACCTGTTTAGGTATCTGTTGGTTTATGCACTGTTCAACAAGCTTTGATGACTTACACCAAGACTCAGTGATCTTTTGAAGTTGATCAGCTTTGTCTTTTGCTTCCTGAAGTTCTTCACTAAGAAGTTTATTAATGTGCCTTTGAAATTCAAGGTCACACTGTGCTTTCTTACCAACATCAATGAGAGATTTATTTTTCTTAATCTCATCCTCCAATTTTGCAATTTTAGCTTTGAGGTCATGTTGAGACTTAAGGCTGGTCTTGAAATCATTCAACAAATAATCAAAAGCAAGACCTTTTTCCTCATCTGTAAAAGAGTAGAAATTACTGACCTTGTACATGGAAGCAGGATCCCAATCACTCAGTTTGTTGTTTTCCTCAGCTTCCTTCATGTCAGCTTCAAAGATTGATTCGGACAGACCATAATCAACCTCATCCAATTCTAGCTCTTCATCTTCTTGAGCCATTAGACATACATCATCATCTGAGGTGGATGATTCTGTATCCCAGGTTTCAGCATATAAACCTTTCCTGCTGGGTCTGTCTTCAGGCTTTGATTTCTTGAGCTGAGTGTACTTTTTCTTGTACTTATCAGCTCTATATGCATTTTTATCAACAACAGATGTTGATTCTACCTTCTTAGATCTGCACTCAGCAGCTATATGTCCCATTTTCTGACAGTTGAAGCACACAACATTCTTGGGATAAAAAGAACTATTCCCTTTGCCCTTGTCAGATCTTCCTTTTCCCCGTTGAGCTCTTCTCAATCTTTTGGCTAACATAGCCATTTGCTCAGTGATAGTCTGAACATCATCAGTATCACTTGAGTCTGAATCTGAGTGGTCAGCTTGAGATTCTAACTCAGTCTCAGATTCAACAACCAAAGGTTTGGAGTTTTTCTTCTTTTTCTGTGCAACTAATGCAACTTCAGATTTATCCAATGAGTCCTTGAGTAGTTGTTGAGAGGCCTTCTTGTGTTCTGTGATCTGTTCATGATTCAGCAAGAACCCATAGAAGGATTGTAGGTTATACATGTGTAATGTTCCTCCAGCCCTTAGTGTAGTGGTTACTTCATTGAACCTTTCTGGTAACACATCCAGAAATTTCAGCACGAGCTCAGCTTCATCTCTTTTTACACCCACACTTAGTAGGTCATTTTAGTGAAACCTTGTGAACAAATCTGCCATGTTTCATTCTTCTTTGAAAAGAAGTTTTCATAAAATCTATTCAAGTGATTTTTCTTTTGCTGCTTGACCAGATCTGTGCCCTCATAACTGACACTGAGCGTATCCCAGATATCCTTTGCAGTTTGACACCCAGTCACAATACGTAGGATTTCATTTGTGAGGGAAGCTAGAACACTCTTTGCCTTGTCATCCGGATTAAAAAGTTTCCAGTCTTCATCAGTCCAGGATGCAGTAGGCTTTCTTGTTTCCTTTTCAGCCCTGCCAGGAGACGTATCACTGACAGTAGAAGGAATCTTAGGGATAATTGGTCCTTTTGTGATGACTTCCGACATACGGTTGTCAATGGACTTTAGGAAGAGCATGGCTCTGAAATTCCACATAGGATAGTCAGACCCATCAAATACAGGACAACCTTTTGCAGACATCTGAGGAAAGTTGGATGAAGTATTGCTTGTCGACATTTCAATCTTTCTCAGAATCTTGAACTATTCAACTGATGAAATCGTTCAGCCTGCTCTGATACCAGTTGTTGGTCCCTTGTATGAGAATAACAACAAGCAACAAGTGTGTAGAAGGGGGGTTGAATACACTTTCTGTGGAAATTGAACAAATCAAATAAAAAGTGTTACACACAATACATCAAACCACACTTAATCAAATGCTTTTATTAATCAGAAGATGTTTACAGTGCTTTGAATAAGAAGATGATTACAATGACTATCAAGTAAGAAACTCTTGATATATAATCACCTAATATAAATCTCTCAATCTCTCAAACATGAATATCTATAATTAACTTATAATTATAGATATTGATGACTCTCTCTAAACAGGATTTTCACAGATTGAATCAACACATGATAACTTACCAATATCACAACTGATGTGATTATTCGAACACACGAATTTCTTTGGCAATCTGTGAGTTTTTTTATACTAAATCAAGTTCTTAACACATACGGTGAGGTGAAGTACTTTGGCTCTGTAACTCGCAATCGTATTGAGAATGAGTCGGTACCTCTAAACTTATCAGGGATAAGTATTTATAATCCTGTTCTACGGTTCCTAACAAACTAAGTCTCAACTTAATTCGCTAACTAACTATAGGATAAACCGGAATCTTGAATCTTGAATCTTCTTATCTTGAGTCTTCAATCTTCAATCTTGATTCTGGAATCTTCTTATCCTTTCCGTAGATGTAGAGAGAGATAAAGATGAATTTAAAACATATTTAAATTATCTTTAAACTGACTTCTTACTTCGGGCTGAGTTACTCTGCTTGAGACTCATCAAGCTGAGTTCTTCGAGAACACATCTGAATTTATACATGAACTGACACGTATATTAATAAACTCATCCTTAGAAGTCTAAACAGTTAACTAAAACATATTTAGTAACTCTGTCGAGTTGACTCTTCTTTTGAGCTGAGTCACTCAGCTTGAGACATATCAAGCTGAATACTTGATGTATACCTTATGTGACATACACAGATTATTAAACACATTAATAATACAACTAAGGTATATTATAAGCTTGTCGAACACATGCTCAGCTTATACTCAGCTTATGTTCAGTCTGATTCACTATGAGTGTCCAGTCTGACCAAGCTTCATAATTCTGTTTAAGTTGTACGTAGAACTCATCTTACAAACTTAACTTTGTCTCATCAAATCTAAACTGATGAGATCATTTTCCTAACACACCCCATCTCATGTTCCACCCCTCTCAGTTTCATTTTACCTCTACACACCAATTAGTATCCCATGATAACTGATTCTGCTCACCTAGATGACCTAGTAAGTAACCCTTACTATCGCTTTCTAAAATATGGTGAGCTCCTGGGGCAGGTCCTTCCGGTTCTGGAATGACCATAGGAGTATAAATGCCTACACTTCCTCACTCATGGTGCGTTTTCGATCAATTGAATAATATCTATCATGAATGAGCGGTTTCCAGAAAAATTTTGAAACATTCAGCACAGAAGGAAGGAATGATTTGAGATGGAATCGCGGAAATTAAAGGCGAACTTACAAAAGATCCACAAATTAGTGAATCAAGAAAGGTAACAAAAAGAAACAATGAATGAATACCTTCTTGAACATAACGAAAAATGAAAACCAAAAATCTTTTTGAGTTTTAAAATTTTATAATGTTTTTGGCTTTTCAATATTTGAATGTTTTTGGATTTTCTAAAGGATATAAATCAGTAAAAACAAAACTCCCCCTAAATTGATGCATGAAATCAGTTTTTCATCAATTAGGTGAAGAAAATAAATTTTGCTCCCCCTGCAAATAACAATCCATTAGAAAGCAAGTTATATCATGAAATGATAAAACTGCACAAAATAAGCTTCAAACTCTCACTCAACAACTGAATCAACAATGTAAAACTTCTTGACTTTTTATCTCTCCCTCATGATGATTATAACACTTTATGAGCATCATGTATAAATGACATCACCATGAGATTTAGTTGTATCAAACATCAACAAGGGGTGGGGAAAATCCTACACTTCAAGTCAAAATAATCTTCAAACATTCCATGACTTGAATAGATACTTGAATCACTCTTGATCGTTGAGGAGTTGTAATGATTTGATTCTGAATTCTTGAAGATTTATAACTCTGTGTTGGATGTAATCTGATATTGGAGAATAATATTGGCACGTAAGTCTCCCAATACCGTGTAATCAACCTTCACCAGATCACAACAATTGGAAAAAATTCTGGAAGACATGCGGGTGCAAACAAACTTGGGTACACATAAGAGGATATTTGACTGTGAACTGTAATAAGATCAGGGAGTCGGATACATACTTATTTGAGAGCACACAAATGAACTTTCAAAATCTTAAAAAAACTGATGAAACCTGGTGTTGGTTAATTCTTTAAACAATTTTACCAACACTATGATCTGGGACTTTAGAAATGACTGATAAAAGATAACCAAGATCCAAAAGAAACAAGGGACGGATGGCCAAAATTTGGTTTTGAGACCAAAAATTGGTGACACTAAGAAAGAAGACCCAAAAATCAGTTAGGAAAGCACCGGATGACAAGACATAAGGGTATTAGACATTCAACATATGGTAACAATGACCCACAGCAAACCCGAATCTAGAAACATTAGAATGATAACTGAAACTTGGAGAACTTCTGTCTCAACCAAAAAAACCAAACACTTATCTTAAGAATCAAGGTGACAAGATAATTCAATTAGAACGACGACGGGGGTTCGGGGGCAGCGCCCCTGATAGCGGGGTCCAAGGGGCAAAGCCCCTGGCTGGTCTTGAAGAATATGGCTATGGTAGAAATGATCAGAAATCCTAAAATTCTTGAAAAATGAGGGTAATTTCGGATGATCTTGAATTCCGATCAAATTGAGAATTCCGAGCAATGTGAGAATTCTGATCAAATAGAGAATTTCGAGCAATGTGAGAATTCCGATCAAATAGAGAATTCCTATCAAATTGACAATTCCGATCAAAATGATGATTCCGACCAAATGATCATTCCTATCAAATCAATGATTCCGAACAAAATTTACTCGGAAAGAGTGAATTCCTATCAAATTCTACTCGGAATCAGATGTTTTCTATCAAGTTTTGCGCGGAATTAGGAGATTCCGATCACAATTTACTCGGAATTGGTTAATTCCGACCAAAATCTACTCGGAATTTATGAATTCCGGTTGATTCAAGAAAATTTCGATCGATTCAACCTTGTAATTCCGATCAATTCATGTTCATCCCGCTCAGATTCAAAATTTTCGAAATTTTGCCCAAATCTGATAATTTCTTGCCCAGATTACTTCGTATACCCCCAATCTACACTTCTATATCATCGATTATCATTAATATCAATCAAACAAGCCAAATCAATCAAATTTGTTCAAGTACTTCGAAAACTCAAAAACTCAAAATTCATCAAATTTATCACTGATTTGTGAATGAATTGTCTTCTTTTTGATCAACGAGTACTTCCATGATCACTACGACCATAATCCAACAAATTCTCACTCAAAAATTCCATTTATCTTGACTTTGATCTCAAACCCGAGAATACACTTTTTTCTTCAAAATCTTCAAAAATTTGACTCTTGTTGTTGAATTCAGAATCAAATCGCACTCCCTTGGCTCTGATACCACTTGTTAGGCCTTGATAACAAGTGGATCAAGTATCATGTAGGATTTATGAAGGTTTTGAGCATAATGAAAGAATAACTATGTGTTATACAAACCTTCATAAATCCTACATGATACTTGATCCACTTGTTATCAAGGCCTAACAACTTCTTTACCCCCCAGATGAAATCTTTACAATATTATCTCAAATGGGGTATGAAGGGGAATTAAGAATGATGACCTTTCTAAAAGCACTGTTCTCTCCACTATGGCTCCTAATGTGTCATATTTTACAACAGTCTTCATCTAGAAAGAAGGGGGCATGGCATGAGTTAGGGGGTTCCATTGCTACTGCCATGGTTTGTCTAGCAACTGCTAGAAAGTTTAATTTCTCAAAAATGATCTTTGATGACATGGTGTGGAACCTTCAACACCCTGCAAACAAGTTTTTAATGTATCCTAGATTTTTGCAAATCATTTTTAATAAAGAGATTCCTAATCTCTCCAAATTTCCAAGAATCTATGGCATTCGTGAGCATAAGAGAAAAGTGTTTGCAAACATGCGTCAAAAAGGGAAGCAATTCTCTAGCAAAGACACTCCATTGTTCTCAACAATCATGGCAGTGTCCCACACTACTGATGAGGGGTTAAGCTCACAGCCCACATCTTTGAGCACACCCATTGACACCCAACCCACACCATCCACTACAAATATCACTTAGTCTCATGTTGCTCCACCTGCACCAACCGAAACTCATCACAAGCCACTGAAACAACTCATACACAAGAACCACCTTTAATCTCTCTAAAGAGAAAGAGTGCAACGAGAGCCCCTTCCTCTCTGTGTCCTTCAACCCAAACTTCAAGCCCTCTTGAAGAGAATCATCTTCAAGAGAATATCCAAAGGGAAACCACTAAGCAGTCTCCCATGCTCGCGGAGGTGATCTCTAAGGAGTTGGATGATCATGTGGAAAGGGATCATACCCTTGATCTTGCACAAGCTGCACTCAAGCAAGTATGAACATTACTAAGACCCAATCCATGGTAACTTCACCGTTTGATGGTTCTTTGGAAGCATTGAACATTGAAGGTCCCAGGTGCCAAGAAACCACGGGGGATGCTGGTGTTCAGGCTAGGCCTCAAACCTCATCTTTTTAGTTCCAAGATCCTGAAATGGTGGTAAACACACCTCAATCAGGTGAGAACAGTTTGAAACTTGATGAATTGATGGCACAACATCCTTCCTATGATCCTTCGAATGTGGTTAACACACCCTATCAAGGTGAGGATAGATCTGACTTTGTGAAATTGATGGCATCTCATGATCTTATCATGAAAGAACTCTAAGCTCAGCTCAGTCTAATTCAATCTCAGCAAGCTGCACTCACATCATTGAAAGAGATGGTCAAGAAGTTGTTAAACACTTCAGCACACAAACTTGTTTTGTATTCCACCAGTTCTTCTAAGGATGCTCCCAAAAAGGGGGAGAATGAGATTCACAAGTCTATTGAGAAGACTAATGCTGTTAAGAAAGTAACTGATGGTGTTGATAAAAGGGTAGAAGATGGAGGTAACAAATCAAAGCTATCTCAAGCCGCTATAGAGTTTGAAACTGAATTGGATGAGATACTTGAAGGTGATCAGGTGACAGTGAAAGAAAGAATAGTGGAAGATATGCAAGGAAAGAGGATGTTGTTGAGAGAGTTAGGCCTGAGATAGAAGTTAACATTGAACAAACTCAAAGTATTCAGCAAGTAACAGGTCAGGGTGAGCAAGAAGATGGTATGGAAGTTAAAGCAATTAAAGACAATCAACCAGATCAAGTGTCTAAGGATGAAATGGATGTTGCATCTTCTCTACAACAGTTCAAGGAGAAAAAGGGCAAAGAAAAGGAAAAGCCTAAGCAACCTAACCAGTCAAGCAGGTCAAAGTTAAAAGGAGTATTAATCTTAGAACTAAAAGATGGGCCTAGTGAACAGGTAAGTGACAAATCAAAAGGGAAGAAGCTTTTGGGGATCATGACTACCAAGCATGGGCCAAGGTATGTGGGGATTGATGAGTCATTCAAAGAGAAGGGAAAGGGAGTTGCTGTAGAGAAAGTAAAATTGTCAAAGTAGGAACAGTTGAAGTTAGATGCTGAGTTGGCAAAGAAACTATCTGAAGAGTTGGAACAAAGCATGTAGAAACAAATCGAAGCATATGCTGAACTAGCAAAGAAGATACTTGAAGAAGAGAGTGCACACTTGGCAGAAGAAATAAAAACCGCAAAAAGCAAGAAGAAGGATATAAGTGGTGATAAAAGGAAGTTTGCTGAATTCTTGAAAGTTATAGGATACAGTGGAAAGAAGCTAGGTCCAATAAAGTTTGAAAATATTGTGGAACTATATGAGAAAGAAAAGAAGAAAGTAGCTAGTCTGAATGAGGATGAAAGAATGGAGATTGAAAGAAGGGTGAACGAAATGTATGATAGCACACTACAACAAAATGAGGCTAATGCAACATTTTGGTAGCAACACTTTTGAATAATGTTGCATTTATACACAACCTTAGCTATAAGGCAACACTTCAAAAATAAGTGTCGCATTTGAATATCTAATGCAACACTTTTTCTAAAGTGTTGTAAATTTTATACATAATTGCAACATTTTTATTAAGTGTTGCATTTGTAAAGGTTAAAAAGCAACATTTATTCTAAAGTGTTGCAAACTTTACAAAAAAAATGTAACATTATTAATAAGTGTTGCATTTTAAACTTAAAAACCATGAGTTATTTAATATGTTGTTTGAACTTTAATGAAACTGTGATATTTTTAAAAGTGTTAGTTTATTAAAATTCAATATTACCATATAGTTATATAACAAAGGATTGTAGTGATAAATATGTTGATTAATATACAATGTTTTAAAAAGTTCTCTATGTGACCCATACTTATTGCTCGATGTGATAATATATAAGAATATAAATTGTGATAAACATTATGCAAATATTTATAGTACGAAACTCAGTGTTGTAAAACTCGGCCTACTCGGCCGAGTACTCGGCGAGTAACTCGGACTCGGTGCTCAGCCGAGGCGTGGAATCGTAACTCGGTCAAATTACTCGGACTCGGTCAAACTCGGTCAAACTCGGTCAAAACTCGGTCAAACTCGGTCAAAACTCGGTCAAACTCGGTCAAAACTCGGTCAAAGTCAAACTTTTTTTTCTTTCTTTTATCCGATTAGGTCATTAGGGAAGCTTTTTATCGCCGTTTTGTTCTTTGAACAAAATGGCCAAGACGATGCGTGACAAGAACGTAGATGAAATTTATGTTTGAACTAGTATTTTAAGTCTTGAACAATTTTATTAATGTTTCTAAACACATGTTTTGGGTCTATGAACAATTATGTTTATGTTTGAGTTTTTATTAACATGTAGTTTATATAATTTTTAAATTTTTATATAAAAAGTTCCAATCCGAATACTCCCCGAGTACTCCCCGAGTAATCCGAGTACTCGCTACTCCCCGCCTACCGCCTAGCACCCGCCTAGCGAGTTCTGCAACATTGACGAAACTAGAGTTTTGATCAATTTTTCAAATTCACTTTCATTTAACCCATTTTCATATTGATTCGCCAAATCGTTTACTAGTTTTAATTGAACGTATTTCATTTTTTTAAATGATTCGCTGACTTTTAATTCAATACTTGTTTCACTCAAAGCACCATTCACAAAAATTAACGCATTAATCACTTATTTCTTACTTTTAAGTACCTAGATATGTGAATGAGAAATAAACACGAGAAGAAAATTGTTTTTTACTATAAGTATACAATTTGTCTTGTATGTTCAAAATATAGTGTGCACATATTTTTTTTTACTGTATAGTGTTTTTTTCCAAAGTCTAAAAAAGTTCTTCTAATTATCACTGGCTAAGTTTCCAAAAGAATATCGTCAAATTTACACAAGTCCATAAAAAGACAATTCATCAAATTTAAAGTATGAACCAAAAAAAAAATAGTTCAATAAACTTTAACTACACTAGATATAGCGAAAACAAACACAAAACCTAGTGTCTATGTTTATTCATTAGACTAAACTATAAAATTTTTATATGTAAATCGGTTTTTGCAAGAAAACCAATATCCATGTCATTTATTCATTAGAATAAACTATTAATATGATTATATTTAAATGGAGAATAAGACCTACTGTCTAGTCTATTTTTAAAAATTTCCTTGTTTATATTTTTCTAACATTAGTGCTAAACTAAGAAATATAAATTAAACAAATCTACTCGAGAACCATCATTAATCTACTCAAATTACTGCACACACAAAACATGCAATTTTGTCTAATGGTATGTTGGAAGGAATAACATGTCATCAACACGTACAAAATGGTGCACCATTTTTATTTCATATTTCAAAATGGGTAAAATATGATATCACATAAATGGCAACTACATCAATAGGAAATTCTTTCTTTGTTTTTCATGCATGTGGCCTTTGCTATATCAATATAAGACTATCATTGTATCTGATATAACAAAAATGGGGAAAATATGATTTCACATAAATGGCTACTACATCAATACAAAAGTCTTTCTTAGTTTTTCTTGCATATGACATTTGCTGTATCAATTAGCACTATCATGATCAGAACAAATAGAGACGAAAGCATGAGATTCGAGCAGAAATATTACAGGGAAATCGACACTGACCATATTCACTGCTGAAACTCAACTGTTTCCAGTATTATTGCTACCAGATCGCTTTCTATGCTTCTTAATTTCGCCCGTTGCCAGTCACCGTCACTGCCGCCAGCCTTCACACTCACCTCAACTCTCTCTGTACCTTTTGATGAATTGTTGGATACAAACTTCTTCAGAACAGCACAGAATTATCATCTCTGCACTTGTAACTCCCATAAGAAGCTTTTTTTTTTTTTTTTGAACAGCCAAAAGAGAATATTGCATTAATCAATGAGGTTTAGTACACAATTGCAATAAGGCACATATACAGTGATCCAATCACATTGCCACAACAATTAACTCTCACATGGCTTCCATAGGGTAGTGTCACACTATTGATCCTCCTAACTAAAACTCATTAAAATAAACTTTATCGTGTGCCAATTCAAGACACCAAACAGCCTCACTCACTTGAAGCCACCAATTAATAGCACGATCTGCAGGCTTCTTTGCACTCTGGTCGTCATATCTGCTTTGGAAGCTTCCTTAAAACCCAATACCACATTAATCATAATTCTCTCTGCCGCAAAACAGTTGAAATACAACTGACAGAGAGACGAGGTCTTAATAAATCTTCGCATTGAATGAAGATCAGCCACACACAGCAGCGATACAGCAGCAATACGGCAACAATACAGCATCAGTACCTCAACAAAATAGAGTCCAAACCAGCATCAGATCAGCAGCCAAAAAGCAACGAAAACAGCACCAAAGCAATAGCAAAACAGCAGTAGCACATCGGCAGGAACATGAACCAAAACCCAACAGTGGTCCATCATTAACAAAGCGACAGAACGGCAACTAAAAACAGGGAAAAGCCACAACAATAGCAGACCACCAGCAAGTCATCATCACAACAGCAATCAAACTTGAAAGGCAGAATCAGCAGCAAAACAATGTAAATATATCAAAGAAGACAACCACAATCAGTAATGTAAGAAAACAATCAAGTACTTGATAACAGTAAATTTAAACAGATGATCGAACACTTCCTGTTCATAGCAGTAATTTTAAACATTTGATCGAACACTTCTTGTGCATAACAATAATTTTAAACATTTGATCGAACAATTCCTGTGCATAGTTTTCAAGTATATACGGTTAAACTATTGGTGATACTAAACAGTCGAAAATGACTCAAAAGAGCCTTAAAACCATAAGCTACTTCCATTAATGGAAAAATAGGGGAGAAATTGAAGAAAATAAGACTGAAAGTGATGGGTCCTTGAGAGGTAGCAAGTATAGCTAAACTACTAAACTAGACATGAAACTGAACAAACATTAATCTAGGTCAAGGATTGCATATACCGTGTTTTTTTTTTTTTTTTTTGAAAAGTGCATATACCGTGTTTATATTCACCAAACCTTCTATCATCTATTTGCTGTTACATATGCTTGAGTCAGGAAGAGTAACTTGGGACAAGAACAGTAACTTGCAACTTCTTTGATTTGGCGAATGTATAGAGTCTGAAAGAGAGAGATGCATAGTACATAATGGTTGAATGCTTCCATGGTGGATTGAAAAGTGAGCGGGAATGGGAAAAATGCTAAGAGCGGGATGTGTATGAAATTATCAAAATTGCGGGAAAATGATTTTGGTTGGAAAAATAAACGAGCGGTAATGGAAAAAATTGTGGAAATTTTAGAAATTTTTGAGGAAATTGAATTTAGTAAAATAATAATCCTCGAATCTACACTACATTACAAAGTATTTAACTTTTTCTTTTTTAAAAATTTTAAGACTACTTAATTTTAAGTAGTACAAATTTTTTTCCTTAAGATACAAACATTTAAAGCGATAGCCTAACCAATCATTCCTTAATTATCTCAACTAATTTAAGACAACTATTACTTTAATAAATTATTAAACATCACAAAAATTATTTAATTTATCTAACTATGGCTAAATTACTTACATTAATACAATTTTAAGGGTATAATATATTTTTCTCTAATTATTCAATAATAACATTTTTAATTGTTTTTCAAAAATTATTTTAAAAACTAATAAAACTGTTGATTGTAAAAAAAAGTAAAAAAACAAAGTAAGGAGAAAATACATGAATGGTTGATTGTTTGTCAAACATATTGTCGAGCACTAACTATTGTCATCGCCGCCGCATTACGCGGGTGAAATGCTAGTGATTTCAAATTCATGTAGGTTTAGTTTGTAGATTGAGTGGTATCTTTTTACTATTTCCTCTTAATTATTATTTAACTGACAAGATCAACACAAGAGGATGTGTAAAAAGAAAATTAGTGGATTACATATGTTATCTGAGTACGAGAATGAAATAGGAAGACTGACATTATGATATATCATTTTTGTTCTTAATTATGCCAAAAAAAAGTATGCATAGTATTAAAGAATGTGTAAATTGCATTATAATAATATGATCAAAACCCTTATGTAAAATCAAAAACTTATAAATAAATTTAAACAGAATAATAATTTATCATGAATTACAATAAAACACTTACAAACTTTATAAAAATAGTTGCACAAATTCACATAAATTTGTCGTTAGACAAGATGGGTAGGGATTGCTGGTGGGTGTGTGATAAATCACAACTTAGGGGTGATAAATGCAAAATTTGGGGGTGGGGTATGGTCACGGTAGAATTGGAAGTAGTATTGTATATATCGGCTTTGGCAGATGATTTATCGCCTCCTAGGTGGTTAATTACTGGTGGCAAGCCGACTTATAAATCCTATAATTCGGTCAAAAATATCGGGCATGGTCAAAGTCGATCAAAATCGATCCTCTACAATCTTGGCAGTCCTCGTTGTTCTCGTGGTCAACAAAAATTGTTGGCTTCACTTAAAAGTTGGTCAAATCGGTACACAACTCTGGCAAGGGAAGTGACTCCACAGCTCCGACAAGGGGGCGACTCCATAGCTCCAGCTAAGTGTAAGCCTCCAGAGCTCAGTCTAAGGGTAAGCGTCCAGAGCTCCGACTAAGGGTAAGCGTCCAGAGCTCCGGCTAAGGGTAAGCCTCTACAGCTTCGTTGACTTTTTTTTGCTCGTCTAAATCTCCACAGCCCACATGTCTGACGAGTTATTTTTCTTGATTTTTCTATCTTCCTCGCTACTGCTATGGAAACTACTTGGACTAGTGTTATGGTTTACTTTATGCCTTTGTGTCTCGCCGACTCACAAGACCCATTATAAATATCCAATATATCCCAATGGACCCAATATCCCATTAAAAAAGTTAAGAGGCTGGTGTTTAAATTAAATTTTAAACCCATTAGGTCATGACTATATTTTAGAATTTTAGACCAATATATAATACCTATTAATTATAATTTATATTTGACTAATAAAATTATTGTAATAATTGCGTTTATCTTTTACATAGATTAAATTGTTACATGATCATCATGTATGTATTTGGTGTATACATTATATTATTGATGTTGACGTGGTAGATCGCTTGTGACATATAAGCTTGCTAAAACTCGTTTTTTATTTCTTATCAGAACAAATATGTTTAAAAAAGTTTATAATAATGATATGAACATGTTTAAAAAAGCTAATTATTATATACGATAGTTACTATATAAATAATATTGATATAAGTATTTTTTTTATTATATATAAAATTGATTGATAATGGGGAAAAATAAAAGAAGCAGTTTCTATTTTTCCTTAATTTCAGCTCTACGCACTACGCATCCATCCTTTTCTATGTTTCATCAATTCAGTATCCTTCGCCCGCCCAAATTGATCGACATATCCTCCACCGGAAAACCGCAGCCACGAGACCGCCACTTTTGCCACCGTCAAGATTAGTAATTAGGGTTCAAGTGCACCTTGACTGCATTATCGTGCCACCGTGTGATTAAGGTATGATTTTAAGACTCTGATTTCGTTTTCCAATTTTCGGTTTCTATTTAGTCGATTAAGGTTTTTCTTTTGACATGGAGTTTCGTTTCATACCTTTGAGTAGGGGGAAGGTTCATGCTCTTATTTGCCATCTCTTCTCTGTTTATTGATTTGGTTTGTAGGTTTCTTTCTTGATCTTTTTTTATTTAAATCTGGTTATTGTTAATGTGGTAATGGTTAGTGAAATCGGGTGTAGCAAAACTGATACAATATGTGAAAGTTCTAGTTCTTGTTATTCCTACGTGAGTATGTTTGTTTTTTTCTTGCTTTTTAGTTTGAATAATACCACTAGTTGACACTGCTTGATAAGGAAACAAATGTACATAAGTCATACATGTTGAATACACAGATTTAGAAGACTTCCCTATTCTGTTACGTATACTACTTATCCTGTACTCTAAGTATATGTCCAACTAACAAATTTAACAGACTCACTATATAATAGAACTAAATCCCTCAAACCCTCAATGGCTTAAACTTTAGCATCATCAAAATACTAAAACTTCAAACACCTACCACTCTACCATGCCATTCCCCTGCTACACCACCATCGAAATGCATCAATGCTAATAAACAATCAGCATTTTAAAGATTAATAAAAATGCATACTACTAGCTTTGATTCAACAAAAACACATCAGCAATGCAAATTTTTAATAATTATTGAACCTACCAAGTACCAACTGGCTCATGGTATAAAGATCATTCCTTATATAAAGATCATAGATTATGGTGTTTGTCTCAATTAGAATTATGGTGATTTGAAATGCTTGGGAACTCTTTTATGGTTGATTCTTTGATTTTAAGGGTTATGTTAATTTGATTCCTTAAGTTTTTATTGTTTGTTTTTCCTTCTTTTAGATGATACTAATTACTAGTTTAATGAATTAATTGCTTTGATGAAGTCATGAAACAATGTTTGTAATTAGCCATTTGATTTTCAACGTTGAAATATATTAGATTTTGGTCATATTTGATTAATCATCTTGATCTCTAGTTTATAAATGTTATCTTGTCTAATAGCTCATGTTGCTATGGGAGTCACCAAACCATAATCCATTCCTAATGGGTTTGGGTTACAACACGTAAATTCTAAAGTTCGGGTAAAAACTCATTGGGAATCTTTTGTTCGTTTTCTCAATAATATGTGTTATTTGAATTACGAGTAATTCTTCATAATTTGAAGTTAAACCAGTGTTGTTTGACTTTATTTAAGCATTCATGTTCTTAATCAAGCTTATATTAGTAAGGAAAACAATATCAAAAATCAGAGGAGTTCTATTGTCAAACCCTTCCCTGTTGATTTTGCAGATCCATTTGAACATTGTTGTGAATTAGAATTGGAAAGAGAACTTTGAGAGTTCAAGGTATGATGCATTAAAAGAATCGAAACTACATATTTTCATTAATTTTTTATTCTGTGTATAAGTTTATGTTTGCTTCAAGAAACAGGATATATCCAGATGAGCAAATCTGCTACTAAATATATTATTGAATAGTATTTTAAAAATATTATTGATTTGTTTTATTTTTCCTTTGGTATATGTGGCAAAAACCTAAAATGCTATAAAAAGGACAGAAATATCTAATCTAAGACTTATGTGTTGGATCTTATACTATTAACATGAAAAAAGGTTTTGACTTTGAGCAAAAACAACCAAAATAAGTGAACCGATACTAAACTAATATTTAGTGACAATAGACAAATAAATAATGCAAGTCCCCGCTTTTACTTAAAGGAGAGTAAAATATTGTGTTGAGCTGTTTCAAGTTAATATTGCTTATAGCTTTTGTTCCAACTCTCTCCATATCTGCTAGCATATGTAACCTTTCCACTTTTTTATTGTTTGCATTTTTTTCGTTGTATGAAGTCAAAAGAAGGAACCAAATAATATATATTTTTAACTGAACTATAAATAGTGCATTACATAAAATAAAAAAGATCATGTTGAACTTCATTCTTAAAAATATTTATATTATTGCTTTCTTGGTTTAAAAAGCATGCTTTACTACGTTCTAATGCGTGATACGGTTGAACGAGAAACCATAACGGTCTATTTACCTTACATGTTTACTACGTTAGCCATTTAAAACCAATATTGCTTTCTTCATGCCGCTTTACAGACCAAATAAGTCAGGGATGAATTCACCGAAGACATGTTTATATCTTTTAAAATGTTGGGACAAGGTATGTTCCTCCTTATTATTCAGTTTATTAATCCTTAATACTTTTTTTTGTTATGTAATCACTTGACATAATTAAAGTACTTGAAAAGTTTTTTCTATTTGACAATATTGTGTTCCACCTTGACTTGTATAATACACGCGTGTACGGATCTCGAAGTAAGTAAATTGATGAAAAGTGTGAGACATTATGCATGTGGTTCTAGCTAGTGGTGTTTATGGAATCACTAAAGTCATGCGTAGAAAGAGAAAAAAAATTAAGATGGCTGATATATAAATTGAGAAAGATAAAAACAAAGTTAAAAGACGAGGCTGAAAAGAAAAAAGATAAGGATAAGCTAGAGGCAGTGACATAATATTTTAACCACTAGCAGCATAAAATAGTTCAATATATGCTTCGCATATTAATACTAATAGAAAAACTACATTTTAAATTTGATTGAAAGTTGATAGCTAGAATTCATTTATATGTACATTCATGAATATATATATATATATATATACTAACAATATTCTCTGTTATTTTTTCTTATGTAGGAGGAATGTTCTAGGGTTATGAAACAAGGTTATGATACAACATGGTGGAGATCTCCTACTTCTTAAAATGTAATAGACATGCATAGGATTTTGATTGACTAATAACTTCATTGTATTAAATCCTCTTTACGGCAGGTATTATAAGATTGTATAATATTACACTACAATACAATATTATTTGTAATACATTTCATTGTTAATAGCTAATTCATTATCTTTAAATATAATATAATGGTTGTGTACTATACAAAATCAACATATAACGTATTTGTGTTGTATGAAAAGGTGATACAAATTAATCAATAGAAAAGTGTTTCATTTGCACTTATTTATTATATAAAAGTGTTGCTTTTACAAGAACAAATTGTTGCATTTATGTAACTAAAACTACATAGAGTGTTGTATTAGATGATAATAAGTGTCGCATTTACATGAAAATAAACACAAAAAAGTGTTGCATTTGACACATAAAAGTGTTGTTATAACCTACCCAAAGTAAACAAAAAGTGTTGCGCTTGAATGTAAAAAGTGTTGCTTTTTAAAAGTGTCACATTTTCTAACAATATGCAACGTTTTCAAAAAGTGTTGCGTATTCTAATATAAGTGTTGCATTAGAGATAAGGCAACACGACCTAAAGCAGCACTTGGTAAAGTGTCGCCTTATCCATAAGGCAACATTTTGCATGCCTAATGTAACACTTTATCAGTGTTGCCTTAGGATCATTTTGTAGTAGTGGCATTTTGAAGCCACTACCAAAATTTCCATCTAGTCCAAAGGCAAAGGTCAAAAGAAACAGGGTTAAAGCTTAACTGAACCCATTGCTAAAAGAACAAGGAAAAGTCCAAAGGAAGTGTAAGCTGAGCCCTCTCAAAGAACATTCAAGCCAACTACCGAGAAAGAAGCTAAAACTGTGAAGGTTACAAAACCAGTAAGCAAGTCTGAGAAAGAGAAAGTTGAGGAAAGCAAGGAAGAGAAAATGGCAAAGATCATGAAACAGATTCAGATGACTATGTGGAAGAAATTGTTCTAACTGAAATGCCAAAGTTTGATGATGAAAATGCAGCTAGTGATAATGTTGGAGATGGATTGCTTGTTCCCAGTGAACCACAAGAGCCTATTTTTTTAGAAAGCACAAAAAAAAAATAGGCTCTTAATGTTGTTCCTTTAGAGCCTATTAATGTTGTTCCTTTAGAGATTAAGAATCCAGAAGTGATTCTTTGGGATGTCATTTGGATATATCCAAGACATCATATCAGATTGATGAGAGCTGACAGAACAGAAGAGATTTATGGTTCAATCAGTTCATTTGTAAGGTGATAGGTAGGAACAAACTGGTTGAGATGTATGGTGTAGGAAAAAGGAGGAAGTATGATGAAATCAGTGCTACATATGAGCTGTCCATGACTTTATTCATTGTGATGGGGTACCTAAAACTGATGTTTGAACCAAAAAGCATGCAACATATCATCAAGGGAGGTTACAATGAAGTTATTCGTTAAGAGTTGTATCCTCATAATGGAGTCTATGTGTTGTCAAGGAGAAGTGGATCGAAAGAATTTATCTGGTTGATAAGATTTACAAGCATTCATATTCTACTTTGAAGTCTATGCTGCAAGTAAAGTTAATCACAAGGTTTGATACAGCAATTGCAAGGAACTTGGTAAGAGAGGTGCACTGGATGGTAGAGATGTACGAAAGGAAAAAGGAGAAGGATAAGAACAAGAAGTGATCGAGGTTTTCGGAAGCATCCTAAACAATTCAATCTTTGAAACTTAGTGCTAATGAGCAATAAGTTAAGGGGGAGATTGTTAGGATCAATATTGTTAGTAGTTTGTACTGGTTGGTGGTTAATGCAGGTGATGGATATTAGTGCAGGTGATCGAAAGTTTGTGCAAGTTTGATCCAGTTAGTACAGGCAGCGAATTTTGAGAACTCGATAAGAACTAATCTTTGAAGATCAAGTCGAATAGCTGAAAGTTTGTGATAAACATTTAATATTTTGTTCCGGAGTGATATTTATGAGAAGATAATCTTTGTGTCTATTCCTAATTAAATGATCTCGATAAACATCTATTAATTCGTATGGATTGTTAATTACTAGTATATATAGATGTTAATTCTGATGACATAGATAGACGAAGCCTCAAGGTTAGAAACCCTTGCAAGTGAGAAAGAGTTGTACGTGTATTGGTTCTTTCTGATTTAATATATTGGGGCTTATGATTGTTATTCTTATTGGCATTTTGAAATCTGTGTTCTTGATAATTCAAATAGTTATTCTGCAAATTTATTTATTTATATCTTGGGTTGATAACTTAGTTCTAAATCGATCCTGACATAACATGACCGACACAAACGTGATAATCTGAACCAGACACGCATTATCAACAATACTTGAAAGTATAATCGTCTTATCTTTGTATATATATCTGGTCAAATTTGATTAATAAAATTGACGGATTCGAATAATACGAACCCAAAGTTAGCAAAATATAAAAAATCAAAGGTCATTTAGTCAGACTAATTACAAGTAAAAGATTCTTTGCTAAAAATAGAAAGTTTACTAGTCATATCACAGTGGTGATCATCTCTGTTATCCCCATACCCATATATGTGTATGTAACCAGATCTTTATTGACACTATAACTCTATAAGCGATCTAAATAGATGGACCTTTTCACATGTTTAGTGTAGGTTTGATAATAAGTATATTGATGTTCAGTATTGTGCTCTTAATTAATGGTAGAATATTGAAGATATTCATGTGTGATCAACCTTACAAGTACTTCATACATGTGCTTCTACTTGTGGGCAAAATCAGATTTATTCAAGCTATACAAACGTCTAAAATTAAGTATGAATCCTCCAACAATGTTGATGATACGTCTACATACAATTTTGTTCTAAAGTATAACGACTTTCTTCAATGTCTTTTAAGGATTAAATTTAATTATATTAATATATGTTATTTGATTTATTACACCATATCGCTATCTTTAATATAAATAAAATACTAATTTGATAAAATATATTAAACGATCTGAACTATTTATTAAAAAAGTATTTAATCTTAATTATTCATTTACTTAAAATAAAAAATTGATTTTGATTTTGACTATTTAGAGTTAAAATTATTAGAGATATCTTCATATATCAATCAATCATCAATATATATATATATATATATATATATATATATATATATATATATATATATATATATATATATATATATAAAAGGCTTACCAATTTTCTAAAAATAGCCATTAAATCAAGTTCAATTAACCAATAGGAACTCTCAATTACAAAATCAATCAATTCTCAAAAATAATTTTGGCAAGATTTCAATCGATGAATTCAATTTTAAATTAATTATGAGGGGGCTTAATGAAAATTGTGAGGGGGATTTATGAAACATAGGAGGAAATTTTAATAAACTATGAGGGGGTTTTATAAAATTTCTATATTAATGTAATTAATTATGAGTTGTTTATAAATTATGTTTAGTAACTTGTGATATATTTTATTTAGAGAAAAATAAATTATATGTTTACGACTGTCTCATTTTTATCTACGTTTCGGTGTAAATTTTATTGTAAAATGACACTTTTTTAAAATTAGTATATTCTAAATTTTTTGTTATCCATTAATAGTAGTGGGTAGGTAATTTTTTTGTTTAACTAAGTGAGCTTTTTTGAGATTATGGTGATGAGTTGAGTGGTCACTTGGATATGTTATTCAAAGTATTTAGTTATTGATTTTAAAGCATTTTCAATCTTACTAGAAATATGTATGAAACCTTATATTATATATGGTTTAAAAATCAAATGTATCATTAGACGATGATATATTATACATGTTTAAAAATCTAAATTTAGAGATATAAAAATAGTTGTTCTTAATGGTCCTGAAACTATATTAATAGTGTAGGTAGTTAACCAAATTTAATATTAAAATAAAAATATTAATTTTTTATACACAAAACAAGAAACAATTCTTTATTTTCTAATATTTAACACGTGAGTTATTTTTTTTTTTCTTTCATTTTCAATGTGTACATAAATTCAGCTTTAGAAGTAAAAATACAATGGAGCCCATTTTAGAGGTAAGACATGTGGTCACTAGGTAACAGATTTAAGCATGTAGATGAACCTCTTTATCAATTAACTTGATTCATTAAATTATAAAACAATTATATATTGGATTATGCTGTAGAATTTTATTTTACAAAGAAGTGCTTCAAAAAATGTAGTCATTTTATTGTTAAAAATTCTAACATATGTAGTTTTTGGTGAAATTTCATTTATTGTATTATTTTTATTTAAAAATTTTAATATCTCAAATACTCTTTCGAAATACCCGTACGTGTACGGGTCAATAAACTAGTACCCTTATTAAATCATATAAAATCGTATTTGTCTATTTTAATTTACATATATCCTATTACCCCTTTATAATATTTCAAAATAATCATATTTAACCAAATTCTTAGTTTTATCACTATAAAATATTTTATAATTATTTTAATTTTTTTTATTTTAACCAATAACGTTTAACTTTATTATCTTTTTTTTAAGGGCTATGAATATATATATATATATATATATATATATATATATATATATATATATTAGCTAGCAAGATGCTAGAAAAGAGTTATACAAGAGAGAAACATGAAGAAGGAGAATTGACCCAATCTAACCATCTATTTTTTAGATTATATTTTGGCCACCTATTTTAGGCTTGAGTTTCACTGAAGACCCATTCTTCTCTTCGATTTGAAGAATGTTTAAAGACCTTATCATTCCTGCACTTCCACCATAGCCAAAGAAAAGTGTAGATGACCCCTTTAAAAGCCATGAGAGTTGTGCCTTTGAGATGAACCCTGTTGCCCCACTCCACTATGTCTTCAATTCCATTGAACTCCAGCATTGCTATATTCCACCAATTTGCTAATTCATATAATACCTTAGTGGCTGATTGGCATTTAGCAAAGATGTGGTCCTCTGTTTCATCAACTAAATCACAAACTGGGCAGTATAGACTTAGGAGAATAACCCCTCTTCTGTTCAGATTTGATTTGGTTGCAAGCCGCCGATTAATGCATCTCCAAACATGAATGTTGACTTTGGATGGGATACACTTCAGCCATTCCATCCCACCATTAGCGCCTTTTTTTAAGAAAACCTCATCGAAGGCGCTTCTTAGTGAGCTGACAGTAAAGAGGCCGTTCTTCTCGATTGCCCAAGAAACTTGGTTTACGTTTGAATCACGTACTTGAAACCATGAATCAAGCCGGATGTTTATATTGCAAAAATCTTTAGAAATTTTGAGGATGTTGTTCCAGATACCCGGAAATTTTCCAGCCTGTCTCGATGTAGAAAAACCACCATTCGATCCATGAAAAGCTTGAATGACCTTCTTCCAAAGAGGGGCATCCTCGTTTTTGAAACGCCACCACCACTTCGCAAGCATTGCCAAGTTTAGAGCTTTAAGACTTCCCACGTTCAGCCCTCCATTTACCATTTTGTTAACTGTTTGACTCCATGAGACCCAATTGATTTTCCTTTGTTCTTCATTAGAACTCCAGAAAAACTTGGATCGGATTCCTTCAAGTTTTTTAATAATCTTCTCTGGAGATTTAAAAAGCGAAAAGAAATATACCCCTAAACTTCCCAACACTGATTTGATGAGTGTTAAACGCCCGCCAGCCGATAAAGATTTGCACTTCCACTTTGATAATTTCGAAGTAAACTTGGCTCCCAAGTTTCAGTTCTATTCAATTTCCCACCAATTGGTAGACCAAGGTACTTGAAAGGAAGATCTTCCACCTTACAAAACAGTTTTCGTGCTAACTGTTCTGATTCAGATTTGGTCACCCCAAGACCTGTAATGTTACTTTTCTCGAAATTGATTTTCAAGCCGGAAGACAAGTAAAAGCAACGGAGAATTCTGATTAGATTAGTTGCATTTTTTTATGACCATTCGCCCACAAATAGGACGTCATCAGCGTATTGTAAACACGCCCACAAAATTCATATTTTCAAGTGTTTCGTCCAGAAAATCCCAATCAATCGAGTAAAAATCTCCATCGAACTCCAATTTATTATCTTAATTGTAACAATAATATTTATGACTTATATACAATCACGCATTTTCGTATCATGAACTATGTTTCTGCCGTCAAGTCTGTCCTTTCATTCACGTGATGTTTCCACCGTTAGTTAGCGTGTTGATGCAGTACGTTGTTACTTTTTAAAATTCTTATTTAATTCGAGTTTTATTATTATTTAACACGTTTTTATGAATTTTTAGTATTTATTATATTTAAACCAACCCGTGTATATTACACCACATTAGTCTAGTTTACCCTATATTAGAAGCTTTGAAGAACTAAGATTAAAGTTGAGGGTTAGGGCTTGACTAAAGATAGAGCTGTAAGTGAGTTGCTTATAATACGGGCAAGCGTACAATTACATAATTTATTAACGACTTTCTTCAATTGTCTTGAAGAACTAAGATATAAATTGTTTTATATTTTTTCTTTTCCGCTCTAATAATAATATTATTATTATTGAGAAATATTCAATATAGTCCATATTTATTGCATAGTCCTGAATGACTAATCTTAGCTCTTGAATGAGCCCCATCAACGGTCTAGATTGAATTTTAAAAATTTGGACGGATTGAAATTTTCGTAATTAACATGTAATGATTTTGCCATCACATGTGATCGTATAGTGAATCACATGTGAATTTATATTAAATCACATATGATTAAATATTAAAATTTAGTACTATGTTTTTTATATGGACTATATTGAACACAACTCTATTATTATTACTTTTATTTTCCTTTTTTTTCTCAAAGGTTTATATTAACTTTTTTCTAGTTATATAAATTTTATAATAATATTAATCCATATTAGATCACTTATCACGTAACTGGCATCTTGTGTGTTGCCTTTCTCTTGTCAAAAGTCTTTTGAAAGCAATCTCTACTTCGGATACAAGTATTACTGTCTATATATATCTTACCTCTCTCATACCCCACTCTAACGAGATCGGATAATATTGTTGTCGTTATTGCTTACATAAGTAGTCACTATATAACGTCGTTGTATAACAAGTATAACATCATTTTATTATTAATTATGTCGACACACAAAACACAAGGTTGGGCTCGGGTCAACTTAGACAACCCAAAAGTAACCCGCGTGATCTCTTAATTAGTATGCGGTTTGTTAATTGAAATGAAGGACACAATGAGACCCGTCAAAATTTTAAAAATTTAAAATAATAGAAAAAACTAAAGTCAAAACAATAATATAAAACTTTATCTATAACAACAACAACATTACCCAATCCCGAATCAGCGGGGTATGGGGAAGGTAGAATGTAGAAAATCATACCTCTACTCGTAGGTAAAGAGATTGCTTTCTGGAATTGACCTCCGGCAATGTAAAAAAAACAAAAAACTAAAAAAGGAAAAAGAAGGGCGATTAAATAAAGAAGAAATGAAAGTCAAATATTAAAATAAATAAAACAGAAAAAAGAAAATATAAAACATCTAATAAAATAAATATATCATAAAAATAAAAGGAAAATAGACAAATTTATAAATATATATATATATATATATATATATATATATATATATATTATATATACTATATATATATAGAGAGAGAGAGAGAATGGATTAACATATAACCACTCTTTAAACATAAAACCTAAAGAACCAATATGAACCCTTGGATTATGATCAAGGGCTGTGATTAAAAGTAGTATATATATAAAAACTAATAATTAATTAACATATAAGATTTGTTTAAGGGGTAATTTAGGAACTAAAGAAAAATATTTACCTGCTGCTGCAAGTGGACGTCTCCCCTCCAGCCATTCAAGTTTCCAAAGTTTCATTAAAAAAACCCCATTAATCATTCTAATGATCATAACTATGCCATTTTTTCAATTTTTAACAAAAAAAAAAATACCATTACGTTCAGTTTTTCTTCCTCTTTAATTCAAGATCAATCTTTCCATATTTATAAAACTTTTATTTTGAACATGCAAATACGAAAATGCAGAAACTAGCAAATCAAGAATGAAAAATGCAAACTAATAGCATAACAAGGACGAAAATGCAAAAACCCACCATATAAAGACAAAAAAAATGCAGAAACCCAGCATAATAGGAACAAAAATGCAAAAACCCAGCATATGAAAACGAAAATGCAGAAACCGTCAGAAACCACAATCGAGATAAAGAACTCGAAATGAAATCTAGATGAAGAAGATAACCAAAATGCAAAACTAGAAATTGTCATCTCGATTTTGCATTTTTGGGTTTTGAATATGTAATTTTGCATTTTTTGTGTTTGAATATGTAATTTTCATTGTGTATGGATTTTTGCATTTTTGGGGTTTAAATATGTATTTTCCATTTTGGGGTAGTCTTTTTTCATTGATTCAGATTGTGGTTTAGCAATTTCATTTGATGAAAAATGCAAACTCACAGCATAACTAATAGCATAACAAGGACGAAAATGCAAAAACCCACCATATAAAGACAAAAAAATGCAGAAACCCAGCATAATAGGAACGAAAATGCAAAAACCCAGCATATGAAAACGAAAATGTAGAAACCGTCAGAAACCACAATCGAGATGAAGAACTCGAAATGAAATCTAGATGAAGAAGATAACCAAAATGCAAAACTAGAAATTATCATCTCGATTTTGCATTTTTGGGTTTTGAATATGTAATTTTGCATTTTTGTGTTTGAATATGTAATTTTCATTGTATATGGATTTTTGCATTTTTGGGGTAGTCTTTTTTTCATTGATTCAGATTGTGGTTTAGCATTTTCATTTGCTAATTTAGTGATGTACCGAATGTATTTGCATTTTTATGAAGTGATTTCATGAAAATTTTGAATTCGTTCCTTGAAATTGATACCGAAGCTTTTCACCAATTGCAAGGTATTTTCAATTGCATTTTTATTTGTAGTGTTATTTTCATTTTGCATTTCTGGAAATTCTGTCTTGTTGTTTTGTGTATAAAATTTGTATTTTTGGCTTGAATAAGTATTTTTGTATTTTTGGATTTGAATATGTAATTTGCATTTTACATTTTTCATTTGAATCAGATTGTTGAAATGCAAATGACATTTGTGGATTTGCAAATCATTTTCATAATTTGCATTTTAGAATCATATGCATGACCTGCATCATTGATTTTTTTCAATTTCGTTTTTTGTATTTTGCATTTTGAAGATATAACCCAGGTGAACATGTAATTTAGAAAATTTTGCATTTTCAAAAATAAAAAAAGTTTCAGAAATATATTAAGCCTAGTCTTGTTTAAAAGACGACGAAAAACTGAAGCTAATAATATAATTATTTTGCTTAAACTCTTAAAAACGAATAAGTTATGATCATTTAAATGTTTGAGTGAGTTTTTGTAACAAAAATGGTATGCCTTTAGTTTTGAAAGAGGAGGCGCGTGGGTGAGATTTTTGAGTTTAATATTCCAGTTTTGCCCTTTTTCATAGTGACACGTGTCAACACCTTAGGTGGTTCTTTAGGTTCTATGTGTATCCTTACCCCTATATATATATATATTAGAGCGAAAGCCACATAAGTAAAGGAAAGCTGTTATAACCTAACCTCAAACCTACGACTTTAAAACTACGCTACTTCCTAACCCTGGCTCGTAATCCTCCTCCTCCACGCAAGCCTATCTGGGATCATGTCCTTCACGAGAGAGAGCTACCGCAAATCAGAGTTGACTCTATCTTCCCACCTTAGATACGGACGACCACGTCTCCTACTACCCTCAACTAAAATCAATTCTACTCTTCTAACTGGAGCTGTTTGTAGCCTCCTTTTAACGTGGCCAAACCACCGCAGTCTCCATTCTCTTAACTTGTTGACAATAGACGTAATTCCTAATTCATTTCTAAAAACACTCACCGGGATTTTATCCAACAAGATCTTTCCATAAGTTCATCTAAGCATCCCCGTCTCTGCAACTTCCATCTTCTCTGCATGCGCCTTTTTCAGGGGCCAACACTCAGCTCCGTATAGCATTGTCGGCCTAACCGCTAGTCTGTAGAATTTACCTTTAAGCCTCAATGGTATTTTCTTGTCGCATAAAACACCTGTTGCCGCTCTCCACTTCCGCCACCCTGCTTGAATACGGTTTGTAACATCCTCATCTATTTTTCTTGAGTTGTGTAATATGGAACCTAAGTACCTAAAGGACTCTTTGGGGCTCAAAATGTGATCACCTAAGCGGATAACCTGGTTGTCAAAGTTTTCGGTCTTACTAAAGTGACAAAAAAGATACTCGGTCTTGTCTCTACTAATCTTGAGTCCTGGTTCCTCTAACGCCGACCTCCACCGTTCTAATCTTCTGTTCAGCTCCTCTTTGGAATCAGAAACCAAGACAATATCATCTGCAAAGAGCATACACCATGGGATACTTTCTTGAATGCCTCTCATTAGCTCGTCAAGAATGATGGTAAAAATGAAGGGGCTAAGGGCAGACCCCTGGTGAAGATCCCTTAGCACTAGGAAGTACTCGGTGTCCCCCACCGGGCTACTCATGCAAGGCAACGCACCCTCATACATATCTTTCAAACCCTAATATAGCCCCCAATGGATATTTCAATCGTTTAATGTGTTCCAAATAAGCTCTCTAGAGACACTGTCATAGGCGTTCTCTATATCTAAGAACACCATATACAAATCTCGCTGTCTTTCCCTATGTTTTTTTATGAGACTTTATCTCAAATCTCAATTTCGCACTCTCCCTCGTATAGTGTCAGACGTGTAATTGTTAAATTTACCGGTACTTAGTAGAAGTATAATATATCACATATTGTTTATTATATGTATAAGTTGAATCAAAAAATAAATCAAAATACGAATCAAATTGAAACAATCACCGAATTCAAAGTTTTAATAGCTTCAAAATCTAATGTTGAATAAGTTTGAAAAAAAATATTCGGAACTCGTGTCGAAACAAATATTGAATTAAATCAAATGAAAAATATTAATCGCGTGAACAAATTAACGTCTCAGACAATACAAAAATAAATAAATATGAATATGAATAACACGGACCAAATACTTTAAAATCTATTTAATTTGTTATTAAAAAACTAAGTTATGTTACTTTAACCGGGCATCTAAAGAAAACAAGATATTTAACCCACTAGCTTCAAGTAATCAAAGCATTGTATAACATGAACAATATATACATACATATACATTCAAATACAATATGGATATATAAGTATATAGAACAAGGTTGTCCATCTTAATTATATATATATGGATAGTATATGTGTAGTTTTGAATCTTTCACCCCCAAGTAATGTCACTTATTCCTTTAATTTTGCATTCAGCATATCATGCTATCCTGCAAAAACCAACACACACTTGGTATAAATATTATGTTTTTAATCAAACCACCACCGTAAAGATCGAAGAAGAAACGCCTATAGATCAAAGGCCTTCTATCTAATGTGTCACATTACCAACTTATTACGAGTTCAAGTTACGAGAAGTACGGAAGTGTGTAATGTGTTATCTCCCATTTGAAAAGAGTTACAAAGCATATAATTCTAGGTCTAAAATTAACGACAATGCGTCATAAGATTATTTATTTAAGGTGTAACGAATCTGAAACCGAAAAATGTACCATAACTTAGAAAATAAATACCTAAACATAGGTTAATCGAACAAAAATATTTTTTTCTGATTGGCTTATTCGACAACTTTTTTTCAGATTTTTGTGTCACGATTAATAAATATATATATATATATATATATATATATATATATATATATATATATATATATATATATATATATATATATATATATATATATACAAAAGTTCATGCGAGAACCGTTTTAGCGCGAGAACCGCGAGAACCAATCTAAGCCGTCCAATTCCCCCTCATTCAATTTCATTGCCCACCCATGAATTCCTCACATGCACCCTGCCACATCATATCCCTGCACGCTCTCCATCCAGGATACTTCCCATATCCAAGGAACGGCTGAGATTGGTTCTCGCGGTTCTCGCACTAACAACGGTTCTTGCATGAACCCTCCCCTATATATATATATACACACATAAAAGTTCATGTGAGAACCATTGTTAATGCGAGAATCGCGAGAACCAATCTGAGCCGTCCAATCCCCCTCCTTTTATGTCATTGCCCACCCATAAATTCCCCACATGGACACTGCCACACTTAATCCTCTCCATGCTCTCCATCCATGAAACTTCCCATATCTAAGGAACGGCCGAGATTGGTTCTCGCGGTTCTCGCACTAACAACGGTTCTCGCATGAACCCTCCCCTATATATATATATATATATATAGACAAAAGTTCATGCGAGAACCATTGTTAGCGCGAGAACCGCGAGAACCAATCTGAGCCGTCCAATTCTTCTCTTTTTAATGTCATTGCCCACCCATGAATTTCTCACATGCACCCTGCCACACTCTATCCCTCCACGCTCTCCATCCGTTTAACTTCCCATATCTTTGGAACGGCTGATATTTGTTCTCGCGGTTCTCGCACTAACAACGGTTCTCGCATGAACTCTCCCCTATATATATATATATATATATATATATATATATATATATATATATATATATATATATATATATATATATATATATAAAAGGTTCAACTTTTGTACGTTTTGATTCTTGCTTATTAACAAATTAAAGACATGTAGTATTTAAGTTTCAAACTCGGAAATTCCTTGAAAAATTTCGTTTTCTAGTCTCATTAAATCTAGTGTTTCTAGTCAAACGATTAGTTAAATATAAAGTATAAAATTAGAAATAAATGTTCAAGAAGTTAGATTTGACCCACTTGTTGCAGTCGATGTTGGGGATCAGGAACCAAATAATGTTAGCATGACATAATCCGGAAAGGCTTGGGGCGTTCTTTGGGTTCATGAAGCCTGAGCCGGGGTAAGATTTATAAGCTTCATGGATGCAGCCGCAGACAAACCGGCGGGCGGTGGGCGTTTTTGTGTCGGCGGATAGTCCCTTAATGCTATTGCAGCATGATTCCGGCACCTGACCACCTTTCTCTAGGTAGAGTGAGCACGGCATGAAGAGGTTTAATACCTGGTCACAAGAGATAGCCGCCGTGTATGGGACGTACGCCACCGTGAAAGCCACAGTAAGACATAAAACCTTCATCATCATCATCCTCCCTGCCATTGGTAAGATCTATTGTAACAACTTGTGCTTTCTTTCTTTTTTGTTTATCTCGTTATGGGTTATGAAATGTTATGGAAGACACTATATTATATATAGTGGAGGGTTCAAACGAGAACTGTTTTTCCTACGAGAACTGTGAGAACCAATCTCGGCCGTTCCTAGGATATGGGAACTTCATGGATGGAGAGCGTGGAGGGGATCAAGTGTGGCAGGGTGCATGTGAGGAATTCATGGGTGGGCAATGACATAAAAGGAGGGGGAATTGGACGGCTCAGATTGGTTCTCGCAGTTCTCGTACGAAAAACAGTTCTCGTTTGAACTTTTGCATATATATATATATATATATAATTTAAGGGGATGATAATGCATGTGTATGCGTGCAAGAAACGTAAAGAAAAGGAGGGTGAAACTAACCAAAATATATTCAGGTTAAAATTAAAGGATGGGTAAAACTTGTTTGATAGTCTATTAATTCCACAAAATTTTAAGACAAACATTCCAATAAACTCTAAATTCTTAGTGACAAGAGTGATATATAATCAAGTATTTTTTTTATGATTTAAAGGAATATCAAGTGTAAACCTAAATCAAAACCATATATAAGGATTTACAATCTTTATTAATCTGAAACGAAAATAGATGTAGAAAATCCATAAAGATGGTATTAGTTAAAAAAAAAAATGTTTAGTTCCAATTATCTTCAACATAAACTAACCCATTAAGTCGCCACCATCAAACCTTTTAATCATTTGATAGCTAGGTATTGTAAAAAACATCTTTTATAATTTTAGGAGCTTAATTTCCGAGCTGGTTTTTTCATCTATTTTTTTTAAATTTATTAGATTATTAGTTATAATAAAAGAGTAAGATGGATTTATAAGAAAATCAGTCGAAAAAATTGAGGTTATAAACAATAAACTATAAATAAGCTAAAACAAAAATCCCTAAGCAAGTAGGGGTGACAATTTATTAATAGTACATGTAAATAGACAGGTTAAGTTAAACATAAACGAGTTAGGGTCATTTTCGAGTTGATTCGTCAACTTGCATAAATATACAGATTGTGTTTAGGTTAGGTAATAGGTTAACCCACCGACCCGTATATTTTTTTAATGTTTTATTTTTTTACCCTTTTTTTCGTGTTTTCTGTTTTGCTAGTATGTTTTTCTTGAATTACTTAATCCTCATAAACCTAATAAGAAATAAAAACATTTTTTCACTTTTCTTCCATCCTCTTTTTGAGACCATCAAAATGTTTTATCAAGTTTTGTAACTAAATTGCTTCCTAGAGTTGAACTTTATTTGGTATTTTGCATCTAGATCGTGTATTTTGACAAAAAAAATCAACAATATTAGTACTACTAGACCCTCTAAACTCCAACCCTTTTATGACATATGAGTCTGTTTATAATTCGTCGATCCACGAATAACCTGTGAACCCACAAATAACCCCCAAACATGTTGGATCATAAACATGATTTGATCTTTTATATGTAAAAATATCTAAGATTGAAATATCTAGGGATATAAAGAAATATCTTCATAAATCCATGGAACTATCTAACATCTAGATTCATCCATGGAGTAGTATAAATATGTGTAAGGTTTACTCATCGTAATGAAGAAAAGCAAATCAATAAATTAAAGCTTTAGAAATTTACTTTTTTCTACACATTCAATTCTTCCTCTCTTTAAAATTCATTTTAAATCTTTACATCACCAAAAGCCTAAAAGGCTCCTTCCTAATTTCCAACAAAGTGGTATCAGAGCTAGAAGATCAATATGACGAATTCGATGAATTCATTCCAATTTCCTCATCTTACGAAAGATAATTATGGGAGTTGGTGCATCCGAATGAAGGCGTTGCTCAGCTCACACGATGAATGGGAGATAGTCGAGAAAGCCTATGAAGAAATTGAAGATGAAGGTGCGTTGAGTGCCTCCCAAAGGGGAGGAATTACATAAAGCAAGAAAGAAGAATCAAAGTACTCGTATCAATGCCTTGACAATGTTATGTTTGAGAAAGTTGCAAATGCAAACACCTCCAACGAAGCACGGGAGATTCCACAAAATATATTCTAAGGCATTGATAAAGTGAAAAAGGTACGGCTTCAAACTCTTAAAGTAGACTTTGAAAAGTTACAAATGGAAGAGACCGAAACGTTCTCAGATTATTTCACTCGTGTCTTAATTATCTCAAATGAGATAAAGAGAAATGGTTGAAGTTTGAGTGATACATGGGTGATAGAAAAAAAATTCGCTCGTTGCCACCAAACTTTGCTTACATCGTTGTGACCATAGAGGAGCCAAAAGACATCGACTCTGTGACCATTGATCAACTCATGGAATCTCTACAAGCCCATTACGAGAAAATAAAAAAATAGAAGGGAGAAAGAGCCTTTGGACAAGCTTTATACTCAAAACTCACTTTCAAGGAAGAGGAAAAGGAAGGGGAGGTTACGTACAAGTCAACAAGGAAGATGAGAACCAAAATACTTCTTATAGAAGAGGTTACGGGAGACGTACGCAATCTCAAAGAGGAGGTAAGTCCCAGAAACAATGCTATTATTGTCAAAAGTATGGATATTGTGCCTCATAAGCTCAAGACAAGTAGAAGAGATAGCTAATCTTATGGAACTGAAAAATAAAGTCAACCTTACTTTGCTAATTAATGGCAAAGTATGACGAACATGAAGATAAACAAACCACATGATACCTAGATTCCGGATGCAACTAATCACATGACTAGGGAAGAAAATTTTGCTCGTTGAGATGGAGCAAATTAAAGGTAATGTGACGTTTAGAGACAACTCAAAAGCAATGGTGAAAGGGAAAGGTAAAATACTAATCTTTGCTACAGATGTAAGTCACCATTTATCTCTGAAGTTTATTATGTGCCTAGCCTTAAAAATAAAATTTTGAGTTTGGGACAACTCTTGGAGATTAACTATCATATTCATTTAAAAGATCGTAGTGTTATGTTAACAAACTATGAAGGAAGGCTTATTGTCAAAGTGCCAATGACTAAAACCGAATGTTCTTTCTAAACATTCAACATGGTGATGTCAAATGCCTAAAGGCTTGCTTGAAGGATCATTCATGGCTATGGCACATGAGGTACGAACACTAAAACTTTGGTGACTTAAAGTTGTTATCTATAAAAAAAACATGGTGAAAGGTTTGTCTCCTATGGATCATCCTGATCAAGAATGTGAAGGATGTCATCTTGGAAAACATGCAAGAAATATATTCCCAAAAGAAGTAACGTCAAGAGCTAAAGAGCCTTTACAACTTATTCATATTTGTATTACCCAGTTTCCGTAATAAATAAAAAGAAATGTGTGTGTGTGTGTCTATATATATATATATATATATATATATATATATATATATATATAGGGGAGGGGGTTCATGCGAAAAAGATCTTATTTGCGAAAAGTGCGAGAAGCGTTTTGGGTCACTAGTTTTTTGTTATTTATTTTTTAATTCAAAAGGGTAACAAGGTCTTTTTACCAATTCTTTAGTTTTTTAATTTAATTTTAATTAACCAATTCCTATTTTTTTCTCCTATTTATCTTCTCCAGGATTTTTTTTTAAATTTTCATCCTTATCTCTCCTTATTAAAACACGGTGTACATTGCTGAACACAAATTTATAGAACTTACTTCTATTTTATTATAAAATACGGTGTACATTGTTGAACACAACTTACAAATTTTCGTTAGTTTTATTGTGTTTATTAATGAATACAACGATTTACATAATTTTGGCTATTGCAAATTTTTACTGCTTCTAGTTTAAATTATGTGTTCGATAATGAACAATATATACATATATATATATACATTCAAATACAATATGGATATATAAGTATATAGAACAAGGTTGTCCATCTTAATTATATATATGGATATTATATGTGTAGTTTTGAATCTTTCACCCCTAAGTAATGTCACTTATTCCTTCAATTTTCGCATTCAGAATATCATTGTACCCTGCAAAAACCAACACACACTTGACATAAATATTATGTTTTTAATCAAACCACCACCATAAAGATCGAAGAAGAAACGCCTATAGATCAAAGGCCTTATATCTAATGTGTCACATTACCAACTTATTACGAGTTCAAGTTACGAGAAGTACGGAAGTGTGTAATGTGTTATCTCCCATTTGAAAAGAGTTACAAGCATACAACTCTAGGTCTAAATTAACGACAATGCGTCATAAGATTATTTATTTAAGGTGTATACAGTGGTCAACAAATCTGAAACCGAAAAATGTACCAAAACTTGAAAATAAATACCTAAACATAGGTTAATCGAACAAAAATATTTTTTTCTGATTGGCTTATTCGACAACTTTTTTTCAGATTTTTGTGTCACGATAAAAAATTGATTATTAACGATATATATATAAAAGGTTCAACTTTTGTACGTTTTGATTCTTGCTAATTAACAAATTGATTAAAGACATGTAGTATTTAAGTTTCAAACTCGGAAATTCCTTGAAAAATTACGTTTTCTAGTTTCATTAAATCTAGTGTTTCTAGTCAAACGATTAGTTAAATATAAAGTATAAAATTAGAAATAAATGTTCAAGAAGTTAGATTTGACCCACTTGCTGCAGTCGGTGTTGGGGTTCAGGTACGAAATGCTAACACCACATTTTCCGGGAAGGTTTACAGCGTTCTCAGGCTTCATGAAGCCGGGGAAAGATTTATAAGCACCATTGATGCAGCCGCAGGCTAACTGGCGGTCGTTGGCTTGTTTTGTGTCGGCGATTAGTCCCTTAACGCCATTGCAGCATGGATCCGGCACCTGACCACCTTTCTCTAGGTAGAGTGAGCACGGCATGAAGTGGTTTAATACCTGGGCACAAGGGATAGCCGCCGTGTATGGCACGTACACCACCGTGAAAGCCACATTAAGACATAAAACCTTCATCATCATCATCCTCCCTGCCATTGGTAAGATTTATTGTAAGAACTTGTGCTTTCTTTTTTTGTTTATCTCGTTATGGTTTATGATATGTTATGGAAGACACTATATTATATATATATATATATATATATATATATATATATATATATATATATATATATATATATATATATATATATATATATATATATATATATATATATATATATAAAGGGATGATAATGCATGTGAATTCATGTGTATACGTGCATGAAACGTAAAGAAAAAAAGAAGGGTGAAACTAATCAAAATATATTCAGTTTAAAATTAAAGGACGGGTGAAACTTGTTTGATAGTCTATTAATTCCACAAAATTTTAAGACAAACATTCCAATAAATATTAAATTCTTAGTTCCTGTTTGTTTTACCGTAATGTGAAGCAATTTAATGGATTTCAATTCTAATTACATTGTATTTTGCGTTTGATAAATTTTTTGCAACGTAATCAAATTCTTTAGAATTTAAACATTCCTTTATATAATGTAATTAAATTTCTCTAATATATTCAATGTAATTCAATTCATTTTCTTAAGTAATATTCACAAAAGACAATATTACTCTTAATATAACCCTAATCAACTAATCTTACCTTAATCCCTCACCCACCACCACTGCCACCCCCACCACCGCCACCGACCACCACCAACCGCCACCACCATCACCACCTCCACCACCACTTCCGTCCACCACCACCGCCGACAACCACCACCAACCGTCACCACTACCGCCGACCACCACCACCCCCGCCGACCATCACCAACTACCACCCCCACCACCGACCACCACCAACCGTCACCGCCACTCCTACCGCCGTCGCCGTCGCCGACCACCACCAACCACCACGCCGCCGACCACCACCAACCGCCACCGCTACCACCGCCGCCGACCACCACCATCCACCACCACCAACCGCCACCGACACCGCTACCAGCGCCGCCGACCACCACCAACCTCCATCGCCACCACCACCGCTGCTGCCGCCCACCACCAACCGCCACCGCTGACCACTCCACCAATCGCCGCCGACCACCACCACCACCACCACCGCAGCCGACCACCACCAACCGCCACCAACCGCCACCAACCACCTCCGCCACCAGTGGTTAGTGGTGGTGGCAGCGGTGGCGGTTGCCGTTGGTCAGCGGCGGTTGTGGCGGTGGCGGTTGGTGGTGTCGGTGGCGGTGGCGGTTGGTGATTGTCGGCGGCGGTGGTCGTGGTCTGCGGCAGTGGTGGCGGTGGCGGTGGCGATGGCGGTTGGTAGGTGGCGGTGGCAGTTAGTTTAGATGAAACACACATAAAGTTTTAATACAAATATAAATTAAGGGTAATTTGGTATTTTAATATAATTTCATTGCAATTATTTTATTAAATGTGCAAAACAAACACAAAATTAAAATGTAATTTAGTTCAATTCTATTTACTTTTGTGTGAAACAGACATGATTATGAATCTCATTTCTTAGGAATTCAATTTCTATAGGAATTGAATTCATAAGGAATCCAATTCAATTTCTTCTTATTCCATGAAACAAACACATCCTCAGTATGATATATAATCAAGTTTTTTTTATGGTTTAAAGGAATATCAAGTGTAAACCTAAATCAAAACCATATATAAAGATTTATAATCTTTATTAATCTGAAACAAAAAGAGATGTAGAAAATCACAAAAAGATGGTATTAGTTTCAGACATAAACTAACTCATTAAGTCGCCACCATCAATTAAACATTTTAAACATTTGATAGCTAGGTATTGTAAAAACATCTTTTATCATTTTAGGAGCTTCATTTCGGATAATTTTTTTTATCTAATTTTTTAAATTTATTAGATTATTACTTATAATAAAAAGGTAAGACGGATTTATAAGTAAATTAGTCGAAAAATTTGAGCTTATAAAAAATAAATTTTAAATAAGCTAAAACAAAAATCCCTAAGCAAGTAGGGGTGACAATTTATTAATAGTACACGTAAATAAACGGGTTAAGTTAAACATAAACGAGTTAGGGTCATTTTCGAGTTAATTCGCCAACTTGCATAAATATACAGATTGTGTTTAGGTTAGGTAATAGGTTAACCCACCTTTATTTTTTTACTCTTTATTTTTCGTGTTTCCTGTTTTGCTAGTATGTTTTTCTTGTATTACTTAATCCTCGTAAACCTAATAAGAAATAAAAACATTGTTTTCTTCCATCCTCTTTTTGAGACCATCAAAAAGTTTTATCAATTTTTGTAACTAAATTGCTTCCTAGAGTTGAACTTTATTTGGTATTTTGCATCTAGATTGTGTATTTTGACAAAAAAAAATCAACAAAATTAGTATTAAAAGACCCTCTAAACTCCAACCCTTTTATGACATATCAATCTATTTATAATTCCTCAACCCATGAATAACATGTGAACCCGCAAATAACCCCCAAACTTGTTGGATCATAAACGTGATTTGATCTTTTATATGTAAAAATATCTAAGATGGAAATATCTAGGGATATAAAGAAATATCTAGATAAATCCATGAAACTATCTAACATCTAGATTCATCCATGGAGTAGCATAAATATGTGTAAGGTTTACTCATTGTAATGAAGAAAAGCAAATCAATAAATCAAAGCTTTAGAAATATACTTCTTTTCTACTAAATTCCTTTTAAACCTTTCCATCACCAAAAGCCAAAAAGGCTCCTTCCTAATTTCCAACAAAGTGGTATCAGAGCTAGAAGATCAATATGGCGAATTCGATAAAAGCCTATGAAGAAGTTGCTTGTCTTACACGATGCATGGGAGATAGTCGAGAAATCCTATGAAGAAGTTGAAGATGAAGGTGCGTTGAGTGCCGCCCAAAGGGGAGGAATTACATAAAGCAAGAAAGAAGAATCAAAGTGCTCGTATCAATGCCTTGACGATGCTATGTTTGAGAATGTTGCAAATGCAAACACCTCCAAAGAAGCACGGGAGATTTCACAAAATACATTCAAAGGCATTGATAAAGTGAAAAAGTACGTCTTTAAACTCTTAGAGGAGACTTTGAAAAGTTACAAATGGAAGAGACCGAAACGTTCTTAGATTATTTCACCCGTGTCTTGACTATCTCAAATGAGATAAAGAGAAATGGTCAAAGTTTGAGTGATACACGGGTGATAGAAAAAAAATTTCGCTCGTTGGCACCAAACTTTGTTTACATCGTTGTGACCATAGAGGAGTCAAAAGACATCGACTCTATGACTATTGATCAACTCATATGATCTCTACAAGCCCATTATGAGAAAATAAAAAAGATAAGGGAGAAAGAGCCTTTGGACAAGCTTTATACTCAAAACTCACTTTCAAGGAAGAGGAAAAGAAAGGGAAGGTTACGTACAAGTCAACAAAGAAGATGAGAACCAAAATACTTCTTATAGAAGAGGTTACGGGAGAGGTACGCAATCTCAAAGAGGAGGTAAGTCCCACATACAATGCTATTATAGTCAAAAGTATGGACAGTGTGCCTCAGAAGCTCAAGACGAGTAGAAGAGATAGCTAATCTTATGGAGCTGAAAAATAAAGTCAGCCTTACTTTGCTAATGGCAAAGCATAACTAACATGAAGATAAACAAACCACATGGTACCTAGATTCCGGTTGCAAGTAATCACACGACTAGGGAAGAAAAAGTTGCTCGTGGAGATGAGGCAAATTAAAGGTAATGTGACGTTTGGAGACAACTAAAATCAATGGTGAAAAGGAAAGGTAAAATACTTATCCTTGCTACAAATGTAAGTCATCATTTATCTCTTAAGTTTATTATGTTCCTAGCCTTAAAAATAATATTTTGAGTTTGGGACAACTCTTGGAGATAAACTATGATATTCATTTAAAAGATCGTAGTGTTATGTTAAGAAACTATAAAGGAAGGCTTATTGTCAAAGTGTCAATGACTAAAAACCGAATGTTCTTTCTAAACATTCAACATGGTGATGTCAAATGCCTAAAGGCTTGCTTGAATGATCATTCGTGACTATGGAACATGAGGTACGGACACTTAAACTTTAGTGACTTAAAGTTATTATCTACAAAAAAACATAGTGAAAGGTTTGTCTCCTATGGATCATCCTGATCAAGAATGTGATGTCATCTTAGGAAACATGCAAGAAATATATTCCTAAAAGAAGCAACGTCAAGAGTTAAGGAACCTCTACAACTTTCTCATATTTGTATTACCCAGTTTCCGTAATATATATATATATATATATATATATATATATATATATATATATATATATATATTATCGATAAATCAGGTGTGAAGTTATAAACTCTAAGGTTAAGGTTAGACTTGGGATTTATAAAAGAATATTATTACGATCTTTACTATTATTTTTGACGCATATAGTATAATTATAAATTTTATTGTTTTAGTTTGGGCTTGAAGTTAGTGGTGGGCTTATTTAAGTATTATTTTAAAGGATTTAAGTGATGGAATGAATTGGGCCTAAGGATGTCCAGCTTTGGACTTAATAAACTAGAATCTATTGGAATTGTACTCTTTAGTATTATTAGTGAGGACATGCACATATACAGGATAATACTATATCCGGTTATAGTATTATCCGGATCGGATTTTTCGGACAAAAAAAACAGGTTCCGAAAAAAACCGGTTTAGTATTAACCGGTTTTGATATCGAATTCCGATACTATTTTATCCGGTTTCGGTTTCGGTTTTATCCGGTTTAGTATTAACCGGTTTTTATTCGGGGCAAAAAATCCGGTCTGCGTATAACTTATGTAGCCCACTGTTTTTTTTTTTGTTTTTTTAATTTTTTTTGTTTATGGTTTTTAAATACATTTCCTATAATATATACTATAAAAAAACATACATGTGAAAGAAAACTCAAATTTTGATTAATTTAAATACTTAAAAAGTACAATATTAAAATTACAAACTTCCTAATTAAAAATATTCAAATTACAAACGTCTAAACATTGTAATAAAAATACTTAAAACCATTCAAACTTCGAATTAAAAGAGGGAAGCTAGGGAGGAGCTTCGGCAACGCCATCACCCCTACATAGCAACCCGTTCACGCATCTTCTTCTTCGCCTTCTTCGTCGGGAGACGATATTCCAAGTTTCACTTCTTCATTGTGTATGTTTGATTCCAACTCGACGTCAATTGGGTCTTCTAGTGTGGTCACGTGTTGTCTTCTAGTCGCGCCATCCAAGTAATCTTTTAAACAAATACACACTTCCACCGATTCGGGACTCAACCGTGATCTTCTTGCGGATACGACCCTGCCACTCACAGAAAAAGCAGATTCTTAAGCTACCGTAGAAGCTTGGACGGTTAGTAGATCACGGGCCATGGCGGCTAGAACCGGAAATTGTGATTCCCTTTCCTTCCACCAAGCCAAAATATCAAAAGTTTGAAAATCCTCATATGTATAGTTTGCGATAAAATTGGTTGACATGTAATTCCCCAACTCACTACTTGGGGTGGCACCATGTGCTCTCTTGGATTGAGAGTTCATAATCGTGTTAAAAAGTGACAAACCCGCATTACTTTGGCGTCTACTAGATTCCGCTTTCATTTGATCATGAATGACACTAGATGTCCCGTATTTACCCAAATAAATCTCAAACATATCTTGGAAACATTTGTTGAAATAATTGGTTTGGTTAGTTATAAAAATCGGGCTCATCTTCGGTAAGGTTAAAAGAAAATGCAATTTGTTCGATTAATGTTTCAACTCCACCAACGTTTAAACAAGGGTTCAAAGCTGCGGCACAAGTAAATACCGGGGGAATTTCCTTAAAATATTTTAAAAGTTTTTCTTTCATTTTTTCCCCAACGAGTTTCAACTCTTCACCTTCAAACTCAAAGTCATTAATTTTGTTAGCCATAAAAAACAATTGGTTAAGCACCAACGTACTAGTGGGATAATAAACGCCGGATAAACAAGTTGTTGCGTCTTTAAAAACCTCAAGTAAATCGTGTAGTTTTGAAATAATTTCCCAACCCTCATTTGGATACTCGTGTGCTACAAGACCTTTATCAAACAAGTTTTTGTGAAAAGTTTGCAATGTGTCTCTTTGCCTTAAGGCGTTGTGCATCATCAACCAAGTAGAGTTCCAACGAGTTGGGCAATCCAAACTAGGACCCAAAGCTTTACAATTCACCGACTTGCAAAATCGTTCATAATTATTTAATCGTTTGTTGTTGGAGCAAAAAACCGATTTGATCATTTCTTTAAATTCTTTTCTTTTGGATTCAATAACCTCTAAACCGGCTTGCACGGAAAGATTGATGATGTGTGCAACACAACGAGTATGAAAAAACGCACCGTCTAAAATCGGTAAAAGTAGTATCTTTAATTTTGGAACCGCGTTTGTGTTATTTGACGCATTATCAAACGACATTGAAAAAACTTTGTTTTATATGTTATAAACACAAATCACCCTTTTTAAAAGCGCAAATAAATTTGCGCCGGTGTGTGGTTCACCAAATATCTCAAACGTGATTGTACGTTTCATCATTTGCCAACTATCTTGGTCTAGCCAATGTGCCGTGACGACTAGAAAAGAATGTCCGGTGTTATGTGGAGAACTCCAAACGTCACATGTAAGTGACACACCATAACGGTGTTCTTGGAATCCTAAAATCATTTTTTCTCTAGCCGCACGCCACATTTTTATTGCATCACGCCTAAGGGTAGTACGACTTACAGCGGTGTAACGCGGTTGCATTAGTGTTTGGATGGTTTCGGTGAAATCTTGATCATCAAAGTGGTCAAACGGCAAAGCTTTTGTAATCACGAACCTCGTAAAAGCGTCTCGTAATTTGTCGTTGTCGTAAATGAAAACACCACCTTGATTCGTCATGTTGGCTTGAGTTGCATCGAATGTTGCTCTTAGCGCCTTGCATGACTTGGTAATATGAGCCCTCAAAGTAGAGTTGCCTTCGGGTGCTAGAAACTTGTGACAAAGTTTGCACCGAGCCCTTTTTGAACCGTTGGACATCTCGCACAAGTTGAAATGTTCCTAAATTTCTTTATTTCTATTATGCTCGATAATCCTCACCACATCGGGGTTTCCTCCTACGGAAGATTCGCCCGTATTCGGCATGCTACTACTACCACAGGCACCCGCCATGAAATAAATCTAAAAAAAGTTATTTTTGGTGATAAAAAGTATAAAACTTTGAGAGAATTTGAAAGACTTCAAGTGGGATTCAACCCATAACATATCCACACTATATATAAGATTTTTGGGTGGCAAAATTGTTAAAAAAATCAAAAAAACAGTCAAAAAACCTCACCAACGGCTATAAAACGGCTATATTTTTTAACAGCTCCCGGATCGGATAAAAAACCGGATAAAAACCGGTTTTTTATCCGGTAAAAAAACCGGTCACCCTTTTTCTCCCCTAACCAGTTTTAATATCCGGTTATAAAAAAACCGGTCCGGTTATAAAAAAACCGGTTTTGACAAAATCCAGTTTTGGATAATTTTTCGTATAAATCGGATATTCAGATATTTTGTGCACCTCTAAGTGAGAGGTTAATATGGTTGACTTAAATATTGTTTTGACTAAAATCATAATTGGGCTTAGGCCTTGTTCATAATTGTTCAATGACTAAAATCATGTTAGTGCGAGAACTGCGAGAACTAATCTCAACCGTTACTTGGATATGGGAAGTTCATGGATGGAGAGCGTGCAGAGGATCAAGTGTGGCAGGATGCATGTGAGGAGTTCATGGGTGGGCAATGACATAGAAGTAGGGGGAATTGGACGGCTCAGATTGGTTCTCGCGGTTCTCACATTAACAATGGTTCTCGCATGAACTTTTGTCTCTCTCTCTCTCTCTCTCTCTCTCTCTCTATATATATATATATATATATATATATATATATATATATATATATAAGGAATTTGGTTTGCCATTTTTCCTTTACTGTACCATTGAGAGTTTTTTTATCGGTAAATGGAGATACTTCTTCGCATTTCCAGTGTAGGTTTAAATTGTTTGGTGGTGGATTTTTAACCGCCCCTTACTATTTAGTTTAACCAAGGTTCGAGCACCAAACCTTCACTCTATGGAGGAAACCTCTTAAGAAAAACCTCTTGTGAGGAAGGGGGGCGCCTTACCAAATGGGCTAAACACAATTGGCATTCCATTGAGAGTTAGTTGTCATTCTGTCAAGAGGCTAACCCTTTGTGTTGTTTCAGATTAAGCTAGCTGTCAAGAGAAAGAAGTATCTTCAACCTTCTGGTCTTTAAACCTTTTATTCAACACATGGAGTATGTATGGTTTAATGGTTATGAATCGTGATACAAAAACAAAAACATGTAGACACATGAGGCCTAGACTGCCATTGCTTGGGGCCAATATAAAATTAAAAGGGGACTTGTAAATTGTAATTAGTGGCGGAACTTGAACATCATTCTTGTGAAAGACAAAACGTAATTATTTTATTTTAAAGGTGGCCACTCTTAAATTTCTTTTAAGATACAAATTTTTTTTATATAAATTATGAGTTATGTTTAATAAAGTTTACGCAAAAAACATAGTTCTAAAATTTTAATATGCTATCATAAGTGATTCCATATACAATCACATGTGATTTATAAAAGTATCATATACGAATTATGAAAATGCTCCTCTACCTAAATTATTTTACAGTTTAATCTGAATCATTAATGTTATTGATTTAAAACTAAATTAGTTATTTAAAATTATGAATTAAATATGAATATTAAAACATTAATTGAACGAAAAATTATGAAGGGCCCAGCACTCCCCACCCACATTAAATTCCTGATGGCAATAAAATTAGAAATTATAGTGTACGTGCTCCGATCCGCCAATATGCGCAAATGTGTATGCATACATAACTCCTCAACATTTTAAATAGGAAAAAACAATCCTGTTACTTCTCTAACTTTCAATATTTCTTTAAGCAGTCGGTTCTTTAATTTATCATATATTAAGTATTATATTATATTACTAGTTTATTAACATATACACGTACGGGTATTTTAAAAGTATATTTGAGATATTAGAATTTTCATATAAAAATAATGTAGGAAATAAAATATCACCTTTGTGATGAAAATATACTAATTTCAAAAAAGTGTCATATTATAATAAAATTTATATCAAAACATAGATAAAAATGAGACGGTCGTAAATATATAATTATTTTTTCTCTAAACAAAATATATCACAAGTTACTAAACATAATTTATAAAGGGCATACTGCTCCATAATACAATGAACTTTTGCTAAGCTGTCAATGTATACAACGAACTTTTAAATTTTTAAAAAAATACAACAAACTTTAAAAACTTCTACATTATATGCAAGTGACCTGTTATAACAGGTCACCTTTTTTATCTCAGCCGGTTACCCACATTTTTTTTGTTTTTTTAATAATTTTAATTAAAATGAAGAAGAAAATTGCAGGCTCCTTCAAATCTTTAAAGCATTTCATGTTCCTCCTTCCTCACACAAACACACATGTTTCTCCTTCAAGTTTCAACAGATCTCCTTCTTCAGGAACCACCGTTCACCACCGCCGTTTGAAACCACCACCACTGCTGCCGTCGCCTTCAGTCCATCACCGACGTCTACTCCTTCAAAGCACCACCGCCTCCTTCGCTTTAGAACAACCACCACAGCCTTCGGCTTCAAAATCCACCACCGCCGTCGTGATTAGGGTTTCTTCCATCACCTACCACCGTCATCGGGCTTAGGGTTTCAAAAATTAGGGTTTTGTTTTGTTTAAAGGTTTTATTGTTCATCTTTATCCCAGATTTAGGGTTATGTTCTTCATCTTCATCTTAGATTTAGGGTTTCTGGTCCAACGAAATCTTTCTGGTTTTGATTTTCGATTTACAGAAAACAATCAACAATGTTAAAGGTTTACAACCGTGAATTCGCCTGGAGTGTTATTTGATGTTGTTGCAATTGTTCTTGAAGTTGTTCTTGAAGACTTGAAGGTGTTCTTGAAGGTGTTCTTGAAGGTGTTCATCATTAAGAATAGATAATTATAAAAACTAAAAAAATAATTAAAAAATCAAAAGGTGACTTGTTACCTGGTCATCAGGTTGCATTTTGTATACAATGGTAGGATTTTGTAAGTTCATTGTATTTTTTTAAAAATTTTGAAGTCCATTGTATACATTGGCAGCTTAGTAAAAGTTCATTGTATTATGGAGCAGTTTGCCCATTTATAAACAACTTATAATTAATTACATTAGTATACAATTTTTATAAAACTCTCTCACATTTTCTTAAAACCCCATCTTATCTTTTATAAAACCCCCTCATAATTTTCATTCAACCCCCTCCCAATAGATTTAATATTGAATTCAAAAAAAATTTATCCACGATTTTTACATATATTTTATAAAACTCCCTCACAATTTTCATCCAACCCCCTCCCAATAGATTTAAAATTGAATTCAAATTTCTCCTATCTACGATTTTTAATATTTCCAAAATTGTTTTGAGAATGGATTAATTTTAAAATTGAAGGTTGTGATTGGTTAATTAAGATTCAATTTATCGTTAATTTTGGAAAATTTACATTCTTTTTATATATAGATATAGATATAATTAAAAAATAACTCTTTTAGTTTTCAACTTTTATATTTATTTAAACTAAATACTCTGCTCTTTTGTCTTATACATATTATATACCATAGTTTTCGTAACTCTTTAATATATTTTTCTAAGGTTTTATATTATTTATGAAATAAAAACAATATGATAACTAGAAATTATATAAATAATTACGTGACACATATTGCTTCACAAATAGTCTTCAAATATCTTTTTTTTTTTTTTTTTTTTTTTTTTTTTTGCATCTCAACATCCCTTGTTTCACTTTTTCATGAGGGAGTTATGTCTTAAAACCGAGTTGACACCAACTATTGTATCGGAAACTGATTCGGAGAGCGGGTCGATAAAGTTGAACCAGTCTTAAGGATGAGTTTTATTCAGTTAAATAGGGTAGAAATATTAAACTAGCAAAAATGAATACTTGAGTCTTATAAGCCAAGCAATGTGTGTCATGTAATTATTTATCAAGTTTTTAGTTATCATATATTTTACTTTAGAAAAAATATGAAACTTTATGGAATAAATAGTCATAAGAAGTATATGGTACTTAATGTATAAGATAAAAAAGTAGAGTACTTGTTTTGAAAAAAAAAACTTATAAAAATTGAGAATTAGTAGAGTCATTTTTCTAATAATGTAATTCTTAATATATATATATATATATATATATATATATATATATATATATATATATATATATATATATATATGATAAAAGAGTAGAGTACTTATCTTAGAAAAAATATATATGAAATTCGAGAACTAATAGCGTTATATGGGTGAGGATTCTTATGTTTGAGTCAAATTAATATGACACATCATGTTCTCTAACAAATATGAGAGTGAGTCCCTTATATTAGTCAAGAATGGGTCCCTTTGTAGGGTTCACTCTCATGTTTGTGAGAGAACATGATGAGTTATGTTTGAATCAAATATGAGAGGATCCTCACCCGCGTTATATAATGCTTAGGGGGACCCTAATATGAGCCAATCTCCAAATTGGCTTCACACATAATGTTATGCGACGTGTTAAAAGAAATAAAATAAAATTGATACAAAGAATTTACGTGATTCAGTTGATGTGATTGACCTACATTTAGCAAGTATTACATATCACGAACCATAGTTACTACAAAAAGACCTACAATACAATAGTTAACGGTCCAAAAAAATGTTGAAATATCTGGGCTAGTAAGACATGGGCCCCGAGGACCGACCGGACCGGTCCAAGAAAGACCGCCCGAACTGAACCGGTCCAAGACCGAAAATGACGTCAGCGGTCAGAACCGGTCCAGAATCCGAACCGGTCCAAAACGGTCCAAGAACCGGTCTAGACCGAACCGGTCCAAACTCGGTCCAAACCGGTCCAAGACCGGTTCAAGCCAAACGGTCCATTTTCAAATTCTAACGGCTATTTTTGCGGTCCAAACCGGTCCGAACCGGTCCCAACGGCTAGTTTTCGATTTTTTTTTCCCAATTTCTCCTATAAATACCCCCCATTTGGTTGCCATTTTTCTTGCACATCTTCTCTCAACCTCTCATTCTCTCATTCTTTCTTTCTCTCAAGAAAAAATTACAAGTTTTTGATTTGCTTATAATTTGCTTCAAGAATCAAGGATTTGCTTATAATTTTTTGATTTGCTTCAAGAATCAAGATTATAAAAAATGGCGGGCGAAGGATTTAACAATTTGAACGCGGATCGAAGTGATTTCAATGTAAGTCTCCCGTACGAAGAAGTTGCAAAAACAAATCGACATGCGGAAATTTGGAACGATTTTGTACAACTCAAACAAAATAACAAAAAATATGCGAAGTGTATGCATTGTGGAGGAATCTTATCCGGCTCTAATTCTTCTCTCGCTCTGTATTTAGTAAGTATTCTTTTTTTATATTTAAGTTTAGTTTATTTAAATACTAGTTTTTATATATAAGTTTAGTTTATTTAAATACTAGTTTTTACATATTTAAGTTTAGTTTATTTAATACTAGTTTTTTTATATTTAAGTTTAGTTTATTTAATACTAGTTTTTTTATATTTAAGTTTAGTTTATTTAAATTTAGTTTATGCAAAACTAGGTTTTTTATATTTATGGTTAGGGTATGTAATTTTAGCTATTCATAACTTAGTTATTCATTCTAATCGTAATACTAGTAGATATAACCAGGAGAGTGGTGTCTAGAATAGTCATGATTGGCTTGTGGTTGTTGGATTTTTCGAAAGGTTTTAAACCGAAAGGATCCTACCGCCACTCTTTGCTTGGTAGTCAAACGTATTACTTTATAATCAATAACTATAGTTTAATACTTGAATTAAGTACATGATCTTAGTTAAATATAGTTTACATTACTTGAACTTAGTTTATTATAATATAAACTTTAAAAAATTAGACTAAATGCTTAGCGTGACAAGCCGCTGTGGTTGAGAGTCAAACTCAAGTTGATGGTCAAACATGGCGTTTCGATGCCGCTTTAGCTCAAGAATTAAGCATGCAGTTAACAATACAAGAAACATTACCATTTGACTTCTTCTCCCACCCAAGAGTCACAAATTTTATCAAAAAAGCATTACAACCTCATTATTCCTCTTTATTCCTCTGTAAGTAGAAGAACTCTTAAACGTAGAGCTATGGCAAAATGGAAAATAATATATCAAGACTTAAAGGAATTTTTTACTAGATTCGATGGTAGAGTTTCCATAACCACCGACATTTGGACCGCTCCACATACAACCCATTATTCATTTATTTGTGTTACGATACATTGGATAGACCCTAAAACATGGTTTATGCAAAAACGCATTATTGCTTTTGAAAACTTTCCTCACCCGCATGGAGGTGAACAAATTTACGATATTTTATTAAGGATTTTTAATGGTTTTGGAATTAAAGAAAAAATACTTTCAATCACCCTAGATAATGCAAGCAACAATACAAACGATATGGGACGATTGAAACGAGTTTTAAACCCAATATGTGACAGTGAATTTTTACATGTACGTTGTTGTTGTCATATTTTCAACCTCGCGGTCCAAAAAGGTTTGGAGTCTATGGAAACTCGTCTTTTGAAATTTAAAAAATTAAATGAGGCAATTTTTAAAAGCGGACCCATCGCGTTGGAAAAATATGAGCATTTTTGTAAAACAAAAAGAATAAGATGTTTGAGACCTCTCTTAGATATGCCCGTGAGATGGAACTCGACTTATAAAATGATATGGCGTTTGATACAAAATAAAGATTTACTTACCGAATATCGTCGAGAACACCTACCCCAATTATATGAAGTCATTACGGAAACTGATTGGTCTATTTTAGAAGAATTACACACCGGTTTGAGAGTTTTGTATCAAGCTACATTGATGCTATCACAAACATATTTTCCATCATCTCACTCCGCTATGATAGGTGTTTGTGAAAATTTGAGAACATTACACGCTTTTGGTTCTTTGGATCAAACGTGGGATACGATTACCAACGAAATGTGTGCAAGTCTTACAAAATATTTTAAAGAGTTTCCAACAATTTTTTTGATTACTTCGGTATTAAACCCTCTTGTTAATTTTAAGGGTGTAACGGAATCTTTAACTTCTATCGGGGAAGCATTGGGTCAATCTCCGGATGAGATTACGATAAGTATATCAAATTTTGAAAATTGTGTTAAACACTTATATACTATTTATGATAATGAATGTGCACCGCGGGTAGAAGCTTCCACCCCGAGGTCTTCGATTTCCCAAACATCGGCTACTCGGCCAAACAATCCTTTTAGCATTGGAACGTCTTGGCTTAATAGTATATCTCAATCGAAACATACACGAGTTCAATCGTCTTTAGACGAACTTTCCATATATAAAGAAACTGATTACACTAATTATATTGGCACCGAAGATTTTACAAAATTTGATGTATTAAAATGGTGGCAAGAAAGAGAAAACGTTGGTCAATTTAAGATCCTAGCCCGTATGGCTAGGGACGTACTAACCGTCCAAGCTAGTAGCGTAGCTTCGGAATGTTGTTTTTCTTTTAGTGGCAGGATTTTAAGCGCACGGCGGTGTATGTTGAAAGCCGAGTCGGTGCAAATGGCCGTGATGCTTAAGGATTACTATGATTCTATGGAAAGATGTCAAAACGATGCGGATCTCGAAGAAGGCATAACTAATTTGGAGGAAGCGATTATGGAAGACGATTACAATAGAGACTTCCAATCGGGAACATCAAACACTAACACCGAAGATGAAACTGAAGAACCCGAACCCGGAGAAGAATACACTGACGACACTCAAAATAGAATGAACGCAGGTTCATCATCCAACGTCCACTCGAACGAAGTCACCTATTATGGGCATGGGCCATATACCGACGATAGTTACAACTATTGGAATATCAATTCCGATTATTCATTTTAGTAGTTGTCGCTTTATATTTTGTGACGTTATTTCTTTCGAACAATATGTATTTTTCGGGTCTCTAACTTAGGGTGATGGCCATGCCAAAGCTCCATTGCTAGAGTTCCCTTTTCTTGTTAAAAAAATAATTCAAGTTTTAACAATATGTAATTTTATTTCGTAATTGTATCGCAATGTTATTTATATGTTTTTATTAACTTGCAATTATATATGTTTATAATTTATATTTTATAACTTGCAAAAATTTTTTAAATTTACAAGTCACTTTTTTTTTCAAACAAAAAAACAAACCGAAAACCAGAAAATTTTAAACCGAAACTAAAAAAAACCCGGAAATGTCTAAACTGAACCGGAAAATACCCGACCGAAAACGGACCGGTCCAGGATCGAAGTCGGACTGGTCCGTACTTGGACCGGTCCGGAAGTGGTCTAGGACCGCCCGAAGACCGAATTTATCGAAATGGTCTTACGCGAAGACCGGTCCGCCGAGGATCGGACAGGCCAGGGACCGACTAGGTCCAGACCGGCCAGGACCGGTAGTGGTCCAGGGTCGTTTTTGCCCATGTCGACTTTCTCAAGGTGACTTTCTCAAGGTGACATGTCGACTTTCTCAAGGTGACATTATAAATTCATATCAATGTCGAAACATAGCGATGTCGACATTGGTGGTGAGATATGAGTTTAGCTGTGCGAGTTTGTTGAGGACGTCAAGTGTTTGCTGATAAAATACTGAAATAGGTCGTCTGTCAATACTATCTTCTAAGTCGAAATAGTACCAAGAATATTACTAATAGAGTAATAGACACCCTAACTAAAAATATAGAAAAAACGGGTGGTCTTTCTCGTAGGATCAAGTTGTGACGATTAATTTTTTGACGTATTTATTAGGGGTGTTGACGGGCGGGGCGGGCCGGGTAGTAGAATTTTTGTAAACCGTCAATGCGGGTGGTTATCTAGTTTTAGAAACTGAAACCGCCCCGCGAATAGTGGGTACCCGAAAGGAAGTGGGTATCCACGGTTCGGGTTACGGGTACCCTAAAATTGAACTGGTTTTCATTTTTACTGTTTTCAACAAGATTAGATTCATAATAAAACAATAAACAACGGTAGAAACAAGTAAACAATAATTAATAAATCACTAGTAAAAATCAAACAGATTTTCAATAAGAGCCTCGTAGAAACAAAATAAGGATATGATCGATTCGGTACATCCATGTTAAACTCTCAATTGTAGCAGGATTGCAAATCTCGATATAGAAGCTAAAAAGGAAGAATTGGGGGAGACGGTGGGGTCTACTAGAGATAAATTAAGTAATTTTGAGGATTTTAAGTTTTCAGATTAGTTCTCGCAGTTCTCGTACGAAAAACAGTTCTCGTTTGAACCTTTGCCTATATATATATATATATATATATATATATATATATATATATATATACATAGAGTAGGGATCCTGTAAAAAGAGAATTAAGGTACAAAGAGTAAGGAGAAATCTCAGTCATTCATTTTTCCTGTAACCGCTCCTATAAATTTGGCTTTTTTCTTTTGTTTTAATTAAAAAAAAATTACAGAAAGGGTATAATAGTCTTTTTGTTTACCATCCAATTCTTATTATCACGTTCTGAATTTTTATCATATACCAAATCTCAAAATTCATAATCAAACAAAACATGATACACAACTTTAACCCAATTTGATGCATTAAAAATATCAGTGAACAATTTTAACTGAATCATGTACATCATCAGATCCATTAAAATTGATGAATAATCGATTACAAAAATCCACAATTGATAAACAATTTTCAACAAAAACGAAACCCAATCTGATGCATTAGAAATATCACCAACTGATAAACAATTTTAAACTGAATCATGTACATACTCAAATCGATTACAAAAACCCACAATTGATGAACAATTTTCAATAAAACAAAATTTTGATGCACAAACCAGTAACTATTGCCTCGATGAAGAACAACAATAATGAATCACCTCCAGCACCGATGCACAACTTTGATGCACAACTGTGATGCAGACATGTTCTATTAACGCTGATTCTTGATGCACGATTAAAATCAAAACCTTGATGCATGATAAATTTACGAAATCAGAGATGCTTTCATACACGGCGGTTGAAGGCAGAAGATGATGCATACACGGCGGTTTGCAGACAGTTGATAGGTCTTCGATGCACATCAGATCGATGGTCGACGATGGTCGACTAGTGGCGCCACAGGGGGTTGAATACTTCTTCGATGGTTGAATAAATCTTCGACGGTCGCATATGACTGGGCGACGGCGGCGAGCGAACCCTTATCAAAACCCTAGATCGATTGAGATGTAGAGATGGTTGTGGCGGCACCTGCACATTTTCTAGGGTTTGCGTTTGTAAGATGTTCAGATGCTATGCGATTAGGTATATGTGAGGGGGGCTACTGGTTATTAAACGTGGGGATCAAAGATGAGAGAGGCGAGTGGTGGAGGCGCTGTGTGGAGGAGGCGCAGTCGGTGGGAGATGAAGGCGGCGTATCGTCGGCTTGGAGGAGATGAAGGATTCTATCGATGTTACGTTTTGCATATACAGAGAAGGGGATACGACAGACGTGGGGTAGTGGGGGAATAGGAGAGAGAGTTTTTTTTAACTTCCAATTATACCCTTTTTTATTTATTTTTGTTTTTTTAATTGTGTGCCACGTGTCAGGCTCACGTTTCTCCCTACTCTTTTTACCCTAAAACTCTTTTTATTTGATATATATATATATATATATATATATATATATATATATATATATATAAAGAAGAAGTTGGGGAGACGGGGCGGCCGGGGAGGGTACTCGCGGATATTGAATTTTGAAAACCGAACCCGCCCCTAGTTTAGCGGGTACCCTACTTTTCGGGTTTTTTAGGTTACGGGTTCATCCCCAAAATTAGATCAACATATAAAATTAACATATAAAATTAGATCAACATATCAATATCATGTTTTTAGGTTCATCCCCAAAATTAGATCAACATATAAAATTTAACCCACATATAACATATTAAAATATGCATGCATTTATGTATCTTACCTTGGAAGAGATGTCCTATATTATCTACATCGTATTTTCAATTATCTTTTTTATTCACAGAGATTAAAACAAATATCAAAATTAAGAGAACATAAAAAAATGAGTTTATTACATGTATTATCATCTAGTGAGAAAAAGTATAAAATAGAACAATTTAGTAGGAATAAATATAAGTTTCCACCCTTGGAATTCTCCACGACCTATAACAAAGTTGATTGAACTTTATTCTAAACTATATAGCATAGCTTAATTAATATTCATCATTTTTATCTTCTACATCTTAAACAAATATGGCATGATTAAAAAAATTTGTTCAATATTCCTTGAAATAGACATGATTAAAAGAAAATGAGTAAATAATGTATGGAATAGAGGAGAAATTGAGGAATTGAGTGCTAAGCCATTTCTAACTAAACTACCTAATATGATAGTATGCTCCATATGCAACTTTGCTTATAAAAGAAACCACATATGCACTCTACTCATAAACCTATTTCCTTACTTTATTTCCTTTTTTATATATTTCATTTGTAGATGCTTACATGAGCATGGGTAAGGCAAGCCATGCCTAAACTTTGTATTTTTGTGAAATTAAG